>JAVGWX010000002.1:124982549-125597549 GCA_036924085.1 Ariolimax columbianus
ATGGTAATTGGACCTGGCGGTATGTTTTTTTTTGCAAGGCAGACCGGGGTAGTTGGACCTTAAATGGTTAACATGAAGTGTAAAAGTGACAGACAGCAGACCAAAGACTTCTATGCTGCAGGTTTTGGAACACTGATAAAGCGATGGGATAAGTGTATCAATGTTGGAATAATGGACCCTTACAATAATCATTGACAACCTGCAGATATACCACAGCATTCAATCACACCAAGACACATTTCGGCTCACCTGCTCCATATGCCACAGCTTCATCAGGGTTGATACTTTTGTTAAGCTCCTTGCCATTGAATAAGTCTTGAAGCAACTTCTGGATTTTGGGAATACGCGTGGAGCCCCCAACCAACACAATATCATGGATCTGAGCCTTATCTAGTTTAGCATCCCGCAAGGCTTTTTCGACCGGATCAATAGTATTCCGGAATAGATCAGTGTTGAGTTCTTCAAAACGGGCCCTAGTAATGCTTGTGTAGAAATCAATGCCCTCAAACAATGAGTCTATTTCAATGTTGGCCTGACAATGACACAAAAATAACTTTATTTTACCTTTGACCTAACTTTGTTGATTCTCTTCTTACATAAGATTGTGGCTTTTTTTTTCCTTCTAACAAAGTTTCTACAAGATCGTTAGCCTACCCCAGTCAACCCTTCAGTCGTCTCTTACATGTTTGGCAGGTTACAGTGTTACCATTCTTTGCTCCCTTTTCCGACACCAGTAACATTCGAAAGAAATCATTTCATCTATCCACCTGTGCTGCTAGACGTTGTGGGAAAGTGCAATCTTCTTTCATATGCCATCTGAGTGGCTCTTATTTACAATCCATACCACTAGTGTTTCTTTAGCACTATCAATGCATAATTTACTTGGTCTTCTCTTGCTCTGGAGTCATGTCAGGGGTAGGGGTAGTCTTGAAGACAATTCTTGTCAGGTGTCCCAAGTAACAAATTCTCTGCATGGTGGTGTTTCTACACTATATAGAATAACTTCTGCTTCTCACTGCTTCTTCTGGTGACCCTGACTGCTTTTCACAAGCATCTTATTTCACTTGTGATTTCTTTCTTGTGCCTTGTTAAATGTCTATGTCTGACACACTAATAACATAAAGGTAGCATCAATATAATGTTGATCATTTGTCTTTCTGTCACCATAAGAATGTTTGGATGTCCTAGTAAAGGTGGTAGTTGGAATGTGACCATATTTGATTTGAGATCTAACTTCTACCTCCCCATCCATTCTAACATTCTATCCAGATTTTAAAAAATTCTTCAACTTGATAAAAAGCTCATTGTTTCCAACCTGAATTTATGTTGTTCTTCATTTGTTTTTGTTGTGTTTATTTTCACATCATACTTCTTGCATTGCTTAACTGAAGTAAGCCCTGGTGTTTCCTGGGTTGAATATAATATGGCTACCATTTCATTCCCTGCAAGTCATAACAGGTGCCTAGAGTTGGTTGTGCATACCATTAGCAACCTCACTATGTAAAAGCCACTGCTACTGAAACCCCACTGCAAACAAATGTAAGCAGAATTCCCTAAAAGCTGGTTGGTGTTAATCAAATGCAATATGGACTATATTCCCAACATCTGGAGTGACAGGTAAATGATGCTTCATTTAAAATAATTTGTATTCCTTTAACAGATATTTTCCTGTGGATTTGATACTGTTATTCCTCTACAATGCACTGGTTCTGCCAAAGATGTTACCCTGTCCATGTTGATAACATAGGACCATTCACATGTATTAATTACATAAGCAGTCAGGTTACAAATCTTATACAACAAAGTACTGTCGACATCTTGTACTAGGAAGTTCAGATCCTGCAGTACCAACTGTCTTACAACTGACTTGCCTGAATCCTAGTTCTCCCTGGAATATAAACTATTGCTATCTACCAATTCTTAGTTTGGGTCATCTGCCCATGAGACTCACTGGCCCTGACTACCTCATCCACTGTTCTTTGACCTCCAGGCTATACTATTCCCATATTTGGTTATACTATTAGGTTTCATGAACACATGTCTTCCCCCCCCCCCCCCCCCCCAAAATATAAACGAACAGATCAACAATCATAACTGGTCCAATTACAGGAACATATTTATCAAAGTACTTAAATGGACTCTTGCTTTCTGCAACAACTGGTTTTAAATGAGGTTGCTAGTCCCATGCACAACCTTTTTATTTATTCATTTGTTTCTCCTTGAAACATTAGGCAGATTTGAGTTCACAACTGGTCTCCTCTTCGACAAGTGTTTCTTGGCCTTTACACCCATCTCTTTTCTTGTAGGTTCCAAACCCAGCCCAAGTCTGGTTACTTTCCAGCCTCTTTCTGAGAGTGTCCTATCTGTTCCCATTACCTAGCTACAATTTTCTGTTTATTGGTTGTTGTCATGTTCTTTTCCACAGATCTGTATTTGCCATTAGTGATCTAACACTAATTATGCATTGAAGACACTTGATAAAAGTATCCAAGCAATTTAACAGGAACAACTTTATATTCATGCATATTACTATACTCAATATGAGAAAGCTGCTGAATTCCACAGTGAGTGAAGAAAGTTGAAAGCAAATCTAGCTTTGTTAATTCTGGAGTTATCTTGGTTTGTTACTCCATCTTTATCTATTTTACTTCCCAGATAGATAATTGAAGTGCATCATTTCACCTCTATGAAGTCTCCTACATTTATTTTCATTTCCTTTGTTCTGTTCACACTAATCTGCAATTCCATTTGTTGCTTCATATGTTTATCATTCCTTGTATGTCCATCCTGCTGTTTATGTGACAGCATACAAATACATCTGCGAATTAAGTCTTCCCACTGGCTTATCATATTTCCTCTGTATTTTATTTCTTTCTTTCGTTGTTTGCAACATCACCCAGTACATGACCATGAGAAAGATTGGAGATAGTAGGCATCCCTGTTTGACCTGAAAATGAGTCCGACAATTTGCCTTTGTGACCTCTTCATATAAATCTTGTATATTTCAATAACAAATAGTGGTGTCTGCCACTTACTAGATTGCTCTATAATTCTGATGGATGATATTAGATTTGTGCAGGAATTCCTGCTCAGAATTCTGCTTGTTCTCCCAATTTAGCTTAGTAACCTTTTATTACATGCTTGATTAGTTACAGTGGGTCTGTTTGTTGCCTAGGGCCACTCGGGTCTCTTTTTAATCTCTAGATGTAAGGATTGTTCACTTTGCCACAATGTACAAAACTTAAAGACCAAAAAGCATTACCTGGGTAGACGAAGACAGTGTTCTCTTAGCTCTTTCACAAGATGTCCTAAGACGGCGGACAGCTCGTTTGTTGTCACTAATATCTTTCTTGTGTTTGCGCTTGAACTCCTGAATTAAATGGTTGACCATGCGGTTGTCAAAATCTTCGCCTCCCAAATGTGTGTCACCAGCAGTTGACTTCACCTCAAAGATTCCGTCTTCAATAGTAAGGATGGACACATCAAAGGTACCACCACCAAGATCAAATATAAGCACATTGCGTTCACCGCCAACCTGTGTAAAAACAATGTTCAAGCTATATCTTCAAGTATTTAATTAAATTCATAATGCGCAAGCACAATGAATCAGAACTAAGAGCCTTAACCAAGCAACATCTGAACCTATACATACACATGGATCAGCATCAAATGCAACTGAGATTAGAGATGGAGGAATCTAGGAATAAAAAACAGTACCCAAAGACAACTATAAATAGCAATTAGGCAATTTTCAAGTAACTTCATAGCAGAGGCCTTGAAAACTACCAGAGGTAGTACTTTTCACAGACACACTGTCAGTGGTTGCAGCACAGGGAAGTCAGAAAAATATATAGATCTAAAGAAACTAAGAGTGATACTCTTAACTATTTAACCAGCTAAAGAGATTTATGATACAGTGGATCATTGCAATATTTATGGTAATGAAGAGGCTGACAGACTCTCAGGTGAAGGTGGAACACTACCTAAACCTTATTTATAACTTATGTGTCCAACATGCAAGGAACAGAGAAAGCAAGTGTGGCCATCACCAATACCGTTCTTGGACAAGATCTATGGAGATACTAATAGTCTCAAGGTTTTTCACTGCTTTGTTTAGATATGAGAGGGCATTCCAAAAGTAATGGCTCCTATTTTATTTCATGAAAAACCGTAATAGAAAAAGAGCACTCTCTCTTTGGTCTTCTATCACCCAAGGGTGCATATGCCATCAACCAATCCTCGCTAAGCAGCTCTGTCCTGTGCAATCTTTTCCACTTCCAGCTTTTTCCTGTTTTCTTTACTTCCACCGCCAGATCTGGTCTCCATGTATTCCTTGGTCTGCCTATGCCTCTCTTCCCTGGGGGTTCCATAACAGGGATTGTCTGGTGATACTGGCCTAGGGCTTTCTTAATGTATGACCCATCCATCTCCACTTTCTTCCTAAGATTTCCTGTTCCAATTTACTTTGTCCCGCTCTCTCTCCCACAGTCTGTCGTTTGTAACTTTGTCAAACCATTTTATACCAAGTATCTTTCTCAGGCATCTGTTGACAAAACCCTGAAGTCTCCTGTCATCGCCTTTGGTCATCTTTCAGGTTTCAACTCCATACAGCATGACCGGCTTAAGATTTGAATTGAAAATCCTTATTTTTGTCTTCCTTCTTATTTCCTTGGAGTTCCATATGGGTTTCAACATTCCGAATGCAACTCAGCTTTTTTGTATCCTTTTTTCATATCCTCGTTTGTCCCTTCTTCCTTGTTGATGATACTTCCAAGGTATGTATATATCTCTACCTTTTCCAGTTGCGTTCCTCTCAGCCTGATTGGTTCTGTGTTTGCTGTATTGACCCAAATTTTGTCTTTTCCTCATACATCTTCAAACCGAATTGTTTAGAGGTATAATCCAGTCTATCCAGTTTCCTTTGCATTTGGCTTTTGCTGTGGGACAGAAGGGCTATATCATCCGCAAAATCCAGATCCTCCAGCTGTTCAAGGTCCACTGGATTCCATTTCTCTCATTTGTTGTTACTTTCATAATCCAGTCCACTGCCAGGATGAACAGGAAAGGCGACAGTAGACAACTGTCATACCCAATTTAATTTTTAATGGCTCTGTGAGTTGTCCTTCGTGTTTAACGCTACATTTCATACGTCCATCTAATTATGTTTGTGAGCATTTGAGGAATTCTATAGTGCCTCAGTAGTTTCCAGAGTATATCTCTGTCCAAACTGTCGAAAGCCTTTTTATAATCAACTAAATTAATATACAAACTCAAATTCCTTTCCAATGATTGCTCCACAATTATCCACAATGTGGCTATCTGGTCAATCAATGTATGATCTATTCTGTCTGAAGCCAGCCTGCTCATCCCTTATCTTGTTATCCACTGCATTTTTCAACCTTTCTAGTATTACTCTATTTAACACCTTTCCCGGCACTGACAATAACATTATTCCTCTATGGTTTTTGCATTCCTGTAAATCTCCCTTCTTAGGCAATTTCACCAGGTAGGCTCTCTCCCATACTTTTGGTAAGCTTTCTTGCTCCCAGATGGCGCCTATCAAGTTGTGGAGCATGTTAGTAGATGTTTCAACATCTGCTTTTACAGCTTCCGGTGATATCCCATCAGGTCCTGCTGTTTTTCCCGTTCCTTAGAAACTCTGTAGCCCTTCTAATCTCTTCTTTACATGGATTATCACAGTTCATCGGCAGGTCCTCCTCTGCTGGTGGGATGTCTGGTGCTGGTCTTTTCAAAAGCTCTTCAAAGTATTCTACTTATATTTTCTTCTGTTTAAGGTGAGTTATCTTTTCCCCAAGTTTGCTTTTGATTGGTCTACCTTGTTACTTTCCCAATAATTCTTTATGCATTCTTATTCATTCTTTATGCTGTCGTTTCTTCATTCCTAACAGTTCCTCGCATGCAGTTTTTCCATGTACTTTGTACTTGTTCCCATTTATCCTCAATGCTGGCCCCCATCTAGCTGCTCCAGTGCTTGATATTTATTCTTGAGTGTTATATAGAACTCTTTATCATCTTTCAGGCATTGTACGCAGTACTGTGGTCTGCTGACTTGCATCGTTCTGTTTATCCTTAACTTCAGTTGTACCTTCGCAATCACTGTAGACCCTGACA
Source organism: Ariolimax columbianus (assembly GCA_036924085.1). NCBI lineage: Eukaryota > Metazoa > Mollusca > Gastropoda > Stylommatophora > Arionidae > Ariolimax > Ariolimax columbianus. Next base: position 124,988,682 of record JAVGWX010000002.1, read on the forward strand.
TCTAATAATGATCGTCTAAATTTGGAATTTACGCAGATGTCTTCGGTTTCTGGTCTTGGGATACCCATGTTGCCTTATGAATAATGAATGTGTAAACATACTTCCTCCTATGACCAATTTGTTTGCCGCACAAAAATCTGCAAACCACTCCCCGTGTTCGTTTAGGACTCCTAGTCCCTCTCTCCATGATCTCCTCATATCCCAATTTGTCATGTACCATTTTTGCGTTGAAGTCTCCCATTAGTATGGTAATGTCACTCATTCCTGTCTCCTCCATTAGTCACTGTAATCTGCTGTAGAAAACCTCTTTAACTGTGTCTTCCTTTTCATTTGTTGGGTCATATACATGAACTATATTTAGTTTAACCTTCTTGTTCTTTGTTATAAATGTAGCCATCAAGAGTCGTGATCCAACTGCTCTCCACTCTATGAGTGCACTTTTGGCCTCCGCTGAGAGCATTAGAGCCACTTCCTATGTGTGTGGTGCTTTTTTCCTCTTCCTCATGTCCTGAGTATATCACAGTCTCTCCTGCAACCATTAGTAGCTTTCCTGACTTAGTCCATCTAGCCTCACTCAGCCCAAGAATACTAATGCCCTATTACTCACTCTTTTGCAATCTGCGTTGTCTTCCCCTCCTCCCACATTGTTCTAATATTGCAGGTGCAGAGTCTGGAAGGCTTCCTTGTCAAAAGAAAGGTAGTCGGCAGTCCAGCTTCCTTTCGAGTTTGGCTGAGCTGCGTCATAGGCCCTGCTGAGGGGACCTTTCCCTTCAAGGACGGCTTTTGGTTTGCTTTGGTTGTCATTTTTGTAGCAATTAGTATTTGACGAGGTGGGGTAGCTGGCTCCACGCTCAACCTTCTTTCTCATCTGTGCTTAGGACTGGCCATGGCAGAAATGAAAGAGCCCAATAACACCATTTGATAAAGCAATGTCTTGCCTTCCAAAAACTACTTTTTAACAGTCGCCACCCTTGGCTATACATTTTCTCCAACGATGAACAAGAGCATACATGCCACACTTGTAAAAATCTTGAAACATTTTCCTCAATGGGAAATTCACATGTCGCCCCTCCATTGACTGCAGTTTTGACTACAGAATGTAGTGGTGGCACCACGTCCAGTGACCATTGATGATGCGATCCAGGAAACTGTCACCATCCTCGTAATGGTTCAAGAGGTCAAGACAAACTTGTATGCAATGTTCTTTCTGTTTCTGTGTGAGCATTTGTGGGACAAACCTGGCGAAAAATTTGTGATATTCCAACTTTGCCACCATCATTTCCAACACACTGAAGCCGATATCCAGCTATGTAGAGTTTCCTGGTCGTAATCCGATTTCCGCGGATGAGAAGATCAAGATGTTCTTCATTGACCGGTGTGACAGCTGTGCATGGCTGTCCAGAATGTGGCTTGTCTTTCAAGTCACTTTCAACACTGCCAAAATGCACAACCCACCGCATCATTTTGCTGGTCTCCGTAAATGTTCAGCAAGCGTCCAATTGATGCAACTTTTTTTCCGCATGGAGGAATTCAATAACGCACTTCCATGACAGATGCTATTTTGTTAGACTGCTCCTCCACTGCCACCGGTCGGAAACGATTTTATGGATATTGGCGGGAAGGTGCAAAATGTAACTGCCATACTGCCAAAATACACTTCTGACGTCGTGGGACATCATAATAAAATAGGAGGCATTACTTTCGGAGCGCTCCTCGTATTCAGGTTGAAGTCTGAAAGCATATGAAGAAGACACCTAGTCCATTGATGTTTAACCCTAGACTGGCAACCCCATTTGGGTCCCATTCTATTGTGATAATGCCTTTTCTGCTCTCAAAAACCAAAAGTTGACCTCAAGAGTGCCATATCAGATAAAATCCAAGCTCATATTTCACATTAGAACTGTCAAATTTTTTTATTTGTGCATGGAATGTTCTTTTGAAGAACATGTTAGTCCTTTAGTTTATCATACTTCCTTTGCTTTATCTGTAGGCCTGTAGCTCTGACCTTCACATTATAGCTACTCCTGGGTGATGATCATTCCTACATATCTGCATTTTTTTAAAATTTCATATTCTATAGGGAATGTCTCCACCTGATGTTGATCATTAAGTAATCTATTTGCTTTTTGTCACTGCCATTTGGAGAGTACTATGTTAGTTTGTGGACATCCTTGTGCGGGAATGAATATGAAAACACATACACACACTTCCCACGGAAGGACTGATATGCCATTTTGTCCTACCCCTACCCATGCAGACTTATCCAGCCAGGGAAAACCTACCAGTTAGGGAACTTCCCACTGGTGTAGCTCTAAGGGTGGTCATGGTACTCAAACCTCAACACGGTAAAGGCATCCGTGTTGGCAGGCTATTGCGAATAACAATGGCAATTAGTTAGAAATGTGGGTGAGGAAGACTAATATCTGATCAGGCAAAATATACTGATCAGACATGTTAGTCAGGGTCAGGCAAAACATACTTGCCAACCCTCACCTCAGCTTCCTAGTAGCCCTCCCTGGAAACAAGCTGTTTTCATGGCAGCCTGGCTAACGAGGTGAAGGATCAATGTGATCCCTGTAGCATTGAGTGACACAGATGAAGCCAAGCATAGCACAACCGTCTGGAGGACCCCAGTCCACCTATATCAGCACGCTCAGGATGTGAGGAAAGCTACTGCAACCCGCCACTTAACGTCCTTTTCACGGCACACAAGAGTAACCTACTCATTGTGATCAATCGCAAACAGCCAGAAATGTTATTTATGTATAATGCTTGATCTTAGTACTGACAAATTTGAATAAAAACAAGAATTGCACCTTCTTATCCAAACCATAGGCAATAGCAGCAGCTGTTGGCTCATTGATGATTCTGAGAACATTGAGACCAGATATTGTGCCGGCATCCTTTGTGGCCTGACGCTGAGAGTCATTGAAGTAGGCTGGGACAGTCACCACAGCATCAGTTATAGTCTGAAAGAGCACAGTAATGAAGTTAGCCTTGCGCTGTGAATGAAATACTGGACTAACTGCATAAAGGAAACAAAGAAGTCGGTGATAAACCTAGCTGCTCAATGTTTCCCGTCTTTTTTTAATGCCTCTTTTATGAAATGTTCCTAATTCTATGTGAAGTATATGCAATTCATACATTCAAAAACCGATCTTGCACTCCCTGATCATGTTACAGTATGGCACATGTTTTTACTTGCAATTAATTTTTTTTATTCATAACATTTTTTTTTTAAATTTTGATGTTGAATATTTGACTAGTGTAAATTTGGCATTGTTATGTAGTATGTATACAATAGTGTTGGCTTGTGTTATGCTTTTTCTATATGATGATGAATGCATCATGTCAAAAGCAACAGAAACAAGTGTCAAAATAATGTGCATTTACATAAACGATAACTGTCACATTAACAAGAGAATTGGATCAGCTATGCCTTGACAAAGGAACCTGATGCCATCCCAGAACTTCATGGTAATAAATCCCATAAGAGGCTGAACCAAAAGAAATTGGCGAAGAACCATAGAAATGGAAATAAAAATCATGAACCAAAGTTGGACACAGCAGAAAGGATGACTGCAGACTGGGTGTGTGAAGTGGGGGGAGGTTTGTTGCTGCACTCAAAGATGTCCACCAGATCACTGATCCCTTTGCCAGTCATTGACCTAACCAAGGACCTAAGAAAATGAAAATTAACTAAATCTGTGCACACATAAAACCAATACAGTGATGTTCATCATTTTACCTCCACCCATTCTGATATTTTAGAAATGTGCTAACCTTTCCCAAGTATGCTTCTGCAGTTTCTTTCATTTTGTTGAGTACCATGGATGAGATTTCCTCTGGGAAGAATGTTTTCTTTTCTCCCTTGTATTCGACTTTGATTTTGGGCTTGCCACCTTCGTTTATCACAATAAAGGGCCAGTGCTTCATATCAGAACCAACTGTAGGGTCATCAAAGCGACGTCCAATCAACCTCTTGGCATCTGAAGTATAAATGTCAATTCTCATTAAATACACTAATGATGGATTATTGATTCCTCAACCACATGTTTTATCGCTATGTAAAGTTTTACCATTTGAGTCTTTCAAATGATAAAATGGTATCAGAAGTTGTTGATATGTTTGTAAGGTCTACCTAAATATCAAAGTGGAATGATACACAGCAGTAACTGATAGTTATTAGACAGTTTTTAGGGATCAAGATGCTGAGCAGCGCATGAGCTGCAATGGTTAGTGACCCATAGCTGACTGCTAGCGTCAGGGCCAGCGAACCATAGCTGCCAAGACCCTTCTACACCTCCACGCGGTGATCCTGGATAACAGGCTGCAGTAGGGCAGATTGGCTAAGGAGAAGGGATCGAAGAGGGAATGCTAACCCGGTACTCAAAAAATGCTTGCTGAAGTCGGATGTGTTGGACCGAAAGGTGCAAATATCGCAGCCAAGCTGTAAACTACAACACAACGCATTCCGTTCTCTGGACTACATTCTGCTACTTACCCTTTCAGGGTTTGGTAGCGGGAGATTGAGAACGAACGAAGAAGAAGAAGAAGACAGTTTTTAGACCAAGGGTAATAGGGGGAACAATTATTAGATGATCTGACATAATCACCATCCTGTGCCATGCCTTGTGGCACTCAAAAATCAATTTCCTCCCACAACCATTTCAGCACTTGAGATTTTTATTCCTTATAACAAAACATTATACCAATGTTTGTAATGAAAATTAATCTCATGGTGATCTAATGCCCTTTACCTTTGGGGGAATGGGTGACACCAGCATTTGCTTCAAGGTCACTTGTAACATACTGGCTAAGATCCCACCATGCCCTGCACATGAAGCTGTGTTACACCAGTATGGTCAATGAGATGGGGATCATAGTGGTAACCCTAATGGTAAACCTTGCAATGCACTACAGCAATCTTATGTAAACTAAATTCTATTGAAAACACTGCAATTGCTCAGAATCATGCTTTCTGTAGTGGTAGTCCTATGCTTCAAATGGAACGAGAAGGCAAAAAAAATATTGACAACAATGGTGTTGTCAAACCAAATGACAAATATTAAAATCTTGATAGCAGTTTTGTCCCTTAGTTATGTCGTGGCATTCCATTTACAGTGTAACAAGAGCACGAAGTCACCATTGCAGAAAGTCTGCACCAAAGCATTGCAGTGTTCTTGCAACAGTGACTTCTGAAATTACTTTGTTGATGAGATTGCTCTCCTCATTCACAACTCTTCTTAACCCTCTTTTACTAAATGCATTGCAGGGTGCTGTGTTACTTCCTTTCATTTCCAGTAAGTGGCTCAGGATCCACATGGAAGATATTATACATTATATCTCTATAAATTATAATACAGCAAATATTCATGTCTCAAACATGGACATCAAACAAGGATTTGAACAAAAAGTTAAACAGAGATGATACCGTACTTCAGACAGATCCTTGGAACAACAAACAAGGACCATATCTCAAATACAACCTAAAAGAATGTCAGACCATGTAGACTAATTCGCACATGTAAAAACATACCAATAGTAGGCTATCGTCTCAAAATCAAATGGGGAGCACAACACTAACCTCCAAAGAACAACTCCGGGAACAGGGAATGAGAAAGACATGAAGAAAGTCATATTCAGAAATGAACAAGAAAAATCCAGACAATAAAAACCTGCAATGGACAGATGGAAGTGGAAACAATTCATAATACAGTGAGATGTATCCCTCAAAGAGAAATAAGAAATATTTATGTACAAGAAAACAATCCAATTTACTAACCTTCTCTCACAAGTCAACACTTCATAAATGCTAACATCAACACTGCACAAAGAGCGTTGACCTACCAAAGACTGTGTTTTCAGGATTCATGGCCACTTGGTTTTTAGCAGCATCTCCTATGAGACGTTCGTTGTCTGTGAAGGCAACATAACTTGGGGTGGTCCTATTACCCTGATCATTGGCAATGATCTCAACTTTTCCATGCTGGAAGACACCCACACACGAGTAGGTTGTTCCCAGATCAATTCCAACTGCTGGAGCTTTAGCCATCTCTTATTTGCTGTTGAAGAAACCAAAATACTGCTTACATCTAGTAACACATGCAAGTTATGTATGCCTATCTGCTAGAAATCTGTTACGCTAATCAACAACATTCATCCTGACATGATGGGTGTACATTCATCACTGGCTAAATAAAACAAGGTAGTAACAAAAACACACAATGTCTGGAACTGAAATCCTGATATTCAATCAGGCAGATTAGTGGCTGAAGTCTGGTAGCCAAAACGAAAAAGCTATCCTTTTATTTTGCAGTCTATTAGGTCAGCCCTTAGAAGGTAATATCCTGTGTCTTCTCTGGTTTGCTTTTCAGACTTTCATTGGCTATAAGTAAGTTTCTGATGTGGCTTGTTTCCAGGGTTGCCAGTTCCACGGTTTTCCCCGTCTAATTAGACTTCTTTTTTCAGAGTTGCTGGAAATTTAGGTCGGTTGCGGTATTTTGGGCTACTTCATTTTTTTAAATCGCTATTTTTCGGGCTACCTTTCAAAGACGTGTATTCATGATGTTACAATTGCGCCAGCTTGAAAACATTTTCAAGTGGCTAAGACATGGAGTGGAATTGCACTGCAGAGCTTTTGTACAATATTAACAATGCAGTTGAAAATAAATTGTATCTTGCTTTTTTGCAACTCATCCTGCAAGAACTTAGCAGAGTTTATAAACTTCGCGAGTTAGATAAAGCAAGTCCTGTCAAACTGTTGAATAAATTAATGATATATAATTATATTATGCAATGTGTTATGAGACCAGCAACATTCAATACATAGGCTTTGACTTCGAAGTATGACATTGAATTGACGACCACTCAAATCTTCTTCCCCTTGCAGCTCTTAATTTTGGAATATAATTTCAAATTATTCTCTGGGAATCTAACATTGGTTACACAGCTGGCAGAGGATAGATTCATTGTCAAAATTATTTGATGGAAGTTTTAAAAGAAATGAGACAAAGATTGCCAACAAACGTGGAGTGGTTTGTTTTTTTTTTTTTTTTTTTTTGTGCGTTCGCCTTATTTCTCTAATCCCCAAGGCGGTGTGCGTTTTTATTTTGCGCCTGTCGGCCCAGTGCATCCGACTTCAGCATGCATTTTATGTAAGGGTCTGCTTCCTCCTGCATTTTCTAAGGGTTTGCTTCCCCGGGGTAACGGCCGGTGCTGTGATGGGGATCGAACCCAGCACCTTCTGGTTGTGAGCCGTGTCACTTAACCACTAGGCCACGCCGTCCCCTGTGGAGTGGTTTGAATGGTTATCAAATCTTAGCCCATTAATACTTTTGGGAAAACAGAAGCCACATCTAGCAATATTATCGTTTCTAGCTTTATTTTAAGCAAATCTTGGACAAATGGAACAACAGTGGAATTGTCTCAGCTTAGTTCTTAGCCAAATGCTGATGTTGAACAGTTTTGGGTGGACATTGCTAACCATACAGATGCATCAGGCGATTGCAACTTCCATGATCTAGGGAATTTTGCTTTGTCTCTTTTGGCCTTACCATTGGCAATGCATCTGTTGAAAAAGCATTTTGGCAAGTAAATGAATCTGCAAAACTCAGTAACAAGATGCTAGTTGCTACAAAGTTTTCTAGTTTTTTTTAATGTGGCAGAGATGTACCATTATGATGGTTCAATCAGAATCAACTCATTCATTGCATGTTGATATGTAATTTTTGAAAAGCAGAAATTTTCCGTTTCATAACATTGTTAACACAGTGAAAATGAGAGCCACATAGTCTTGCTGACAGATGCTCTCGCCGTAGTCACAGCGCTAAAAAGCCAGAAAAACACTGAGCTTAATGACTTAAGAGCAGCACTCTGCAAACTGTGCCAGCAGTCCGCACCAAAAAGGGTAGTGGTACAGTGGGTTCCGTCACACTGCAACATCCAAGGCAACGAGGAGGCAGACAGACTGGCAAAAGAAGGTGCAAGGCTACCACAAACAGATACCAGTATGACGTACGAAGAGTCAAAACGGCTTATCAAAGCCAGGTACATTACCAAATGGGAAACCGAACATACTGGTTACACCAAAAACGATGCCTATTACCAGTTGAACCGAAGAGAGCAGGTCGTTGTCTTCAGACTTCGCACTGGCCACAATAGACTGAGGTACCACCTATTCAACAAATTGAAGATAGGGTGTACCGACGAATGCCCGTGCGGTACTGGTAAAATGACCACTGAACATCTGCTGCAGAACTGCCCGACATACGAGGATCAGAGAGAGCAGATGTGGCCATTGCCAGTGGAACTGCAAGACAAGCTCTATGGTAGTGGCGAGAGTCTCAGGATGACCGCCGCTTTTTTCGAAAAAATAATGGTTACTGTCTGACTGTGTACGCAGAAGAAGAAGAAGAAGATAACATTGTTACTGACATTTATCATTTATATATATTTTTCATCCAACATTGCACAATTGCAAAACTTACCATTTTTTTTTTATGTGACCAGAATAAGTTGTTTCTAAAAATATAAATCTTAGTATAATTATGTTCATCTTTAACAATATATAAATAAAGTTTCCCTCCATTCAAGTCATTTATAATTGGACTACTTTTTGAGATGTTATTGAGAGAGTGGTTTGCCGGGGTCTATATGTATGACAAGGACAAGAATAGCACCACTGCCTCACATAAAGCATGTAGTAAGAGGCGACTGACTAACTCTGTGACATGGCATAATACCAGCCATGGTTAGGGGCTTTGTTAAGAGCAGTATAGATGGTGCCTAACAGGCTGCAGGTCTACTTTGATCTAATGTTTGAGTCTATTAAGGTGGACTCACACATCAGTTAACCACCCTCCATAGTGAAATGGCTACATCTAATTCCCATCAGAGCTGGGACCTGCACAGGGGCGTATGCTCCTGTAGAAGTACAGGTCGACTAAGACTAAGACCATTGGGCGGTATTTTTAGAATTATCTAGCAACCCTGCTTGTTTCATTTCTGTGGCTTACTAAGACTGGGGAAGGTGCAGCTATAGGCCTGGGGTGTCCCACCTTCAGGTTTTTCCTTGCTGACATTTAGCCTATCCAGCAGTATGAAGTCGTGCACTCTGCCGAACAGAGTACAGAGTTTTGGAAGACTAGGACAGGGACTGGTCACCCAAACCTTACAAAAGTGATACTTATACTTATGTTATCTCCTTACATTGTAGCAGTTAAATCGTTTGCATCAATACGCAAAGCTGCCAGAGAAAGTAACAGTCATGTTAGTACTGTTACGCTCTAGTTAGTGAGTTCGCCTAGTGGCCTAGTTGTATATGGGATACAACCGTATATGACTCCTTGACTGATAATCAGATAATGAACGCACAGCTGCGAGAAATCAGAAAGGGTTCTGGTGACCATTGTTGACAGCAAAGTTTGCTGCAAATGCTGCTATGCGTACTTCAACTTGATCTAAACAGTGTGTGTGCGTTCGCCTTATTTGTTCTATTCCCCAAGGCCAAGGCGTTGTGCGGTTGTACTACGGTTTTCATTTTGCGCCTGTCGACCCAGTGCATCCGACTCGGCTTGCAATGTTATGTAAGGGTCTGCTTCCTCCTGCATTGTCTAAGATTCTGCTTCCCCGGGGTAAACGGCCGGTACTGTGATGGGAATCGAACCTAGTACCTTCGGATTGTGATCAGTAAACTATCTCTACTCAGTACTTCATTGAGTATGACTCATGACTGAATACTTCAGTACTCCTAACACGCGAAACTATTTCTATGGTTAGTATTTAAATTTGCATTTTATAATAAAATGCCTTAAATGAGACAGAAGTAGATCCAGAATTTGGACACTTTGCGGTTGACTGGTTGTGTTCAATCACCCTAGTGTGAGAATATTGCGACAATCTGTGCAGACGACAGTCGTTGCTGCAATAACAATTTCAGCGACTTTTTCCCCCGGAGTCGATCTCCGCGTAGTCATCACATAGTGAATAAGTTCATTTAAACGTTTGCATAAATAAACAAAACACTTGACGCACTACAAATTACCACAGGCTGGGCTGAGCTTGCGATGTATACCGATGTTAGCAGAATGTTAATGCCTTGGCTGGCTAAATTTCTCGTTGCTTATATAGCTGCGACCGTTACATTAATTTTTGAATAGAATACATCGACGGAAATGGTGTATTCCTGGAAGCTAGAATATTCTAGAACAAATTATAATTACACGCGCAAGCTTTTGGCCAATAGAAGAACGGGATTCGACGTCACATGACTACCAGCTGGAGGATAAACTTTTCCGTTATTTGAACATTCTAGTTGCGCGCCTGTCTATAATTAGAGGTGAATAATGTACTAGGAATGTTCTCAGAAACATCGATAACAAAACAAGCGTATGTTTATTATAATATACAGATAGTATGTCCTTCTTATTCATCTTCTTCTTTCCATGATACACGGGAAAACGAGCTTAGCTGTTCTGTTACTGTAGAGTCGACGATATTGCATTCAGGGTGGTAAGTAAATGGCAAAGACTAGACGAGTCCCGTAACTCGCTGGTTGTACACACCCCTGCTCCGTCCTTTCATGCGCTCCTGTCTTCTGTACCCACAATGATTTGAAAAACGTGCAATCTGTACATTGTCGGTTCATTGACTGCAGTGTCTTTATCTACGAGGATTAACTACAATTTCGCATCTATCCATTTCCGATGTCCCCACTTCTGGTGCCACAGGGTGTCCGATATTTCATTCACACAAACTCCAGTAGGGTCAGGACAGCACATCCTATAGAAGCGCATCTATGGAAAATAGCTCCAATGGCCAGCACTGAAATTGCAATCGTGTCCAAACAGCTAATACCGATATTTTTGTTCCATATAAATATATATATATATATATATATATATATATATATATATATATATATATATATATATATATATATATATATATATATATATATATGTGTGTTCTGTTCTGTACTAGGAGTCGACTTCACTGCACTCCAGGCATACCCATAGGTGCTCAGTCTCTCTCAGCAGATGGCGCAGTGTGGATGCTGATGGTGTCTGTAGCCTATTGGTTGTACACCTTCCTGTTTTGTCCTCTCAGATTCTCTGATCCACTGAATCCTAATTTGATTCCAAAGTGCCGCAGCCTGTGCCTTGCAGACTCATCCAAAGCAGTGTCGTTTTCCAGTAGGTGGTCCTTGATAACCTTCACTATGTCACCTTTATCCGTGTCAGCTGTGCCTGTTATGCGCGCGTGTGACGCCAAAAAATCAGCTCGCTCGTTGCCCGGAACCCCAGCATGACCAGGGCAGTAGATCCACACCAGCCCCTGGAGTTTTGAGGTCTCCAGCGCTGCTATCCCCTCATGTCGTAGCCACCCATTCTGCACCTTCCGAAGTGGTGTTTGGGAGTCTGACCCGATGACTGTTCCTGTTGAAGATGTCTCAGACAGCCACCTCAGAGCTTCAGTCACCGCCTCCATCTCCATTCTCATTCTTGATGTGGCAGTCTCGTACGCGCCACTTCGTTCAGCAACGATCCGGTCTGTTATTCTAGATCAGAAACCCCTGATGTTCCACTACTTTGCACCGACCCATCAGTGTATATGATGATATCACTTTCATGCGTGTTAGCGTATCAGCCTATCAGCTGGTTGACTTCGAGCTTTGTCTGGCTATTTCGCCCCTTCCTACATTCACTGCTCATGGTTATGAGGACCTGTTAGTGTATCCCCAGTGTGGACCCATTCCTCTCCCTTGACCATCATCTCGACTGCAGTCACCTCTCATGTAGTACGTTCTGCCTGTGCCACCCATGACATCCCTCTTTTGATTCTGGCTCCCTTGATGTCCGCAGTGTTATTGTACAGCGGGTGCCTGTTGTCCGCTATGACTCGCATATAAGCTGTAGCCTGTGCCACTTTATGCCTGGATGTTACTGACGGCAATCCCAGCATGTACCTCATCTTTATTATCGGGGTATCTCTGGTGCAACCCAACACGAGCCGCATTCCTTCATTTTGGATTCGTTCCAGCCGTTCACACTGCGATCTTGATATGGTGAGTATACCCAATCCATAATCAATGACCGAGAGAATCAACTGGCGATAGAGTATGAATAGCAGCCGTTGTTCCAAGTTGGCAGCTACCATTGTCTTGAGTGCACCCAGCCCTCTCTTGCATCTTTGTATAGTTTGTTCGACGTGGTACTTGTATGACAGGCTGCGGTCAAATGTTATTCCGAGATATTTCAACCTGTCGCTTCTGTCTATGACACAGTTATCAAATGTGATGCCAAGGAGGGTGTCTGTCACGATGCAGTTGTTCAATGAACACCACATCACATCACACATATATATGTATGTATGTATGTGTGTATATATATATATATATATATATATATATATATATATATATATATATATATATATATATATATATGGCTTGGCTTGGCTTCGTTCGATCTCTTCTTCTTCTTCTTCTTCTTCGTTCGTTCTCAATCTCCCACTACCAAACCCTGAAATGGCTTAAGTAGCAGAATGTAGTCCTGAGAACGGAATGCTCTGTGTCGTAGTTTACAGATTGACTGCTATAGCAGCAGCATCTCGATCCCATACATATATATGTAGTAGATTAGCACTGAAATATGTAAGTGATGAAAGTTGGGAGAGTAGAATAAAAGGTGTGCGACCTCTGAGATTCCAATTAAGTGAACCCACGAAAAGTTTAAATTATATAACAGGGGACAATTCCCGAGACATAGAAGCAGGACATACAACTCAAAGTTTGTTAGATCGGATTGCGTTCATTTACTCAGTCATTATATCCATCGTTGTCACTATTATGAAAAGATAACCTGTCAAAAATTGATGTAGTAAATAAAATGATGCAGTGTCCTCAAGCCATCATAAATGAATCTCTTAGTGTTTTGAGTATGTTTGTAAAATTAAATGTGCTGCCAGATCTGACGAAGCATGTAGTAAATAAAATGCTGCAGTGTCCTCAAGCCATCATAAATGAATCTCTTAGTGTTTTGAGTATGTTTGTAAAATTAAATGTGCTGCCAGATCTGACGAAGCATGTAGTAAATATATTAGGGATGCAGAAGCTGTAGCCCCAGAACTAAATGCCCAACCCTTTAGTCCGGTTGTTTGTTAACTTAACTTTTTAACTGGTTTAGATGACTGCAATCTGTATACAACCAGTTTCTTGCAGGGGGGTTAACCGATGTGCGAGTCCATCTTAATAGACTCAAACACTAGAGCAGCGGCCAGCGACCCATAGCTGACTGCTAGCGTTAGGGGTTAGAGAGCCAGACTTATCTACGCCTCCAAGCTGTGATCCTGGATAACAGACTGCAACATACTAGGCTGACTAAGGGGAAGGGATCGAAGAGAGGCTAACCCAGTACCTAAAAAATGTTTGCTGCTGAAGACGGATGTGTCGGACCCCGAAAGGTGCAAATATATCAGTCAAAATGTAAACAAGCGACACAGCGCATTCCGTTCTTCGGACTACATCCTGCAACTTGCAAAGCCATGTTCAGGGCTTGGTAGTGATAGATTAAGAAATAACATAGAAGAAGAAGAAGAAGAAACACTAGAGCAAAGTATACCCGCAGCCTGTTACGGGCCATCAATGATACTCACACAGTTAGCTGCCTCTTACTACACGCTCTCTGTGGGGCAGTGGTGCTGCACTTGTCTTTGTCATATACAAAAACTTCGCAGACTACTCGTGATAATTCTATTATATGTGCTTCCATCGCCTGGTATGGATTCATATATCTATAGCATGCCGCCAACGGTGGATTATATTTGGATAAATTTCGTACACTATTTCTATCATTGTGCTGTGTGTGTCCTTTATATCGATTCAAATACATATTTGCCTCCTTTATCGATAACTGGCGTTGAAGTCAAAATCGTTCCTTCATCATGTTTTCACTTCTCGAACGGGTTGACAGTGACAATATTAGAAGTAGATCCGTACATCGGAATCCACCATTGGGCTCATTGTGCAGTGTGGTAGTTATTTTGTACGATACATTTTATCCTGACCAGCGCTCCACATCGTGCGTTCCCGCCGGTTTTTGTTGTCTACGCCATTGAATGCTCTAAGCCACTGTGACCTAGTCAACTATCACATTGCCGTCAATATTACTATAACTCATGGAGACAGCATGCAGGAAATACATGAAAACCACGTTCCGGCATCCTTATTAGTTCGCTTCTCAATGGGCAGCCAATTAACAAAGTGATGTTCGTCCATTACTTACATGTAAATGTAACTGGTTGTATACAGACTCTGCAGGGTCTTCTAAACCAGTATAAAAACGTTAAGTTAAGTTAAGTTAAGTTATAACAAGTGATGAAGACCACTCTCTTTGTTCAGCCGTGTGGACAATCTTTTCTCTTGATGTGTCCACTGAAAAGGGTGACTTGCGCGGTGATTTAGATTAAAGTGAGGAAGATACTGCGCCTTTTGTCAACCTCATTTTTCTGGTCCTGGGCTACCCTTGGCCAGTGGCAAGATATTTATTGAGACGACTGGAGATAGCACAAGATGCAGATTTTTCCTCAGGGTTTACTCCTGAAGCATTTTTCGTAAACAGGTATCTCGCAAGGCAGCGGAGGGGGGGGGGGGGGATGACATCTAACGTTGTGTTTCATGCCTTTACTGTAACTGCAAGAGGTCGTAGGGACATCACTCAGCGTGTGAGTGAGTTGGGCATCTCTTCCCGGCTATGTTCAGTCCATTATAGTATTGTTGAAATTTCCCAGACCAAACCTGACGTTTGCAGTTAAGTCGAATTGCGCCAATCTCGTGAAGTTCGGCCGTGGGAACTAGACCGTGAAATACGACACAGTTTAAGCGTAGCGCTATTGAAATAGCCGATGTCTAGACCAAGATAATCGAATGGAAGAAATAATAAAAAACGGACGAATTAACCAGTCCAAGTGGAAAACAACAACACGTTTCCGTGAACATAAGTGTAAGTCGTCGACTAGTGTGAATTACAGGTCAATCCGTAGTCTGGCGGCATCCACAATGAACTAAAAGAGAAGAGCAATGTAGACCAGCAGCCGGTTACGGCGCCATATTTTGTCTCATCTCAAAATATGGATAAGCATTGTAGAATTAACAAGTGGGATCAAGATGCTGAGGGATCAAGATGCTGAGGGATCAAGATGCTGAGGGATCAAGATGCTGAGCAGCGCATGAGCTGCAGTGGTCAGCGACCCATAGCTGCGAAGACCCTTCTACACCTCCACGCGGTGATCTTGGATAACAGGCTGCAGCAGGGCAGACTGGCTAAGGAGAGGGGATCGAAGAGGGAATGCTAACCCGGTACTCAAAAAATGCTTGCTGAAGTAGGATGTGTTGGCCCGAAAGGTGCAAATACCGCAGCCAAGCTGTAAACTACAACACAATGCATTCCGTTCTCTGGACTACATTCTGCTACTTACCCTTTCAGGGTATGGTAGTGGGAAATTGAGAACGAACGAAGAAGAAGTAGAATTAACAAGTAAACAACAGGTGATAGAGGCGGAGAGGTGAAACAGCCGGGCAGAAGTAGAAAACCAACAGCCCTGATCTTGACTGAACATCTGATCAGGACAGTAAAGACCCCAGATCCAACAGCCCACATCCTACAGCACAAGCAAGCCCGCGATGGGGCGACTCCAGTGGGCAAGGATAATCCAATCGTCCACTGGTCAATGTGGGATAAATCTTAACGACTGGAGACGTGGTTGGGATGCGCACACGATTAATTCTCTTGTCGAGAAACGGGTCACTTATGAACTCTGAACTAAACGTAGAGGCAGACTGTAACAGTTCCCGCCGGAGCAACGGGAGTTTAGGACAGGGGTGATGTGGTTTCTGATACCTGAACAAGTTAAAGCTTAAAGCTACCTGAATGCGTGTCAAAGTCACTCACCGTCTCAACAAAGGAGAACAGAGTTGGGGTAAGGAATGTGGACAGGTAGAAACTGACCACTGGCCTTCCGATTTGGGTAGAGGGAGATTGATTGACAGACGGAATGGCAGCGGGGCTTGCTGCGAGAGAATGAGTGACAGGTGTGCAAAGTGTTTCGTTCCAATAAGACAGAATATAGTCATTCCCTGAAATCCATTGGTCAAGCTCGGATTTTGCTTGAGTGTATATAACTCGAGATAAAGTTTAGCTCAGCAGGCTGGATGAGAGGAGGCTGGATAGAGAGATGAGAGCAAGAGAGAGAGAGAGAGAGAGACTGAATGTAGATATTATGTTTAGCTCACCGACTTAGATAGGGGAGTGATTGATAGACTGTTGCACGAATGTTAGTGATAGAACAGGATCGCTCAAATAGGTGTGTGAGTTTTGCATTAATAGATATCTGAACGTGTGTTTGTAAGCAAGGACACATTGTGAACGAGTTATGTCCAGATCGCCCGCCTAAGGGGATTTGAGTGAGGAAGAGTATTTGATAAGGTGTGTTGAGGACGTAGTTAAGGCGAGGTGTGTGTGGTGTAATTGCAAGGCAATAGAACTGGGTTTAGATAGTTGGAAATTCCATCAATAGCTCATGCTTAAACTTTCCGCTTTATTTAATATTTACATTAACTTATATATAACATAGGAGTAATTAGTTAAGATGATATGTATTGAATTGTGTTTGTAATTCCACTACTCATTTTTATTATATGAATATCATGTAATAAATATGCCATCTGATGTGTGCTATATTATTTGAAGGGTGTGGTCATGATGATGTGGATGAGTGTGAGAACGTTCTAAGTTAGAATATCGATCAGGGCAAACAGTGGGTCTGTTACAAGACCATCTAGTTGTAAGGAGTAGGACTGAAGCTCGCTTTTATGATTGTAAAAGTCTTGATGAACCTACCAAAGAGCCAAAGAATTGTTCAGAATACAATGTTTTCTAGCGATTGTTGATACAGCCTAAAATTTCATCCAGGAAAGGTTTGATAATCAACAGGAATGTCATAATATGATCGTATATTTAAATTTCTTTCTGAATTTCTAGAAATAACTGAAGCGGAGTTGAAATCTTGCTTTGATTTAAATGTTTCCCTTCTATTAACAATTTACAAGTACAGAATGAGTGGCGGAGGCAGAGGGAGTGGTGCACCAGCCGGACACAAGTAGTGAAACCAATAGCACTGATCAAGCCTGGCCCGCTGATCAGGAAAGAGATGGCTTTGCCAACCCCAGAACCACCAGTTCAGACCCCTCCAGCTCCAGCATGACCGCGTGGGGGCGACTTCGAGGGCAGGAACATTCAAATCATCCTCTGGTCACTTTTTAACGAAACTAAACGACTGGAATGATAAACTGGTTGTCTATAGACTCATAAAATGGATCATAAAAGGGCCACCATTTCACTCCAAAATGCCCAAATGCAATAGCTCTTAGATCACAGTCCTTTAGATCTGCTCTCGAATCAAATCCCAAATATCTACTGTCCTCTCTCTAGTAAAGACCCTTTCTAGTCTCATTAAACAAAAATGGCTGCCGAGTGTTCTCTCCGAGCCGACCGGTCATCTGTCAATCATACCTTGGCTCCTCCCATCTCGAATACCATTGACTCATCTCCACCTGTCACTCTGTCATTCTAAATGTGACGCCTGGCGTACCATTCTCAGCCGCTCAAATAAAGAAGTGAGTCTACTAGTAAACAACGCTGCCTCTCACTCTCTCCCGATTAAACCCTATCTGACAAATGTCGTTGTGTTGATCCTAACTTTCCCCAACCTGGCCTTGCTATGTACTTTCCCCAGACAATTCTTGGTTCTCAGAGAATAAATCACCAGCCCCAATATCTACTGCTCCATAGGGATCTGTTACATATCCCCCAATCTCTACTTCTACACATGAATCTGTTACATGTCCCCCAATCTCCACTGCCCCACACGAATATGTTACATTTCCCCCCATCCCCACTGCCCCACACGAATATATTACAAATCCCCCAATCTGCACTTCTACACATGGATCTGTTACATATCCCCCAATCCCCACTTCTACACATGGATCTGTTACATATCCCCCAATCTCCACTGCCCCACACGAATATGTTACATTTCCCCCCATCCCCACTGCCCCACACGAATATGTTACATATCCCCCAATCTCCACTGCTCCACATGGATCTGTTAAATTTCCCCCAATCTCTACTGCTCCACATGGACCTGTTACATTTACCAGCTGGTGTTAGATCAGGTGAAAGGACAGTTTGGAAATATCAAATGTAATTAACGAATTGGAAAATAATAAAGCAAGAATAGTGCACTTTTAACTCTATAGACTCATACATTTTGATAAGTTACGATACTTATGTGTGATATTTTTGTAGTTATGTTTTGAAAATATATATATTTCTTTGTAATACTTGTATACGGTTTATATCACGCAACATTTATATTAAATAGTTTCACTCACAGCCTACTTAGGCCATGTTTCACCCCTGCCAACTGTAGGCCTATATATAGAACAGTGAAAAGAAACACCTCACACCCACACCTGGGTTCGGCTAGGAATCTAATGGCATAGTTACCTGTACTCTCGATCTGCGTTGGCATGGGGAGAAAAATGCTTCTATATGTGGTACGCAGACGGCTAGCCTATATGTGGCACGCAGACGGCTAGCCTATATGTGGCACACAGACGGCTAGCCTATATGTGTCACGCAGACGGCTAACCTATATGTGGCACGCAGACGGCTAGCATCCAGAAGCCGGCATGTTTGTGTGTGCTTGTTCCTGACAACTGTACTGTGTTTGTCTTGTCTTGTCTTCGTTCGTTCTCAATCTCTCACTTCCAAACCGTGGAAGGGCTTAAGTGGCAGAATGTAGTCCAGAGAACGCAATGCGTTGTGTCGTAGTTTACAGATTGACTGCGATATTTGCACCTTTCAGCCCAACACATCCGACTTCAGCAAGTACTGTGTTTAAATAGCAGCTTGTCACTTTGCTAGCAAAAACCTGGGCTGTGAATTAGAGTGAGATTTCAAGAGAAGAGGAGGATAGAGGACACAATTGCTTGGCTGTACTTGGGGTAGCAGATGTAATTAGTCTGAACCTGGATTATGTGTTAAAGTCTTTATTGTACTAGACATCAGACTTTTATTAGATGGGGTGGCCAATTTTTCTCTCTGTGCGTTTTCTCCCTTAATAGTAAGTCAGGTACCCATCTATAGGTGGGTCGACTGAAGTATGCCAATATGGGGATTGAACCCGGTGCCCTTACTATGAGAAACAAGTGCTCTACATCTCATATGTCGTTTTCATATGACGTCCCACAAATTGTCTCACTTGGTTACAAAAAACGGAACCATCTTCAACGTAATACCACACATTTTTGTAACAATTTTTTTCTTTTTGTTTGTTAAAATAACGTTTTTATTAATTGTCAGTTCATCTCAAGTGCCTTCTCCACAGCGAAGGTCAGCTGCAATGGATCCCCATCGTCCTTTTTCTCACCTTGATGGTGCAATATAAACGAATAAGTGAGACAAGCAGTCTGGCAGTGCCTATGAATTACGGCAATCACTCACTCAACTTTGTGGATGTACATTCAAACCAAGCAGAATACAATGATGAGTACGTTTTTTTAAAACCTTTATCTCTTATACAACACATCACTAGAGAGGGGGGCGGGGCCTAAAAGATGTCAGGCCTGTTGTTAAGTCGGAGACCTAAACCAGGTGGAGCGCAAGAAGAGAATCAGTAAATGACGTCACCAAGTACCGTGAAGAGATAATATGTGATGTTCTCTAGGACATGATTGACAGTGAAAACGAGGTCAGTGAAACAATATGTGGCACAAGACAGATGTATAACGAAGCGTTGAGTTACGATTTGTTTACTTTGCAAAGTTGTTGGTTTAAGTGCTGAATCGCATTGATCATATTCAAAAGAGGCTGCATGATTCTATAATTTGGGGACGGCTAGGGCTAGTAGTTAAGTGACTCGGCTCACATCCAAAAAGGTGCTGGGTTCGATTCCCATCACAGCACCGGCCGTTACTCAGGGGAAGCAGACCTTTAGAAAATGCCGGAGGAAGCAGATCCTTACATTATAGGAATGCCGAAGTCGGATGCACTGGGCCGACAGGCGCAAAATAAAAACCGCAGTACTACGCACACCGCCTTGGAGAAAGAGATAAATAAGGCGAACGCAAAACAACAACAAAAAACCCAAAAAATCCTATAATAAACTTCCACGATGCTGCAATGGATTTGCAAGATCTCCGAGATCACTTTGATGATTATAAAAAAGTGTTAGTGGGTGATTCACTTGAAGAAGGACTCGGTCTTTGTCAAGAAAAGAATGTTGAAATTGAAAGGCATATTAGATAATGATGAACAGGACAGTGTGTAGCGTAGGGTTGTTGTTGTTGTTTGTTTGCGAATACCAACAATGAATAGATTACTCTTTTGTGCGCCCTGAAAAGGACGTTAAGTGACGGGTTGCAGTAGCTTTCCTCACATCCCGAGAGTGCTGATGAAGGTGAACCGGGGTCCTCCAGGCGGTTGTGCTATACTTGTCTTCATCTGCATGTCGCTCACTACTACGGATATCACGTCGATCCCTCACCTTGTCAGCCAGGCTGCCATGAAAACAGCTCGTTTACAGGCAGGGCTTTTAGGACGCTGAGGTGAGTGTCTTGGCCAGTATGTTTTGCCTGACCCTGACTAACATGTCTCATCAGTATATTTTGCCTGACCAGACATTAGCTTCCTCCCCAACGTAGGGTAGTTGATCTCAGTTTCCTGTATGAAGAATACCCACAAGACCTGTGGATCCGAGTATACACAGATGAGTAAGCATATAATGCAGTGAATAATGGAGAAGTTGGAGTGTACAGAGAATTTTCAAACAACATTAGGAAACAGTCAGAGTATCAACCCGGAAATTAGGTAATACGTATGATGCATAAATCTAGGCAATCAAGATGGCAACTGATAAACTGTTGAACACTGATCTCCGTCCATAACCTTGCAGTATTTCAGACAGATGCACAATTAGCACTCCAAGCACCGAAGTCCAGGAATCTGCCAGTTGTTCAGGCTCTACTGTCCGAAATGAGTAACCAGCGCAAGATTGGCATGCAGTGGATACCATATCATTGTGGAATACCAGGAAACGAGAGAACAGATCGATGGACAAAGGAGTATTCTGCAGGCGAGAAACTAAAACACACCAGTTATATACCAACAAAGGAAAATGATGATCAAATCAATCAGAAAGCCACCAACTGTAAGACAAGACAATTACCATAAGATAAACAGACACGAGAAAACGGTTGTGTTGCGCCTTAGAACATGACACAATCGACTTCGCAGCCACATGTACACACAATTTAATATTAGCAACTCAGATATCTCTGAACGACGGCAGAGCTCCGGGTCTCGACAATATTCCCCCTGAGCTTTTAAAGTACGCCCTGGACCCGATGACCACCACCCTGGATCCGATGACCACCCCCCCTAGACCCGATGACCACCACCCTGGATCCGTGACCACCACCCTGTACCCGATGACCACTACCCTGGATCCGTGACCACCACCCTGGATCCGATGACCACCACCCTGGACCTGATGACCACCTCCCTGGACCCAATGACCACCCTCCCCCTGCACAAACTCTTCGCAACGGTGTGAAACACTGGCCAAGTGCCCGCGGCATGGCACGACGAAATAATAATTTCCTTGTACAAGTTAAAGGGCTCCCCTCTGGAATGCGGCAATTACAGACCAATTACCCTACTGTCCGTCCCGACAAGGTCTTAGCACACGTGCTCCTCTCCAGGCCCCTTTTAATGAGGCATCGTCGCCCCCAACAGTCAGGGTTCACAGCTTCTCACTCCACCATTGACGCCATCCACGCCCTCTGTCTCCTCACATAACTGCACCGCGAGTTTAACCGCCCTTTTCAGGTCGTCTACGTTGACTCACGGGCTGCCTTCGATTCTGTGGACAGACACGCCCTGTGGAAGGTCCTACAATGCGTGGGTGTCCCAGGCACCCTGCTGACCCTAATTGAGGAGCTTTAGAGTCACACCAGCACAAAAATGTGGCTCTGGCCGGATCTCACAAAGGAGTTCTCTACATCATCTGGTGTCCGACAGGGCTACGTCCTCGCCCCTGCGCTTTTCTGCTGCGTCATGGACTGGATCCTCCCACAGTCTTCTGTGCACAACCCAGGGGTCCTTGTCAGCGACAAGGGCTACCGATCTCGTCTATGCTGATGACGTCGTCATACCGAGCTACGATTCTCTGGAGGACTTCGTCTACCTCGGCAGCAGACAGTCCTCTGACGCCCGCAGCAGCCCGAACATCACCCGTAGAATGGGCTTAGCGGCTTTATACATGCACTCGCTACGCAGAGTATGGTCACAGCTAAGGATCTCCCTGAGACCAGGCTTCGTATGTACACCTCCTGCATTGTCCCCATTCTCCTGTACGGCTCCCGAGTCCTGGACACTACTACAACAGGGCCGGCAGCGTCTCGAGGCCTTCCAACCAGAGGCGCATCCGATAATAACCAATTATTAATTAGGTGGTTAGCTGAAAGGATCTCCTTTATACTTTTCAGTAGAATTATTGGGCTTGGCTTGGCTTCGTTCGTTCTCAATCTCCCGCTACCAAACCATGGAGGGCTTAAGTAGCAGAATGTAGTCCAGAGAACGGAATGCGTTGTGTCGTAGTTTACAGCTTGACTGCGATATTTGCACCTTTCGGTCAAACACATCCGACTCCAGCAAGCATTTTTTGAGTACCGGGTTAGCATTCCCTCTTCGATCCCTTCTCCTTAACCAGTCTGCCCTGCTGCAGCCTGTTATCCAGGATCACCGCGTGGAGGTGTAGAAGGGTCTTGGCAGCTCTGATTCGCTGGCCTTGACGCTAGCAGTGAGCTATGGGTTGGTGACCACTGCAGCTCATGCGCTGCTCAGCTTCTTGATCCCATCAAAATTATTTAACAAACTATCCTCAACTCAATTTGCTGTAGTCACTGATGCTCCTTGACACATTTTGTCATAGGATTTTTCACCTTCCATTTCGTCCTTACTGTCTGAAATGGATTCCGAAGCAGTCGATGTTGATGCGGTCGGGGGCCTGGTCCAACTTCACACATTTCAACAGGGATCCTCGAAATTGTTCCTTTTACTTGTCACTTTCATTTTTTCTCTTGCGATAAGCAGCACATTAATGGAGGTTTTTAAGAGACAAGCTACTACTCAAACACAGTACAGTTGGCAGAGATAAGCTACTACTCAAACACAGTACAGTTGGCAGAGACAAGCTACTACTCAAACACAGTACAGTTGGCAGAGACAAAAGCTACTACCCAAACACAGTACAATTGACGGAGACTAATCCAAGGGGTTAAAGATCACAAGACCAGAGTTATTGGAATGTATCAATAGAATACATTTAATTAATTTTAACGTCATGTGACCAAATCGCATTACTAGGGTAAGGGACCCTCAAGCATTGCACTCGTGCCAATAACGTTAAGATGATATTTTTCAAATATATTTTAGGCACTGCAAAGTTATAATTTTGTAAACAATTATTTGTTGTTGTTGCTTGGTATCCCTTTCCTATTGGTGCACCAAGCATGTGCTTTGTTTGATGACTTATTCAGCTTCAACTTGATCCACAACAGCAGTGTCCTAGGCACATGATCATTATCATGTAGCATGTCCTTTATAGAACGTCGCTCCCATCACAGTATGTCTGAAATAAACTCTTTCCCTTCCCAAAACTTCAGCCTCCGCCTCAGTCATACCTAGGTATTCCTGGATATCTTGGTGCCATCGTCTTCTTGGTCTACTCCTGCCTCTTTTGCAGTCACCATACCTTCCATCACTGTTCTCTCAAGACTGTTGTGTCTCTTGATCTGACCAAAGTATTTACATTTTCTGGCAATAATGGAATTGATAAACTAGTTCTCCTCTATGCTCAACTTTTGCCGAATGTTTACATTTGTCTTTCTCTCTGTCCATGGTATTCTAAGGATCTTTCTGCAACATTTTGACTCGAATGATTCGATTCTTTGTCTAGAAGTTTTGATAATCGTCCATGATTCGCAGCCATAAGCTGCCACAGGAAAAACACAGGCTCCCAAAATTTTTACTTTTGTCGTTTTGTTGGTGCTCTGCCATAATTTCTTCAGGCTGTTCAGTCCCTGCCATGCCTAGTCTTCTTCTGATTTCTTTCGAGCAGTCGCCATTCTCGTCAATTCTGGAGCCCAGATTTTCAAAATGTGTGACCTGATCTATTTCCCCACCACCTACTATAAATTTATGTTGACATTGTGTTTTATTGGTGGTCATTATCTTTGTTTTATTTATGTTTATAAACAGGTTTTGATCTTTACTGTGTCCATTCAGACTAAAGAAGAAGACTAGACATTTAACAATAATTCAAGTTTATGCACCAACATCAGCAGCTGATGATTGCGAAATGGAAGATTTATATAACACCTTACAAGAAACAATGGAAAAAAAGGAGAAAAAAGAGACATCTTGATCATCCCTGGAGATGTTAATGCGAAAGTTGGAGAGGAAAGTGCAGAAGTGTGCGAGGACCTATTGGTTTGGGACACATAAATGAGCGAGGAGAAAAATTGATTGAATTTTGCATGAAAAATAACCTCTCCATTGCCAACACCTTATTTTAACAACATCCGCGAAGACTATACACGTAGACCACCCCTGATGGTAACAGCAGAAATCAAATAGATTGCATCTTGGTACAACAAAGATGGAGGTCAAATGTGCTGGCAACAAAAATCGCTGCCAGGAGTAGACTGCGATACGGTCCACGAATTACTGTTTACAATTTTCAAGACAAGACTTCGTAGGATTAACAAATGTTTCCAGCCAATACGCTTCGATGTAACAGCAATACCGACTGAATACAACATCAAAGTAGAAAATAAATTTGAGGTGTTGCTTGCGGTACATGAATAGTTGACATTTGAGGATATTTTAATCTCGACAGCGAACGAAATGATTCCCAGGATGTGGCACAAGAAACAGAGCTATATAGCAGATGAAACACTGAAACTCAATGAAGAAAGGAAACAATTAAAACAAATGGGAATTCAAGGCACCAACACAGCATATAAAAACTGCGCAAGAAAAGTTATAAGAGAAATAACAAAAGATAAAAGAAAATACACAGTGAACACTTGTAAGGACATAGAAAATCTACAGCAACAAGGCAGAGAGAGAGATGCCGTTAAGGCGATAAGAACACTGACAATGGAATTCCGTCCGGTTCCGCATGTCAGCAATGACAAAGAGGATAACACATTAACAGAAACCAAAGACATACTGAATAGATGGAGAGAGTACTGCAGAACCATGTTTGAAGATAGCACAAAGCGGTCAGTTACAATCCTACCAAAGGATGAGAAAGAACCTGAACCAACATTGGAGGAAGTACGCTTAGCAATCAAAAGACTGACAAATGGAAAGTCCCCAGGATGTGATGATATCCAAGCAGAGCTAATACGAGCAGGAGGGGAGGCCAGTGTTCGAGTTTATCACAAGCTGTGTAAACAGATATGGTACAGTGCAAAGTGGCCAGAAGCATGGAAGAAATAAATTTATATTCCCCTCCCAAAAAAAGGCAATCTGAAGCTGCGCATAAACTATCGAACTATCGCGCTGATCAGCCAAGCCAGCAAGATACTCTTGCGGATCCTATTAAGAAGGATAGAGAATAGATTTGAATCTGAAATTCACAAAGTCCAAACAGATTGTAGAAAATACAGAGGAACCAGGGACCACATTTTCAATATGAGAAATATCTACGAAAAATATAGAGAGTTTAATGAAGACATGTACACATGTTTCATTGATTTCATCAAGGCCTACGATACGGTAAAACATCAAAATATGTGGAACATCATGAAGGAAATTGGGTTTCCTGTGCACATCATACATCTCATTGAAACATTATACCAAGATCAACGAGCCGCTGTCCGAGTATCTGGGCAAACATCTGATTGGTTCGCAGTACAAAAGGGAGTAAGGCAGGGATGTATCATCTCACCTTATCTATATAACATCTATGCGGAATGTGAGAAATGTTAGAGAAGACGAGAACATTAAAAGTTTCGAGCCATTTACGATTGGCAGATACGATATTCCAGAGTTACGATACGCAGACGACACAGTAATACTATTAAGAAGTGCAGAAGGGCTAGAGCAGCTAATTTCAGCTGTAAATGGACACAGTAAAGATAAAAACCTGTTTATAAGCATAAACAGGCCCATGATGATAAGATTAAAACATGTGAGATTAAATTTCCCGCCTTCAATGTCACCAGGAGAGAAGAGAGAGAAAGGCGATCAGGGTTAGATGAAACATACTCTGCTCTATAGACCACGCATTTCGCGTCCTTGTTCGTGCTTCTAGAATTAGGCTGTGTCCCAGCATTCTGACTAACGGGATGGGGATCGACGCTGTAATTCCCTCAGTAATTAGCTTACTAAGGAGTACAACCAGGAGGGTCCTAGCTAACCTTCTCAAGTACGCCTTTAGATGTAAGAAGAGCCATTGTAATGTGACAGGTCTAACGTTATTTCAATCTATCTTTCTTACCACTATCACTCCTTAACTCACACTTTGAGTAAACCACTAACAATTCTTTAAACAAAAGTAAAACAAAGAATGTTTATTTCACAAACATCATACACATCATTTCTAAACATTAGGATCATAGATCGTATTATGTTGTTCATCAATTATTTACTAATTCTAATGTCTCTCAAGAAGTTTGTTTCTCTGATTATGATTACTTCTAGAGGTTCGTGCAATTAGCACAGGTCTTACTCTAAACTTTACACAGGGTTCTAATCACATGGTCGGAATCCAGCAATTGTTTTATTCACCGTCTATCTCTGTGCGTTGATATAATGCTGTCTTTCTACAGTTTCTCAGTTCTCATCTATCTGTCCTCGCTCGTCTGATGGCCACCTCTCAGCTTACAGAAAATGGATGTCTACCGAGACTTGTCTCATCTCAACGTAAGGCAAATATCTACTGAACCTCTAGTCTCGTCTCAACATCAGGAAGTCGGCGACTGCCTCTGTTCTCCGACTGCAGCTGTGCTCCGACTACAGCTGTGCTCGTGTCTATGACAGACGACGGTGGTTGTGTTACTGTGATTGTCAGGACGAGAAAACAATTAAGTCACGACGGGTCGTCCAACGCGTCTTTGACTGACGAGAATGAAGTCGAGTTAGCGACGACGACTCGAACAGAACATCCCACACAGACAGATTCTTACCCGTGTGTGGTCTCTCGTTGCCTTTCAGTGTTGGTCTGCTTGGGTGGCTTCTAATTATATCTCTCTATGCTGGTCACTCACTGGCTAAGTTCTGTAGTTTTATCTATCTACTTGTTCCGATCTAATATGCTACCTTCTAAGCTTCATGGTAGAATACCATTCTCTGCTCCTTGTGATATGTGCCCCCAATCTGTCTCCCCCTGCTTATATGCTAAGCTCCCTGCTTTGATCAATGACTTCTCCTTTCTTGAGTTCATTTCCCTCAAACTTTATTTGAACTGGCGTGTCCCAGAGAAAGGCTGCCTTGTTTTTCAAACTACTGAATGATCTATAGGTCATGGGATTCCCAGTTCAAATCGTTGGAACGAGAACCATTTTTGCCTTGACAGTTTTAAACTGCATTGTTTGAAAGTTAAGGACAATGCCCCGTTCAATGAAAGGACAGGGTTCTCAAGGTATGTGTGGGTACCACCAACGGTATTTTCAGGGCTTCCCTGGCGTTGGCTAATTGGACCCTTGTAACTCTGTTCCAGTAACCCGCTACCAAAAACACATCTTGGCTTTACTTGACTTCGTTCGTTCTCAATCTCCCACTACCAAACCCTGACAAGGGCTTAAGTAACAGAATGTAGTCTAGAGAACGGAATGCGCTGTGTCGTAGTTTACAGCTTGACTGCAATATTTGCACCTTTCGGTCCCACACATCCGACTTCAACAAGCATTTTTTAGTACCGAGCTAGCTTTCCCTGTTCGATCCCTTCTCCTTAGCCAGTCTACTCTGTTGCTGCCTGGTATCTAGGATCACCGCGTGGAGGTGTAGAAGGGTCTTTGCACCACTGGTTCGCTCGTCCTGACGCTAGCAGTCAGCTATAAGTCACTGCAGCTCATGCACTGCTCAACATCTTGATAAAAAAATTCCAGAAAAAACATCTAAGAGAGTTAAATCAGTGCGGGTAGGATCGAAAACACAACTCGAACTGACGACGCAGAACAGTGATTAGCTGACAGCCGTAATTTATCAGTCAGCAAACCAAAGTTGAGCAAGACCGTATTCCACCTCCAAACAGGCTGCACAAGTTAGTTTGACTAAGAGAATAGGGGTCGCAGTTGAAAGGCATTCAAGATGCTGAGCAGTGCATAAGCTGCAATGACCCATAGCTGACTGCTGGTGTCAAGGCCAGCCAACCAGAGCTGCCAAGACACTTCTACACCTCCACGTGGTGGTGCTGTACAACAGGCTGCAGCAGAGCAGACTGGCTAAGAAGAAGGGATCGACGAGGGAAGGCTAACTGGTACTAAATAAATTACTGCTGAAGTCGGATGTGTCGAACCGAAAGGTGCACATTTCGCAGTGAAGTTGTAAACTACGACACAACGCATTCCGTTCTCCGGACTACATCCTGCTACTTACAAAGCCCTTTGTATGGCTTTGTTACAGGAAATTGACAATGAACGAACAAGAATAAGACAGGCAAATACAGTACCCAAATGCCGCTTAAATCGGAATGTCTGGCCGAAAGACGCAAATATCGCAGCCTCGCTGCAAAATACGACATACGGCATATCGTCCTTATCAAAACGAACTCTGAAGAAGAAGAAGAAGGAGAAGAAGTAGAACAACAACTATGAGAGATAGAATGATAAATGCTGACTTGACCTTGTTGATACTCTTCTACCATTTGGTGTAGAGGTTTTCGTTTTGTTTATCTTCTGGGTTTTTGTTTCTACAGGTTGAAGTAGCCAACCCCATGTCCAACTTTCTTTAATCTCCCCTTACTACATGCCTGGCAGGTTACAGTGATTCTATTATTTTCTTGCCTTTTGTGACCCGGTAACAAGAGAAATGATGGCATGAGAAATGTTATGAGAACCACTTCTTGTACTGAATACATAACAAGAAGAGACCAAGATCTGGTTGTCAGGCAAAACATATTGATCAGACATGTTAGTCAGGGTCAGGCAAAATATAATGGCCAAGACACCCACCTCTCCTTCCTCTCCTTCCTGGAAACGGGTTGTTCTTCTTGGCAGCCTGGTTAGCGAAGTGGGAGATCGATATGATCCCCGTATTAGTGAGAAAAACGCTGATAAAGCAAAGCATAGTACAACCGCCTGGACACCGGCCCACCTTCATCAGCACGCTTGGGCTGTGAGGAAGGCTAATGTAACCCTCCACTGTACACTTTTTTTTAGGGCGCAAAATAGAGTAAATTTACTCATTGTAGGTATTCAACAACAGCAACAACAACAACAACAGCAAGACAGAAAATTAAATAGTTCGGTGGTCTCTTGAAAATAAAACCTCGCCAACTACAACTTAATGCATATAACACAAATAGATCTGGATACAAGACACAAGCAACACTGCACAGCACGGATTGATCACGGGTGGCAGAACTTCTACGACAACACGAGCATACAATGACGATCGCAACACACATGGCCCAAGATAGGACATTTTGGCTGACCTTGACATTTAACGGACGGACAAATCAGTGTCATATCAATCAGTATCATATCAATCAGTAACATATTAATCAGTATCATATCAATCAGTATCATATCAATCAGTATCATGTCAATCAGTATCATTTCAATCGGCATCATATCAATTGTATCACATCACATAGTATCATAGCAATCTGTATAATTTCAATCATTATCATATCAATCAGTATCATATCAATCAGCACAATATCAATCGGTATAATTTCAATCAGTAGCAGTTCAATCTGTATCACATCAATCGGTATCATTTCAGTCAATCAAAACCTTTCAGCTCCCCGTGGAGCACATGACCTTAACAAATATGCACCAAATACACGTGAATTGGATCATCCGTCCCCACTCTGTCAATGTCTTTCTTGTTTTCTATACTTTAGTCTAGAAGAAAACTGACAAGTCGGCGATGCAGATTCCTTGTTCTTTGTTTGCATCGCGTCACTTGCCCTATTAACAGAGGTCTATCTTCTGTCTTGGACGTCTGCGCTATATATTTCTTTATTAGGTGACTTGTCCATATGTGCTGAAGATTATGTGGTTAAAGTTTCTACATCATGAGCTAGCCGACCCCAGACAAAACCCTCTAAGTCGCCGTCTCTTACGACGTGCTTGGTAGGTTACGTTGTTCTTTCTCGTGGTTAAGAATTGCGGATGTGCCTGTCAGCGATTCGAACCCATATTGAACAATTGCATGGGGCTGAAGATGCAGCACAGTGAATGAGCTGACAACAGTCAGCGTAGCTGGCTGCTTGCGTCAAGGTTAATGGACCAGAGCTGACCAAGACCATGTAAACAGGTTGCACAAGCGTAGTCTGGCTAATAGAATAGGCATCGCTGTTGGAAGGTCTGGCTAATAGAATAGGCATCCGGAGTAGGAAGGTCTGGCTAATAGAATAGGCATCCGCAGTGGGAAGGTCTGGCTAATGGGCATCCGCAGTGGGAAGGTCTGGCTAATAGAATAGGCATCTGGAGTGGGAAGGTCTGGCTAATGTCATTCGCAGTAGGAAGGTCTGTATAACAGAATAGGCATCCGCAGTGGGAAGGTCTGGCTAATAGGCATTCGCAGTGGGAAGGTCTGGCTAATAGGCATTCGCAGTGGGAAGGTCTGGCTAATAGGCATTCGCAGTGGGAAGGTCTGGCTAATAGGCATTCACAGTGGGAAGGTCTAGCTAATAAGCATTCGCAGTGGGAAGGTCTGGCTAATAGAATAGGCATCCACAGTGGGAAGGTCTAGCTAATAGAATAGGCATCCGCAGTGGGAAGGTCTGGCTAATATAATAGGAATCCACAGTGGGAAGGTCTGGCTAATAGAATAGCCAGCGCAGTGGAAAGGCAAACCCGGTACTTTAAAAAAGCCAGCTGAAATCGGGTGTGTCATACCGAACAGTGCAGATATCGCATCCTCTTTGTAAACTACGATATAACGTCACGCCATTTGTTTCAAGATGAACACCGATGAAGAAGAAGAACAATTGTGGAAAAGTAAACTTTAAATCATACAAATATAATTATTGACTCGTTATGTTTAACCATTGCAGTTTGTATTAATGACCGTGTACTTGTTCCTCTTAAATTAATAAAGAACATGTTTGAAAATATATACCTATTTTCTATTTTGTATGTATTTTCCATTTGAATTAAAACACTTTTTTTTTCTTCGCGGCACATTCATGTAATTTAATAGCACACTAGTGTGCTCTAAAGTACCATTCAGTGTTTGGTAGCGTGAGATTGAGAACGAACAAAGCCAAGCAAGCCACACGTTTGGCACAACCTTTGAAAATCGCTGATACGCATACACGATACAAACAGATCTGCAGTTTAATTCCTTATTACAACGACCGCTTTAAGGTGTATCTAGGCATTATACGGCACGCAGCCAGCTCTTAAGTCGGACCGCGTGCTTGTTTGCGGGTGATAAACAAGGTCATTCTAGAAGTTCGATTCGCTCTAGAAATGGGTTGGAATAATAATACGAGCGTAGTAGTCCTATTTTTAGTTTTCTTAGAATGTTCTAGTAAGCGCATGGCTATTGACATTTCTAAGTTTAGCTGACAACAGAAGGACGTTCTAGATCAGTCATGTGCAATGTACGGCCAGCGGGCCGCATCCAGGCGCCGCCCTGATTCTATCGTATCCGTGAGAACTCTTCCAAATTTCACCGAAAATGAGCCGGCAGCCAGTTACGGACTGTTAATTAAGTCTGTAATCAAATAGAAATCTTACACTACTTGAGACTACATATAATAGTCGGGAATTAAATTTATTAAAAAATTAATAATAATGAGTGAATTTGAATTGCTTCACGAGTCACACATGCGCACTCCATGTTGAATTCAATTCTGACGTCATTAATGTGTAAACGGGACCTTTACACGGTAAAGCAAATTCTGTTCTGTTCCTTTCCTAAGAATCGACTTCCATGATCTCCTGGAATACCCATTGGTGCTCTGCCTTTCTCAATAAATAGCGAAGGATGTTAAAACTGGTACTTCCTGTAGTTCGTCGATTACACACACTCCTGTTCCGTCCTCTCATGCTCCTCATTCCATTCAAACCTATTGTGATTTCAAAGCTCTGATTGCTGATTCGTCTATTGCGATGTGATCACCAAATATGTGGTCATTGATAGACTTCAGACTGCCAGCTCCTTTGTTGTTCTGAACGCCAGCATGACAAGGACAATACATCCACACCAGCCCGTGCAGATTTAATGCACGCACTGCTGCCATGCATTAGCCAGTTCTTCTGTAATTGACGAAGTAAGAATTGGGAACCTGACTGCCCGTGTTAAAGATGTCTCGGATGGTCATATCAGAATTTGGCTTGGCCTTGTTCGTTCTCAATCTCCCGCTACCAAACCCTGAAAGGGCTTAAATAGCAGAATGTAGTCCAGAGAACGGAATGCGTCGTGTCGTAGTTTACAGCTTGACTGCGATATTTTCATCTTTCGGCCCAACACATCCGACTTCAGCAAGCATTTTGTAAGTACCGGCTTAGCATTCTCTCTTCGATCCCTTTTTCTTAGCCAGTCTGTCCTACTGCAGCCTGTTATCCAGGATCACCGCCAATAGGTGTAGAAGGGTCTTTTGGCAGCTCTGGTTCGCTGGCCCTGACGCTAGCAGTCCGCTATGGGTCGCTGACCACTGCAGCTCATGCGCTGCGCAGCATCTTGATCCCATATATATATATATATATGTAGTAGATTAACACTGAAATATGTAAGTTATGCAAGATGGGAGAGTCGAATAAAAGGTATGCGACCTCTGAGATTCCAATTAGGTGAACCCACGAAAAGGTTAAATTATATAACAGAGGACAATTCCCGAGACATGAAAGCAGAACATACAACTCAAATTTTGTTAGATCGGATTGCGTTCATTTACTCAGTCATTATAATCATTCGTCCATCCATGTCACTATTATGAAACGATAACCTGTCAAAAATTGATGTTGTAAATAAAATGCTACAATGTCCTCAAGCCATCTTCATGTTTTGAGTATGCTTGTTAAATTTATAAGTGCTGCCAGATCTGACGAAGCACGTAGTAAATATATTAGGGATGCAGATGCCTTGTCAAATAAATAGGGCGCATTAAATCTTTTACTTTGCATAAATTTAGTGCGCCTCTTCACTGCACCAATATTTAGTTTTATCGTTGTTTTAAATCGTCGTAGTTTTGGCTTGCAAACTCTTATTTTTAGGGTTTGAAATAGATACACGTATAGTCATGTACAAGCACACATCTGGGTTACAAAATCTTAAGAAAAAGCAACGACATGTTCATAGCGACAGACAAGGTCACCAGACGTTCGTACAGGTGTTCAAGCTACAGCAACAAACCTGAAGGAGATTTACTTTACGGACGGTGAAGTTCAGCTCGACACCAGATATGTCGATACGTTGTGTTGCATATTTTATTACGTACTTGTTAGTGGTCCAATATGGCAGGGGTTGGTGAGCAGAAATATATTACCCCATTGGAGTAAACTTTGTTGGAGTAAAGAAAGCTTTAAAAAAATATAGATTAATTAAAGTATATACTACTTGTTCTGTCTATCTATCTTCAGTCCACTTGCGTCGTTAGACGTCATGGGGAGGTGTGACCTCCTTTGTTTCATATTTTTTGGCAGGCGAAATCCGCTGGTGACTTGCCAGGTACATCCCAGCATCTGTTAGCCTTTGGAATATACGATTGCCTATTTTTTTTTGGGACTGGTGATGGTGGAAGTGTAACAGTTCCCGCCGGAGCAGAGAGTTTAGGACAGGGATGATGTGGTTGCTGATAAGAAATGTACCTGAATGCGTGTCAAGGTTACTCAC
This sequence comes from Ariolimax columbianus, assembly GCA_036924085.1. Lineage (NCBI taxonomy): Eukaryota > Metazoa > Mollusca > Gastropoda > Stylommatophora > Arionidae > Ariolimax > Ariolimax columbianus. The sequence goes on from JAVGWX010000002.1 coordinate 125,022,833, forward strand.
CGTCTCAACAAAGGAGAACAGAGTTGGGGCAAAGAATGTGGACAGGTAGGAGCTGACCACTGGCATTCCGATTTGGGTAGGGGGAGAATGATTGACAGACGGATTGGCAGCGAGGCTTGCTGCGAGAGAATGAGTGACAGGTGTGCAAAGTGTTTCGTTCCAATAAGACTGAATATAGCCATCCCCTGAGATCCATTGGTCAAGCTCTGACTTTGCTTGAGTGTATATAACTCGATACAAAGTTTAGCTCAGGAGGCTGAATGGAGAGGAGGCTGGATAGATAGATGAGAGCGAGAGAGAGACTGAATTTAGATAGTATGTTTAACTCACCGACTTCGATAGAGGAGCGATTGATAGACTGTTGCTCGAATGTTAGTGATAGAACAGGATCGCTATAGTAGGTGTGTGAGTTTTGTATTAAGTGATTATCTGAACGTTGTGTTGTAAGCAGAACACAATGTGAACGAGGTATGTCCAGATCGCCCGCCTGAGGGGATTTGAGTGAGGAAGAGTATTTGATAAGGTGTGTTGGGGACGCAGTTAAGGCGAGGTGTGTGTGTGATGTAATTGCAAGGCAATAGAACTGGGTTTAGATAGTTGGGAATTCCATCAATAGCTTATGCTTAAAATTTCCGCTTTATTTAATATTTACATTAACTTATATATAACATAGGAGTAATTAGTTAAGAGGATATGTATTGAATTGTGTTTGTAATTCCACTACTCATTTTTTATGATAAGAATATTATGTAATACATATGCCATCTGATGTGTGCTATATTATTTGAAGTGTGTGGTCATGATGATGTGGATGAGTGTGAGAATGTTCTGAGTTAGAATAACGGCCAGGGCAAACGTTGAGGTGTGCTACAGAAGCGTAAATTAGAGAAAGGTAGACCCGCAGCCTGTCAGGCGCCATCTATGCCACTGTGCTAACCCCATAACCAAGACCTGATGTTATAGCCCCACAGTCCCATTTGTGTGACATATTCTCTGTGGGGCGAGAATCCCTAGAATAATTTGAGAAGATTTTTAACTTTGAATTTTGCCCGAGCAGCGGCCGTTAAGCCAACTGTTTCCGATTTCCAACTGCTACGGTATTTTTAACGTGCGCGCCACTGCACACGAGAGTCTGATCTCACTACTCAAAGATCGTGGAAAATATTTACCGGATGATCCACATGAAAAAATCCCGGTCTTCACCTTACCTCGAGACCACTGGGTCCCCCGCCCCCCCCCCCTTCCTCTCCTATAATACTTGTTATACATGTTACATTTTAGTCAGTCGCGTTATTAACATTTTAGAAAACAACAGTACTATTTTAAAATTATAATCAAAACTATCAATCCTACAGCAAAATAAAGTGTAGGCCAATGATGCCATTTTAAATTCATGTAAATAATCTACAATTTGAATGTTTCAATTTACAAATCGGATGATAGATAACCAAACTAGAAGCAACTGCAATATAGTGGTCAGTTTGCTTTCCTATATCTGCAACTCAGTGGCAATATTGCGACACTAGTATTTGAAATCAGCATCAGTTAATGTGTTTGCTTCATTGATTGCACTAAATTATTTGATAGCGTGAAGCATTAACAGTTCATAAAATGTCGGGAGGATATACAAATGGACGGTAAGGATATCCAACTAATCACAAACTTGTATTGGGATCAATCCGTATAATTGAGAACTAAAGATGAGTCGCCACCAAGTATATATATTCAAAAGGGGGACTGAGTGGTCTCGTGATAAGGTGTCCGCCTCGGGTGCCAGAGGTCGCGGGTTCGAATCACGGTGGAGATCGTGATTTTGTTCACGTAGATCTTCTGGTATAAATTCCCTTGATCTCTAGGTAGTGAGATCGGACTCCCCCGTTCAGTGTCGAGCATGTTAAAAATCCTTAGGAAATTAGAAATCGAAAAGAGTAGGCTTAACAGCTGCTGCCCGGACAAAATTCAAAATATCAAGCTAAGAATTTGCTCAAAAATTATTTGTACCTTTCACCGGGTGGTTTGTTAATAGCAGCATTTAGATATCGCATAACTGACTGCGGGTCTACTTAACTCTAGTGTGAGTCTTTTAAGACGGACTCACATCGGTTAAACCTCCAAGAAACTGGTTGCATATAAACTTTGCAGTCTTCTAAACCAGTATAACTACTTTAAGTTAAGTTGAACAACGGCGTGTGCTGGCCTGTTTAATATCATCATTATCTCTTTCAGTCTTGTCAGACGATAGTAATTGTACTTTGAACAAAAAGGTATGCAACTACAGTCCATGACGGTAACGAACTGACTCGTGAGACCAATCCGGGCAGAGAAGCGTCTTCCACAGTGTGTACAAGGAAAGTCAGGACCGCTTACGGCATTGTATGATGCGGCGTGTCTTCTCAAACTATACACACACCCAAAATGTGTCAATGAATCTGAAAAAATGACAGAATTGAATATAGAAGAACGAAGTATCCATAATATTAGATATGCAGATAATAAAATGTTATTGGCAGAGATTCCGGTACATCTGCAGAACCTAATGGATACGCTAAACAGCAAGAGCTAGCAATCTGAGCTGAAAATCAAAATCAGAAAGACTATAGCTATGATGTTCACCAAAATGAAAGAAAGTTCACAAGTTCATATCCACATAAATAGAGATGTCTGAAACACGTGACTAGCTATTTATACCAGCTAATAACGAAGGATCTCACATGCAAAAGAGAGATCATTAAGATAATTGAAATGGCGAAGAATACATTTAACAACATACACTTCTCTCCAAGCAGATATTTCAGAAACTAAAAATTAGAATCAGTAAATGCTATCTGCATTCAGTTTTATTGTATGGAGCAGAAACCCGGACCCCAACAAAGAAAATGGAGAAGCGTAGTGACGCCTTTGAAAATGGATCTTCAGAAGACTTGTATGAGTTTACTGGAAAGATGGGGAACAAATAATGATGTCCTGGAACAACTCAAGGTGAAGAAGATGTTTCTGAAAAAAATAAAAAAGTAGAAAAACAAAATAGTGGGACTATGTCAAACGACATGGCAGTCTGCTGAATTTGATATAGGAGGGAAGAGTGGTGGGTATGAGGGCATCAAGGAGTCAGTTATAAGGAATTTGACAAAACTATAAACACATGTTCTCTGATTACTTTCCAAAGCTTGATTCGCATTCTATCAGTCTGATTGTAAATCCATTCAACAGTCAACTTGCCTGAAGAGCCTTCAGGATTAGCTGAGCCACTCCTTGAACGTTACTGCAACGTTCAAGGACGTTTTACATTTCAGAACTAGATTGAGCACTAATTTGTGTGGATGTAAAAAACCTGCAAAGACTTTCAAAATTGGACATGTATAAGCCACAAAAATGGTGCTGCCTTTTGCAACCACACCTACCTTTTGTGAGCAAGGATATCGTATCCTTATGAACCTAAAAACAAAGTACAGAAATCGACCCCCTCCCCCTTCCCTAAGACAGCATCCAAATTGCTGTGATATAAAAAAAAAAAACCACGTTAATGGATGTTGTTTTCTAACAAAATAAACAATACCATTTTGCCAAACCGGAAGTGTCGATGGCTTGAATGAAATGCCCATTATTCAGTCTTTTTCATTATGTATGTGAGCTATTCTTAATTACTGTAAATGTGTTTTATGAATTATTGACTGAGTGCAGTTTATTCTTCGTTTTAAGAGAAATTAGCTTGTGTTTTAGTTTTTTTAGAAGTCCGCCGTGTGGTGACGTGGGATAAATATTGTTGCTGAAGACGGATGTATCCGACAGATAGGTACAAATATCGCGGCCAAGCTTTAAACTTGCGACACAACGCATATCGTTCTCCGGATTACATCCTGCTACTTGCAAAGCATTGTTCATGGCTTGTCAGCGGGAGATTGAGAACGAACGCAGAAGAAGAAGAAGGAGATGAGAAAGAAGAAGAAGAAGAAGAGGAAGAAAAAGAAGTAAATATTAAACAGTTGGAAGATCAAATCACTGATGTAATGAACGGTGGTGGGCTTATTTTTGTCCGTGTTTCGCTCCATCCGGAATATAGGGCCACCGCTACAATTAACCTCCTTTATCAAGTCTGCGAGAAAGCACTTTGGGTGCTTTTGCAGCGGTGGTTAATGTAGTAATTTGTTTTACACTATGAGGTCACTAGCCTAATGCAGAACTCTCTGTATTAGTCTTTTACGACATGCATGGATCCCGGAGCCTATTCCCGCAATAGACAATCATATAATAATATGGGATCAAGACGCTGAGCAGCGTCTAACCATAGCTGACTGCTAGCGTCAGGGCCAGTGAACCAGAGCTGCCAAGACCCTTCTACACCTCCATGCGATGAGTCCAACAGAGCAGACTGGCTAAGGAGAAGGGATCGAAGAGGGAATGTTAACCCGGTACTCAAAAAATGCTTGCTGAAGTCGGATGTGTTGGACCAAAAGGTGCAAATATCGCAGTCAAGCTGTAAACTACGACACAGCGCATTCCGTTCTCTGGACTACATTCTGCTACTTTAGCCCTTTTAAGGTTTGGTAGCGGGAGATTGAGAACGAACAACGCCAAGCCATATAATAATACATAAAATACGAGCAGGAAAATTCTCCTTGCTGACATACATGCTTTGCGACCTCATTCAATTTGGTGAGCCAATCTGATGTGCACTTTACCTCTGCTGATAGTAAATTCTTTGAATTTGTTGGAAACATCTAGTGTTTCTTTAGTGTATAAACACAGATGTGTAACTCTACTTGACACACTCTTGGATGTTTACTTGTTGTAAAACAACTTAATGTTTCCCTTTGTTCATGTCGTTGTCACATAAGCACTTTGCTCTGGCATTCATAGAACCTGCCCCCGGACATAATCTACCATACCCAACATGGAAGTAGTTCCGAACAGATTTCGAACTGTTGTATCACTGTGCAAGAGAAATATGAAACTATGGGGATACACAGATGATGTCACACGCGACTGTCGCACAATACAGGACTCTGATGGCCTGCCCCAATCTCCAGGAAACTTGCAATAGGTGGAAAATGACAAGAAAATCTACATCGCTGAATACTGGATTCATGCTGTATGACGTAGTGCTTGGACACGAAAAGTAAGCAAGTATAAACAAATAAAGGAAGCACTGAGCAAATTTGCTGAGCTCTGACTAGAAAGTCACAACACTACAGTTTTTCTGTTGAAATTAAGGTAATCTGGAGAATGAGATAGTCTTGCCTGTTTGGACATCGATAATGGAGTGATTTCACTAAACAAGCCAATCTAATAAAAATGGTTGGTCAAAAACTTAAAAGTTTGACACTGGTGATAATGGGAGGATTTCACTAAACAGGCCAAACAAATCACCACGGTGGGTAAAAAAACTGAACAATTTGATACTATTGTACACCGAACCTATTATTCTCAGAATAACAGATTTGTTGCCCAATTATTGAACAAATTATTGAGAGAAAAACAAGAAAATAATTTCACTATTTTCTTGCGAATGCCAGAATGTTGAACTAAAAACATCATTAGAAATAATACTCTGCTGGTAAAAGAGGTAAGCCCTGACAGCAGAATAATATACATGTCTATTAATAGAATTATGCATGCCATAACGATGCTTTCTACTATTGCAGTAGACTATAGTGTCACTTACTCGGTGTGTTTGACTCTGTCGAGAACAATCTATCAGAGAATTAATGTCGTTTTGGAACTTCATACTACACTCGTACATTTGCTGTAATCACAGATATGTATCACCGTACTGGATCTTCATTCGTCGACGAATTTCGATAGGTTTCACCCATTTGTTGCTTAAATAAACATATACCAGAACGTTTCTCCTGTTTGGTGCATGTCACTAGTGGGACAGCCCTTTTCAAACAACAATTGTGACGTTATGTGATTTGCCTGCATTGTGATACCATCTGCAGGACACACTTTCAGTTCTTAGCAGCGATACTGCAAAAGTACATGACAACGGCACGGTGTTTCGAATTTATATCACAATTGAAAGATATTCATTTGAAATTCAGTTGTACTCGTACTATATACTCTAGTACATACTGGTCATCGGCTTGTCGGACTGAATGAGTTAATCGTCTACGACGGGTGTGCATGACACATGATAATGATTTGGTGTAATGACTCAGATTGTTATCTGGCCGATAATTTCAGGCCAAATTAGTGACCTGACAATGGTATGGTCGAATTAGCAGTATCAATTGGTCATTGGTTGAGGGAGTGTACTCACGCGATAGCATTTACTATCTCAAGCACTTATTGCAAATATCAATTCCATATTGTTAAACAAAACCGCATGAGTTATGGGAAGATAAAATAGTAAATTAGACTAGGGATTCTAAACCTGTTTTTAATTCTTGAGGAAGGACTGAGATACATTTTCAGATCTCTGACATCTGCATCAACAGTTATAGCTACAGGTCAAGGTATGTTAGCGGGATCAAGTAAGTTGTATTTGTATTTATACTTGAGGGGGTCTCTGTGGTCAATCCGTTTGCCTCGTGTTCAGGCGGCCGGGGTTTGAATTCCAGCTACGAATGATGAAATTTTTCCAACGATCCCTGAGTTCATCGCTTGAGCTACGGAGTTCATATTTTGTACGATGATCTCTGCAGACGGGATGATGTTTTGCGGAGAGAGGCGGATCCATATGGGGAAACGAGATCAAGATGCTGAGCAGCGCATTAGCTGCAGTGGTCAGCGAACCATAGCTGACTGCTAGCGTCAGGGCCAGCGATCCAGAGCTGCCAAGACCCTTCTACACCTCCACACGGTGATCCTCGATAACAGGCTGCACCAAGGCAGACCGGCTAAGGAGAAGGGATCGAAGAGGGAATGCTAACCCAGTACTAAAAAAATGCTTGCTGAAGTCGGATGTATTGGATCGAAAGGTGCAAATATTGCAGTCAAGCTGTAAACTACGACACAATGCATTCCGTTCTCTGGATTACTACATTCTGCTACAAGCCCTTTCAGGGTTTAGTAGCGGGAGATTGAGAACGAACGAAGCCAAGCCATATGGGGAAACTCACGGCGAATCCTCGCCTTTACTTACTGACTTACTGTTCCGACCATTTGTACTGTTCGGGCTCCCTGGAAAGGCTTTTGTTATCTTTCTTGTACCAAATGTGTTGCAATTCCTTTCTGCTGTAGGATTTATATTAATGTCATCTTTCAATCTGCCTCGCCGATATCCTCGTACATTGTAGTCAGATCTACTTGCATCGTAAGCGTGCAGTAGTGGTTGTATTTCTAACTATAAAAAAAAAAAAGAAACACTACTGTTTATTCACATTGCTGAAATCCACTGGAGGGTATGTTGGGCTGAGGAATAAAGGCTACTTGCTTTGCAGTGGTCACGCACTGTGCAGACTAGATTTATATTTAACATAGAAAAATAAAAACTTATGCCGCACCTAGGATTTGAACGTATGTCCTCGGCGTCAAAGACCGTCGCCCAAACCGCCCTGCCAACGGCTTTTCTTATATGAGGATTGATAAGAAAGTAAAGTTCAGCATTTGTTTTCTCATCCCAGAATAAAGATAAAGAATTGAAAATTTAAATTTTCAAACAATTTTCCCGCGTAAAGTAAAGTAACCCATAGCATTACTGCCGTAGGGGTGTGAGGTGTTAGCAACCTCACATTTCAAAGGCTTTTCAAAGGCTATTTGAGGGCAGTAGCCATCTCCTCTCCCTCACCGCCTTTACTTCCCGGACTGAACCGGTAGCCATTTAAGGCTGGGTCGACCTGGGAGTCATTGCGGTCTGAAAAAACATTACCGCCTCAACTGGGGAATGAACCCAGGACCACTCAGATGCGAAGCCAGAGCGCTAACCACAGCGATACGTGACTCCCGCGTACTTGTGCATAATTGCACGATCAAGTGCGCCATTTTCAGAAAGAATCCAGAAAAAAAAAGAAGGAAGTTAGGTCCAGAAAGTGGAAGCGTCAGAAAGAAATGGAGAGACGAAACTGCATGAGCGGAATGGGCTGGGCGTCCTTTCACAGACACCAGCCCAGACATGTTGCAACGCGTGGTGTCGTTATTCGTGAGGATCATTGCATCCAAAGTAGACAACTGGTCCTACAGCTGTCAGCAATGGTAGTGCGATGACACTTTTCTAAAATCTTAGATATTGGAAGGTGTGCCCAAGATGGTCTTCTCGAAGTCTCACAACGGACCACAGACGTCAAAAGAACATGGCTAAATGAATAGAAAGCGAGTTTGTACAAGAAAGACATATATGCCCTTGTTTCGTACAGATATAAGACCGAAAACATGGCAGGAGATTATGTAGAAAAATAAAATGTATAGTGGAAACAATCAGTTATACTGTGAATGAATTTCAGGCACTGGATAAATAATTTATGTGGCCTAACATGAAACATAGTCAATGAGCAGATATCAGCAAGTGGCACAAAAATGTTTTCCAGTTGACATTCGTCGCAGAATACAGGCATTGTATGGGGACAAAAGTGCGTCGAAGACAGCAGTGAAGAACTGGACAACGATGTTTAAAGAAGGACATGAGTAATTGAAAGATCTTCCGAGACCAGGTCATGCGCATATTGTTGCGTCAGAAGATGCCATCGCCAAAATTGATGCAGCATTTCGGGTCACCCATACACTGCCTGCATTCTTCGATTAATGTCAACTGGTCGACATCCTTCAGCTGCTAGAAACCTAACCACCGCTCGCTGATCAATCTGGACGGATTCCGTATCACACCCGCCATGTTTTCAACGGTCTGCTGAGGAAGCTATGGGTGGGAGGATAATGCAATTTTGCAAACTTGACGGTTGGTATGTGCTATTTACACCAGAATTGACGTCATCATGCGCACCGTACGTATGTTCACTTGGTGCAGTTAAGTTTGGTTTCATTTGGGCACGCCTCGTATATGGTGGCAGTGCTGAATAGTGAAGCTATTGAAATTCTAAGGTCATTCAGTGTGAATATAAAACATTTTCTCTTCATTGAGCAATGACGTGCATAGCTGCTCAGTCCCTGTCTATAATTAATCAGTCAATTAATCAAAACTATGATACCCTCTGCAAGGCATAGGTCTTCGATTAACATACAATAAGTCTGTCTGTCTTTCGATCTTATCTCCAATAACTGCTCGTTTTTTCTCTCATGGTTTTCTCAATCTCCATTCGCCAAGTGTGTCTTGAACCGCCTTTGCACCTTTCGTATTTCAGAACAGCGACTATCTCGCTGTGCCTTTCTCCCCTTCACGCAAAGTAAGTCCTAACCATCGGCAACGCCTAGTCGTTGTTGTTGTTTGCGAATGCCAAGAAATAGTAGTTTACTCTTTTGTGCACCCTGAAAAGGACATTAAGTGGTGGGTTGCAGTAGCTTTCCTCATATCCCGAGCGTGCTGATGGAGGTAGACCGGGATCCTCCAGGCGGTTGTGCTATGATTGGCTTCATTTGCGTGTCACTCACTACTACGAGGATCACTTCGATCCCTCACCTCGTTAGCCAGGCTGCCATGAAAACAGCCAGTTTCCAGGGAGGGTTACTAGGAAGCCGATGTGAGGTTCTTGGCCAGTATGTTTTGCCTGACCCTGACTAACATGTCTGATCCGTATATTTTACCTGACCGGACGTTAGCCCCCCCCCCCCCCCCCCCCCCCTCCGGGCCTAGTCGTAATCTCCTGTGTTGTTCGTGTTGTTCGTCCATGGTAATCGATGAGGTCCAATTTGCCAACATTCACTGTTCGCATGAGTCCGAAGATGGCTAAATAAGTCAGTCGGAGCCTTGAATTGTTTGTCACACTCAGTACACGGAAATAGGACACAAACATTCCTTTCCACAGAGGTTGAAGAACCGTCGATGTGAGCTGACTTGTGGATTGATCGTCTCTGGATAGCCCCATTTATTCTTGATGTTTCTGAACAGCCTCCGCAATATTTCTGCGGCATTCTTTTCGATTGATGGCGATTCTGTCTCAGTCATCATTGTTAATATCGCACTGGATTAGCGATTGTTTGGTACCGTTTTCGCCTTCCCCATCTGCTCTCTTGCCATTTTACAGTTCACCATAGAGCAGCTCTTTTGGTCACCGTTAATCCGACATGCGTACCACATGGCCGGCCCATCTCAGTTGTGCTGCACATATCATGTTGTGTATACTTGTTATCTCCGATCGCTCTAACACATATGTATTTGACACCATATCCTGCCATCTAATCTGCAATAGTTTGCACATACAGTGCATGTGAAAGTGGCTTAATTTCCTCAACCTGGCAATTATACACGCCCGATGTCTCACACACATATAAAGGACTGGTAGAAAAACCGTAGCATAGACCTTAATTTTTGTTTTGATCCCTCGTCTGTCCTGCACCTTATTAATAATACGTCTACCAAATGCCGCACTTGCCCTAGCTATTTTTGTATTCACCGCATTATCTATGTGAACAACATGAGACATTGTGTTAATATTTTTTTAAACAGTGATTGAAAGTTCTGAAAAGGCCATATTTGGAACCGGTTGATGTAGAACCTCTGTTTTTGTGATAGAGATGGTAAAGCCAACGTTTTCGCATTCTGTGGCGAAACGATCCATGCATTCTTGCAATTCATAGTATTTGAATCTAAGGCACAGTGACCCACACAAAGTAAATTCGTACAGCTACCGTGTGGATTTTGGTTTTGGCCTTGAACCTTCTTAAATTGAATAGCCCGCCGTCAGTGAGGTACTGAAGCAAAACTAAAATTTATGTCCTAATTGACTGCCAGCAGTTCAGTTTCGCATCATTTGCCTACGTTAGCTAATCTTTAAAAATAGAAACCCACAAGCATGTTTTTCGTTTAGTCAGTCTTGATCTGTCGCAGAACATATAGACAACTTCGGCGGAACACATAGAGAACCTTCGTGGAACGAATTGAGAACTTTCGCTGAACCATAGAACGAGAACCTTGAATTAAAACGAAACTCGATGGAAGTGGATAAAGGCATTTTTCAAAAGTAGTGTATTCATAGGAAATCTAGTTCAAGAGTTGTATAGTAGAGTTTTGCTGCGACGACGCGGCGAACTAGCCACAATACCTCAAAAATAAGCTGTGGCCTAATACAATAAAGTCTCTAACGCTTCATCCCCCACAGCAATGTCTACTATGGGACCATCTTTTCTGTTTACCTATTATAACTTTGTTAGTGTTATGTTGATATGTTTCATTGTTGTGACGCACGGCGCTTTCAACCACAGACCCGAGTCATATTGGCTATATCAGGAGGTGTTCACCATCTTGATAGTGTGACAGTCAGCCTTGAATTAGCGCCCTTGTAAAGACAAAGTTATGTTGCATTATAATGTGCCTGTCAGAACATCAGTATTGTTTACTTGCTTTCTTAATCGCTCCTCTTCTACCATGGGAGGAAGAGATTTGCCAGAAAGTGCGCAACACTATTCTGTCTACTGACCTCCTCTTTAGCTTAACTTAACTTAACATCTTTATGCTGGTTTAGAAGACCCTGCAGAGTCTGTATACAACCAGTTACATTTGCATCACCTTGCTCTAAAAGCTATGCGCATCCAGTTTATTCTTAAATGCATTAACTGCCCCTGCCTCCACTACCTCCCCTGGCAATGCATTCCAAGCAGACACCACTCTCTGACTAAAAAAATATTTCCTAATATCTAACCTGGACCTCTCTTTAGTCAGCTTGTAGCTATGCCCTCGTGTTATTGTAGGTGGCTGTATTTTTAAAAAACTTGTTATAGTCTAATTTATCGATTCCTCTGATCATCTTATAAACCTGTATTAAGTCACTACGAATTCTTCTCTCTTCGAGACACTGTAGGCCGGTTTTTCTGAGTCGTTCCTCATAACTGTAATTCTGGAATCCCACTATCATCTTTGTCGCTCTTTTTTGTATTCTTTCTAGCATGTTTATGCCCCCTCTATGATAAGGACTCCACACCTGTACACAGTACTCCAATCTAGGTCTAACTAAAGCTTTATACAGTTTGACGATCACTTCCTTGCTCCTATTTTAATATTTCGTTTTATCATACCTAACATTGCATTTTCCTTTTTCACTGCTACCTTAACTTGCTCACTCACCTTTCCTGTATGATCTATTATAACCCCTAGGTCCCTTTCCTTATCTATCTTTCTAATATTGTTTTCTCCCATTCTGTAATTATGTTCCATATTGGATCTACCCATGTTGATGACTGTACATTTATCTACATTAAACTCCATTTGCCAGCTTACAGACCATTCTCGAATTTTATCTAAATCCGACATCAATATATCCACTTCCGCTTTAGATGAGACACTACTGCATAGTTTTGTGTCATCAGCAAATTTTGCAATCATGGATCTCATATTAATGTCCAAATCATTTATATATATAAAGAACAAAATTGGTCCCAAAACCGAGCCCTGTGGCACACCACTTTTCACTTCACACCACTCAGAGTACTCGTTATTTATGCCCACCCTCTGCCTTCTTCCCGTTAACCAATTTTCAATCCATTTGACAACTTCCCCACCTATTCCATGTGATTTTAACTTTCGAAATAATCTTTGATGAGGTACTCTATCAAAGGCCTTTGCAAAGTCTAGATAAATAACATCCACTGGCTCCCCTTTATCTATGATTTTAGTAACCTCCTCCATGAATTTTAATAGATTTGTTAAGCATGATCTTCCTCTAGTAAACCCATGCTGACTATTTCTAATTAGATTAAATTTGTCTAAATGCATTACAATGTTTTCTATGATTATTGACTCTAACAATTTACAGACTATGCTCGTTAAACTCACCGGTCTATAATTTGCTGGATCTGATTTTTTGCCTTTTTTGAATGTCTGGTTCCAGTCTACTCCTTAGTCTGTCGTTTACTGTCATCCTAGTGGCCATTGGTCGTCGTGAGGGTCTGTTTCCTAGGTCCCTTGCTTCCCATTTCTGCCGTGGGAGCAGATATTCTTTAATTCTGTAGACATGACCAAACCACCGAAATCGAGATTGCTCAACTAGAGTATGCAAGGACTGAGATCATTCTGTTTGTGAACCATGTCTCTTTCTTTTTACTTGGACTAACTTTCTTAGATATCTAATTTCAGAGGATTGGAACTGACTTCTGTGGTGTGTGATCATTACTTTACATTCACATCCGTAAGTCAGAACTGGAACAGAGGTGGAGCCGTTTACAGCCATGGTAAGATACATGAAGTGAATAATAAGATTAACAAGAAGTATAGGTCAAACTCTTTCTTAGAATATAAACATAAACTAAAGTCACACCGTCTTTTTTCTTGGGGGGGGGGGGGGGGGGGGGGGCGGTGACCAAAAAAAGAAATTAATTTCAAATTTAAACCAAACTATTATTACTACACGAGTGGTAGAAAGGCTGAAAAGGATAGAATCAATATTACATTTCTAGCATGTTGTAAATGGTGAATAAAGAGGGTTATGCATGGGGATGGCAACCTCACCATCAGAGGCCTCAAAACCCCCACTGCAAAGATCAAATTGTCGCTGTTGTTCGAAGCTACTCGTGTAGAGTTGAGTTAGCTCTTGATGACGTTTCTTTGGTCTCGGGTTACAGTGACTCTTCTTACATCCCGAGGTGTTCTTGGGAAAGTTAACAAGGTTCCTCCCGGCTGTAGTGTAATACAAGGCTCTTCAGTAAAGTTCACCACTTTGGAGTTCACAGTGTCGATCAACACCTCGTTGACCATGTTACGTTTGGATTGCAAACCAAGCTCACAACCCCTAGGTCACACGCTCTCCGTTGGCGCTCTGATAGAAATTAATGGGGCGAAAAGAATCAATCAATCAATAAGTATAATTTAGTATATATGGCTGACATGCTTCATCTACCCAAAGTATTCTGGTTGTAGTGCATTAGAAACATCTATCGCGTCTCTTCTACTGTTAGGAGGCCCAGTTCACCATGAAAAGGCCAGGATCTAGACATTTTCTGTCTGAGGTCAGTTGTTTCGTATGCCATGCGAATAGTGGTCCAAGGAAAGCCCAGGAACATGTTGGGAAACACAGAAGATGAAATTCAACTTTATGCTGACAGAAACGACACAAAACGCTTCTATGACGCTTTAAAGACTGCTTATGGCCGTCTACCGCCGTGTGGAACTCCAATTCTGAGTGCAGATGGCTCAGAACTGCCGACAGACAACCCGATAATACTGGAACGCTGGGCAGAACACATCTGCGCGGCCCTCAACTAAACCGTCTTCCGTATGCGACGAGACAATATAACGCCTATCTCAGATACCCATGAATAATGAACTGAACGTTTCTCCAAATTTCGAGGAGGTCAGAGTTGCAGGCAACCAACTATCAAATGGGAAGGCTGCAGGTGCGGACCTAATACCGGCTGAGGTCTGCAAAGTATGTAGTTGTGTCCTAAGACAGAAACTAACTGAGTTGTACAATACAATATAGACCACTGAGACTGTCCCACAAGAACTCTAGGATGCTACCATCGTCAACTTATTCAAGCAAAAGGGAAACAGTCAATCCTGCGATAACCACAGAGGAATCTCCCTCCTATCGACTGCCGGCAAGATACTGGCACGAGTTCTCCTCAACAGATTAATCCTTCACCTAGAACATGGTCTTCTTCCAGAGAGGCAGTGGGGCTTCAGATCGGGTAGCGGAACTGTGGATATGATATTTGCGGCTGAGCAACTTCGGGAGAAATGCCAAGAGCAGCAACGTGGGCTGTACATGACTTTCGTGGACCTGACCAAGGCTTTCGATAACGTCAACAGAGATGGACTTTGGAAGGTCTTGGGGAAATTCGGTTGTCTAAGTAGATTCACAAAGATCGTCAAACAATTCCACGAAGGTATGAATGCTCATGTGCTGAGTGATGGGGAAACATCAAATGCCTTTCCTGTGACAAATGACAGCAAGCAAGGCTGTGTACTAGCCCCCCAACACTCTTCATCAGAATAATGTTTGCTGCTATGCTCAGCGTTCGCTAACAGGGTTGTAACCAAAACCAAGTGGAAATAAAATATAGGACGGACGGAAAACTACTCTTCAATCATAGACGACTACAAGCCCACAGCAAGGTAAAGGACACAACCATCTCAAACTTGCTTTTTGCTGACGACTGTGCCCTCGCTGTCAGCACCGAAAGAGGTAAGCAGACATAAGTGGACAAGTTCTCAGAGGTATGCGACATGTTCGGTTTGACAATTAATAATTTACAAAAAACAAAGTCATGTTCCAGTCTTCCCCGAGTGACGCTTATCGCAACCCAGATATCCGAGTCAAGAACAAGGGCTTCCAATCAGTAGACAGCTTCATGTAGCTTGGCAGCACTCTTTCAATGGAAACTACTGTTGAATGCGAGGTCAGTAACAGAATCTCCAAGGCCATTCCTGCCTTTGTGAGGCTGCGCAACAGTGTCTGAAATCGGAGAAGTCAGGCTTGATACGAAACTCAAAATCTACCGAGCCGTAGTGATCCCTACCCTTCTATATGCCATTGAGACATGAACTGTGTACAACAGGCATGCTAGGAAAATAAATAACGCCCATAAAAGGTACCTCCGTAGATTGTTCAAAATAAAGTGACAGGATCAGGTACCAGACATCGAGATCCTCATGGAGGCAAAAATGCCGAGCATCCACAAACTGTTAGAGAAGACCCAGATCAGGTGGGCCGGCCACGTCGTGCGCATGCTATACAACTGCATCCCAAAACAAATAATGTATGGTGAGCTTAAAGATGGCCTGCGTCAAGTCGGTGGTCAAAAGAAGCGTTTCAAAGACTACCTCAAAGTTTCTATGACACGCTTCAGCATCGATTCAAACGCATGGGAAATGTCTCACACAGGACCACAAAGCGTGGCGTAGAGCCATCATCAGAAGCACCTCTCTTTGCTGAGGAACGCCGGACCTCTGAAGCACAGAAAAAATGCACTTTGCGAAAAGACGAAACAACTCACATGTTCGATTCTGACATTAAATGCTACGTACGTGGAAGGATTTTCCGTGCCAGAATTGGACTATACAGCCATCTCCGATTTCGCTGGTGAGGTGCAGCACAAAATGTCTGACTGCTGTTGTCATCGTCGCTTGTGATGGACAGCTATTATTTTTATGTCATGAGAGTGGGAGAATTTAAATTCGTCCTCAATTCTGCTCCTATCTATGATGGCATTTGGTATCCCTCCTATAATTTTATGACGTGTTAATCAGTTTACGTAGCCGATTAATTTTATATACTTATGATCCGTCTTCTAATGTGCACCTTCAAGGCTCGACCAATGGTTGATTTCAAACTTCTGCAGTCTCGGCATGTCTGATTCATGATTTGCTGTGCCCTCTTCATCTTCTTCTTCGGCGTTCGATTTCAAATAACCACATCAATGTTTCCTAATCTTGATGGTCTGTTTCAGACTTCTCCAATCATCATATAGTTTATCCCTCAACTGGGTTACAAATGGCCACCCTGTCGCTCTGTTCCTCTCGTGGAGGTGACAAACATGGGGGACAGGTTCTATTGTTATTAGTTCTCCCCATGCAGGCACATGTATGTGTATCCGATATATCATTTGTTGAACAGATGATATCTGAGTCTGCAATGACAGATTTCTTGTCAAGCAATAGTATACCTCTTCTTCTTCTTCATACGCTGTCAGACGTCAACTTGAATTTGTTCTAAGAAAGCAGCTATCATCCTAAGGCTGTCGACACTGCCATAGAGCTTATCTAGTGTTGGCACTGGTGATGGCCACATGTGCATTTTCTGGTCCTCGTATGTCGGGCAATTTTGCAGCAGATGTTCAGGGGTCATTTTCCCTGTACCACCGGTGCATTCGTCAATAGCACCTATCTTCAGTTTATTTAATAGATGGTACCTCAGTCTGTTGCAGCCTGTGCGAAGTCTGAAGACCACCATCTGCTCTCTTCTGTTCAACTGAAAATAAGCTTATTTTTTTTGTGTAGCCAGTAAAGCAATAGTATCCATCTGTTACATAAGATTATGCTTTATGTGTGTCATTGTATCTGATTTTGTGTTTTTTTTAACCAATGGCTTTACTTCTCAATATGTTTCCTCTTTTTCTTCTTCTTCTTCGTCCTCCTTCTTTTCCGTCTTCTCTTCTTTGCTGTTCATCCTGAAAAAGGACGTTTTGTTACGTTGTGTTGTAGTTTACAGCAGGCGATGACATATGTTTAGCTTCTATTAGCCATGGATAAATCGTGGAAGCCATGAATAGAGCTGAATGAAAAGGATTTACCACGATGGGGGAATTATGAAAATAAATACTACACTGCTCCTGAAATGTTGGGTGCCATTGAAACATTTTAGAGACGTCTGGGATTTGTTGTGTCATGGTTTACAGCGAGGATACGATATTTCCTCCTTTGGCCGACATATCTGGTTTGAGTACAGCATTTTTGGGGGACCAGTTTGCCGTACCTCTTTGATCCATATTTTCTCAACCAGCATGTTTCCAGGACCGCCACTTGGAGGTGAAATAGAATCTTGGACAAGGAAAGTTAATGCAGTAATCAATGGAACTGTCACTTCACTTTTCAGAAGCGGAGACCTCCTACACTCAAATCTGTAACGCTCCATCTTCCAAAGCCATTTCATACCTGCCATTTAGCGCATGAGCTGCAGTGGTCAGCGACCTATAGCTGACTGCTGGCGTCAGGGCCAGCAAACCAGAGCTGCCAAGACCCTTCTACACCTCCACGCTATGATCCTGGATAACAGGCTGCAGTAGGGTAGACTGGCTAAGGAGAAGGGATCGAAGAGGGATTGCTAACCCGGTACTAAAAAAATGCTTGCTGAAGTCGGATGTGTTGGACTGAAAGGTGCAAATATCGCAGTCAAGCTGTAAACTACGACACAACGCATTTCGTTCTCTGGACTACATTCTGCTACTTAAGCCCTTTCAGTGTTTGGTAGTGGGAGATTAAGAATGAACGAAGCTAAGCCAAGCCATAACTGCCATTTGACTTTATTTAAAGGTTAAAAGGTTAAAGGCGAGGTCTCGACTTTATGGCCGAAGGTTTCCCCATATGGCTCAGTCTCTCTCGTGACCATCTTTAGGTATCTAAAGATGGTCATGGTCTCTCTCAGCAGAAAGATATCCCACCTGCCGAAAACATCGCACAAAGCTCGAACTTCGTAGCTCCAGCGAAGAACCCAGGGATCTCCGGAAAAATTTACATCATGAACACGAAGCAAACGGCTTGACCACTTCGCCATAGAGACCCCCTTTATTTACACTAGAGCGGTTCACAAGTCAAACGGAACCTCTACTTTCTTTTTCTCTTTCTACTCTTTCTTTCTTCTATCACTCTTCCCCTTACTCATGACTCTAGTTGCAACACTCTAATTATTCTTAGGAATGCAGTAAAAACAAGACCGATTTTATTACATAACAACTTTAAATGATTACACGAATACTAGGCTATCTTTATCACTGTACGAATTCTTGAGAGTTTTTTTTACAACATGCTCTGCTCTAATCGATCTATAGGTTTTTATCTCTTGGTCCTATTTATTACAATCGAATCTATCTAACTTTGTCACAATCAACCTAACTAAATAGATTGTTCTTATTATTCGTCTATGGTAGGTCTGACTGCTTGAACTCTTGAAGTCTCCGCTTTCTCAGTTCACGTTCCGTGGTAGACTCCCGCCTTCTCGCTCATCTGTTGCTTAGGCAATTTCTCGTGTAGACTTAGTCCCTATAGGACAATTAGTCATACCAGGTCGGTTTTCTCAGGAAATTAGCAACTTCAGGTCTTTTCTCTCAGGAAATTAGTCACCCCAGGTCTCTTCTCTCAGGAAATTCATCACTCTAGATCTGTTCTCTCAGGAAATTAGTTACTCCAGCCAGATCTGTTCTCTCAGGAAATTAGTCACTCCAGATCTGTTCTTTCTGGAAGTTAATCACTCCAGATCTGTTCTCTCCAGAAATTAATTATTCTAGATCTGTTCTCTCAGGAAACTAATCATTCCAGGTCTGTTCTCTCGGGAAATTAGTTACTCCATGTCTGTTCTCTCAGGAAATTAATCACTCCAGATCTGTTCTCTAAGGAAATTAATCACTACAGGAACGGTTCTCTCAGGAAATTAGTCACTCCAGGTCTGTTCTCTCAGGAAATTATTCACTCCAGATCTGTTTTCTCAGGAAATAGCAATATATGTGCGACAGTGGCACTTTAGGTTTTCTTCTTCAGGAAATAGCAATGGCTCTGTGACAGTGGCACCCAAGGCACGCAGATGTTAAAAACTACATGACCTAGACGCCCAGACGCATAGGGAGCCTGTTACAGCATGATCGGTAGGGATAAATGCTATTAACTGGTTTTTATGAACTCTCGAGGAGAAAACCTAGGTACGAGATCTGGAAAAAGCGGCGGAAGTAGCTAACTAGATGAGCCAGATCATGATCAGTTCGAGAGAGAGTTTTCCAGAGCGTAGATCGGAGAGACAAATGAACAGTTGAAGAAAGGGCTTTCGAGAGCGAAAATAAGAGAGACAAATTGTCAGTTCCCAAATGACCAATTTCAGAGAGAGTTTCCAAAGCGAAAAGTCCAGTCATCTGTCGGCAGCGAGCGGTGAACAAGTCGGTATCTGTCGGCAGCGAGCGGTGAACAAGTCGGTATCTGTCGGCATCGAGCGGTGAACAAGTCGGTATCTGTCGGCAGCGAGCGGTGAACAAGTCGGTATCTGTCGGCATCGAGCGGTGAACAAGTCGGTATCTGTCGGCAGCGAGCGGTGAACAAGTCGGTATCTGTCGGCAGCGAGCGGTGAACAAGTCGGTATCTGTCGGCATCGAGCGGTGAACAAGTCGGTATCTGTCGGCAGCGAGCGGTGAACAAGTCGGTATCTGTCGGCATCGAGCGGTGAACAAGTCGGTATCTGTCGGCAGCGAGAAACGAGAACAGGACGGTCTTTATTTGCAACGCTGAAGTGAATTCAACGTCTAACTAGAGAGATAATCGACTAGCACAGCGAACCAGCGCTTCAGCGATCAGTACAAGCTACAGACGACGAGAAGAATTGCGCCACGGACGAAATCACAGGGGTTGCAAAAGAGATATGAATCTTCCATCCTGTGGCAATCCACTTAACGGCTCGTCTATCAAATTACAGTTTGTAAATCAAGTTACAGTTCGTCTAAAGTTACGGGTCATCTATCAAGTAACTGTTCGTTTATCAAGTTACAGTTCATCTATCAAGTAACTGTTCGTTTATCAAGTTATAGTTTATCTATCAAGTAACTGTTCGTTTATCAAGTTACAGTTCGACTTTCAAGTAACTGTTCGTTTATCAAGTTACAGTTCGACTTTCAAGTAACTGTTCGTTTATCAAGTTACAGTTCATCTATCAAGTAACTGTTCGTTTATCAAGTTATAGTTCGACTTTCAAGTAACTGTTCGTTTATCAAGTTACAGTTCGACTTTCAAGTAACTGTTCGTTTATCAAGTTACAGTTCGACTTTCAAATAACTTCGTTTATCAAGTTACAGTTCGACTTTCAAATAACTTCGTTGATCAAGTGGTAGGTCGACTTTCAAGTAACTGTTCGTATATCAAGTGGTAGTTTGTAAGTAAGTTTATTTTAGTTTAGTTTAGTTCATATTTCTTCAGCCAGCCAGGCGTTGTGTTTAGATTGAAGATTGGAGAGGCAGTTGTGAACGTGTAGAAATAAAGTTTTCATTGTTGTGTTTTAATTTTAATTAAATGAAGTGATAGTATAGTTCGTGCAGCCCCCCCCCCCCCCCCCCCCCACACCATCTGCTACGGTAGTTCTGCCAGCTGGAGCTGCTACACTGTCATCTACTATAGTTTTTTTTAACTCAATGTCTTGTGGCTTTGTCTAGTTTAGTCAGTTAACATTCCATGACCTACGAATTCCGGAAAAAGACTGATATACTTTTTCGAACAAGACATTTCTTGTTCAGACTGACCCTGAGGTCGTGGGACTTTCAATATACTGAGTAAACTGAACTTAGGGGCATGAGACTTTCAATATACAGAGTAAACTGACCTTGGAGTCGTGAGACTTTCAATATACTGATAAACACTTTTAAACTCTAGTGTCCTGAGCAATGATCGTTATATTTAGCCGTAGCTTTCGGGCATGGCTAATGTAAAGTTCTGTGCTCGAGTACAATCGAAAGGCGTTTAGAGGGATCCCTTGACTCTGGCTCTTGGGACCACGTGACCCTCTTTGGATCCCTGTGACCCTGTCACACTATTGAACATTATTGTCACCCAAGATTATATAAGCTGAGACTTCATGCAAAGAAATATCGGACACTTCCTCTCTGTTGGCAGCCTCTGCCGTGCCCATGACTCTGGTGTTTATCCTCATACGTTTCTAATTACTGTCAACACTATACTGCACGTCAAGCCTCTAGTGATTTCTGTTCTTTAGCTCAGTGGCGTAACCATTCGCGTAGTGAACAGGGCATTCTGCAAACCCCACAGCACCTCGAGAATACTAGAAAATATTGTAACTATTAAGTAAAAGAATACTAGTTTTTCGTATAGATTTATGGTATTTTCACTTCATCGTTCTTCGTCGACGCTAGGGCGTAGAGGTTTTCTTTTCTTTTACTTGTTGGTTATAACTTAACTTAACTTAGCGTCTTTATACTGGTTTAGAAGACTCTGCAGAGTCTGTATACTTCTTCTTCGTACGCTGTCAGACGTCAACCTGTATTTTTTCGAAAAAAGCAGCGATCATCCTGAGCTGTCAACACTGCCATAGAGCTTGTCTAGTATTGCCACTGGTGATGGCCACATCTGCTTTCTCTGATCCTCGTATGTCGGTCATTTTCCCGGTACCACAAGAGCATTCGACCTTGCCACCTATCTTCAATTTATTGAATAGGTGGTACCTCAGTCTATTGTGGCCTGTGCGAAGTCTGAAGACCACGACTTGCTCTCTTCTGTTCAACTGGTAATAGGTATGGTTTTTGTGTGTAGCCAGTATGTTCTGTTTCCCATTTGGTCATGTATCTAGCTCTAATAAATCTTTTTGACTCTTCGTAGGTCACACTAGGGTCTGGTTGTGGTAGTCTTGCACCTTCTTTTGCCTGTCTGTCTCCTCGTCGCCTTTGATGTTACAGTGGGATGGAACCCACTGTACCACTACTCTTTTTGGTGCAGACTGCTGGCATAGTTGACAGAGTACTGCTCTTAAATCATTAAGTTCAGTATTTTTCTGGCTTTTTAGTGCTGTGAGAGTCTGTATACAACCAGTTTCATTTACATCACCATACTCTAAAAGCTATGCGCATCCAATTTATTCTTAAATGCATTAACTGTCCTTGCCTCCACCACCTCCCTTGGCAATGCATTCCAAGCACTCATGATTGAATAGCCAGCACCTGGGCCAAATTAAGTAAAAGAGGGCCCCTAGACAAACTGATCTTCGGGCTCCCTTCTGCTCGATCCAATATTTTTCTCGAACCCTAGCTCCTTACAACTGTAGTGGATTAATGACATGAATAGTTTTATTAATAGACGTGCATGTTATTTTATTGACACGGATTATCTCTTTTACTAGTAATTTTTAAATATTTATTTTCATATTAATACTAAAACACGCTTCAAAAAGACATTTTTTTTCTCCCTTTTTAAGTTTTTTCTCTCTCAATAATTGGCACGAACTATCTTTTTTCAGACAACAGTAGGTTAAGTGTGCACCAATGCCAAATTGTTCACATCCCCCTACTTTAAGGTTGTAGTTGTTGTTGTTGTTGTTGAATGCCCATAATGAGTAAGTTTACTCGTGTTCGCCCTGAAAAGGACGTTAAGTTGCGAGTTGCAGTAGCTATTCTCACATTCCGAGCATGCTGATAAAGGTGCACCGCGGTCCTCCAGTCGGTTGTGCTATGCTTAGCTTCATCTGCGTAACGCTAACTACTACGGGGATCACGTCGATCCACATCTTGTCAACCAGACTGCCTTGAAAACAGCATGTTTCCAGAGAACGATATATGGAAAAGAGATAGTGGTCTTGGTCAGTATATTGTGCCTGACCCTGACAAGACGTCCTGGTCTGTATGTTGTGCCTGACCCTACGCGACGTCCAGTCAGTATGTTGTGTATCCAGTCAGTATGTTCTGTATGACCCTACGCGACGTCCTGGTCAGTATGTTGTGCCTGACCCTACGGGACGCCCTGGTCAGTATGTTGTGCCTGACCCTACGCGACGCCCTGGTCAGTATGTTGTGCCTGACCCTACGCGACGTCCTGGTCAGTATGTTGTGTCTGACCCTACGCGACGTCCTGGTCAGTATGTTGTGCCTGACCGGACTATCGTTTCAGTTACCCGTTCTTGAAGGTAGATCTTAGATATTATTTTAAACACGTTTTACTAAAGCGATTCCTCAATAAATTCTCTAAAATAAATAAATTTATCAACGAAATTGTCACTGAGATCAACTTTGATAATAGATACGATAAGATCATACGCAACATGCTTAGTCTCATCATTACCATTGGAAAAAATATCCTAAAGGAATCCAGACTTTGTGGACACTGAAGTATAAGCATCCAGCCTCTTGTGCAAGGCAGTTGACACTGTGGTTAATGATGAACAGGCAAACTTGTATTCTGAAATCTTGTTTGGCAGAAAATTATGTGGATTCTGCAGTTAGATCAGTAATAAGAAGTTCTACACTTTTCTTTATCTTTTGTTGATGTTGCTATAATCTGAATGATCTTTTCAGCTTTTCAATTTTCCTTCAAATTCATAAAAGTTCTCCCTGTTAAGTTATAAATAGGATTTTATTATTAAATGACTTCAGCAACTTAATTGTCTCATTGAGAGGTCTCATTTCGGTGCTTTCAGTCTTATGTTTGCATATTTAAATCATTCCATTATTGATGGCCAAACCACCAAAAGTATCCCATTCTACAGACTGTTTGGCTAAAAAAAAAGGAACTGTGGCTTTCTCTGGATGTCTCGTGGAGTCAGGAGGCACGACAATAGAGCTACTGGCCAAACAAAACCAAAAACAAAGGAAAGACCTTCAAATAATGCACTGGAATGCTGAAGGCATCAACAGCAAAAGAGATAGTTACAGTAAAAAATTAGTTTGAGAATATTCTCTATGTAGAGCAAGTAAATGTATGTTGCTTTGAAGAAACGCCTCAGCAAAGATATAGTCATCAAAATTAGAGGATACCAGTGATAAAGGTCTGCCCGACAAGACAGGCAGAATGGTGGATTATTGACACTTGTGAGAAATAGCATCAATGTTAATCAGCAGGAAGTATATATGCAGGGGGCAGAATACCAGATTATGCATCTCAAGACAGAAAGTACAGAATTCCACCTGCTAAATCATTACTGACCGAGTGATCGTCCACTGGCACTGGATACGATCCCAACAAAGGAAAGACTTATTGTGTGTGGAGACTCCAATAGCCACTCACAGAGCTGGGGCTATGATCAAATGGATAGGAGGTGTGAGGAGCTAGAAAACAAGCAGGATGAAAATGTACTTATCGATATCCGGCGTTCCTCCGCAATGGGGAGGAGGGGCTCTAATGGTGGTTCTACGCCATGCCTGGCGGCCTGTGCCAGACACTCCCAAGAGTTTACATCAATGCTGAAGCGTGTGAGAGATATTTGGAGGGAGTCCTTGAAGCGCGTCTTTTGTCGACCGACCAGACGCAGGCCCTCTTTCAGATCAGAGCTCCACGCATTAGTTGTTCGGGGTTGAGGTTGTCTGGCATGCGCAGGCTCACCTTCTTCTTCTACTGCGTGCAGGTTTTGTGGTCATGCTATATATGTAGTCTCATCGTTAGGACGAAGTCACATTCCTTTCCAGATCCGGGTGGCAGTCTCACGGCTTCTGCGTCACCTAGGCTCCTTCTGCTAAGGTTTGGCATAGTAGGTCTCTGTGTATTTGGCAGTCCTATAGGATGTTTTCAGGAGTCTGTACTCTGGTTCCACACGGGAAGTCACTTGTGTGGGATATCTTGAACCCAAGTAGGTGACCCAATAGTCTGCAGTAGTCTGTTCTCAGGCAAAAGATGGTGGTTTCTTGGTGTCTGTGGAGCTAGTGGATTGGATCAGGACTATTGCTCTCGTCCATGTCTTTCTTCTATTTTGAGTTGTACTAATTGGGGATTATAGATTTTGCCTCTCGGTCGGACACTGTGTGGATAAGTTGCTCCATCTTGCCACCTGTTTTGGACAGGGCATCAGCTGTCTCATTCCTTGTGCCTCCACAGTGGGAGGGTAGCCACTGAAGATCAACTGATGAGGTTCTTTGGATTTTGTTAAGCTCTGATCTGATTTCCGGCAGCATTTGTTCACCTCTGGTGCTTCGTATTACTTCTAGTAGTGATAGGCAAACTGTAAAGAATAAAATCTGAGTTGGCGGGTGTTCGTCTGATCTGCTCAACATTCTTAGTACCGGTAGGAGAGCTATAGACTGTGTCCTAAGGCTAGAAAAAATCTTTACAGTAGGGAAAGCCCTATGGGTTATTTTCCCATTGTTGTATCTTACAAAGATGCCTCTTCCACCATCCTTAACTGCGCCTTCTGATCTGTGTATACGTGAGACCAGTTCTTAGTACTGTATTTCCTTCAATCATCCTCTGAGCTAGGATTTTTAGGTGGATAGTCTGTCAATTTTATTGGTATGTTTTCATGCCAATTGGTTGGCTCCTAATAGGCAGTCAGCATTTCCATTTCTGTAAATTTCTTTGGGAGAAGATTTTCATGGTGGCACTGGGTGTGTTTTAAGTTGTGTAAAACGCTGGTTCTATTTAGTCGGTTCTTTGTCAGATTTTGAAGTTTGGTTTGCATACGATGATTTGGTATGCGTTACCGGCCCATCGGTGTGTGAATGCTGGGAAGTTTAGTTCTTGAGGATTTCAGTGTCTGGTACCATATCCTGCCACTGCATTCTCAACAATCTACGGGAAGTGATTTACTTTTCTAGCATGCCTGCTGTACACAGTAAACGTCTCACTGGCATACAGAAGCGTGGGGAGCACTACGACTCGATATACTTTGAGTTTAGTATCAAGGCTAAGACACCTCTGATCCAATACGCTACTGTACATCCTCCCAAAGGCAGCACTGGCCTTGGGGATTCTGTTGCTCGCCTCAGAATAAATGGTAGTTTCCTTGGAAAGAGTGCTGCCAAGGTAAGTGAAGTTGTTTACTGATTCTATGCGCTCATTCTTCACTGATATCTGGGTCGCGATATTGGCTACACGGGGCAGGTTGAACCATGACCGGTTTATTTTAATTAATTGTAAAATCGAACATGTCACAGGCTGTAGAGAGCTTGTCCACGGACGTCTGCATGTCACTTCCAGTAATAACTTAACTTAACTTAACGTCTTTATTCTGGTTTAGAAGACCCTGCAGAGTCTGTATTCAACCAGTTACATTTACATCACCTTGCTCTAAAAGCTATGCGCATCCAGTTTATTCTTAAATGCATTAACTGTCCCTGCCCCCACTACCTCCCCTGGCAATGCATTACAAGCAGACACCACTCTCTGACTAAAAAAATATTTCATAATATCTAACCTGGGCCTCTCTTTAGTCAGCTTGTAGCTATGCCCTCGTGTTATTGTAGGTGGCTGTATTTTAAAAAACTTGTTATAGTCTAATTTATCCATTCCTCTGATCATCTTATAAACCTGTATTAAGTCACCACGAATTCTTCTCTCTTCGAGACACTGTAGGCCGGTTTTTCTGAGTCGTTCCTCATAACTGTAATTCTGGAATCCCACTATCATCTTTGTCGCTCTTTTTTGTATTCTTTCTAGCATGTTTATGTCCCCTCTATGATAAGAACCCCACACCTGTACACAGTACTCCAATCTAGATCTAACTAAAGCTTTATACAGTTTGACGATCACTTCCTTGCTCCTATGTTTAATATTTCTTTTTATCATACCTAACATTGCATTTCCCTTATTCACTGCTACCTTAACTTGCTCACTCACATTTCCTGTATGATCTATTATAACCCCTAGGTCCCTTTCCTTATCTATCTTTCTAATATTGTTCTCTCCCATTCTGTAATTATGTTCCATATTGGATCTACCCATGTGGATGACTGTACATTTATCTACATTATGACAGTGGGGGCACAATCATCAGCAAACAGTAAGTTGAAGATGCCTGTGCCTTTTACTTTGGTGTTAGCCTGCAGTCGTTTGTGATTGACAAGTTTGACTTCAGTCCTGTATTTAATTTCCACTCTGTTATCTATACAGCCCTGAGAGCAATCACTGAGCATGGCAGCAAACATTATGCTGAAGAGTGTTGTGGATACTACACAGTTCTGCTTAAAGCCATTTGAGAAAGGAAAGACATTTGACGTTTTCCTATCGCTCAGCACAAGAGCATTCATACCTTCGTGAAAGTGTTTGACGATCTTGGTGAATCTGCTTGGACAGCTGAATTTCCCCATGACATTCCAATTAATGTCCATCTGTATTGACAGTGTCAAAAGTCTTTGTCAGGTCCACGAAAGTAATGTATAACCCCACTGCTGCTAGTAGCATTTCTCTTGGAGTTGCCGAGCCGTGAATATCTTATCCACAGTTTCGCGATCCGATCTGAAGCCACATTGGCTCTCTGGAAGAAGACCATGTTCTAGATGATCGATCAATCGGTTGAAGAGAACTCGTGCCAGTAACTTGCCACCAGTCGATAGGAGGGAGATTCCTCTGTGGTTGTCGCGGGATTTAGGGTTTTCCTTTTGCTAGTATAAATGGACGCTGGTATCATCCTTCAGTTTTTGTGGGGCAGTCTCAGAGGTCCATAACGATTTCTGCGACGTTCTCATCAATCCTGGTGTCCACGTGCCTCCAATGTGCTCAGAGGCAGACAAGTATACTGAGTTCTATGGACGACCCGGTCTTCGTCTACGTTCGTTTGACCAAGTTGCAGATTCTTTAAGATAAAAAATCTAGGTCCCTTACAAGCCCTTTAGCGATCATCGTGATTTGCAGTTTTATGGTGTCTAACTTCTTTTTTTTTTTGTTGCTTTCCATCCCGATCTTGCTTTCTGGGCTTGATGTGGAAGTCGAATTTGGACACAACCTGTGGCCGATCCAGCACTTTACGCCAAACACAGCTTTGGTCACTCTTCTGTCAGTCTTCCCGGTGATAACATAACAAATGAAATGTCATTACTTTTACTTGGGATGCAAACATAATGTTTTATTCCGGGTGTGTAGGCGAAACATCGCGTTCGTGACTGTTAGGTCGTGGGATTTTTTTTTTTTTTGCTTAGATGTTTGCCTCACTAGTTTCTACTGGCGGAGGCGCGCCATTTTCCACCCCAGACCGTAGTCCATTGGGCGATATCAGGACGCATAAACCAGTGCTTGGATGCATGTGTGCATCTGTATGTACCTATGCTACGTTTGTGCGCCCTCAGAAGCTAGCCCAACCAAAGTGCTATGGAAGGGCTTTACCACGAGGGCGCGTGTGAAAGTTGTGCAAGAGTGTGACTGTAGGACAGAGTCAAATGAAACAGAGTGAGGTGAGAGAAGAGAGAGAAGGGGCTACCTCCAGGTAAGTATGTGCATCCCGAATCTAGGTCGTGGGATGCACATAGCCCAATCAGTATGAGATCACTGCTTTTGTACTTACCTGTGGCTTGCACATTAAGTATTCCATTCCAGATCCGATGTTCGGACCCAACTCTGCCATTTAGGTCACCAAGGATGACTAGCTAAATTTATAAAACAATCAGTACGCTCCAAATCAGCATTCAAATGTTGTTCATTCATCAGCCAAAAGCTGTTTTTTTAAAGGGTGCTGTCCTTCTCTCAACTTTTAAATAATTTTGCTCTCTTGGGGTAATTATAGTTGGATTGGGAAAAAATTAATTTAAAAAAATGTTGAAGTTGATTAAAGTTAAGTTTAATCAAAATTTAAAAATGGGTATGGTCAGATACAGCACCGAGACAAGAACACAAACAAAACCTACGTTAAGACCAATAGGCCTTTATCAGGGACAACACATAACAACAATACTGAACTAGCAAATCAACATATAAGGAAAAAATGGCTTACTTATTTGATTTAGTATCTGTCTACGCGACTGGTTGGGTCGGAAGCTCGACAGAAAATGAAGGGTATCGGTCAAATAAGGTGGCCAGGAAAGCGTAGGAAGTGAAGGGGAATGGGCCGGATAAGCCAGTGGTGGTCAAATATGGAAAAGGCCAAATAGTGATACAAGTGGGGGAACAAAAAGAAGATGATAAAAGCCGAAGGGGGGGGGGGTGGACATTAATATAGGTGTGGTGAGGGGGAGGGGGACTGATAGAAGAGGGGGGGGGGGGCAAAGGAAGGCAAATAGATGGGGGCCAGTATGAGATTTTAAGAAAAGGTAAGGAAGATATTAATGCCATGTGGTTGGAGGCAACCCATGCTGGAGATAACTCTGTTCTCAAGACGAATCGATGACGATCGTCAGAGAAGCAAGAAACTAGACCAGTGACACTAACGTCAGTTTTACCCCGGTGCTCAGGACCATTGAAGTGACTAGCAATTTTGGAACCGGTGCGGTTGCGAACATCATTGAGGTGTTGGTGGAAACGCTCAGGCAGTTCCATACAAGTTTCTTCAATGTATGTCGTACCACACTGGCGGCAGACAATAGAATAGATGAGGTTACGGGAAGTGCATGTGAATCCCTCTTTGATGAAGAATTCTGCGTCTGATGGAGCGAGAGAGGATGACATGAGGGCAGGTAATACAGGCGTGCATTTTTTGCTATGAGGGCTGGTGTGTAGGTGACTACTGACCAACAAGTCCCTCAGGCTTCTGTCCCGTTTGTAAGCGACAAGGGGAGGATCGGGAAAAACTATACGAGTGGCAGGATCAGAGTGAAGAATAGGGAGATGGAGGAATAAGATATTCCGGACAGAGGCGCAATGAGGGTGACAAGTAAGAATAAGTTTCATACGGTCAGAGGGAGGACGGTCAGTGGGAGTGAGGGAGTCATGACGGGAGATAAGAAGAACCCGCTGAAGGGCGGAAGAGAGAGTGGTCTCAGGGTAGAGTCGCTCACGGAAGAAGTCAAGCATCTCGTGGGCTCTGAGAAGAAAGTCGTCGTCATCCTAACAGAGGCGGAGGAATTGGGAGAAAGAAAGCGAATCGCGACAGGATTGAGGATGGGAGGAAATATAGAGGAGGTAGTTGTGGGCGTCAGTGGGTTTGTAGTAGACAGTGGTAGAGAGGACATAAGGGCAGATAGAGACAGCGATGTCCAGAAAGTGGACAGACGTGAGGGAAATGTCAGATAGAAGGACAAAAGTCATTGAAAAAGTCGATAAAGTTTAGGAGATCCTTCTCAGACATGTCCGTAATGCCAATCCCATCGTCGATTTATCGATAAACATCAAAGGAAAAGGTCCCCGGAATTGAAGCCAGATCAAGTATTCCAGGTGACCTATGAAAAGACAAGCGTAGCTGGGGCCCATAACTATGCCGCTGATCTGGTCAAAGAACTGGTCATTGAACTCAAAGGTAATGAGAGTAAGGATGAGTTCTACCAGACGGATGATAGTGGATGTGGAGATAGATGCGTTAACCCTCGGAAGAAACGGAGGGCCAATAAGCCATCGGAGTGGGTAATGGAGGTTAAAGCGAACTTACATGAAGTAGAAAGAGACGATAGGTGCGGTCGGGGGGAAGAGGACAATAGTAGAGAAAGTAGTTAAGGCATGGTTAGTAAGTATCCTTGAGAAATGTGGGAAGATAATACTTGGATTGCAGTCTAAATGATTACCCCAGGTACATTTTCATTTTGTTATTGTTTCGCCACTGCCCGGACTTAGGTAAACAGAACCTTAATTAAGTTAGGCACAATGACTAACTACCTGGAACTGAAACCCACTGTAGTTACTCTGACTCAAGTAAACAATCAATAGATAAGCTAGGTCCACACTATTACTCTGTCCGTGACGAAGACAGATAGCCCTTCCCGTGAGAATCGAACAGGCGCCATACAAGTGTGGACTTCACAGACAGCGCCAGGTCGCTAGATTAAACCAATCGGTAATTCAGAAATGGATCACGTGACTCAAAGACACGCCCAGATCTGATAGCGGAGTCGCCATTTTTGAAGAACCTAGTGGAAAAAGCAGATGTCCTGCACACGACCCGAAAGTAAGTGTTGCACGTGGGTAGATTGTTGTTGACGGTCAATGCCGGTAGTGCTCGCTACTACTTTCGATTTCACTTTGTTATCTTGTCTGATTCTCATCTAAAATGGTTGTCAATGTTTCCTTGCTGTGTGCAAATGCGCTGCCACGCAAGCTTATCTCTGTAGGGAAGCAAACATGGCCTGTCATTTTGTTGATGTCGTGGCCATACTGTGGAGAGGAGAGGAGACATCATGCAAAAACGTTTCACACGGCCGGTGAAGGAACAATAAAACAACTCTTCAGTTGGTTATGATTTATCCACTGTGTGAAACGGCCTGGTGGTGTTGCACAATAGAAAGCCACACTCGTTCTATTTACTGAGGTAGATTATAATCTTTCCTGCCCATTTTAATGGGGTGTTGAAATTACATAACATTACGTACGTACGTCACATGATCTGGCACGTGCGTGGATTTGCTTGTTGTGTGTACTCAGCAAATTTGTACTCACTAGAGTATTGTACAGTGTACTTAAATGTACTGTAAAAGAACGTGTTGAACTGTGTTGTGGGATTTATGTAACTTAAAGTAAGATGAAAGTTATGACTTCTATACATAAACTGGTTGTATACAGACTTTGTAGTACTAGAGCCTTCTAGACTAGTTTAGTAGTTAAGTTATTTTTAAATTTCATTCCGTGTACTATGATATTCTAGACTAAGTATAACTATTATTGGCATATTATTAGAAATTTATAAGCGGCACGCGAAATAAACTAAGTGAAATAAATCTCAATCATCATAGCAGTATGGGTAAAAGTAATAATAAATCCCAATTAACATTATTATGATGTGTGAAACTAGCAACATGAAAAAATCACAATCACAGCACCCTTGTGAAACGAAACCACATGAAATTATTGAAATAAATCACGTCATCACTGATCACATGCATCTTGAGATCTTGCAAACTATAAAATCAGAAATCGCATAGTCTACATTGTATTTGTACTGTGTGAAAACTAGCAAAAATGAATATGTTAGAATTACAGTTATGAGGACAGATTTTAAAAAAATAGGTTTACAGTGTCTAGAAGAGAGAAGAACTCGTGGAGACTTAATACAGGTTTATAAGATGATCAGAGGAATGGATAAATTAGACTATAACAAGTTTTTTTAAATACAGCCACCAACAAGAACAAGAGGGCACAGCTACAAGTTCACTAAGGAGAGGTCCAGATTAGATATTAGGAAGTATTTTTTTAGTCAGAGTTGTGAATGCTTGGAATGCATTGCCAAGGGAGGTGGTGGAGGCTGGGACAGTTAATGCATTTAAGAATAAATTGGATGCGTACAGCTTCTAGAGCAAAGTGATGTAAATGGAACTAGTTGTATACAGACTCTGCAGTCTTCTAAACCAGTATAAAGACGTTAAGTTAAGTTATGAAATAAATTACAAATCTTTTGAGACATCAACATGAAAAAAATCAAACGAAGGTTGGGAAACTAAACGACATCAAATGAATTATATGAAACAAAGAAAAATATCATATGAAACTAAACTACATGAAATAAATCACATAAACCATGAGCAAACCAGACACAGTGATATACTGCACATAAATTGTGTGCAAACTAGAAAATATTAAATCAGTCCTCATTGGAA
The DNA here is from genome assembly GCA_036924085.1 of Ariolimax columbianus. Lineage (NCBI taxonomy): Eukaryota > Metazoa > Mollusca > Gastropoda > Stylommatophora > Arionidae > Ariolimax > Ariolimax columbianus. Next base: position 125,055,653 of record JAVGWX010000002.1, read on the forward strand.
CATAGGGTTGCAACAGATGAGCTTGTTGTCTGTTCCTGCTATTTTGTGTCGTCCTCTTGAGTTCCACCCATAAGACTCTGACTGAACTGGCCTTCTCTTCCACCAGTCTCTGCCAGGTGTTGGCCTTTTCACTCATACTTTTCTCTGTGGGTTCCAATCCAGCGCATATCTCATTTACTGTCTGGTGTTTTTCTTAGAGCATGCCCTATTCATCTCTACTTTCTGTCTTCCATTTCCTGATGTATTGGTTGTTGCTGTATTCTTTCCCACAGATCATTGTTTACAGTTACCTCTAGCTATCTAACATGAAGTATGCAGTGGATACATTTTTTTGTGAGGGTCTGCACTCTGGATATGATATTCTAAGTCATGTGTTGTGTTTCTGAGCAATATTTTTGCTGGACCCACTTTTTTGTTCGTTTTAAACATCATAATCTTACATTCCATGGAGGATGCTGCATAGCTGTATATTGGACGCAAAGAGTTTAAATTAAATCTTTGTTAATCCTTGTGTTAACATCTTGATTTATTCCTCCGTCTTTATCTGTGTTATTTCCCAGATAGATAAAATGTTGCACTTCAATTATCTCACCATAAATCTTTATGGTTTTTTTTGCTGTTATTCTAATTTGCTGAATAATAATTCTGAATCTGAGCATTGATATTTGATCTATCTTCTTGATTGGAATCATGCTTTTCTTTTTTTTTTTAAGTTTCCTTTTAAGCACCTTCTATACGATTAAGAATTACCCTCACTTACTAACAGGAGTGTTTTTCCTCACCAGTTACTACATGCATGAAAAGAATTACCCTCACTTACTAACAGGAGTGTTTTTCCTCACCAGTTACTACATGCATGAAGTCAGATTTCCTTTCTTTGGTCATTTAATTATGCTTTCTGTTTATGAGATTGGCACCTTGTTCCCATACATTGTTGAACTGGTTTAAAGCCCATCCCTACTGTACAACAACCTACCTGGAGGCAGCATATATATCCAGAGGTGGTAGAAAATATACCAGGTATTGGAAACAAAAACTGCCAGACTGAAAAAGAAAGAAGAGATACTGCCCTGAGCTATATAATGACAAACTACCCAAGCATGGACTGGACCCATGCGTACACCGACGGTTCCGTAACAAACACAGAACGGAGGGGCAGGAGCATTTCTGAACATACCAAATGGCAGAAAAATAACACTGTCATTCGCTACTGGAAAATACACAAGCAATTTTAGAGCGGCGGCAGTGGAAGAAATGGTGACAGGTAAAAGGAATGAAAGCCATATAGTCCTGCTTACTGATGCTCTGGCCGTAGTCACAGCGCTAAAAAGCCAGAAAAATACTGAACTTAATGATTTAAGAGCAGTACTCTGTCAACTATGCCAGCAGTCCGCACCAAAAAGGGTAGTGGTACAGTGGGTCCCATCCCACTGCAACATCCAAGGCAACGAGGAGGCAGACAGACTGGCAAAAGAAGGTGCAAGACTACTACAACCAGACCCCAGTGTGACCTACGAAGAGTCAAAAAGGCTTATTAGAGCTAGATACATGACCAAATGGGAAACAGACCATACTGGCTACACAAAAAACGATGCCTATTACCAGTTGAACAGAAGAGAGCAGGTTGTGGTATTCAGACTTCGCACAGGCCACAATAGACTGAGGTACTACCTATTCAATAAATTGAAGATAGGTGGCACGGACGAATGCTTGCGTGGTACCGGGAAAATGACAGCTGAACATTTGCTGCAAAACTGCCCGATATACAAGGATCAGAGAAAGCAGATATGGCCATCACCAGTGGCAACACTAGACAAGCTCTATGGCAGTGTCGACAGCTCAGGATGATCGCTGATTTTTTCGAAAAAATACAGGTTGATGTCTGACTGAATACGAAGAAGAAGAAGAAGTTGAACTGGTTTAGCTTCTATATGTGGTGGTTGGGATCTGTTCTTCAGATTTAGTTGAATTTAGATTTTTGTTTCTTTTTGGTAGATTTTGCACGTTCTTTTTGTGGCTTGTGTTATATGCCTGAACTTTGAAAGCCTTCAATGTTATTGCCCGTCATTAAGAGGATGATGTGATCTGAAGCTCCATCTACTCCTTTCTTTATCCTCTCGTAAGTAGGGGTAACATCTCCATTTCTGATCTATTGTGAACTGGAGACCCACCCACTTATTGCTAATAATCAAATGCAACCATAAAAGCAAAACCGGTAAGACACAAGCCAGCACCTCCTAAGGATCAATCAGGATAGCTTTTGGCTACCTGGAATCAGATACCAATCTGCTGATTGAACTCCAGTATTCCAGAATTATAAAGGGGGTCTTTACGAATGATTTATCATGTTTCCATCAATGCATACCATAGCTGTACAATTATATTAATATTTTCATTATTAATACAATTATTGCATTTGCATGGGGAACTGAGACGCTAGTCTGGTCAGGCAAAATTTAAATCTACTAAAGCCATCGATACAGTGCTAAAATTACCAAGAATATTCAAGGACACACGCCATGCCTCTGATAGCAGTGCATTTTTTCTTAAAAAGAAATAGGCTAATACTGTGTAAGTAATACAATATATTTTGGCTTTGCACGCATTTTTTTTAGAAAGAAAAATTGAATTAGTGCCTAGTTTGTTACAAAAATTGCATGAATGTAGTCCGACCATGCTGGCTGGTGAAATTTGTGACTGGCTGCTGACTCGTAAGCCACACTAAAATTTGTCAAGCCCTGCATATAGGATATGAGAAATAACCAACTTTAGAAATGTAATTACATAATTCATTAACCATAAAACCTCTTGATCTGGTTAGCCAGAAATATAAGCCTCATAAAAATGTGTAGTTAGTCCTAAGCAGACACTACTGTCAGGGATAAAGTATTAGACTTTATTGTACTGTCTCATATTTTTGTGTGTGTTGTGACCAGTTTCCTTGACTTCCTTAAAAATTAACTGTATGTCGGTTATCAATTTATAGCTTGGTATACATAAGGCAGTGTATTAAAAGTGGTTGTAAATATATAGAGAGGTCATGTTGTTCGTTCTCAAATTATCATTAGCCTCAAATAGGGTGATCTCAGGTTTGTGCATGGGGCTAGCAAATTCATGTGAAAATATAGCTGTGAAATAGCAGATGCTGTGATACTGGCTTCCTTTTTCCGAAGACGAAAGTGTCGGACTAAAATGTGCAAATATCGCAGTCAAGCTGTAAACTAGTGACAATGCATTCCACTGTCAGGACTACATCTTATTACTTGCAAAGCCCTGTTCAGGGCTTGGTAGTGTGAGATTGAGAATGAATGAATACAGAAGAAGAAGAAGAGACTTCTTTGAAAGAGGCCAGCTTTAGTGGGTGCTTTATGCTTCACTTGTAGCAACAACACAAAATAAGAATCATCCTCATTAAGCACACAATCTGAGAAATAATGTCTTTCTCAAGTCTAGCACACAACATTAAGCTTAGACCAGACCAACATGTATAATATCAATTCATCAATATCTACCCTTATCGGGGCTAAACCCTGGTTGGCTGCCACACAAAAAGAAACAAAACCTTAAGAAACAACATATTCACTCTTGTATTATATGTATCATATTTTGAGGGAGGTGTTTCTAGAGCAGTCACCCTATCTATTAAAATTTAAAATTCCATCAAATTATAACTATTGTGGCTTCGTTGGGGTGATTAGTAAATCGTAAATATAAATCTATAATTGCTATTGATCTCTGTATTTATTTTAATTAATGTTATTTATAACGTCACGGTGAGATACGTCAGGCGGCGACAGACAGAGAGAGCTGGCGTGGGATTTTCATGTCTTCATGTGTGCCCCAACGACCTGATGGGTTGCGGGATGAACTGAACTGATTTATAACATGAACATTTATAGACACTATTGAATATTGCAACAACTTAAGATCATCGACCAACGCTGTATAATCCAACATCCACAATAAAATAAACCATTCATTTTGTGTAAATTGTCATGGGTGGGGCAGCAGTAGGATAGAGGTGAGAATAGGACCAACGTAAGTCATTTTATCCACATATCTGCCAGGTGTGAGAATAGGACCAACGTAAGTCATTTTATCCACATATCTGCCAGGTTGAGGTTAGAGGGCTACTATTCTTTGCTGCCCTTTCAGACCATAATAACACAGGTACAGAAAAATCACAGCACCAAAATATTTTAATTTTTGCTTTCAATTTTTTTTCTCCAGGAAACCATTCTGAATGTAATAAGTAAACAGTGGATAATTCATAGTCCTCAAGGTGTTTAGATAGGTAGTGCTATAGTTGGTGTATGTCACTACACATTATTTATGAATCAAACATTTTTTAGAAATAGGAAAGAAACAATTGTTACTGTGTAAAAAAAATGCTTTGAATGTAATTTTTTGTAGAGGATATAATAGCTGTAAACAAATTATCTGTTCAATTATAGCGTTTACAGCAAGTAGACTAAAAGTCAAAGTATTGCTAAAGTTATAATGTGTGAAGGAAGTTGTTTAGAGCTAAGTGGCAACTTGCTACTTACATTTGCTATTGTTGGACTCTTGGCATGGCATTCACCTTCAGTGTTAGCTGTCAACAGTGATGAGCCACTCCAATCTGCTGATGGAGTGGAAAACAGGAATTCGACACTTAATGGTTCTTGGCATGTTCATTCACATCAGGTGAGCCTTGGTTATGTTAAAGTCTGATTATTTCTCAGGATGCTTATTGTTACGTTTTCTGGTGTGCTTTTTTTTTCCATCATGGATGCTGTTTTTGTTGTTGTTGAAAGCTACTCATGTTCAACTCTTTATTCTTGACAGTAATTCTTTGGTAGTGAATAAGACTAAACATGTAGGTAATGGCTCAGTGACTGCACCAGGACAAAAACTTCACCAGGAACAATGAATGAACAAACACAACTAACAAATCACAACAAAAAGCAAGATATGTAAAAATGAGTGGTTTAAGTTCGCTGCCATACCTAGATGTGCCAGGAATGTGTTAGACATGGTATACCAGTTATGAAATAGAATGGACCAAACAGGAAATGGTTAACATGATTACACACAGACGAAAACGTTTTATTAATTAAAATTAAAACAAATTTTAAAAAACTGCAAAATAAAAAATATAGACACACATGTCCAAAGATATGGAGGAGTAAGAAAAAAATACATTTATGTATAAGTAAATATAGATGTATTTTTAAATAGAAAAAATATTTATATGTATGTATAAATATAGGCAGAGATCGGCAAAGATGGCGCCTAACAGACTGCGAGTCTGTTTGCTCTCATATTTTAGTTCATTGTGGATTTCGCCATGCCAAGAATGTTGCTGTTATTCAAACCAGTTGACAACTTAAACTTATGTCCACAGAAATGTGCTGCAGTTTTCTGTTTGGATTAATTAGTTCATTCATTTTGTGGTGCTTTAACCGCCGATTATCCTGGCAGAAATCGGTTGTTTTAAATAGTATTTTGGCTACCCTGTGTCATATTTCTATGGTCCATTACACACTGCAGAACCTTACAAGATTTATGTGTTCGCCCTGTTTGCTGACAAAAAAATGGTCCAATAATGGATTAACACATCATCTGGGAGAGATAGGGCTCTGCCCGGTTAGCAGCATACCCAAGATACTTCACTCACACATAGAGTAATGTCTTTAATCATCACCGCTCTCGCCCAAAGACAATAGAGTAGTCGGCTTTCCTCGAAGAGTCCGCAGGGCCCCTCAATCGACACGCTTACCACAAGGCCCCGAATATTGGAAGTTCAATGAGAGTTGCAACTTATGTCCTTTTTTTGCTGCAGGACATGGCAAGGGCAGTGGTCAATCGATGCAATGGGCCACTGATGTCTAAGCGAACATTACTATTATTATAAATATAGACACCGATATGGACATTAATGAATTAACAATAGTAATAAGAGAGAGATAAAGAGAAATGGAGTTAAAAGAGAGCAGAATGACAAGGGAACCTAAGCAAATGTATAGAATGTATATGAGTTTGAGGTATCCCATTTAGAAAATCAATCGAGTGTCAAGCTCAAACCGATCTCGATCTTGGCATGGTGTCATGCACTATTAAAGTGATTGGTGACAGGAAAGCCAAGGCAATTGTAAATGTCATTGAAGTATTGATAGAACTGGGCCAGTCTCCATGATATATTTCTTGTTGCAGTGGTTGCAAATTAGGGTGTAGATTAGGTTGCGTGACTTGCAGGTGAACCCCTTTTATCTCAAAAACCGGTCCATTATGTAAGTTTTGAGTTGGCTTCTAACCAAACGGTTATGCAAGTTTCTATCGCCTCTGTAGACCATAAGAGAAGTATCAGGAAATATCACCTGCATGGAAGGATCTGCATGTAGAATAGGGAGGTGGCGGAACAAGATCTCACGGACAGAGGAGGTGTGAGGATGAAAAGTAAGAACCAGTTTAACGTGGTTAGATGAGGGACTGTGGAAGGGATGGGGTCATATGTACGAGAAATAGAGATAGAATGTTGAAAAGTGGAGGTAAGAATGGCTTCAGGATAGAGATGCTTATAGAAAAAGTCTAGCATATTGGGGGCCTATTGAAGAAAACTTTGTCTTTCTGCCATTGTTGTTGTTTGCAAATCCCACAATGAGTAGGTTACTCTTTTGTGTGCCCTGAAAAGGACGTTAAGTGGTGGATTGCAGTAGTTTCCTCACATCCCGTGTGTGCAGATGAAGGTGGACTTGGGTCCTCCAGGCAGTTGTGCTATGCTTGGCTTCATCTGCATGTCACTCACTACTACAGGGATCATGTCGATCCCTCACCTCGTTAGCCAGGCTGCCATGAAAACAGCCAATTTCCAGGGAGGGCTACTAGGAAGCTACTGTGAGGGACTTGGCCAGTATGTTTTGCCTGGCGAGACGTTAGTCTTCTTCCCCGTCATCCTGGCATAGACGATGAAGATGTTTGTGCAGACCCTCCTCATATATGATACGCTTTCCAAAGTCCACAAGCTTAATAATCCTCCTGACAGACCTGTTGTTTCGGCTTGTGCATGTTCTACTGAACTCATTTCCGACTTCCTAGACAGAATGTTCCAGCCCATAGTCGAGGATTTACTTTCATTCCTTTGTAACACCAACCACGACTTGATCATTTTCTCATCCACGGTTCTCTCTCCTGGCGGAACTTACTGCTTCTTGCTGTTTAATGATGTTTGCTCCCTACCCTAAATACCTTTATTCCCCATTCAGATGATCTTGTAGTGGTGTTGTTGTTTAATGCCCACAATGAGAAAGTTTACTCTTTTATGCGCCCTGAAAAGGACGTTAAGTGGCAGGTTGCAGTAGCTTTCCTTACATCCCGAGCATGCTGAAGAATGTGCACCAGGGTCCTCCAAGTAGTTGTGCCATGTTTGGCTTCATCTGTGTGTCGCTCACTACTACGGGGATCATGTCGATCCCTTACCTTGTTAGCCAGGCTGCCATGAAAACAGCCTGTTTCCAGGAAGGGCACCGAGGTGAGGGTCTTGGCCAGTATGTTTTGCCTAACATTGACTAATGTGTTTGATCAGTATATTTTGCCTGATCAGATGTTAGTCTTCCTCCCAATACTGCTGGGTAAACTAGATGTTAACAGGGAGAATCTTGGAAATGAACACCGCAGAGTGGCACCTGTTCCAGGTCTAGTAGACCTCAAGAAGGAAACCACCTGTAAACTTACTGAATTAGAGTCCAAATTTCAGCTCAAGGAAAACATGGGGAACTGCCTTCCAAGATATTATCAGACATTTCCAGAACAAATAGATAACTTTTTGGCTACCTACCATAGGTACAATTTACCTGCCTGGTTAAATACCTAAATTCTAGTTTATGGTCTCATTTTGTATTAATTCATTTGTGTTATCTACAGTTCTTGAACCTTTGTTTTGATACATAGTCACAATACAGATTTTAGAGAGTGGAAATCAAACTTGTTTCATTGTCAGTAAATTTCATTATGAATGATAAGACATTCACAAAAAAGCTGGCAAAAAATATATAGAATCAATATGCCAAGAGAAGAATGGGAAAGTTATACATCCAATAAATTTAACTGTCAACTGGCTTTGTCTGTGCATATAAAATCAATCAATAAATTGAAGCCAGTGGATACTGAAGGTCAATAGTCAATAAAAACATATAGGTAAAGGCTCAAAGATTGCATCGTACAGAAACAAAATGAAATCCTTGTGTGTCGTAACATGGGTTTAATTTTGTTTCTGTCTCGGTGCGATCTCAGAGCCTTTACCTGTATATGTTTCTATTGCAAGTAAAATCTTATCGCTCAGTAGTGGCAGTCTAAAAGCAATAATCACAGGGAGAGTAGTCTGTTTTTTCTTGCATACTTTGTATTTTACAACAAAGCACATTGTCCATTTTGACTTGGCTTAGTTGCTCCTTGTTTACCATAGGGTATAAAGGTCTTTTCTTTTTCTTGAGATTTACAGTTTCTATAGGATGGGGTAATGGCCGTCCACCCATTATTCGCCTGTTACTTTACTCTTTTCTTCTTCTTCTGCGTTCGTTCTCAATCTCCGGCTACCAAGCCCTGAACAGGACTTTGCATGTAGCAGGATGTAGTCTGGAGAACAAAATGCGTTGTGTTGCTAGTTTACAGCTTGGCTGTGATATTTGCACTTTTCGGTCCGACACATCCGTCTTCGGCAGGGCTACTTTACTACATACTTACAAGTTATGGTGCTATTATTATTTTCTCTTTTTTCAAACCTGAGTAAGACAGGGCTGAGTTCTCATATCTGCGAATCCCAATTAGAAAATTAAGTTTTATTAATTTATCTTTACGGACCAGTTATATGAAACATAACCGTGACACTGAATTTGGTCCCTTGCTATAACTCTTATAGAGAGTGTGTGTGTACAATCAATTGCAGTGATGGTTACGAAGCAGTGGTTTTATAAGACGAGGTTGCCAACCACATGAATATCCCTCTTTTGTCACCTTTTATGTGTTAGAAAGGTGGCAGTGGTCGCATTATTTTTATCCAGTGTGCCACTCAGGTGAGAAAACCAAGGTGAAGAGTAAACCTCGTTGTTTGAAGCTACTTGTGCTGAGTTAACTCTTGATTACATTATTTGTTTGGTAGCGTGTTATAGTGGGTATTCTTACATTACATTACTAGCTGTAGTGAAATACGAGACTTGTCAGTAAGCTCACCACTATGGGAGTTATAGAGTTGATCTCCACCTCTTTGCCCAGACTGCTGTCCACAGCCTGTTTCCAGAAGCACAAATGAGAACATGAGGTGGAGTCTTGCGTGGTAATGTTTCACCTGACCCTTATACTCTTTGCTCAAGATCTCATTTGGCAACAATATGCATACATGAAATCTTAATGCATTTATAATGTTATTTGTGGAAGAAAAATATCACATGTGCCAATTAACTTTCTCAGGAAAAGAATGGATCTGTCATCATGACATTCAACGTGACAGTAGATGCTGTAACATATCAAGAAAGTTACTTCTTTATAAAGAAAATATTCTCCAACTATGGCAATGATCATGGTCTTACTCCAAAAGATTTGGAAAACCTGGTGAACAATTTGGGTCTTGGAAAGAGTAGAGGTAAGTGTAAGAACAGTCTCTATTTTTGTTGTTGTCAGGTGTCCTTTGACCTTCTTTTCTTTTCTAGTGTCCCCTAGATTTTTGTGCCATTATATAAACTTCATCATTGGCGTCTCTGTACACAAGCGCGTGGCGCGCTGTGTTTTGTCCAGCTCTGTCTGCTATAACTGTAAAGGCTGATTCGTGAGTGACAGTCTTTGCCACAGATCATACAACCGTGCTGAGGAAACTGGCTTGCCAGGGTGTTACCTCAATCTCTTCAGTCTTTCTCTTTTTTCTGCAGCCAAAAGTTCTCTACGAGCATTGGCAGCCACTATGTCCCTTCCTCCAAATAGTCTTCAAATGTCTCCAAACAGCTCAATCCTGAGCAATTGTTTTCCAGTCATTGGATGGGATGTCGCAGGACTTCATGTTCCGCTTGCATACGTCCTTGAATCACAGTGTAGGATGGCTGATTCATCTAGCTTCTATGACTATCTGTCCTTAGAGGATATTCTTTGGCAGCCTCTCATCTTCCATGCAGTAAACATTATTTAAACATTACCAGTATTATAAACAGGGGATTGCTATAACAGAGGTAAAGAGCTCACCTCTCATAAAATGAATAAATGAAAGTTAAAAACCATGCATTATTCAAATCCTGCAAGTTTTAAGCATCCACTGGTCTCAAGGGAGGAGAGATCAACATCTAGTCTATTCAGAGATTGAAAAAAAAAAACTGTGTACATATGCTGCAAGTAAAAGAGCATTCGACAGTTAAAAAGTGAAAAGTACAGGTTGTTAGCTGCGCCTGGACAAAAATGAATATACTAAGTAATAAAAAAACTAACCCAGTGGTGGACAGCATGAAGACCACATAGAGTGCGAAGACACAGGACAATCATTTATTTGTCTGCACACCATTGCAAGTATTTAAAACATTACATGTGGAGGAAGACTAAAGTCTGATCAGGCAAAATACACTGATCAGACATGTTAGTCAGGGTCAGACAAAACATACTGGCCAAGACTCTCACCTCGACCTCCTAGTAGCCCTCCCTGGAAACGGGCTGTTTTCATGGCACTCTGGCTAATGAGGTGAGGTATCGACGGGATCTCTGCAGTAGTGAGTGACATGCAGATGAAGCCAAGCATGGCACAACTGCCTGGAGGACCCCAGTACATCTAAATTGGGATATATGAGGAAAGCAACTGAAATCTGCCACATAACATCCTTTACAGGGCACACAAAAGAGTAACCTACTCATTGTGGGCATTTGCAAACAACAACAAAACAATACATCTACACCCCCACAAATATAGAATAGGGTGGACTAAGTAAAGTGATCAAAATTTTAGCAATGTTTATTCAAATAGTACTAGTACAACAGGACAAAAATTTTGACATCTAGCAAAGAAGACCAACTTGTACAGCAAGAGATTGAGAGAAAAGAGAGTTTTGTAGCCTTATAAATTCCCTTTAAGGCCCCTTAAATGTGGGGAAAATACAGTAATTTTTCTTATTGATCTACATTCATTTTGAATAGGATATTGTGTCATTACAGCGAAGCAGCAATATCTGCATTTTTTGGGCTGAGACAACTGGTTTCAGCACAACATTTTTGGGACCAGGTTTGTCTTCCCTCGTTGATACCTATTTCAGTTTAAGACAGAATAGGATCTTGATTTCCTAATTCACTGATGCAAGCAGTCAACTATGAGTTACTGACTGCTGTCAAATAATTCAGTGTTTGTACCCAGATCTGATATAAAGTAATGTGCTGCAGTTGTTACAGAAACTGCAGTGTCACTATAGCTGAGAGGTTAAGGCACTCATCTCTAAAGTAAATAACAAAAGTGCAAAACAGTGGGTGGTTTGAATCTGAAAGGTTGCAAGCACCCCCTGGACTCAAGGGAGATGAGATTCACACCTAGTCATATTGGAGACCAATGATAAACTGAATTGAGAATTGAAAAGAACAGGCTGATAGATGCTATCCGTGCACAAATGTAAAGGTGACAAAATTTCAACCTAATACTGGTCGGCATGAAGGTAAAAGGGAGACAGTCCCTCCATCACGCAAAGACATTCAATTTCAAGTAGTTTTTAAAAAAAAGACCTCAGCAGGGGTAGAAGAGGAGTGACTAATCTACAGAAACACATTTGTAGCAATTTGACTTAAAGAGACAAGCAGTAGTGGTGGTTCAGTAACATCATCAGCACCTTACTGGTGAAGAAAGAATAGCACCATGTCATGCTATATATAATATGATCAGCAATATGGTATGGCGGAGATGGAGTTGGGTAGGTAAACATCTGATAGTACTACAAGATGATCTCTTTTCTGGAATAGAAATAGAACAAAACACACAGAGAAGAGATGTCTAGACAATCACAATAGAGATAAGAAAGATGTAAAGAGAGTTTGAACATATGGTTCAGGACTTGGCATGTATTTGTTGAGGACAAAGATGTCGGTTGATTGATTGATTTTACCTTAATAGGTGATTATGTAGGGTTGCACATGAGGTTAATTATCTCATGTAAAAAAAAATATGCCACAGAAAGCACCACTCTGTCATTGTTCCTCACCATAACTTTCCACAGGTGCAGCAAGAGTTGAAAGATCATATCAGCCGCAGCATTATCATTCCACACACAGTGAGGTAAAATTTGTTTGTCTATTTTTGTGTAACATATTGAGGCCTTTCATGCTCGGGTTCATTAATGACGTTTTGTCTTCCGTTTTGAAATCTTTCTACCAATTCATACACTCTCCTCTGACTCAAACAGCTCTCTATACTGAACCTTCATTCTTCTGTAGATTTCAGGTTTCACACCCTCTGACCAAAAAAAAACCAATATAACGCATCATTGTTCTTCTATGGTGCAAATTGACATTTGGGCGGCCAAGTTATATGCGATATTGCACATACTGCTCGATCATCATAATCTCTGCATTGAGTATTGCTAAAGAGCCATTTTGTGTCCTGAAATAAGATCTTCTGTTGTTCACACTCTTCAACTTGATAATATTTTTGTTACTTAATGTCGTGGTCACAATAAAAAGTCAGTGGGACATAAAATCTTCATCAGACACTATCATTGATGACAAAATGAAAACTTTCAACTCATTACTGTCGTTGCACGTCTTAACAGAATCTGACAAGACAAATGGTTAGCCATATGCACGAAAATCAGATTAATGCACACATTGGCCCTGTCAATATTCCTTTATTCTTGTGAGACATTGACAATTACAGCTGACCTGCAGTGGAGGATATAGTCCTTGGAGATGAGATGTATCTGAAGACTTCTAAATGTCACATACAAAGACAAACTTACAAATGAGGAAATACAAAAAAGAATTACAAACAGTAGAGCCTTTTTGAAGACCTCTTGGCAAAGGTCAAAAGATGAAAACTCACTTGGTACAACCACATACGAGACCAGGGGTTTTTGCAAATACGATCATGCGCTGAAAGGTGCAAGGTGGGCGACCAAAAACCAAAAAAAGATGAGAGGACAACATAAAAGAATGGACCAATCTCCACCCAGAGTAGGTACAGGCACTGGCCGCTGTTATCCATTTATTAAATGTTATCTTCTTCTTTGTACGCTGTCAGACGTCAACCTGTATTTTTTCTAAAAAAGCAGCGGTCATCCTGAGGCTGTCGACATTGCCATAGAGCTTGTCTAGTGTTGCCACTGGTGATGGCCACATCTGCTTTCTCTGATCCTCGTATGTCGGGCAGTTTTGCAGCAAATGTTCAGCGGCCATTTTCCCTGTAACACACAAGAATTCGTCAGTGCCACCTATCTTCAATTTATTGAATAGGTGGTTCCTCAGTCTATTGTGGCCTGTGCGAAGTCTGAAGACCACGACCTGCTTTCTTCTGTTCAGCTGGTAATAGGCATCGTTTTTTGTGTAGCCAGTATGTTCTGTTTCCCATTTGGTCATGTTCTAATAAGCCTTTTTGACTCTTCGTAGGTCACACTAGTGTCTGGTTGTGGTAGTCTTGCACCTTCTTTTGCCAGTCTGGTTGCCTTTGATGTTATAGTGGGATGGAACCCACTGTACCACTACTCTTTTTGGTGGGGACTGCTGGCATAGTTGACAGAGTACTGTTCTTAAATCATTAAATTCAGTATTTTTCTGGCTTTTTAGTGCTGTGACTACGGCCAGGGCATCTGTAAACAGGACTATATGGCTTTCATTTCTTTTGCCTGTCACCATTTCTTCTACTGCAGCCCTCAGTGCCTCTGCCTACGCTCTGAAATTGCTTGAGTATTTTCCAGTTGCCACTGACAGTGTGTTATTTTTCTTACATTTATTAGGCTCAGGAATACCCCTGCCCCTCCGTTCTGTGTTGTGTTTGTTACAGAACCTTTGGTGTATGCATGGGTCCAGTCCATGCTTGGGTAGTTTTTCGTTATGTACCTCAGGGTTATGTCTCTTCTTTCTTTTTCAGTCTGGCTGTTCTTGTTTCCAATACCTGGTATATTTTCTACCACCTCTGGAAATATATGCTGCCTCCAGGTAGGTTTGCGTACAGTAGGGATGGGCTTTGGTGTTGTTAGTGCGTTCGTAGGGTCTTCGCTCATCTTTGCTTTGGCTATTTCTGCAAAGTTTCTCCGCTTTAGTTTCCCATTTCCAAAATTATTTAATCTCTGATGCATTGGATGGTCTGTCAGTCTTCTGAGTTTCTCTGCTTTCTGCTGGGCTCTGCAGTCTCTTCTGTCGGTCATGGATTGCAGATTTGTAATCTTTTCAAGTTCTACAATTGGCGTTGACTTCATATGAGCCTCCTGTTATAGCTCTCATGGCTTGGTTTTGAAGTTTGCTAATTTTGTCAAAGTTCGCCTTTGCTGCTGTTGTCCATGCCGCAATGCCATACTCGAGAACTGGTCTCACTCTTCCAGTGTACAGTTTCTTTGGTATACTTTCGTCTGCTCCCAAGCTTGTGCCAGCAAGTTTCCTCATGATTGCTATTCTTTGTCTGGCTCTCATTCGGTTTCTCTCGATCTGACTTTTCCATGTCATGCGCCGATCAAATGTGACTCCCAGGTAGTTTGGCCACAGATATTTGCCGTTAAGACTTATTTTGGTGTTTTGGGGTTTGTTTGAAAGCGAGAATATCGTACATGTTATTTTTTCCTCATTTATTTTGACCAGCCATGAGTTCGCCCACTTCTCCAACGATGTTAGAGCCTGCTGCATCCGATTACTTGCTATGGTGAGATTCTTTTCAGAGGTCCACATAGCCAGATTGTCTGCAAACATGGAGCTGTGGACTCTTCTTGGTATATTCTCTGGGATGTTATTTATATACACCAGGAAGAGTGTGGGTGACAGTACTCCCCCTTGGGGTACTCCCTGCTCAAGTGTCACCTTTTTGCTCATCTGCCCTTGTACTTGAACTCTGGCTGTTCTGTTTTTAAGGTAGTGGCTGATCCATTTGTACATTTTCCCACAAACTTCACTTCTTCGTAGCTTGACTTTATGTCCCGCTTTCCAGACCTTGTCAAGTGCCTTTTCTAAATCCACCCAAACCGCTACTGTGTGTTTTTTCTCCTGGTAAGCATCCTCTATTTCTTGGGCTATGAGAGTGATCTGATCCTCAGTGGATCTGTGCTGTCTAAAGCCTGCTTGCTGTGGAATTAGTATGTGTTTTTCTTCCAGATGCCACATCAATCTGGTGTTTATCACATCAGTTTTCCTACACAGCTCAGTAGACTGATAGGCCTGTATCCATTTGGATCTGTTCTATCTTTTTCTTTGTTTGGTACTGGTATAAGTACAGCATCTTTCCATGCCTGCGGTACAATTCCCCTTTTCCAGCTTTGGTTCAGGACTGATAGTAACTTTCTCTTTGTTGTTTGGCCCAACCCCATCAGCATTTCGTTTGTTACGCCATCTTTTCCGGGCGATTTCTTTTTCTTTAAAGTTCTCATGGCCTCTTCCATTTCATTCATTGTTAGTTTTGCCATCATGTGCTCCTCTGGTGCCATATTGATGTTGTCGTGCCTCTTTTGTTCTTCATTAATGTCTGTATGCCTATTTGTGGGGACATCAATGTGGTTTGCTCTGGCATAATGTTCTATAAAGGCGTTTGCTGCTTTTTTTCCAGTGAGCATGTTGTTGCCCTGCTTGATGGCAATTTGTTTGTTTAATGGAGTTTCGTCATTCATGGCTCTGACTAACTTCCATAGTTTGTTCCCTTCTTTATCTAAATTGAGGCTTTCTGTTTTGTTTTTCCAACTTTCTCTTGTTATTTGGTTTAGAGTGTATTTGTATTTCGCCGTGATGGCTTTGAGGGCGATATTTGCCTCCATAGATTGTTCTCTCTCTGCCATATCCTAGCATTTGAGACTTCATCCCACATGTTTTAACCATGCATACTCAATGTTATTAAATGTTATCTAACATAGCCAGACATGCTCTTACATGGAATCCTCAGGCGAAAAGAGAGAGAGAGAGAGAGGTAGACCCAAAAATACGGGGAGACGAGAATGTGGGAAGGAGCTAAAATTAAATAATTACACCTGGAGAGAGGCAGAAAAAGCTGCCGGGACCGTGTACGCTTGCGAGATGTTATCGATGGCATATACACCAAGAGCGGTGACGGGCTTTGATTGATTGATACACAATGTTATTAAAGATTGTGCCTTGTCAGTTGTTAACAAATTCAGAAAACCAGGGGTTGAGAATTCATACTGTCTTTGTTTACAGTGCAATAACTCAAAGAAAATTGATCAAAATTAATTAGAATCTGATTCCACATGCTTCTTTAGCATGACAAATGTAATAAAAACTCTTCATGATTGAAACTATAATGATTTTTTATAAGGTAACTTAAAAACTTGTTATAGAAACGTTATAAAAGCAGCAAGTGCTTTATTGAGGAAAATGACGTACCGACACGATGGACAGAGTACTGTTCCGAGTTATATAACTATGAAGGACGAAAAAAAATTGAGAAAACAATCCCTCCATCAACTATAGAGGATAACTAACTGATAACAAAGGAAGAGGTAACTGCAGAAGTAAAGACATTGAGAAGAGGGAAGGCGGCCGGCGGTGGACAATATACCAGCAGAGCTCTTACAGGCAGGTGGAGAGGTAGTGGTGGAAGACACACATCTGCAACAAAATTTGGGCGACTAGAAACTTACCGGACTTATGGACAAAATCAATGGTTATACCGTTACATAAGTCTGGAAACCTAAAGCTGTGCCAAAATTTTACAGAACATTAAGCCACATCAGCCAAGGTCATGCTTAAATGAATCCTCGACCGATTGAAACCTCAAGCAGAGAACATCATTGCCGAGGAGCAAGCAGGGTTCAGACAGGGAAGAAGCACTACAGAACAGATATTATTTTAAGGCTGGTAAGCGAGAAATATCTAGAGCAGCAGAAAAAACTGTATCATGTGTTTGTTGATTTTAAGAAGGCGTTTGATAGGGTATGGCATAAAGCCCTATGGGCAACCAATGAAGATGTATAAAATCAACGGAAATATTATAACGGTCCTTGCAAGAAATCCATCTTACATATACGGTGTTAGATCTGAGAATGACATGGACATAGGTTTACCGCGCGAATTGAAAAGTATGGTGCTTCGTGTGGCTACATTCTACTAAATTTGACCTATTATAATCCATGGGTGAATTAACGCACAAGTACCCATGTGGCAATAAACTCGGTAGATTACTCTAGCTTGGCCACAGTTTCTGTGTCACCCTTGCCTCGCACGTGTTGATCGGTGGTCGCCGCCGCTTGTGGATTCAGTGGGGAAATACATAGACTGATGATGTAACGGACCCACACTACAATTAGCTCAGCTGTTATGTAGCAACTGGTTGTGACAAGTTCAAGAACACTACAGTGTGTAGGTGTGTAGATATGTAAGTATGAGTATAGATATATGTGGGCATTTTAAGTTACACTTATGTATGTATATTTAGGTTAATATATGTATATCCCTTCTGCGCGCATCCTCACCACTATATACACTTATACTTAATATAATTATACTATATCTTATACTACTACATCAACCTTATTTATCTATAATTATTTAATCAATTATCTACCTTTCTATTTTTTTTGGTAGTTTTTTTTGGTTTTGATTTCTATTCCTGAGCCTACCACACATTCAACACCTAATTAACTGCGAGAGCTAGATGGCACAGGTGAAATTAAGGATCAACAAAGTGGCACACAAATCAGTAAATTGCTTACAAGTTGGAATACATGGCTGCGATGGAAAAATATGTGAGAGCAGGTAAAACCTGATACACCAAGACCAGACGGAAGGAAGTCAAACACAGATGGGCCTCACAACAGAAGGAAGACCCTTTTCAGTTAATTTATATTGTACTCTTAATTCTTATGTATCCAGTATATTGTTTGTCATATTTCACAATCATTCCATTTCATTCATTCTCGTTGTACACCCCACTACACTGCTATCTTCACAATTTTTAATAAAATGTATGGTGGTGTTTTATAATTTTAAAAAAAAATGGAGGGGGATATATATATATATTTAAATCAGGAAATAAATAAGAGATCCGAATCAAGTTTGGAGGAAAATAAATATACTCATTTCCAAAATGGTCCCAGGAAAATAATTGTGCATATTTGTGCAAATACCTACGAAGGACAACGAGGATCATCAAAAGCAAGGAACATCACGGAAATGCCGGGCTAGGTACAAACAGATACACACATGCATCCAAGCACTGGTTTATGCGTCTTAGTAACGTCCAAATTGACTATGGTTTGGGGCGGAATAGGTGCGCCTCCGCCAGTAGAAACTAGCGAGACAAACACATAACGAAAGGATAATTAAAAGCGAGGAACATCATGGAAACACCAGGTTAGGTACAAACAGATACACACACGCATCCAAACTAGTGAGGCAAACACATAAAATAAAATTTTAAAAAAAAAGGTCCTTGAACACCTGTATGACAAGGCGTCCAGCGCAGTTCTTGTGAATAGGAGGCGAGGGGGCTGGTTTCGTACATCAGTTGGTGTGAGACAGGGGTGTACACTCTCTCCAACTCTTTTCAATATATTCCTTGAGGGAATTATGAGTGAGGCACTTGAAGGTCATATTGGTACTGTCAAGATACCAACCTTCGTTTTGGAGATGATATCGACGGGTTAGCGGGTTCAGAAGCAGAACTCCAGGAATCGATTAGAAGGTTCGATGAAACAGCTCTTGACTATGGTATGGAGATAAACGCTGGAAAGACAAAATTAATGACCAACAACGCCGAGGGCTTCAACAGCATGATAAAAGCTAATAGTCAGGAACTCGAAGTGGTTGACCGTTTTAAATATCTAGGGTCGATTGTCAGTGATGAAGGATCAAAATGTGAGGTGTTGGCCAGAATAGCACAGACAATAGCTGCGCTTGCACGGCTTAACAAAATCTGGCAAGATAAACGGTTAGCACTATGCACAAAAATCAGATTCATGCGTACACTGGTTCTGTCAATATTTCTCTATGCTTGTGAGACATGGACAGTTACAGCTAACCTTCAGCGAAGGATACAGGCCTTGGAGATGAGTTGTTTCCGAAGACTTTTAAACTTCACGTACAAAGATCGAGTTACAAAAGACTAAATACGAGATAGAATTACAACAGCAATAGGGCCTTTTGAAGACCTCTTGGCAACTGTCCAAAGAATGAAACTCGCTTGGTACGGTCACATATCGAGATAAAATGATCTTGTAAATACAAACCTCCACGGAAAGGTGCAAGGCAGACGACGAAGAGGCCGTCCCAAAAAGAGGTGGGAGGACAACATAAAAGAATGGACCAATCTCTGACCAGAAGAGGCACAGGCAGCGGCCGCTGACAGAGAAGGATGGCGGGGTGTTGTGAGGATGTCTTCATGCGTGCCCCAACGACCTCACCGGTTACGGGATGACTTGACCTGAGCTGAAAAACTTGTACGTTTAGCAAAATTGAAGATAGAACATGACATAAACTACACAGAAGAGCTCAAATTCTCATCTTTCAGTTCCAAACAGGAACGCAACAATCCCCAACATCTGGCCTTGTGCAGACATTGCTCTCACCCTGATGAAACAGACACCTACTCATTGAGTGCAAGGCACTTGCGGACATAAGGAAAAGGTTCTTAAAAGCACTCCAGCCAATTGCCAACGCACTGTACGGAGCAGTGAAACAACCAAAGAAAACCTGTATCTATAAAAGAATGACATTGGGCTGATAGAATGCAGGCCTTCTCAGCAGCTATGGGGTAACAACAACAAAATGAAAATAGAGGAGAAGAATGTGCAGCACTAGGTGCCACCCCCCTCCCCCCTCCTCCTCCTCTAATCCACTACACATTAAACTCAATGTTATGAAAAACTTTGAGGCCATAGACTGTCGTACTGTATTAACTTTGAAGCAATTGACTGACAAATTCCCTCAACTCAATGAATCAAAAATTATAGATGGAATTTTTGTACCTTCATTCAAAAGTGCCTGGTCTCGGATTGACAGATCCTCCTTCATTCTCAAGAGTACCTGGCCTCATAGTACAAATGATAAGTTCAGTAATAAGTTAAAAACCAAATGTTTATGCAATAAAAGTAAATACAATCTGGAAGTCATTTTTTACTAATCAATTAGAGAGTACCTGGCCTCATAGTACGAATGATAAATTCAGTAATAAGTTGAAAACCAAATGTTTATGAAATAAAAGTAAAAACAATCTGGAAGTCATTGTTTACTAATCAATTAGAGACCCCCTGGGTTCACACTGGAAAAGAGAAGGGTCTTAGTTATTGGTCTAACCTTGGAATTCACACACTAGCATCATGTTTCCTTTTCATCCAAACCAATAGAAATCAATCACTGTTTTAAGAATTAAAACAAGATTGGTTTGCTTTCTTTCAGTGTCTTTCAGTCAATGAAATGTTGGATGCATTTCATCTGGCCACATATGCCAGCCTAACGTCGGAACAGTTTTCTTACCTGTGCCCTGCTATTGTTTATCAGCTTGATTTGGATGTGTGTAAAACGCATGGTAGCAACAAACAGACTAATACCAGCAGCGACAAACTTGGCGAACTATACATGGCTCCCAACAAAGGAGAAACAAGTGGAGATACAGAAACTAACAAAGAGAAACTTGATGTTAGTTCAATATCTGCAAAAGGTGAGAAAATATTGACATATTATTGACTGCACCTGGGACACAATCAGCCAGGTAATGTGCTTAATGCCATGTAGGTAAAAGCTATCCATATATTCTGAAGTCCATCAGATCAGCTCATAGAATGTGCTGCCATGTGTTATTCTTGGTCTGCCTGTCATGCTCTCATTTGATAAAAAGGGAAAAGAAGAAAAGTAGTAAGGTTGCGGGTGGCTTTGTTCGTGTGGCTTACTAGGTCAGGAAAAGGTGCAGCTCTGGGGCATCCAACTCCCAGACTTTTCAATCTTGGCATTTAGCCTGTCCAGCAGTATAGGGTCACCACTCTGCATACAAAATTAGCACAATTTCCCCTGCTGCTGCATTATTTTTCATGACGTCACGTCATTTAACTATGGTTGCTACTTTGAGAGCCTGTAACATTTTTATTTGACAATCTACTGATATGATTTGTTTGTGAGTAGAGAAATAAATGAATTTGTTGGTGTTTTTGTTGTGTATGTGTTAGTTTCTGAGATAACAAAACATTAAGGCAATAGTGTTGAAAAAAAAAACAGCACACTAGACTCCCACTGTCAGCGTCCTTTAGTTAAAACAATTTTTTTTTTAAATCGCCAACGGATTACCAATGTTTGCTGTAATGGCTATGCCTGTCACTTCGACTATAAATGTAATTATTGTATCTAAATAAACAATCTAAACAGATCTACATCAGAAAAATCCGTTGCAGAAAATTGACTCTCCCATTCTCAACAATCGGTGAATCTTCAAATCCAAGCGAAAAACATAAGAAATAATTTCCAAATGCCTAAAACTAATTCCACGATCGCCATTGTTGGTATCTAACTGTACATTACGGAAGTCAGAACTCTCTTCAATCAAAAGGTCAGCATTGTTTAAACTATTACTACGTAGCTGTTCATTTTTAAGTTTGATTAAAACTGCTGTCGCTATGTGCAGATAAGTCAGTCACTACGTTGGGGTGCGAATTTGAACTTGAACAATTATTTATTAATTTCAGAAATAGGTTATCAGATTTGATTGATTTGTATATGAACATAGATAAAAACAAGATAATGAACGATAAAACAAAATAAACAAAAAGTTACCATGGGAACGGAAGAAATTGAAATGATGGAAGAAGCAACCAGAAAATGCAACATGGGTGTTGGAGATCAACGGAGAAAGGATATGCGACATCAAATTTGCGAATGACCAAACCATAATAGAAGGAACACAAATCATTAGAAGTACAATGATAGTAACAAAATCTCAGCAGATGGCAAAGGAGACACTGAAATCCAACACAGATGTAATAAAGTAAGTAAAATCATTGGGCAAATGTCCCCAATATTACAATGTAAATCCATGACAATGAATACAAAAAGAACACAATACAACACAATATCCCTACCCACATTGGGCTATCATGCCAAAATTGGATATTAACAAACGAAGATAAAAGTAATATTATATTGTAACAATGCTTGGAGTAGCAAGAATGGATATAATCAGAAACAAAGATATTAGGAGACAAGTAGGTATAACACCAGCACTACACCTCACTAAGAGACAGTAAACCCAATGATTTGGCCACGTGACGCGACATACACCAGATAGTATTTCTCATAAAGCAATGTAACAGATACAATGGATATAAAGCAAAGGGCTGAACACGCACAAGATTGATAGCAGAAATAACAGAAGCAGTAAAGCTCCCTATGTGCGACGCACAAACTAGGGTCCGGTCAAGAAACCTCTTCATGAAAGACACAAGTAGAACATAAGCGAAAAGAAAGAAGAAAGTACAATGATGCAGCTGAGATATTTGTTATAAATATAAATGCTAGTAAAACAAAAACGATTGTAACAGCCAAAGAATAAATATCAGCATCAGAGGACAGACCACAAAACAAGTGCAAAGGTTTTAATATTTGGTCCATATATTTCACAGATACTCATGATGAAGTTGAGATCAGAACTAGTACCACAGTAGCAGAAACAGCATTCCGGTCAAATGACAACTTCCACCATCAAGTAACATCAGTATTGAATTATGTTAAAGAAAAATCACATATCTGGCACTTAGTACTGTATGGATTATAAATAAATAAAGCCACCACTACGAATGGATCAAGATGCTGAGCAGAGCTTGAGCTGCATCGGTCAGCGACCCATAACTGACTGCTAGCGTCTGAGCCAGCGAACCAGAGCTGCCAAGTCCCTTCTACATCTCCACATAGTGATCCTTTATAACAGGCTGCAACAGAGCAGACTGGTTAAGGAGAAGGATCGAATAGGGAGGGCTCACCCTGTACTCCAAAAATGCTTGCTGAAGTCGGATGTGTTGAACCGAAAGGTATAAATATCGCAGGCAAGCTGTAAAATACGACACAATGCATTCCGTTCTCTGGACTACATTCTGCTACTTAAAACCCTATCAGGGCTTGGTGGCAGGAGATTGAGAACGAACGAAGCAAAGCCACCACTACAGGAAACCTGTATTAAAGTAATTTGTGTACTCTTGCAGTAGTGGTTTCTGTAGCATTTTGTTTTCCACAATAAGGTTGCTAGTCCTATGCACAACTCCCTTTAGATGGCTTTTATGACGTGCATGTACAGTGACCCTTTCTTTCCTCCTCTATATGGGGATAAAAAGCTTTTCATCTCCCTGTGGAACATAGATCTTCAATAAATACACTTCCAAGTCAGCAGGTGTTGGCTTGCCCATACCTATTGAAGTTTTTGTGACCTAAAGTTTCTACATGATTTGTAAGCCCTCCGTAGTTGCCATCATAGCATTCCTGGCAAGTTATAGTGTTTAATATTCAATGCTCTTGTTTCAAGCTCTGCTAACACTTCAGGACCATCTCGCATTAAATGATGTACAAAATGCCAACTCTATACATTAGCTGAGAGCAGTATCTAAATAATCACAAAAATTAAGTACAGTACCATGTATTGACATACTAACATCCATGCTGACTCGTTAAAATGGTGTATATTATCATTGCTGGGTCCCCTGGAGAGATTAAATGACTGAGGAATGCAAGCTGCTTGGTCTGCAATTACCACGCAATATGTAGACTAGTTTTTTAATTTTTTACCCCAGTAGAAAAAAGCATGCACTACTAAAATATGTGAACCCTAGGTCAAAAGACAGATATAGCCATTGAGAGGTATAACCATTGAAAAATATGGGGCATAATTAATCTCTTGACTTGTTCACCCTGAGGTGAGTTTGCAAGTTAACTAGTTTTCTAAATTGTTAACATATTTGTATGAATCACATGTCATTTTGATGGTAATTGAATGTACTGTTTAACAAGATGAAGAATAACTTCTCTAGTGCTAAAGTGGCTCCTGGTAGTTGATACAATCATGCCTACTTTATGTTCTTTGTAACATGTTGACAGTTTGGGGGTTCAGCACAATAGCAGTGACAGTAATCAGCTTGGTTGGCTTGTTAGGAGTGGCAGTGATCCCCATCATGCAGAAAGTGTTTTACAACCATCTACTGCAGTTCTTGGTTGCCCTTG
Source organism: Ariolimax columbianus (assembly GCA_036924085.1). Lineage (NCBI taxonomy): Eukaryota > Metazoa > Mollusca > Gastropoda > Stylommatophora > Arionidae > Ariolimax > Ariolimax columbianus. Next base: position 125,079,974 of record JAVGWX010000002.1, read on the forward strand.
CTGTGGGTGCACTTTCAGGGGATGCCTTATTGCATTTGTTACCTCATGTGAGTATTATTGTTCAATTTGTCTCTTACTTCTTTCTGTCCTGTTTTTGTTCCAAAGACCAGCTTAGCTTTTGGTAGAATGTGCATATCAGTGTGGGAATGTTGATGAATCAACATAACGACTAAGCTGAAAATCTACCATGCCACCATTCTCCACATCATGCGTTATGCATGAGGTCCCATCCAGAACCAGGGTGCTTAGCATTTTTGCACTTTTGCAGAAAGCTCAATTTAGTTGACCTGACCACCTTGCTCAAATGCCAAGAGAAAGGCCCCCAAGAAGCTTATGTATGGTGAATTGAATGAGGGAAGATGATCACAGGGAAGTAAAAAAAGGCTATTCAAGGACAGTTTGAAAGAGTTCTTTAAGTGCTTTCAAATAGATACTACGAGCTAGGGAAAACCTGACCCAAAATCGTTCAGCCTAGAAAGGCGTGACCAAAAAGGGTGATGCAGTCAGGGTCTTTGTATTGGTCTCATCAGTCACAAGGTCACACACATTCACAAGGATGTAGTATGACACAGAATGATGTTGTCGGTTTTCATAAACAGCGCTGGACAAATTGTGATTGTTTTTCTTCCAATGAAGCATAGGGCCATGACTGTAGTTGGCTAATCACAGGAAGCGTGTGCCAAAGTAATTTTGTGTGTTCTTGCTGTGATGGTTTCTTGTCTTACATTATGAGGTTGCTATCCTCATTCTTTCTTACTTAGTTATTTCATATTGGCTCAATAAACCACTGCCTGTGTGTAGTGGGGAGCAAATAATAGTACCACTGTAGCCTACTAGGTTTGTCATAAGTGACGACTATTGAGGGTTGGGTATGGGGGCCCGCTACACCATCCTGCAGTAACTATGTCACAAGAAAAATATAGACCTCCACACACCAGGGCAGAAGACTGACCGAGTAAAGCAAAAACAAAATGTAGTATTTTGGTGCTGAGTACTTAGTTACTACTATGATTGTTTGTTTGCTCTCAAATAATGGGAATAGATGGGCGGCATAGCTAAGTGGTTAGTAGCACGGCTCACAAACCAAACTTGCATCTATCCTGATTCATGAACCAGCAAAGGCGTACTACTATGGGATGTGAATTCATTTCTACAAAAGCGTTCTAAAAGTCAGATGCATTGGGCTGTAAGGTGCAAAAACACAGTACAGCACACTCTGCCTTAGGAAACAAGGCGAACAGAAACTGCCTGGAGTGCAGTGATGTAGATTTTTTTTATAACATAAAATCACTCACAAACATTTATTCCACCATGAAACTGGTAGTTAATAAGTCTATTATTAAACACACAAATTACCATTAATTATTCCATCATTAAACACAGTATTAATAAGTCCATCATTAAACTAAAAAATGGACCACTAATAAACCCATTATCTGTATATAATTCTTCATCTTCTTCTTCTTCGTACGCTGTCAGACCTTCTTCGTACGCTGTCAGGCGTCAACCTGTATTTGTTTGAAGAAAGCAGCGGTCATCCTGAGGCTGTTGACACTGCCATAGAGCTTGTCTAGTGCTGCCACTGGTGATGGCCACATGTGCTTTCTCTGGTCCTCGTATATCGGGCAGTTTTGCAGCAGATGTTCAGAGGTCATTTTCCCTGTACCACAAGTGCATTCGTCAGTGCCACCTATCTTCAGTTTATTGAATAGATGGTACCTCAGTCTGTTGTGGCCTGTGTGGAGTCTGAAGACCACGACCTGCTCTCTTCTGTTAAACTGGTAATAGGCATCATTTTTTGTGTAGCCAGTATGTTCTGTTTCCCATTTGGCCATGTATCTGGCCCTAATAAACCTTTTGGACTCTTCGTAGGTCACACTAGAATCTGGATGTGGTAGTCTTGCACCTTCTTTTGCCAGTCTGTCTGCCTCCCCGTTGCCTTGGATGTTACAGTGGGATGGAACCCACTGTACCACTACTCTTTTTTGGTGCGGCCTGCTGGCATAGTTGACAGAGTACTGCTCTTAAATCATTAAATCATTATTTTTCTGGCTTTTTAGTGCTGTAACTACGGCCAGGGCATCTGTAAACAGGACTATCTGGCTTTCATTGCTTTCGCCTGTCAGCATTGCTTGTACTGCAGCCCTCAGTGCCTCTGCTCTGAAATTGCTTGAGAATTTTCCAGTTGCCACTGACAGTGTTGTTTTTCTACCATTTGGTAGGCTCAGGAATACCCCTGCCCCTCCGTTCTGTGTTGTCTTTGTTACAGAACCGTCGGTGTATGCATGGGTCCAGTCCATGCTTGGGTAGTTTTCCGCTATGTACCTCAGGATTATGTCTCTTCTTTCTTTTTCAGTCTGGCTGTTCTTGTTTCCAATACCTGGTATATTTTCTACCACCTCCGGAATGATATGCTGCTTCCATGTGGGATTGCGTACAGTAGGGATGGGTTTTGGTATTGTTACGGTGTTCATAGGGTCTTCGCTCAACTTTGCTTTGGCTATTTCTACAAAGTTTCCCCGCTTTAGCTTCCCATTTCCAAATCTATTTAGTCTCTGATGCATTGGATGGTCTGTCAGTCTTCTGAGTTTCTCTGCTTGCTGTTGGGCTCTGCAGTCTCTTCTGTCGGTCATGGATTGCAGATTTGTAATCTTTTCAAGTTCTACAATTGGTATATAATTCAAAATACATGTATTTGCTTGTCCGTATTACTAAAAATTTGGCGACGGTAATCTCTAACTGCCTGATATTTTCACAGATCATTCTGTCTGGAATTTCCAGGTCAATGTGACTATTTTCCGCTCTCTGTGACTTTTCATTCCCGGGTTATTTGACAATTTAAGCCCTCCAATGATGAAGTATAGGAACATTAAAATTGCGCGTCTCATTTCTTCTGGTAATTTCTAAGTAAGTACACTATGTTCTGCTCGTTGCATTTCTGTGCGTTCCCGAGTCTGTGATATCAGAATAGGGCAAGACATGTTGAACTTGAATCGAATGGAGCAAGTTGTCCTGTTCCGCATGAGAATGAGACATAACAGATTGAATGGCCACTTACACAGGCTAAGATTAGCTCCATGACCCATGTGTAACACATGGGCAAGCAGCACAGACATCCGAACATATCCTGCAAGACTTTTATGCTTAGCCAATTACGTACTTAGCACTGGCATACTGCGACGTAACCCCACACAAATCTTTGGAAACCTTGAAGAACTCTCCACTACAGCAACATTTATGTGTAGACATAAATAAAAAAAACAGAATGGGAACACTGGAGTAAAAGTGATTTAATTTTTGTGCATCTTGGGGTGTCCACTTTAGTGCTATTATTATTTTAAATTATTATTATTACAATGATAAATGCCTTAATTGTTCATACTTTGGTAGAACATCTAAATCCTGTATGAAGCTTGTCAGTGAAGCTAGTTAAATATAAAATTAAGCACTAATAATTCCATCATTAAATACAGTAATGACCATTTATAATTTTGCCATCACTTCATTAAACACATCATGCATTGTTATGTTCATCATGGGGGACGGCGTGGGCTAGTAGTTAAGTGACACGGATCACAACTCGAAGGTGCTCGGTTCGCTTCCCAATCACAGCACCGGTCGTTACACCGGGGAAGCAAGCCCTTAGAAAATGCAGGAAAAAGCAGATGCTTACATAACATGCATGCCGAAGTCGGATGCACTGGGCTGACAGGCGCAAAATAAAAACATAGTGCAACGTACACCGTTTTGGGGAATAGAGAAAAACAAACAAATGTTCATCATACTATCTTTAAACATAGGAATGTATTACTGTTTTATTATCTCGAATAAATTTGTCATCATTTAGACAAAGTCATGACCATAACCCATTTATTGTTGTATCATTAGTCTATAGTTACATCATCTGAGCACAAAAGTGGACCACAGTCCGAAACAACAGATGAGCACAGTCATACAGCAGCTGCATGGAAAGGTTCAATAGCACTGGCGGGTATTCTTTTCTTCTTTGTGACAGAACGGCTGCTTACCATCATCACTGTCATCAAACGAAACAGAAATTCAAAGGTAATGTTTTGGGTTATCTTTGTGCATTTATCTCATCTATTCACTTACGTTGTTAGATGAAGTAGGCAGATATAAAAAGCTAAGCAAAGAATAGTGATTTTGAAACCAGCTGGACATGTAATATGTAACTAAATGGGGTTAGGCAGACAGCCTGCTACAATTTCCAAAAGAAACTATGTTTCACAAGATCCATTACAGAATGATCCGCTAATTAGCTTATAAACGATGTACACGTTGCTCTCAATTTTCATACTCTGAAATGTGCTAGTCAATGAACATTTTTAAAAGTTGAATTTCGGACATTTTCTTTCTTTACTTTTCTTTTCTTTTCTTTTCGCTTGTTCTGTAATGCCTTTCAGCATCAGGCTATGAACAGATCTCTATACTAGTATGACATACGAAGAGTCAAAACGGCTTATTAGAGCTAGATACATGACCAAATGGGAAACCGAACATACTGGCTACACAAAAAACGATGTCTATTACCAGTTGAACAGAAGAGACCCTAACACATCACCTGCATGAAGGTAAGATTGACGTGGCATGTATCCAGGAAACGCACCTCAACAAAAACCATAAATTCTCAATCAGAGGATACCAGACCTTCCGTCTCGATAGAGAAGGCCACAAAGGAGGGGTCCTGATACTGACCAGAAACTGCATACCGAGTAGCGCGGTATCTGTCAATCACACCGGACAAGCAGAAATTGTAGGAGTTGACATAATGGCTCAAGAGACGAAGCTCCGCATTTTCAATCTGTACGGACCACCAAATAGAGACCTATCGCTCTCGAGTATGGAGGTCAGAGACTCCTACTGCATAGTAGTTGGAGATTTCAACAGCCACTCGGAGAGATGGGGATACTCTGACACAGACAGCAGAGGTGACGAAGTGGAAGATTGGGAGATAGATGCAAATCTCTCCCTAATCAATAGGCCGGAGGATAGCCCTAGCTTCTATTCAAGAACATGGCATACCACCTCGACTCCAGATTTGGCCTTCTCCACACAGGACATACACCATAAAATAGACCGCCAGGTGCTAAACCAACTGGCAGGTAGCGACCACAGGCCGATCAGGCTAACCATTGACATGGAAGTAGGCCCACAGGAAACAAAACCGCTCCCACGTTGGAATTACAAACGAGCCGACTGGGACAGATTTGCAATCCTGACAGATGGGCTGTGTGAAACCATCAACACACGAAACACCAAAATGAAGCCCATGGTGGAAAGCCTAAGCAAGGCAATAATGCAAGCCGCCACTGAAACCATCCCAAGAGGAGCTACGAAAAACTATAAGCCCTACTGGAATGATGAGTTGCAGAAAGTGGAAGATGCAGTAACAAATGCTAGGAACATGGCAGAGCGAGAAAAATCCATGGAGGCAAACATCGCCCTCAAAGCCGCCACGGCGAAATACAAACACACTCTTAAGCAAACAGCAAGAGAAAGCTGGAAAAATAAAACGGAAAGCCTAAACCTGGACAAAGACGGGAACAAGCTATGGAAGCTAGTCAGAGCCATGAACGACGAAACCCCGTCAAATAAACAAATTACCATCAAGCAGGGCGAGAACTTGATCACAGGTAAGAAAGCTGCAAACGCCTTTGTCGATCACTATGCCAGAGCAAACCACATTGAGGTCCCTGCAGATAAGCATACAGACATTAGCGAAGAGCTAAAGGGGCACGGCAACATGAATACGGCACCTGAAGAGCACATGATGGCCAAATTAACAATGCGCGAAATGAAAGAGGCTATGAAAACATTAAAGAAAAGGAAATCTCCCGGAAAAGACGGGATAACAAACGAAATGCTGATGGGGCTGGGCCAAACAGCGAAGAGGAAACTGCTATCGGTCCTGAACCAAAGCTGGAAAAGGGGAATTGTACCCCAGGCATGGAAAGACGCAATACTGGTACCAGTACCAAAAACAGGAAAGGATAAAACAGATCCAAATGGATACAGGCCCATCAGCCTACTGAGCTGTGTCGGCAAGCTGATGGAACGGATGATAAACACCAGACTGATGTGGCATCTGGAAGAAAAACGAATACTAATTCCACAGCAAGCCGGCTTTAGACAGCACAGATCCACTGAGGACCAGGTCATCCTCATAGCCCAGGAGATAGAAGATGCCTACCAGGCACAGAAACACACAGTAGCTGTTTGGGTGGATCTGGAAAAGGCATTTGACAAAGTCTGGAAAGACGGACTTAGAGTCAAGCTAAGAAGAAGTGATGTTTGTGGGAAAATGTACAAATGGATCAACCACTACCTCAAACAAAGAACGGCCAGAGTCCAAGTACAAGGGCAGATGAGCAAAAAGGTGACACTCGAGCAGGGAGTAAACCAAGGGGGAGTACTGTCACCCACACTCTTCCTGGTATATATAAACGATATTACAGAGAATATACAAAGAAGAGTCCATAGCTCAATGTTTGCAGACGATCTGGCTATGTGGACCTCTGAAAAGAATCTCACCATAGCAAGAAATCGGATGCAGACGGCCCTAACATCGCTGGAAGAGTGGGCGAACTCATGGCTGGTCAAAATAAACGAGGAGAAAACCACATGCACAATATTCTCGCTCTCATTAAAACCCCAAAATACCAAATTAAGTCTAAATGGCAAATTCCTGCAGCCAAACGACAACCCAACCTATCTGGGAGTCACATTTGATCGGCGCATGACATGGAAAAGTCAGATAGAGAGAAACCGAATGAAAGCCAGAGAAAGAATGGCAATCATGAGGAAACTTGCTGGCACAAGCTGGGGAGCAGACGAAGGCATACTAAAGAAACTGTACACTGGAAGAGTGAGACCAGTTCTCGAGTATGGCATTGCGGCATGGACAACAGCAGCGAAGGCGAACTTCGATAAAGTTAGCAAACTTCAAAACCAAGCCATGAGAATTATAACAGGTGGCATGAAGTCAACGCCAATTGTAGAACTTGAAAAGATTACAAAACTGCAATCCATGACCAATAGAAGAGACTGCAGAGCCCAGCTGCAGTCAGAGAAACTCCGAAGACAGACCGACCATCCAATGCACCAGAGACTAAACAATTTGGGAAATGGGAAACTAAAGCGGAGAAACTTTGCAGAAATAGCCAAAGCAAAGATGCACGAAGATCCCATAAACGCACTAACAACACCAAAACCCATCACTACTGTACGAAAACCTACCTGGAGGCAGGATATATTTCCAGAGGTGGTAGAAAATATACTAGGTATTGCAAACAAAAACTGCCAGACTGAAAAAGAAAGGAGAGATACTACCCTAAACTTCATATCGAAAAGCTACCCAAGCATGGACTGGACCCATGCATACACTGACGGTTCTGTAACAAAGACTACACAGAACGGAGGGGCAGGAGCATTCCTGAACCTACCAAATGGCAGACAAATAACACTGTCATTCGCTACTGGTAAGTACACAAGCAATTTAAGAGCGGAGGCAGAGGCACTGAGAGCGGCAGTGGAAGAAATGGTGACACACAATGAAAATGAAAGCCATATAGTCCTGCTTACAGATGCTCTCGCCGTAGTCACAGCGCTAAAAAGCCAGAAAAACACTGAGCTTAATGACTTAAGAGCAGCACTCTGCAAACTGTGCCAGCAGTCCGCACCAAAAAGGGTGGTGGTACAGTGGGTCCCATCACACTGCAACATCCAAGGCAACGAGGAGGCAGACAGACTGGCAAAAGAAGGTGCAAGCCTACCACAAACAGATACTAATATGACGTACGAAGAGTCAAAACGGCTTATCAAAGCCAGGTACATGACCAAATGGGAAACCGAACATACTGGTTACACCAAAAACGATGCCTATTACCAGTTGAACCGAAGAGAGCAGGTCGTTGTCTTCAGACTTCGCACTGGCCACAATAGACTGACGTACCACCTATTCAACAAATTGAAGATAGGAGGTACCGACGAATGCCCGTGCGGTACTGGCAAAATGACCGCTGAACATCTGCTGCAGAACTGCCCGACATACGAGGATCAGAGAGAGCAGATGTGGCCATCACCAGTGGAACTGCAAGACAAGCTCTATGGCAGTGGCGACAGCCTCAGGATGACCGCCGCTTTTTTCGAAAAAATAATGGTTACTGTCTGACTGCGTACGCAGAAGAAGAAGAAGAAGAACAGAAGAGAGCAGGTCGTGGTCTTCAGACTCCGCACAGGCCACAATAGACTGAGGTACCACCTATTCAATAAACTGAAGATAGGTGCTATTGACGAATGCACTTGTGGCACAGGTAAAATGACCGCTGAACATCTGCTGCAAAACTGCCCGACATACGAGGACCAGAGAAAGCACATGTGGCCATCACCAGTGGCAACACTAGATAATCTCTATGGCAGTGTTGACAGCCTCAGGATGACAGTTGCTTTCTTCGAACAAATACAGGATGACGTCTGACAGCGTACGAAGAAGAAGAAGATCCCCTCGTTGACCAGACTGTGATACAGTCTGTTTCCAGGAAGCCTGACTTGAATGTGAGGTGTGGGATCTTGATCAGTATGTTTCATAAGACCCTGTATTTCACTCCCCTGATATCATCATGTAAAACCATAGCTACTGAAACAGCCACTGTAATTTATCGAAGACGTGAACTTCCTGTAATAAGGGTCAGTTGTAGTAGTGGTTCTATACTTCAGTTTGAGTGATCAAATCAATCAATTTATTTATTCATCAGAAACAAACCAAGAAAAAGAGATGTGAAAAGTTCTGTGACATTGAATCCAACAAGAAATCAGTTGGTGCCAGACTGAGTCACAGGCAGAATGGTGAAGATGAGTGTGATAGGACCGTCATGCTGGTCCATCCAAATAAAGGTACGGTACTTTTATCATTAAGAGGAGCATGTTACTGAGTAGGATATTGAGTGTGTAGGCTAAAGACACAGGTTGCAACTTTTATTCTTCTGGCCTAAAAATATCCAGGGTGTGCCCAGCTGTGGAAGTAATGTAATCCAATTTGATTGTCTTTGCAGTTATGGTTGTCTGTTCCAGCATGGAAGGTCAAATGCAGTATTTCTCCAATACTTATTACTTACCTTGTACATTTTATTGACAATAATACAGGCATACCATGCATATATGTACTCAGTGGTTCCAGAATATCTATGAAATATGAAAATGTACTCCAAGTGAATCACTACTGTATTTTCACTTTTTCCATGCATGATCTGCACCGCAATCATCATATAACACGCCTACAGTATGAAAATAGCAGTTATACTAAACATAGGGGACCTTATCTACAGAAAACAGCAAAGCAATACTAATCACTGGACACTACTGATATAATAAAAATACTTCACTTCACTTGCCCTTAACCCTAGCGACCCGGTGCGTAAAATCCCATTCCCCTGTGCTCATGAGAAAATATACACAAAGTAGACATCTGAGGTAATCTATTTACTATGACAAAACTATGTTCTCTAATTTCATTATTCTATCTCAAATTGACTGACTTGATCATCTCCAATGTTCCTACTTGTTATGCCAGTTGTTTGCGTTCACCGTATTTCTCAATTCTCCAAGGGGACGTGTGTTGCACTGTTTTTATTTGTGCCTATCGGCCCAGTGCATCCGACTTTCGCATGCATTTTATGTAAGGGTCTGCTTCCTCCTGCATTTTCTAAGTGTTTGCTTCCTCAGGGTAACGGCCCGTTCCGTGATGGGGAATGAACCCAGCACCTTTGGTTTGTGAGCCGTGTCACTTAACCACTAACCTATGCCGTCTCCAGTAAATTGTGGAATGTATTTATTGAAGACCATCTTGCATAAAATTTACTTGATGTATTACGTGGATCTCCTTCCCCAATAGCAGCATATGGGGAATAGTGATAATGGAAATAGTGCATGGATGAGCGATTGTACATAATGTAAGTACAAAATTTATGGCATGCCTGTATTGCAGTTGGGTCTTGCATATTTTGCATATAATTATTGCTACAGTTTCTTTCCGCATAGTTTTCCATGCTAGAGGTGTTCTCTTGTTCATTAAGAAAATTAATCAAATGAAACGAAAGAGAGAAATCGTGCATGTTAGAATCCCGCAAGTTTCAGGTGTCTCCTGGCTCAAAGAATGTGAGATTGGAGACTGTGTACACGCTGTGCACTAAAAATTACCCTTTGGCAAATGAAAATAAAAACAAGCAGGCTGTTAGTCAATGTCCGAGCAAAAATTATAAAGATAATGAAATTCCAATCAAATAGTGGCCTGATGGTCAAATGGGGGTGGCTGCTCTTTCAAGAAAAGACATAATAGGATAATCATCTGTTTGTATATACAAACTAAACAAACTCTACACTGCCAGAGGTTGAGAGGAAGTGACTAAGAGAAGAAGTGTATTCCAGTTTTGGCAGTGACTAAAAGAACTCCATAGAGAAACTACTGCAACAGAACCTGGGATAGCTTATTAATCCAGTGAAGATGTATTAACACAACATACATATATATATTTTAAAGTAATATGACAGGTAATGTTCATTGTGCACATACATACTCAGAAAGGGGCCATGGGAAAGATCAAGGAAATCAGACGTGAAGGAAGACAGGGTAAAATATCTTGGATGACATTGTAAGCTGATTGACGAAACAAGGAAAACTGGAAGTGCTGAGATGCTAAAAGGACAGAAGACAGTGGAAGAAATTGGCTATCGCTATGTGACAGTCTTTTTCTTGGTAGTCTCACAGCAGTAACTGCTAGTTGAGAGATTCAGTAACTGCTGGTCGATAAATATAGCATTAGAGAAATTATTGTACAGTTACTAGAAACCAGAGGTTATGGGAAGTTTTCTCAAAAGTCACGTTAGTGCAGGAAGGTTTACTAAAGTCTGCGAGGTACTGGAAGTTTTAATAAAAGTTAAGTGGGTGCAGGAAGGTTTACTATATGGGGAGGTTTACTATATGGGGAGGTTTACTAAAAGTTAAGTGGATGCAGGAAGGTTTACTAAATGGGGAGGTTTACTAAAAGTTAAGTGGATGCAGGAAGGTTTACTATATGGGGAGGTTTACTATATGGGGAGGTTTACTAAAAGTTAAGTGGATGCAGGAAGGTTTACTATATGGGGAGGTTTACTATATGGGGAGGTTTACTAAAAGTTAAGTGGATGCAGGAAGGTTTACTATATGGAGAGGTTTACTAAAAGTTAAGTGGGTGCAGGAAGGTTTACTATATGGGGAGGTTTACTAAAAGTTAAGTGGATGCAGGAAGGTTTACTATATGGGGAGGTTTACTAAAAGTTAAGTGGGTGCAGGAAGGTTTACTATATGGGGAGGTTTACTAAAAGTTAACTGGATGCAGGAAGGTTTACTAGAAGTCAAGAAGGAACTGAATATAAGTTTGGAACTCCTGCCATAAGGAAACAAACTAACAGCATTATCAGAAATCTGCTGGATTGAAACCTAGGGAGGTAATTGAACTTTAAAGAATACATGGTTAAAGGAAACTAGAGAAACTAGGGCCTCACGCACGGAATTCAAAAGGTAAATGAAGTCCCACAGCAGTCACTGCTGTCATGGATGAAGTGGTCCTCAAGAAACAAACGAAAGCATAAAATAGTGGGTGGTTTGAATCAGGCAAATTTGAAACATATCCTAGCCTCAAAGGGGATGAGATCCGCACAAAATCTTATCGAAGATGGACAATAAATCTGAGGTCGTGTACATGCTGAATCCTTTGCAATTGAAAATTATTTTTTTAAAACACGTTGTTAGCCATCGTCTAGACCAAAATTCTAAAGGTTATGAAATACCTACTCTCTAGTTGGCCAGCATGAAGGTCAAATTGAAGCAGCCGGCCACCTCATTTTGCAAAAATGCAACAAGCCAGTCACCTGTTGTCTGCACACTCAATTGCAAATATAAAAAGACCTCTACATCCCTATTAGGGTAGAAGAGGACTGGCTAAGTGAAGTATTGGTATACCAGGTGACCATTTACAACTAGATTTATTGGAGTGTGTCAATAACTGAGATTGAACTACCTTTGCTGTGAGAAGCAAGCACTGTACTACTACCACTGAGATTCAGATGACATCCAAAAATAATATGGCTCCCATGGAATGTGAATTAACCATATGGATCCCAGGTTCCCTAAATTGGAAGAAAGAATAGCATTACTGCATCTCAATACATGTAGCAAAATATGACAGAAGAGAGTTATGAATGTAGATAGCAACCTCATCATGCCAAAGAAACTACCATTGCAGAGACATACAGTTTGTTTTAGTGTGAGCTTCTTGTGAGCCAGCTCCATTAGTGACTTTGACTTCGATAGTGGATAGTCTGCTGAGATAAGTCTTGCTTTGTACTACAATGAGGAGGACTCTGGTTCACTGTAGCCACATCCTGAGATGCTCTGGTTCACTGTAGCCACATCCTGAGATGCTCTGGTTCACTGTAGCCACATCCTGAGATGCTCTGGTTCACCGTAGCCACATCCTGAGATGTAAGAAATCTGCTGCCAGAGAAAAGTTGTCACAAGTGAAAAATCTTTGGTTTTTTTTTAGTTGAGTTGCCTCTTGACTGTGTTTCTTTGGCAGTGGGTTATAGTTGGGGATTCTGTGGCAAAGTGGTTAAGCCGTCGGCCTCGTGATCAGGTGGTGTGGGTTCGACTCTGGACTCCGCCGTCTTTTTCTCGGGTGCTTGATATGGAGTCCCCTGCATCTTGTAGTCGCCCCCTAGTCGTCTTGTCCTTGACTTGCCACTGGGGTCGACGGCTCAAGATGAGAGAGTGAGGATAAAAAGTAGCGCAGTTAATCCTTGCTAAAAATAGCTAGCAAAATTAATTATGCCATCATCGTCTACGATGGACGGCGGCCTTTGGGTTATAGTTACTCTTTTTACATCCATGAGGCACACTTGAGAAGGTGAGCATGGGCCCTTGTGGCTATAGTGCAATGCTAGACTGCTCAGTAAACTAAGGGGATTACAGCGTCCATCCCCACCTCATTGGTCAGACTGCTGTAACACAGATAGTTTTCAAGGGCACGAACGAGGATACCACATGGGGTCTTGATCAGTATGCTTCACCTGACCCTGATCACTCTTCGATTCCACCTTGATCAGTATGCTTCACCTGACCCTGATTACTCTTCGATACCACCTTGATCAGTATGCTTCACCTGTTCCTGATTTGTCAAGAGTAAAGAACTATTTGAAAACAATTGTTACTCTGCTTCGTGAAGAGCGAAACAAAGAAGAAGAATGTAAAGTGCATAATCCAGTAATTATTTACCTGCATCTGTGTGCCTTTATTCTGTTTATGTACATGTCAAATCTTTTCTTCCATATTCTTGATCATGTTCTCTGAAATAAATGTTCCGCCAAGTCTGATTTTCAATGTTTTATTTGATAGAGAATATTATAAATGTTTATATTTTTGCTAGCTTGTGAGTAGCTGTAATCTTTCTTTGCACCCATTAAAAACATAAATAGGTATGGTTCTGGGTATAGCACTGGAACAAAAACAAGAACAAAACCTATATTACGACTAAAAGACCTTCGTCAGGAACAATGACAAATACATCTATGAACTAACACATCGTGCAAGAAGATATTTAACACATCCAAAAGAAATATGAACATATAAAAAAAAAAGATGCTTAGCTATACTATTCTAACGGACTGTTAGTCCTCCGAACCAAACTTATCAATGTTTTTATATACTTTATTTTAATCCAGAATACTGCTGCAGCCTCGTCTTATTTTTTATTTGTACACATTAGAGCTCCTCGAGTGGTCCTTGAATTGATTATGGCTAGCTCCACTATGATTTGCATAAATAAATGTGCTTTTTATTGAATCTTAATTTACATTTGATTGAATATTTGTATTAAAATACATTATATTTTTGCTGTTAGTGATCTAGCATAAACTGGGTTGTTGTTCTTATTAAACGTTTACCTCACCTTATGGTGAAGTTAGTGTTTTTAACCACACATCCTCTTTAGATACATCAGGAAGTATCTGTCATTGTATAGTCTAATGGCTCAACATGCAGGGGAGAGAGTTGATTTCCTAGTCACAACGGGCAGAAACCAGAATTGTTCCTTCACCCCTACAGTGGGTGTATGCACACTAAGACTGCATTGCAAAGTGTTTGTTGTCACACACTATTTCCTCAAATAGTTTGGTTTAGAATATAGAATAATTGTGAGCATTGAAAAAAACACCAAATCCAAGCTTCATAAATCAGAAAAATCAGTAATTAATAATTTAAAGAAATACTTACAGAAGTATTAAATAGTACATTTAAATAAAACTAGTAGGACAATAGGACATACGAGTCTGAATAGATGGAACCCGTATGCTACAGGTAGCTGTTTAATTAAGATCAGAAAACTCTGCCAAATTTGCATGTATTCTTAATTTTGTTAACATTAACTCATTACACCCTAACTTGCCCAATACATTTTGTTCAGAGACAGTCATAATTATTCTATTCAATCCAATTTTTTACATGTATTTTATACTAGAACAGCATTTAAATTTCATTAGTAAGTAAATAGTATATAAGTGTAAAAGTATCTCCCTGCTCTTATGAAAATATGTTTCCTGTTTCAGAGGTTAGACTATAAAGGTTTACAAAAATGTTTATCTGCTGTAGACTCTTTCCTTCTTGCCACATTTTGAAATCATGCTTCATTATGTTTTGCTTTTGTTTGGATACTTCATTGTTGTAGAGAATACAAGTGTGGACTCACCAGATGGTATGCATGCAGTTGCTTCTTTCCCCCTGCTAATCCCTGTTTTTAGCCCCTTTAAAGCTTCATTTAACCCTTTATTATTGTGATATGGTTGTCAGTGCAGTGAGAGCCCTTGTCTCTCACTGCAGAATTGATCAGGTATGTAACCTAGACATGCCATGTTTCAGTTTACCTAACTGTTAATGTGTACCTGCATCTATTACTCTTAGAGGTACTCTCTCTATGGTAGTAGACTTTCTAAGTCATGACTTGTTGGAAGTTTCAGATAACACAGACTGAAGATGCTGGCCATTTCAAAACGATAACAACTGAATTGGGTGGGGCATAATACATTTTTTTCTCATTTCTTTCCCCACCTTGAGGTGAATGTACATATCAATCGTTAGCTTTCTTAATTGTTCACAGATTTATATGGATCATGTAATTTTTGAAGATAATATAATGTGCTGTTTACTCAAGCTAAGACATATAATTTCTCTGGGGCTATGAGCAGCTCATGGTAGTTAATGTGTTAACATCAGTGAATATACAATAATTCAACAACAGAATTGTTAATTCAACAACAGAATTGTTAAACAACATTTTGGAAAGAAAGCTTTTAGAGCAAGATAATGTAAATGAAACTGGTTGTATACAGACTCTACAGAGTCTTCTAAACCAGTATAAAGACGTTAAGTATTGTCACCTTGGAGAATTATTGTCAGCAATGCCAGTTGTGGAGAAGTATTGTCACCAATGCCAGTTTGTGTGACATTTGAAGCGTAAGGCTGAGAATGAAATCGATTACATTTAGAATATCTTTGTGCAGTTGTGTAAAAACTTCCCTTAAGTTTTAGATATCATCAGTTTTCATGAATCATTTAAACATTACTATGAAGAAGGAATGCCATTGTATACCTGCAGATAGAAGGAAAACTTAAGAGTTGTAAATGTGCATTTCTTTAGTCCAACATTCACCTGTCACGTTACAATATGAAATCTTTCTGCAAATAGATTTTTCAGAAAATTAATATTGTTGAACATCATTCAAAAGCATGCGATTACCGTAAATGAGATGTATAATATGAAAATAAATGCAACAAAATCAGAAGTAATGAAAGTCAGAAGAACACAATCTATCTATGTCAGAAACACAGAACTTCGAAGAGATAAAGATTTTCGATTTCTTAGAATCATGTTCGCATATGGCTGGGCTGAATGGGCAGGAAGATAAAAATTAAAACTAAAAAAAGCCAATGCCGTGACATTCCAGCTAACAACCATTACTAAGAAATCTGAACGTTACAAGGTGAGAAAAAGATAATGAGCAACAATATATTCATCATACACAGCTCTCCATTATTAGTGTCTGACATGGACACTGACTGATGCACAAGAATTAATAAATCATGTGTGAAATGAGATGCTTGCAAAATGCAGTCAGTGTCTCTAGAAGAGACTAAGAAATGGAAGAAATCTGACAATCCATGATAATGTTTAGGACATATGATAACAGTGCCTCTAAACCGTAACACTTGTACTAATCATAGCACCAAATAGCTGGATTCAGAGCAAGAGGAAGACCGACACAATGATGGATAGATTAAAAGTAACGACCACACAGATGGCACACAAGACATATTTTCACACCATCTAGTGATGTAAGTGGGCAGATGAGATAAATGATCACCAAGGTCAGTTGGAATGCCGTTTGAAGAAAAGAAATAAACGTGAAATATTCATCACTTAATATAATCTCGGGAGATCGCTATACTTACTTACTTACTTAGTCGCTCCTCTTCTACCGTGAGGTGTAGAGGTTTGCCAAAGAGAACGCCGCACTGCTCTATCCCCGTCTTTTTCCTGGCCTTTTTCCAATCCAGCCCTCTATCACTTAGGGACTGTCGTATGTTGTCTTCCCAACGTACTTTGGAACGTCCTCGGGGTCTGCGTCCTTGACTTTTGATCTCCCATGACCGCTTTGGTATCCGATCTTCTTCCATTCTACAGATATGGCCAAACCACTGTAGTTGGGACTGCTCCACTCGTGTCTGCAGGGGTTGAACTTCCAGATTCCTACGTATTGTCTGGTTACGGATCTTGTCCCTTTTCGTCACCTGAACCACCTTTCTTAGGTACCTCATTTCTGAAGTTTGTAATTGCCTTTCTTGGGCTGTAGTCATTGCCCATGACTCACATCCATATGTCAGGACAGGCACATAGGTCGAGCGGTATACATCCATCTTTGTTTTCCTGCTTATTTCTCTTCTACTGAGGAAACCTCTGTTTATTGCATGGAACAGTCTACCTGCTGCTGCCCTTCGTGCAGTTAACTCCACTTTGATTCCTCCCCTGCTGTCTATTACCACTCCTAGATATTTAAAGTTGCTGACCTGCTCCAGTGCTTGTGTTCCCAGGATTATCTGATGTCTCTTTTCATCTCTGGCGATCACCATGGTTTTTTGTTTTGGAGTTGCTGATGTGCATTCCTCTCTTCTTGAACTCTTCTTCCCAGACCTGCAAGTTGATCTGGAGATGTGCTTCGGTTTTCGTGGTCAGGGCCACATTGTCTGCAAATGCTAGTTCCGATATGTAACTTGGTCTCATCTTCCAGTACCCTACTTCATACTTTTTTGTCCGTTCCTTGCAGGCTTTGATGACTTCATCCATGAGGAGTATGAAAAGGTACGGTGATAGAATGTCCCCCTGTCTTACTCCGCTAGTGGTCTTAAACTCTCCTGACTTTTGATTTGATGTCCGCACATAATTTCTGCATGTTTTATAGAAACTCTGTATGGCAGAGATCAGGGGTCATGGGATGTTCTTCCTTGTCAGGCACTCCCAGAGTTTGTCCCAAGGAACTTTATCAAATGCTTTCTCCAAATCCAAAAAGCAGAGATGCATCTCTTTATCATATTCAAGAGCCTTTTCACTTAGCTGTCTAAGTGTAAAGATAAGGTCTTGAGTACTTCTGTTTGCCCTAAACCCACATTGAGTTTCATCCATATTTGGCTCTGCTAGATCTCTTAATCGCCGTTCTAGAATCCTAGAGTAGACTTTCCCGGTGACACTGAGAAGGGAAATACCTATGATTTTCACATTGTCGATTGTCGCCCTTTTTAAATATTGGTATTATTATTGCAACCTCCCAGTCTCTTGGTATTTTCTTGTGGCGCCAAGCTGCCTTGAGAATCTTCATGAATAGCATCTCTCCTGCCGCTCCCATGTATTTAACCATTTCTGGTGTTATACCATCATGTCCTGCTGCTTTACCAATCTTAATTTTCTCCAATGCTGCCTTTAGTTCTTCCATTGTGATATTATCGTTTAAAATTTACATATTCTTTATATTTCTTTGTTTGTTCTTCTGTATTCCTAGCCCCTAGGTATTGCTTCCATGCCTTTTTCTTTTCTCGTATTATTGTTTTCATTTCTTCTGTCCACCATGGTGTACTCTTTCTCTTCCGCCCTTCTTTGGTTTGACCGCATGCCTCTGCTGCAGCCTCTTTGAGGATGTCTTTGAATTTTACCCAGAGCATTTCCATATCTTCTTCAGATTCCTCTATCCTTTCTATTGCTGTTGTTATGAGCCCTTGGTATCTCCTCTTACCATCTGGTTCTCGTAGTTTGTAAGCCTTAATTTTATTTTCTCCTCGTGTATTATGTTTCATGCTTGCTGATGGGTATTGCCTGGCTGGATAATGTTTTTCAATTTCTCTCTTTATTTTAACTAGGCAGTGGTCGCTTCCTATCTCTGGTCCTCTGAACACTCTAGCATCCTTTACCTTTTTGAAATCAGTTTTCCTCACTATCGCATAGTCAATTATGGATCTTTCATTTCTTGTCGGCTCGCATCTTGTGTAGGCATGGATACGCTTGTGTGGAAACCTTGTATTTATAATGACAAGGTTTTGTTCTCTGCAGAATCTCAGCAGTCGTTTTCCATTGTCATTTAAGACATCTTCCCCATACCTACCGATCACTCCATCCCATCTAGAATAGTCGTTTCCAACTCTTGCGTTGAAGTCTCCAAGGAGAAGTATTTCATTATGGCAATCGTCAATGGTCCTTTGAAGGAGCTCATAAAATTCATCTTTTATGTTAGTGCTCTCATCTTCGTTTGGTGCATACACAGTGACGACATCCATTTGACTATCCTCCCCTTGTAGATTTAGAACCATCAGTCTGAAATGAATTTCCATCCTTTAATGTTTGCTTTGTTGTTACTATTCACTATACAGCCAACCCCTGCTCTGGCTCGTTCACTCAAGGGAACTCCGCTGTAGTATAGCATGTTGCCGTCATGGTCCAGAACGCTCTATCCCTTTTTCTTTGTTTCTGTAAGTGCCAGGACTGTCAATTTTGCTCTCTTCATCTCCTCTATTAGTTCATGTTCTTTTCCGTTTATACTTCGTACATTCCATGTTCCGTAAATCGTGGTTCTTTTTTCTCGCCTGTTGTCGCCGTTGAGGTCAGTCCGGTTTTCTCTATGTTTTGACTTGTAATCGGTTTTTTTTTAAAGACAAACAGGTGATTAGCCTGTTGTGTCTTTGCATGGTGGAGGGGCTGCCTCCTTACAGCCTCCATGCCTGCCGACCCGTTTTTGTCCACGGCTGCTTATTTATTCGCAGCTAACCTCCAAATTAGGAGGCCTTTCAGCAATCCGCAACTCTGCTGACGCGCCTGGTAGGAGGTAGGTTCCTCCCCCCGGGAGATCGCTATAGCTGAGAGGTATTGTGCTTGCCTCTCAAAAAACAATAGTGCAAAACAGTGGGTGCTTGAATTCAGTAATTTTCAATCGTCCCTTGGTCTCAGGAGAGATGAGATCAGCGTCTAGTCCAATTGGAGATGGATAATAAACTTGTAGGCCCCATGTGTGCACTAAATATGTAAAAGAAACCTTGACAGTTGAAAATCTGAAAGAGCAGGCTATTAGCCGCTGTCTCAGTAATGAAATTCCTACTCAATAGTGGCCTGCATGAAGGGCAAAAGGAAACTTTACTTCTCCATCATGCAAAGACATAGCAGACCAATCACCTGTTTGTCAGCACACTTTACTAAATGAAGTGTAACATAATATCTAGTGAGGCTTAGTAGCACGGCTCACAATCCAAACTTGTTTGTTTTCTGTTTCATGAAATATCAAAAGATATCTCAATGCAGTTAACAGATACAAATCTGAAACTATTAGAGACATTTTTTCTAAAGCATATCATTATTATTATTTATATATCTAACAAAGAAGGAATACTATTTCTAGAAATGCTATTTCAAATATGTGTTTTGGTTATGACGGGTGTGAAGATTTAATTGCTTCAGCGAGTCCGTTATTGTGTTATTGTTGCAGTCCAAGTACCGCTTGTGGTTTACTGGCTTACTTTCCCTACTTGCATCTTCCTTTGACTTACAAACATTTTTTTGGGGTCTGTTTGGATGACGAAAACTGATGCTTACTAAAAGTAACTTGAAAAGATTGCAAGAAATGAAGAAATTTGACAATTAAAACTCGGTGTGTTTGACACTTATAGAGAGACTGACAATTAATTAGTCAGTGCATATGTCCATTTAATCACAATAGCTAGATACATTCTTGTATAAAATACTTGAATTGAAGCTTGTTATAATAATTGCATGTGTTTGCTCACCCGATGTGTTTCCGGGGCCTAAAAGGGTAGCAAAGAATAGTAGTGCTGTAACTTGCCATACATGTCAGTGGAAGTGACTAAGAAAGGTTTGGCAAGAATCTGACTCATGCTATAGAAACTTTAAGCCAAAATAACTTCAATATATGTGAGCAGGTCAACATATAATGACTTGGCATGTGTTTATTGAAGATCTATGCTATACAAATTGAAAAAGCTTTGATGATGGTTCGATAGAAACAAATGCTGCAACATGCTTGCCACCTGCATGAACCTCAGACAGCAGGGCTTTAGAGCAAGAGGAAGACTAAGAAAAAGATAGACTGATGGTAAAAACTGCAGCACCATGGATTGAAAATAACAGGCACATGGATGGCACATAAAAGAAAATTGCACCTCTCCAGGGTATCTAGGGGATAATGATGTGGGGAATGCTGTGAGTGGTAAAGTCTTCTACCTAGGAGGTGTTTTAATTGTGCATACAGGTGATTGTAAGTTAAGCTTAAACTTCAGTGTGGCAGGTAAAACACAAACTGAAGAGTTTAATTGTGCATACAGGTGATTGTAAGTTAAGCTTCAACTTCAGTGTGGCAGGTAAAACACAAACTGAAGAGAGTCACGCATGAAAAGATAAGAGATAAAACATCTGAAAAGGCTAGTGGTTCTTAAATGTTTTGTTTCAAGTCAACTTTATACACACAGAAAATATGAATACTCTTTCCATCATACCTATCCCTTTTAGCTTTTTAATATGTAGGCTATGTTTCAATGTTTACCAATTTAGATACATTAAAAAACATTATTTATGAATTCGAATTTAATTACACAAACATTATTTATGAATTCGAATTTAATTACACACAAAATAATCTTCTAACATGTCAGCATGCACACTATATGTATGTAAAATAAGTATTTTCCAAAACAAATAATACAATTTAAAAGTATATTTCCAATTTTTTGGTTTAAAATCTCTTATTATTATTTTTTTAAATGGGACCTTGAAGATCCCCTGAAAGGTTCTCAGGGATACCCAGGTGTTAGCAGAACACACTTTGAGAATCACTTGCATAAATAATAAACTTATATAGCAGCATACTACTACTCCTTACCACACATTTGAATTGCATGACAAATGAATAGATAAAACTCAACGCACATCTGGAAGGACAAATGGTGTAGAGAACACATAACACACAGTATAACAGATACATGGTATTACTTAACAAGAAAAAGATCAAGTATTCAGACTGAGGACTTGACACTGGAGACATATAAATTGTTCAGCATATTGATAATTGGGCAGATAGACATGCTCTTTTTGGTGGAGCAAAAAAGAGAACATGTTCCAAGGGACATCTATATCAGAGAAGTAAGACACATGCCTCTCAAAAATGAATGAAAGTGGGTGGTGAAAACTCGCAAGTTTCAAGTGACTACTGGTCTCAAGGGAGGTGATATCGTGCCTATTTCTATTTGAGATGGACAATAAATTAGGAGGTCCCGTGTACACACTACGTTTCCACAGACCTATATAGCTGCACGAAGGAAAATGCAAAAAGAACCTAATATGGCTACCTGGCAGCATACATAGAACTACCTGTTTGAATGCCAGGATTCAAAGTCAGTCAGCTCCACAAACAAAACAGAATAATTTTTCCATCTGAGTAATAAATTTTACTGTGGTGAGAGAAATTTGAGACTGCCAGTTTTTTAATGTGGTTTTTTGAGATTAAAGACGAAGAGAATATAGTGCTGCATAGTGCACGGACAATGAACATATGATTGAGAAAAAGCATTGTCGTCTTTGTGGTGTGGAAGAGAGACACATTTCATGAAACAAAATAATTGAAATACTGATTGGGTTGATAAAATCACTTTTAGACTTCTGCCGTAACTGCAGCCTTTGGTATCATGAACTTGACTCCATGTAGCCCTGTGTTCATGATCTTGACTTTATGTGGCCTCATACTATCACACCTGTCTTCATGTGGTTCAGAGTCAACTTAACTTCCTGGGACTCCCAAGGTGGACTGAGTTTGAGAAACCTGGTTTATACAATGAAATAAGTAATATTTAGATTTTTTTATAACTTTTATTTTATACACTTCATCTTTGTTAGTTTTGTTTAAACATTATTACTGCAATTTACTAAACCATTTTGCATGACTTTGGAAGTTTCCCTTTCTCTTCTTCCCCAATAATTCCTTCAGTACAATGAGCAAAGCAGTTACAATGCTTGAATCTGAGAGCAGCATCACCACTTCCATGACCAAATTGCAGCTCTCTTCAGTTTATCCAAGTTTAAAAATTGGTACCTTACTCTGCTGTGAGAGAAGGGGTTATAGTGAGGAATGGAACTGTAAATCCAAACCTCACAAAGCTGAGGAAACAACATTTTAACAATGTAAAGTTTTGTTTTTTGTGTTCGCCTTATTTCTCTAATCCCCAAGGAGGTGTGCATTGCACTGTGGTTTTTATTTTGCGCCTGTCGGCCCAGTGCATCAAACTTCAGCATGCATTTTATGTAAGGGTCTGCTTCCTCCTGCATTTTCTAAGGGTTTGCTTCCTCGGGGTAACGGCCGATGCTGTGATGGGGATCGAACCCAGCACCTTCGGTTTGTGAGCCGTGCCACAACCACTAGGCCACGCCATCCCCTTCCATGTAAGGTTTGATCTCCAATGATGGTAACTACTTTATGACTGCCTTGTAAGGAAGATATACTGACCAAACGATTCATCACTAGACTCAAAGCTGTCCCGGCAACTGTCAAGTTCATCACTGGAACTCGTCTAACAGTGTAAACATCAAAGATGTAATCATAAGAAGAAAATGAAAAATTCTTTTTTTGAAACCATTTTCTATGATTGTTTTAGAAAATTTGAGCATGTGTGCCTTTGTGTGTGTTATTTTTTCAGTCTGAAGCCTTTTCTCTCCTTACTGAATAATAACTTTGCTGTTTTCTGTGTCAAATTTGAGTAACATGAATTATTTGCATGTGATAATGGCAATGATGATTAATAATTTACCAAATGCAAGTTATTTTTTCATCATTTGCTTTTAAATAATCACAAGCTTCATTCTCAAACTTTCATCACTATACAGTTGATTCCTCAGCTAGGTTGGAGAGGGATGTGATGTCATGTTCTACTGTTTGTCTGTCCTCACCATATGTCAGGTCAGGTCATCCCATAACAGGTGAGGTCGTTGGGGCACATTGGAAGACAACCCCACGCCATCCCTTTTTGTCAGCGCCAGCTGCCTGTACCTCCTCTGGTCGAAGATTGGTCATTATTTTATGTTGTACCCCCACCTCTTTTTGGGACGACCTCTTCGTCGCCTGCCTTGCACCTTTCCGTGCAGGATCATATTTGCAAGACCATTTGAGCTCGATATGTGACTACCAAGCGAGTTTCCTTCTTTTGAAAGTTGCCAAGAGGTCTTCAAAAGGCCCTATTGCTGTAATTCTTTCTCGTGTTTCCTCATTTGTAGCTCGATCTTTGCACATGACGTTTAGAAGTCTTCGGAAACATCTCATCTCCAAGGCTTTTATCCTCCGCTGCAGGTTAGCTGTAATTGTCCATGTCTAACAAGCATAGAGGAATATTGACAGGACGAATGTATGCATTAATCTGATTTTCATACATATGCATAAATGCCTACCACATGTATGTGTCAATTTGTTGAACATATGATGCCTGAGTCGGCACAGCAGAGATCATTTTGCAGTTTATAACCACCAACAGATGACTGCATAACTCGTATCAGATGGAACTATGTAAAAAACACAGATGTGCTCTTCTGCTCCCTGGCAAAGCTGAGTTATTTACTGTATCTTATATGGGGCATTACTTCTAGAATTATTTTTCAAATGCAGAAGACACTCCACATTCTGCAAACTTGTAGCTGGTGTGAATGTCTAGGTATGCAAATCTCTGCGTCAGAGTTAATGGGTTAAACATCACTGTTAGTTTTTTTCTTACTATTTACTCATCGTGTGGCAATTGACCTATACACATATTTGTAACAGATGCAACCCACCGGGAAACCGTTTGGGCAACTTAATCTCTTTAATTTTTAGCTGTCACAGTTTTTGTCATGAGAATGGTCTTTATAGTGATATTTTTCTCACCTTCTATCCAGCATTGAAGAGCTATGCAGATGCAGCTCACGAAGAGTTCATGCATCAATGTAATGAAGATGCAAAGTCTCAATCGTGCACAACAAACCCAGAAATGGAACTGATGAATGTTTCTGTGAGCATGGGCGCTAGCAGTATAGGACATTCCCATGGTTCAAAAGGACATAGTCATGCTGTACCTAATTCTGTGGCAGCTGTTGCATGGATGGTGATTCTCGGTAAACTTAATATTTTTGTATTGGTGTTTGTTAGCAGAGCTTGTATACTAGCCATCTCATATCTTGCCTCACAAAGAAAAATACAAAAGGGAAGAATATAATTCAGTGTCCTTTCCACTTATGACAAAGAAGTATACAAGTCTGGGGATTTATAGCATTTACCACTCTGAATTTAAACAGTACGCAATTTCCCCCACCTCTATATTATTTTTCAGTGTGTCACGTATTTCTAGGTTGTTGACTTTGAGAGCCTTTTTGTTTGTTGTCGTATAGATATGATTTTTTGTGTGTAGAGACATAAATGAATAAAGAACTTGTTGGTGTTTTTGTTGTGTGTGTTAGTTTCTGAGATACAAGAAAATGAAAGTTATAGTGTTGAAAAACAGCATAAACATATAGACTTAACAGCTTTCTGCATCCCTTGCATTAAAAGAAAAATTCACAGAAAATGGATTATCAATGTTTACAAATGGCCATATCTGTCAGTTGCCACTATAAACGTAATTATTGTATCTACATAAACAATCTAAACAGACCTACCTCAGAAAAATCAGTTGCAAAAAACTTAACTTCCCTATTCTAAAAAATGTTTGAATCTTCAAATCCAAGTGAAAAACATAAATCATTTTCAAAAGTCTAAAAAAAAATTTTCAATTGCCATTGTTTTTAAACCTGACAAGACGGAAGTCGAACTATCTACAATCACATGAGAAGCATGATCAGACAATTTCTACGTGGCCCAGTTTTATTATATATGATTAGAGTGGCCGCCGCTTTGAGACAACTTTGTACGTCGTGTAGTGCAGACTTTCGTCATACGATTTACATGTGATTAAGGTTAATAGAATTACATGTTGTAAGATAGAGTTGAAGAACAAAGTGACTGACATACAAAAACTGAGAAGAGATTATTCTTCTTCTTTCATTCGCTTGGAGTATGTCTACATCTGCAAAGTTGTCTCTTGTTGCATGAACCTCATTGTCTTCTGCAGCTCACACATAGGTCCATATAATTTCCCTTCCAGTGTTGTTTCTCCTGGCCAGTATATCTGCCACAGTATCTCATACTCTGGGCAGTCCTGAAGTATATGCGCTGCAGTCTGGGGTGCCTGTCCGCATTTCGCCAATTTGAGTTACCAATCCTAACTTTTGTGTACATGTGGCTGCGGAGTCGGTTGTATCATGTTCTGAGGTGCAGTATGATAATCTGCTCTTGCCTGTTTCTATTGTGATAGTCATCTTGTATTTGTGTTGGAAGCTCTCTCATTGATTTAATCATCTTTTTCTTTTAATGGTATGTAACTGGTACATCTGGTTGCTCGTCTGCAGCACCTTCCCTCGCCAGTATGTCAGCTATCTTATTTTGTGGTATCCACTGTACCATGATTTTGCGCTGACTTAGGAGAGATGACAGAGTGATCTGGCATGCAGCAGATCCGAGAGCTACTGAGCAGAGCTTAGCATAACGGTGGTACCAAAAATGTTTAAAATGTGCAAACTGGAACAATGCTAATGCTGAGACGTGCACTTAAATGAATTTAAGTGAAGATATGCACTGTCGTTAACTTCACTCTCTTGTCCTGAGCTACCTTGGTCCAGTGGTAAGACATAGTTGAGACGGCTGGAGATAGCACAGGATGCAGATTTTTCCTCAGGCAAGGCAATGGGGGTAGTAATAAGCTATGCGGGTCATATGGAGAGGTAGCCAGGTCATCATTTCAAGTGGTTTAACTGTTTCTCAGTGATAATCCTGTAGGCTTAAGGGAAATTGGGAGTTGTTGTTCGTGAATGCCCACAATGAGTAGGTTACCCTTTTCTACGCCCTGAAAAGGATTTTTAGTGGCGGGTTACAGTAGCTTTCCTCACATCCCGAGCGTGCTGATGGTGGACCGGGGTCGTCCAGCCAGGTGGTTGTACTATGCTGAGCTTCATCTGCGTGTCACTCTCTACTACGGGGATCACGTCGATCCATCATCTCGTTAGCTAGGCTGCCATGAAAACAGCCCGTTTCCCGGGAGGGCTACTAGGAATCCGAGATGAGGGTCTTGGCCAGTATGTTTTGCCTGACCCTGACTAAAATGTGTGATCAGTATATTTTGCCTAACCAGACATTAGTCTTCCTCCCCTGAGTTGGGAGTGACGAGTTATGATTTTGACAGGAATGATTGGCTGGCTGGCAGAACACGACTGAAGTTACCACTATATGAAATGTAAGATGAACAGATTACAATTACATTCATTAGCTTCACATTTGAGAAGAAAATCGATTGTGATATTTTGTATTCAGGTGATGGTATCCACAACTTCAGTGATGGCTTGGCCATTGGGGCAGCATTTGCCAACAGCATTACAGGTGGCTTCAGCACATCAATTGCTGTCTTCTGTCACGAGCTGCCACATGAAATTGGTGAGTAGTAGTCTGCTTTCTTTAATAAATTGATGTGTGTCTAGGCTTTTAGCACATGTGACTGCTTAGTCTAGAACAGTTGTTCCTGGTCTTTTTATGTTTTGATTCTTTTTGGCATTTTATACATTCTCCTGTACGCTCCTGATTTTTTATACCTTGTTTAAATTTCGTAAATCTTCTCACAGCCCAAAAGTGCTGGGTTTGCTAGAAAATTTTGGAGGAAGCAGACCTTTACATAAAATGCATGCTGAATTTGTATGCACTGGTCCAACAGGCGCAAAATAATAACAGTGCAATGCACACCACCTTGGGGAATAGAGAAAAAAAAGCAAAAAATAAAAACTCGACATTTTAATGTGCCTTTTTATACCCACTTTGCTTTTAGTAAAACTTCCTATACACCACTATACACCTGCCCTCAGAAATTGGCCATGCTGTCAAGTCAATGCCATCTGGAAGATCACCAGGTCAAGATTAGCACTGCGGAGGTCATACAGGCTTGTGGTCTATCCCTTTACCAAGCCCTAGCGCAACATTTTACACGTTATCTTCATTTGGTGGGAAACACCTGCTGCCTGGCACAACTTGAGGACAACACTCTTGCACAAGAAGGGAGACAAAGAGGATCTAGGAAACTATAGACCAAATACTCTCCTTCCGGTCACTTACAATATGTTTACAAAATGCATCCTTGTCAGAGTCCGCACCACTCTCGAAGAATCGCAACCAGTCAAACAGGCAGGCTTTCGGCGCTCGTACGGCACAGTGGACAATATTTCAACCTGTTGCTGCCTTATTGATGCAGCCCAAGAGTTACACCCTTGATACTCACCTTCATCGACTGTGACATAGTTTTTATGGGATGGAGTTGTCTGTCATATGCCCAACCCTCCTAAGCTGCCTCTTATGGCATGACATGTCTGGATGGTTACAATGTTACTATTTTTTGCTCCCATTTCAGATCCAGTAATACATGAATGACACATAGTCATATAAAAACATTTCTATTAATGGAAAACAAAAATGTGTAAAAATGCATTTTCAAGTGCTCTCAGCCTGTTTAAGAACTCTTACATGTCAAGACCAAAAAAAATAATAGTATAAAATTTGAAACTGAGGAAAAAATGCCTCATAAAAACCCTTTCCTCGCCAGAGTTTGTGCCAAGAATGTCTTCCCAAAATAGCGTTACCAACAAAATAAAAATTAATATTAAACATAGGAGCAAAGAAGTGATAGTCAAAATGTATAAAGCATTAACATACTTATAAACATGCTGGAAAGGATACAGAGTGAAAAGCTGATAGTGGGATTACAGTTACGAGGAAATACTCAGAAAAACCGGCGTACAGTGTCATAGAAAAGAGAAGAATTCGAGGTGACAATACAGGTTTATAAGATAATCAAAGGAACGGATAAATTAGACTAACACGTTTTTCAAAATTCAACCACCTACAAGAACAAGAGGGCATAGCTACAAATTAACTAAAATAAATGGTCCAGATTAGATATTAGGAAATATTTTTTTTAGTCAGAGAGTGGTGAATGCTTGGAATGCATTGTCACAGGAAGTAGTGGAGGCTGGGACAATTATTGCATTTAAGAATAAATTGGATGTGCATAGCTTTTAGAGCAAGGTAATGTAAATGAAACTGGTTGAATACAAACTCTGCAGAGTCTTTTAAACCAGTATAAAGACATTAAGTTAAAATTATAATTTCGCTGAGGATGGAATTAGAGACCTCATTGTGCAGTATCTCAACTTTTGTGTGATGTGGATTGGGTGACTATCTCATTTCCTAGCTGTCTTGTCTTCCCTCATTCTACCAGTAGACGGGTACGGTACCAATTAATAGCTAGTTAGATGAGATAGATCTTTTTGGGGTACAGTTGCATGACAAGTCAATTTTACAGTAAGAGGCAATTGCTGAAACTGCTCAACCACACACCGCAAGTAATAAGTTGTACAATTTGTGTATTTTTTGGTCCTCCCAGGTGATTTTGCTGTTTTGCTGCGAGCAGGGATGCCAGCCAAGCAGGCAATACTCTACAACTGTCTGTCCTCGTTGCTGTGTTTCATTGGCATGTTCATTGGTGTTACCATCGGTAATATTACATCTGCGTCACTGTGGATCTTCGCTGCTGTTGGGGGCATGTTTTTATATATTGCACTTGTTGATATGGTAAGTAATGAGTTGTTTTAAACATTGGGAATATAGTTATATGATTACTGATATTAATAAGAAAGAAACATTGAAAGCCTCTAGAGATTCTGATGACAGATGGCAATATAGAGAATAAAAGAGCATTCATCACAGATGTACTGTCAATGGTTACAGTACTAAAGAGTGAGGTAAATGCAGTCCTAATTGAGCTAACAAAAGTATTTTCTAACTATGTGTGACTTGGGGAGCCGTTATAGCTGAGGGGTAAGGTGTTTGCCTTCCAATAAATGAATGAAAGTATGACATGGTTGAGCTTAGTCTCTACTTCTATTCTGGGGTGTAGTCAGTTTATTTACTGCTATTCTGGGGTGTAGTGGGTTTGTTCTCTACTTCTATTCTGGGGTGTAGTGGGTTTGTTCTCTACTTCTATTCTGGGGTGTAGTGGGTTTGTTCTCTACTTCTATTCTGGGGTGTAGTGGGTTTGTTCTCTACTTAGATTCTGGGGTGTAGTCAGTTTGTTTATTTCTATTCTGGGGTGTAGTGGGTTTGTTCTCTACTTCTATTCTGGGGTGTAGTGGGTTTGTTCTCTACATCTATTCTGGGGTGTAGTGGGTTTGTTATCTACATCTATTCTGGGGTGAAGTGGGTTTAGTCTCTACTTCTATTCTGCGGTGTAGTGGGTTTAGTCTCTACTTCTATAATGAGGTGTTGGATGTTGATCTTTTGACCACAAGGATGTGCCTTCAAATCCACGTTACGCCTTTTTTATAACTTAACTTATAACTTAACTTAACTTAACTTAACGTCTTTATACTGGTTTAGAAGACTCTGCAGAGTCTGTATACAACCAGTTCCATTTACATCACCTTCCTCTAGAAGCTGTACGCATCCAATCTGTTCTTAAATGCATTGACCGTCCCAGCCTCCACCACCTCACTTGGCAATGCATTCCAAACATTCACTACTCTCTGGCTAAAGAAATACTTCCTAATATCTAATCTGGACCTCTCCTTAGTCAACTTGTAGCTGTGCCCTCTTGTCCTTGTTGGTGATTGTACTTTAAAAAACTTGTTATAGTCTACTTTATCCATTCCTCTGATCATCTTATACACCTGTATTAAGTCACCACGAATTCTTCTCTCTTCTAGACACTAAAGGCCAGTTCTTTTAAATCTTTCTTCATAACTGTAATTCTGGAATCCCACTATCAGCTTTGTCGCTCTTTTTTGTATTCTCTCCAGCATGTCTATATCCCCTCTCTGATAAGGACTCCACACCTGTACACAGTACTCCAATCTAGGTCTAACTAATGCTTTATACAGTTTGACTATCACTTCCTTGCTCCTATGTTTAATATTTCTTTTTATCATCCCTAACATTGCATTTGCCTTTTTTACTGCTACCTGAACTTGCTCCCTCACCTTACATGTATGATCTATTATAACCCCTAAGTCCCTTTCTTTATCTATCTTTCTAATATTGTTCTCTCCCATTCTGTAATTATGTTCCATATTGGATCTACCCATGTGGATGACTGTACATTTATCTACATTAAACTCATTTGCCAGATTACAGACCATTCTCGAATTTTATCTAAATCCGACCTCAATATATTCACTTCTGCTTTAGATGAGACACTACTGCATAGTTTTGTGTCATCAGCAAATAAAAACTTAGTCTGTATAGCATGTAGTGACTGTCAGGGCAAACAATCTTTATTTTTAAAAGAAATCTTGACAGTTGAAAATAATAAAGAGCAAATTGATAGTCGCTGTTGGGGAAAAAATTTAGGATATTAAAATTCTTACACAAGCGGTGTGGCTAGTAGTTTAACTAGTCGAACATTAACTGTTTAAAATACTAGGAGTAGCATTTATTGTATTGTGTAAATTTGTATGTGCTGTTTGTGTAAATCTATCCCTTTTCTTATTCTTAAACAGTTACCAGAGATGAGCTCGGTTGATCCTAAGAAGGGAGAAAACCCATTTCTACATCTGCTGCTGCAAGTGGTTGGAATATTGTTAGGGAGTGGTTTGATGTTGCTAATTGCTATTTTTGAACATGATATCAAACAATCATTTGGATAATACACACACAAATACAGTAACTAGGAAACAATTGAGGTTTTCTTGTTTTATAGATTATAAATAAATGAATGTTTACATTTTTTCTGCTTTCCTTTAAAACAATTTTCTTACATGATCACCATAACAAAACATTTTGCGGGGACAATAAGCCAGGCCTTTTTTGTTCTGACTCCTTTCCTAAAAGTTGACACCCCTGTCCTCCCGTCATTTAATCTTGTGCAATTCATCAAATTCCAACCCATGGGTAAATGAGTTTAGTTTTACAATATTGTATTTCTGTATCATACATGGGGTATTGTTTATAGAGTTTTTATTTAAACACCAAAGGCTACTCCACACCTTTTGAGTGGCGTGAAATGCTGTGAATTGGATAGTCTTCTTTTCACTTGAACGTTTAGACAGCATTGCTAATTGCTTCTTATGACATGCTCTCAGAGTAGACGTTTACTTATTCTCATGTTTGTCACACACTAGCCCTCCTGTAAAGTACTCACTTGCATATATTGTTTTCATATCTATGCCTATGCGATAACTAACTTCTAATTTTATTGTCCATACTCCATGGTGTATAGGACAGACAGTCAGTCATTATAACATTATCGCCACTGTCTGTTGTAGTAACAACAGAGATAGTTTTGTAGCAAAATGCATGTTGGCAGCAAAATTTAAAATATCTGTTAATTGTGTCCTGACTTGCACATTCGAGACAGATTTGTTGATTTCACGGGCATTACTTGAACTGATAAAATAACATATCGTCATTCCAAAAGTCCACATCAATAATTGGGATGCTATCGTATGTAAAGTATGTTAACTTACTTAGAGTTTGTAATGTAGTTTAGTTAATGCAAGAATGATTGTATTTTGAAAAGAAAAATTTTTTCACATACAGAGTTACTGCTTTTGCCTTGTACGTTTATACACAAATCATATAAATTAGGCCGGACTGTAAAGTGTAAAAGAAGTGTAGGCACGATTGTATTTTTTTAATTGTTTTATTAAATGTTTGCCTCACTAGTTTCTACTGGCGGAGGCGCGCCATTTTCCACCCCAGACAGTAGTCAATTGGGCGATATCAGGACGCATAAACCAGTCCTTGGATGCATGTGTGCATCTGTATGTACCTATGCTAGGTTTGTGCGCCCTCAGAAGCTAGCCCAACCAAAGTGCAATGGAAGGGCCTCACCACGACGGCGCGTGTAAAAGTTGTGCAAGGGTGTGACTGTGGGATAGAGTCAAATGAAACAGAGTGGGGTGCGAAGAGAGAGAAGAGTTGCCCCCAGGGTAGAAGGTTTTTCGTCATGATTGTATTAAAATTGTCATTTTGTTTAAAGAAATGTAGGTATGATTGTATAATAGTCCAGTCATTTTATTTAAAGAAGTGTACACAAGGTTGTATTAAAGTTAAATTATTTTATTTTGAAGAAGCGTAGGCACAATTGTTTTAAACTCATCATTTATTTAATCAGGCACTTTTAAAAATCAGAGAGAAGATGGCGTGGGCTAGTGGTTAAGTGACACAGCTCACAACCTGAGGTGCTGGGTTCGTTCCCCATCACAGCACCAACCGTTACCCCGGGGAAGCAACCCCTTAGAAAATGCAGTAGGAATTAGGCCCGTACATAAAATGCATGCCGAAGTTGATGCACTAGGCCGACAGGTGCACACAAAAAAACCGTAGTGCAAAAATGCACACAATCTTGGGGAATACAGAAATAAGGCAGCAACAAAAAACAAAAAAAAACATTTTACTTAAAAAAGTGATCATTTAAACAAGTATGTTAACAAAATACTTTGTCAAAAAAGTGCTTAACCATTTAGACCCTAATATAGCCAAAGGTGACTGTCAAATTTTCATGTACTTACACCATAACTCTCTCTAAAGTAGCCATCTGACCCCAGTCATTAGTTTCACTTTCAAAGGCAGAAATTATGTTTCTTTATATTTCTTCTTCTTCATCGTACGCTGTTTACAGCGATATTTACGTTGCACTGTTTTATTTTGTTACGCCTGTGGCTCAGTGCATCCGATTTCAACAGGCGTTTCTGTAGGAATGCCCTCCTTAGCCTTTGGCTGTCCCCAGCCTATCTGCAAGGCAGCAGTTGTTTTTGGTCAGAGTTGTCTCTCTTAGGGAAGTTGTCTTGCAGGACTAACGAGTCTTCCCCACTCTTGTCTATAGGGTTTGGCAATGATATGATGGACTATGTACTAGTTTGTACTATCCCGGAAGAGAGGCAGTCTAGTGTAACTGTGTCTCAGGATCGTCACTTCCTGCCAGAAACATAGCATATGCATGTGAGTGAGGTATCTCTTTGCTCCCTTTATTTTCTCGGCTCATCTGCAGTGATGGCATGCCTAGCATTCCCCGCCACCTGGGACGTTGTCACAATAGGGCTGGACTGCATCTCTTCTGCGTCTATTGGGATGACTGATAGCAGACAGAGGTAAAGAGCGAGGCAGGAGTGCATTTGGCCAAGTGCATTTCTGCGGCTCGACCGGGCCGGGCTGAGACGCGAGCCCCAGGTCCCAACCATATCATGGCCTCCCATCACAGCGGTGCTGGGATTTAGGGCGGGATTCTGGCTTAGAGGCGTGATTTCTTTATATTTGAAAATCACATGTCATCCTGTCATTTGAATTGATGTGAGAGAAGTTAGAATTTGTGAAAACAGGACACCAGTATACAAAATTATGGCATGCTGGGTGACTGATTTCAAGATTGGACAGCTGTGCTAAATAGCTATCACAAGGATAGTATGGTTAGAGAAAGTGAAACTGATTCAGCCATAGATGTTTTTGTGAATGAAATTAAAGATGATTGGGAAATAATATTACAATGTGAGCCAACTTGACTACTGGGACAAATGGCAGTCATTTTTACAGAGCAGATATTAACTAATGACGAGCAGATATTAACTAATGACAATGAAACATGGATTTCATATTTGATTATTTAAGTTCTATGGACTATGCATAGGTTGTTAATGAATCCTTGTGTTTTGACCATTTGGGCATTGAACAATTACATTTGACATTTCAGGTATAGTAAAAGTCATTACAGTTTGATAAAATGTTAGAAAAGCTATATTGACCTAATGCTCCCACATAATTTTTTTTTTTTTAGCACATCACATTTTACTATGGTTGTTGGCTTTGAGAGCCTGTAAATTTTGTATTTGTTGTTCTATAGATATGATTTTGTTGTGTATTTAGACATAAATTAATACAGAACTTGTTGGTGTTATTGTTTTTGTTGTGTGTGTTAGTTTCTGAGATACAAGAAGATGATGGTGATAGTGTTGAAAAACAGCACAAACATATTAGACTTATCCGTTTTCGACATCCCTGGAGTGCAGGACAATTTTTTCAAAGTCCAACAGAGGACAGATAATCAATGTTTACAAGATTAGTATATCTGTCAGTTGAAATTAAAGACGTATTTATTGCATTTACATAAACAAACTAAATAGATCTACCTCAGAAAAATCTGTTGCAAAAACTCAACTTCCCCATTCTCAATAATGGGCGAGTCTTCAAATCCAAGTGAAAAACAAGAAATCATTTCCAAATGTCTAAAACAAATTTCAAAATCGCCATTGTTTTTAACCTGACAGGACGGAAGTGAAACTCTCTAAAATTGAAAGAGCAGTATTTTCAAGCGATTTCTACGGTAGCCAGGTTGTCTATCTATGAATAAAATGCTTTGAAAAAATGTCAACTGTGAAACTTAAATTCAGTCAGATAAAAGCCCAGTTCAGATTTTTTTGCCAAAGGTTATGTAAAAGTTAAAATCTACATAAACATCAACTGTTATTTAATATTTTTTTTAAGGTAATAGTATATTGGAAACTGATATAAAGTTATATTTTCTTTAGCGTTAGTCATTGCAATTTTGTATTTTAAAATTTAAATAAATAATTTTACAAGTAGATGTTTGGGTGAATACGAATTACATCCCTACGCTCAGGAGTGAAGGACATATTTTCCTTTCAAGACATAGGTTGTAAAGGGTTAAAATGTATTTTTCTTTGTGATTGTTGTTGCAGCTACTATTTGCTAGTCTCTGGATTTAGCTTTCTTTTATTATATAGGCTTACCTTACATAATTGTGCCCAATGGTTGTGGTGCATTTATGAAATGTGAAAATATACCTAATCACTACCTTATTTTAATTTATACATGGATATAAATGACACAACAATTGTCATATACGGGCCTACCATATGAAAATAATAGTTATACTAAATAGACACTAGCCCTTATTCAATGACATATACTAATTACTGGACACTTACAGTAAACTGTATGTTACACCTCATTTACATTTAATGTAAGCCAGACTAGGCAACTTGCATATGAATAATCATGCGTTCAAAGAGACGCTAATATAAATACAGAATAGACACTAGCAACCTTTTATCTGTTATTTAATTTAATTTAAATAACACTAAAACAGTCAAATACAATGCTAAGTCAGTAAGTAGATCACAAACTGATATGGGATAGTTGAAAAATGTAGTTGGGTAGTTTCTAAAGGTGACAGCAACATCCAACTTTGTGGTTACTGTAAGGTAGCAGATGCTAGGTATCACATGCACATGTGCAATGTAGATACAAAATGGTGTCCATGCTCACAGAGTGTACAATCAAAGAACAGCGTGCTGTTGTGTGTTTTAAATAGAGGCCAAAGGACTTTTTGCAAACGGTATTCATAGGGAAATGCTTTCTGTTTATGGTGAAAAGTGTTGGTCATGTAAAGCTGTGTATAACTGGGTCTATTAATTTTCTCAAGGACACTAAAACATGTATCCTGAAACAAAATCTGGTTATATACTGCAACAGAAATATCTGTGTAGCAGGTGAGGGAGATGACTTGAGCTGACAGGCCAGTAACGATAGACAGTGTATAGTAACTGCAATAGGGTGTTCCAGTAGTTTAGCCTCCCGCATAATAATGTATGATTGATTGAATTCACGGGAAGTGTGCTCATGGTGAGTACCTAGACAACTGACTGATGAACCGAATGGACCTGTTCTTGCATTGATAAAGCAATGCGATAAGTATTTCAATGTTGGTGGAAATTATGTTAAGAAATAAGGGGCAATGCAACGGCAATAATAAATGGCTTTCAAGTTCTTATCTCATTTAGTTTTTTAATAGTCATTTGTGACCTATTTATAGACTTGCCCTTGCAAAAGTTATGAATATTTCAATATTCAGAGCGAATTGTGTTTGAAAACAAACTGACAACAACAATGAAAACAAACTGACAACAACAATGTAGGTATGAAATGTAATCGCATGAGTAAGTGAAGCAGCGCAGAGAATGCGGTCAATGAAACAGTGTATGAATCAATGAGTGTATAAAATGTTCGGTATGCCTGTAT
The DNA here is from genome assembly GCA_036924085.1 of Ariolimax columbianus. Lineage (NCBI taxonomy): Eukaryota > Metazoa > Mollusca > Gastropoda > Stylommatophora > Arionidae > Ariolimax > Ariolimax columbianus. The sequence continues at coordinate 125,116,799 of JAVGWX010000002.1, forward strand.
TTAAATTGAGTCATTTCAGTGATGAATGAATGATTTTAATACAAATGTGGAATTATACATAAGAAGTGAGAGAATGCTTTATATAAAATAATTGCTAGAGAAAGCACTCCAGCAAGATTAGATTAAGTGTTTTGCCGTAGGCTTTCTGTTAGAGGCCATACAGTGGTGGCCTTGTGCTTCGTAAGGAGTACATAATAAACAAGCAGACGTGTGAGGATAATTGGATCAGGTTTTATTTAAAAGCTGAGTTATTAAAGTATATTGAGTAAACCCTGCAGATAAATCTACAGCTCGTGCTATCTCCATCATCTAGACTACGCCTTGCCATTGGACAAATGAGAATGAGGTTGATGACTTTGCAAATCTACCTCACTTTATCTATTTAAATGCAAATCACAACATCAGATGAACCGCAAAATATTTGTTGTACAGGAAATAAAGCGGTCACATATCTTACACTGCTGCCATTTTTGCTTTCGATGGACAACTATTAGGAAGTAAAATCAATCATTGTTAAAAATAATTTAGTTGGGAAAGACTGCAATAAAGGTAGAGGCTAATGACGACGGAAAAAATCAAAATGGTTCAAAGCAGTATAAAATAAGAACAAACAGACGAACAACTGATGCTTTGACTCCTTGCAGGTCTTTATCATGGACTAGACACACAAAAAACAGGACAGAAGAAACCAATTAACTAAGCTCAGTGAATAACATAAAATAACTATTCAATTAACAAGCACAAATGTATGTTTAATATTGAAGTCATTCATTGCTGCATAGTGAGAGTCCAAACATCCATTATTTGCTTTCATTGATAAGATGACTATCATAAAATTAAGTAGGCAAGAGCAGATTGTCATACTGTGCCTCAGAACGGGACACAACCGACTCCGCAGCCACATGTATACATAAATTTAGGTTTGACAGCTCAAGTATATGGACAGGCGCCCCAGACTGTGGAGCATATACTTCAGGACTGTCAAGAGTATGAGATACTGAGGTGGACATACTGACCAAGAGAAATAACACTGGAAGGGAAACTATATGGAAGATAGTGAGGTTCATACAAGAGACAACTTTGCAGATTTAGACATACTCCAAGTGAACGAAAGAAGAAGAATCTCTCCTCAGTTTTTGCATGTCAGCCACCTTGTTCTTCAACTCTATCTTACAAGTAATTCTATTAACCTTAACCACATGTAAATCGCATGACGAAAGTCTCCACTACACGACGTACAAAGTTGTCGCAAAGCGGCGGCCGCTCTAATCATATATAATAAAACCAGGCCACGTAGAAATTGTCTGATCGTTGATGAAAAAATTTTAAAAATTTGTTGATCCATCAAATTACCACCTAATACTATTAAGATTTAGCGTAGTTTCTTTTCTGTGCTGTTTTGAGTGTGCTAAATCCTAGATTGAGGCCATTATTGATCGAATGCAGGGGTCGCAATGGTTGAGAAGTAAGGTGCTCGCCTCTCAAGAAATTAATAAATGAAAACAAATTTTGATTGAATCCAGCAAGTTTTAAGCATCCCCAGGTCTCTAAGGGGGAGAGATTGGCGCCTAGACCTATCAGAGATGGATGATAAACTCTTTGAGTACACGTGCGCGCGTAAAAGAACGTTTGACAGTCGAAAATAGCATGTTGTTAGTTGCTGTCTGGCAAAAATGTTGAAGTAATGAAATTTGTAGCCAATCGTGGCCTGCATGAAGGCCAACTGGAGGTGACTCCTCTGTCTTGGAAAGACAACAGGCGAATCACTTCTTTTGTTTGTACACTCGATTACAAGTATATGAAAATAACCTCTACACACCCAGGGGTAGAAGAGGAGTGTTGCTTCTGTCACTGATTCTTATGTAAATGCATTTTAACCTTTCTTTTGTTGTTTTTTTTTCCCAGTTATTGTTCATTTAACCTATGTTTATGTTAGGATGATTGAAGTGAGAGGGTGTTTACCTGGACAAAATTTATATGTGAATAGTTAAGTAAAATTGTTTTTGTCATCCAGCGATTCCCATCTGGTTGACCAGACGACTCTGTAACACAGCATGTTTCCAGGTGCACGACATGCATGTACATGAGGTGGGGGGTATTAGTCTAAGTTTGACCTTGACGTGAACCTTCATATCCACATAGTGAAAGATTATAGTGAGAAGGTGAATACCTCACGAATAGCTGTGTAAGGTCCTGCCGAAGACAGATATGTCGAACCGAAAGGTGCAAATATCGCAGTCAAACTGTAAACTAGCGACACAACGCATTCCGTTCTCCGGACTACATCCTGCTACTTACAAAGCCCTGTTCAGGGCTTGGTAGCTGGAGATTGAGAATGAACACAGAAGAAGAAGCTGTGTAAGGAAAAGGCCCAGTAGCTGGAGTCTTGATGGGCACAACTCCAGAAGATGGCTAAAAAATAGGAACTGATGTAGAATAACATGGAATTGCCTGTGCCCCTATAGAATCTCTGGGTGGATATGGGAGTGTTCATTATTTTTAGTTAAAATCTAAGACATGAGATTCTTTGGAGAGGCCAAGACGCAACAGTGCATGAGCTAACAGCGAATCATAGCTGACCAAGACCCATCTCTGCACATGGCGGCCCTGGAAACAGGCTACACTAGTGTTGTCTGGCCAAGGGATAGGGATCGCAGTGGGAAGGCAAACCTAATAATAAAAAAAGCCATCTGAAATCGGTTGTTGGACCGAAAGGCGCAGATATCGCAGCCTCGCTGTAAACTACAACACAAATGTCCTTTTCGGAGCAAACTCCAAAGAAGAAGAAAAAGATTCTTTGTAGCTCCCATCCCTCAACTGGACAAAGTTTGGTGAAATCTAAAGCTGGTAGAGTTCCCTGCCACATCCACTGCACACTCGTTAAATGTTGACTTGTTATTGAAGTACTTATAATGTGAGATTTTGTATATGATTACCTGACTCTTTATGTATATTTTAATATAACTCCAACTTCCAATTTTTTCTCTGGTCATTATTTGTGTGATTGTCACTGGCCAATCTTACTTGTTACATGTACAAATTACTATTTGAAAATGTATTATGCACTTGACTATCAAAGTAAAAAGTGCCACAGCACACTGCTGCAGGCATATCCATGGAATATAATTACACAATGTTTCACCTTTTTGTTCCAAGTGAAGCATAGGGCCCTATTCTTAACCCTTTGAACCCTGGTCACCTGGCCTGTAAAACCCCAACTCCCCTGGGCTCCTGAAGAAAAAAAGCCAAAAATGGACACCTGAACAAAACTAGTTACAATGACAAAACTAAGTGATCTGTTTCAATTATTTTATCTCAAATAGACTGACCTGATCATCTCCAATATTCCTGCTTATGCCAGTCCTCCCAGCATGTAGATCCATCCTTTAGGCACAGATAAGTTTCACAATGTTTACACCAAAATTTTGTCTTGACTTGTTTGAATGGTCTGACTTTGTAGGCCATGTTTGGGAAGTCCTTGACATGCTTGTTAAATTTAGATGAGCATACTACACAAACATAATTTCCTGTAGCTTTTGGAGACATTTGTGGAAGATGGGAACCAACATTTTGCAGTCTCTGTTGTGCCTCGACACGGTTGTGAAGTTTTGCAGTAGCTGTTCTATAATCCCCAATGAGGGATAAACAAATTTCATTCATGAACATCCCAAATGTCCTGTAGCGTCTTCCTGTTGTATTGTGGGGACTATAATGATCCATAAGTATGTAGGCATTATTATATGCCCACATAAAGAATTTCATAATTAGCCTCCTAGGCCAGCGATAATGCCGTCGTGTCTTGTTGAGACGACAAATTTGGTCGTTGACATCTGTGCCCCCCATGAAAGCATTATAGTCAATACAAAGTTGAGGAGTTGGAACATCTACAGCTGTTCAATCCTTTCTTCTCCTTCTAACAGTTCCAATTTCTGTTGGGTTGTGGTAGTTGGATATAAAATTTACAGGTCTTTGGTCCATCCAGACAAGGCATACAATGTTGTTATGGCAAATAAATTCTGAATGACCCATGTCTATTTTCTTCTTTCCTGCCAGTACTTTTGGATAAAATTTCCTATTTGTCATTGTTGTACCTACAGCAAGTGTACCATAATCAGTGTACAGCTTGTCAAAGAGAGTTACACTGTTGTAGAATCTGTCCATAACAACAATATGGTTTTTGTTGACCAAATTCCCAGAAGTTAAAATTCTAATAACGACGCTACCAACAACACCAAGATCTGGAATAATATTGTCTGCTTTTCCAGTGTAGATTTCCAGATTCAGAATATATCCAGAGCTTGCTTCACAAGCCATGTAAGCCTTTATTTCCCCACTTTATGGGCTTTGACTTGATATACTGTTTGAAGGCAAGCCTGCTCTTCGAGGGGATCATACCTTCGTCTAATCTCACGTGCTGTGAAGGTGAATAATAGTGCACAAATTTTGGTAGCAACACATCCAACATAGGCCTTACTTTGTAAAGTTTATCTGCTTTATCCAAAGCCGGGTCCTCCTCATCAACAAGTTGAAGAAAAGTCCAGAGAGCAAGGAAGCGATCACGGTCCATTACAGTGCGGAAACCAGGAGTATGAGACACGAAGTTAGCAGACGAGCTAGACCAGTACTCCTCGTAATGTGGTTTACTCACACTGTGTTCCATTTGAAGACGCAGTCCAAAGAATGCTTTCATCTCTGGCATTACTACACTTTAAAAATGTTTGGCATAGTAGCTAGTTGATTTCTTGCTTCTCACCTGCTCAGCGCGTCGAGTTGTCTGCTCACACAAATTGTGCCAGAAATCATTATCCAGGAAAAGTTCCCAAAATTCACTGGCTTTACTTTCTGGATTAATAGATTCTGGAATGTTCTTAGGGCCTATCTGCTCCATAAATGTTGTGTCTACTGCAGACACAGGTCTGAATATATTTATTGGAAACCAACCTGCATCAAATTTACTAGAGACACTACCTGGGAGACGCCCCCTTCCACGCCCCTGTAAAACAGCCTGATCGCCAGAAAAATCAGGAACAGGATAAGATGTAGCTTCATCAGAGTCTAATGAACACATGTTATCACTCAAATGATCATCTGATTCAACTTCTATATCAGTTTCAGAATAGTTGTTATCTAAATCTAATTCATCGTCCTCCGAATCATTGAGAACAATCTCGACAGCTTGTTCCATTGTAAGCCTTTTAGAACGCTCATTGACTGGTTTTTCTGCATGTCTTTTCATAGTGAAAATATTGTAAAAATTTGTCGCAATGTGATCAATTCAAGGGCGCCACCGTTTTGAAGTAACATTCCGGAAGTAGTATGCAAATTATCCTGTGTCTATCCATACTACGTCAGTTGTTATAAGATACATGTGCTCTACCGGCAAACTGGTGACTCAGGGTGCGGGCTATGTACACACACACCGGTTCATCGGGATCACGGGTTCAAAGGGTTAACACTTGAGTACCAATCTCAGGTAATATAATGACAGATTCAGAATTAAATAGTTTAGACATAAAAAGAAACCTACCTGTTGCATAAGCTTGTAACACCACACAGCAGGGCTTAAGAGGAAGACTGAGAAAGGAATGGATTGACAACACAGAGGCATAGATTGAAAATAACTGCACAACAAGATTGCGTTTGAAAGAAGATTGCATCTCCTTATGATGTCTTACTGACAAGTGGACAGATGAGGTGATACTACCATAGAAAGTTAAACCCAAAATGAAGAAGTCAACATATGAAAATATATAAACATTGATACAAAATTACTTCACTGGCAAATGGCATAGAAAACACGGAAATTAATTTACAGAAGCACTGTACACATGCATTGTGCTACTGAAATATGGACACTTACAAAAGCAATGGAGAACAAATTGCTAGTGACCCAGACGCCTCTCTCTTTCGATACGCACATCCGATCTAGATCAATTATCATTGGTGAGCGATGTAGTTGTTGATTCAAACAAAGCAAACATCAGTGGGCAGGCCACACACTCAAAAGATAGGATAACCATTGGTGCATGTCGACAGCAGTGTGGTATCCTCAACGTGGATAAAGACCACAGGGTATATCTCCAGCATATTGGTCAGACTCCCTTGCACTCCACTACAACATCCATAGCCTAGAATAGAGATGGTTGGAGATAAGATTGGGACCTGCAGTGATATAACTGCATTTAAGGAACGGGTCATCAAATGAGTAATGCTACTCATTACTAAAAGGTTATCAAGTGGCCTCTGAAAACTCAAATATAATTTTATTTAACGGATAACTAATTTGACTGTGTGGACATGACACGTCTTCCAATTTTGTCAGCTCTATGAAAGTAGTAAGAGTCCAACAAGACTTACTCCAGCCTATTAACTAATTATATGAAAAAATATGATGCAATTAGTGTATTTACAAGTTCTTGTCACATGCCATTGATAATAGTGCTCATTGAAATATCATGTACACTTCGATTTTGTAATCGCCAGGATAAGTAGTTTCCTTGCACCAGGTAGTGATTTGTGTCGCCACACAGTGTGTTGGAGGTAATAGTTGCTTATGCAGTTCTGACAATAATGGACAATCCAGAAGATGGTGTTTTACTATTTCCTCTTGTCCATTGCAGCATTGTCTTCTTCTTCTTCGTTCATTCTCAATCTCCCAATACCAAACCCTGAAAGGGCTGAAGTAGCAGAATGTAGTCAAGAGAACGGAATGCGTTGTGTCGTAGTTTACAGCTTGGCTGCAATATTTGCACCTTTCGGTCCAACACAACATTTTTTGAGTACCGGGTTAGCATTCCCTCTTCGATCCCTTCTCCTTAGCCAATCTGCCATGCTGCAGCCTGTTATCCAGGATCACCGCGAGGAGGTGTAGAAGGGTCTTGGCAGCTATGGTTCGCTGGCCCTGACGCTAGCAGTCAGCTATGGGTTGCTAACCACTGCAGCTCATGCGCTGCTCAGCATCTTGATCCCTCAGCATGGTCTGCAGATCACTCTGTGTAGGTGGTTGTTCAACAGCATTGCTTGCTCTTCTTTTTGCGTTTCGTGTTTTGCCTTTCAGTGTCAGGTTATGAAGAGATCTCTAGAACGAGCCTGACTGTCTGCCTCATGCACAGTGGCATTCACCGCCTCAGATATTTCTGTAAGCCACCTTTTTTGAGGTTGGTCTTTAGCCTTGAATTCGTTGTATCCAAGTAGCATTACTTGTTGACATAGTGGTCTTGTCATTCTCGAGATCTCTTCTGTATTATGTGAGCATGAAGTAAAATAACAAATGAAGAAATATTCAATGAAATGTCTTTTGGATTGAGTTGAAACATGTCTGCATTCCAAGCTCTTGCAGTCACACATGTAGTTCATTCATTGTTGCATGCAGTTGTAGATTGTTTTTAGTAGTTCTTGGATTGGTGGGAATGTTGGGTTGTGGATTGTTTGCTCATTTTTACCAGTTTATCACCACTTTGATTGCCTTGCATGCCTGTGTGACCTGGTATCAACTGCAGGGTGATACTGATGGCATAGGATGCAACCATCACTACAGATTTAAGAATACCTTGTATAATCAAGTGTACATTATCATTAGTACCGAACTGACTGGCGTTGGCCTGTCCCTAGTAATATTTATAAATTCTATAGTTATATACCTGGATACTGGTGTTTATCAATTCTATTGTTTACTTTCATAAATGCCTTGATGTTAAACCATTCAGTATTGTCTCTCGTGGCTAAGAAACCAGAATCAATTCCAGGTCTTAACTCGATTCAGTATACTCATGGGTTAAATGGGTACATACATTACTTAGTTAGGTTAAAACCAGGAAATGAGATAGTGAACTGGTCATGATGTGACCCAGGACAATAAAGTCTCTAACACTTCATCTGTTGATATGATTTTTATTGACTTTAAACCTTCAGTATCGCAGCAGCTTCACTTTATTTTTACCTAACACTTTATCCCAGACTGCAGTTTTAACTATGTGACTTTACCATATGTTTAACAAAAACAAAGTAGATCTAAAATAATGAAGGCATATCTCAGTTTATACTCCACAATTTTGAAGTTTTCTCATGTTTCCATTGTATTTTATTATTTTAAAAATATAATTTCACAAATAAATAAACCAATATTTTCTTTTCTTTCACTAGTTCTTTTATTTTAATGTTGTGAAAAAGTTTGTACCATTCTTATCTAAAATGGTTCTTTGACATTCTGTGATAACAGATTGAATAACCACTTACGAAGATTAAAACTGGCTGCATCACTCATAAGATGATTGTCCCAGGTGAAGGATGAAGTAATCTATGCAGACAAGGAAAAACATAGATTGGCAGGTCACATTCTGCGATGAAACGATGGTCGATGGAGCACAGCGACAGCAGTCTGGTACCCCCGAGGTAAGAAGAAACCGCGAGGAAGACCTCCAATGCATTGTTCAGACTCCCTTGCTGTATGCTGCAACATCTAAGATGCCTCTAGAGGAGCACTTACCATGCACTGGACTTTCATGGCCCAAGACAGGGTCCTCTGGAGACGAAGTTGGGACCCGCAGCTATGCTGAGGAACGGGTCATAAAGTTCAAGATCACCCATGTGTATGTGCAGACAAGTAGCACAGATCATCATCATGTAGCATGTCCTTTGTAGAACGTCGCTCCCATCACAGTCTGTCTGAAAGAAACTCGTTCCCTTGCCAAAACACTAGCCTCCGCCACAGTCATACTCAGGCATTCCTGGAGATCTTGGTGCCATCGTCTTCTTGGTCTACCCCTTCCTCTTTTGCCTGGCATCATACCTTCCATCACCGTTGGCTCAAGACCATTGTGTCTCTTGATGTGACCAAAGTACTTGCATTTTCTAGCCAAAATGGAATTAATAAACCAGTTTTCTTTTATGCTCAACTCTTGCCGAATGTCTACATTTGTTTTTTTCTCTGTCCAGGGTATTCTGAGGATCTTTCTGTAACATTTTGACGCACAGATAGTTGAACATATCCTACAAGGCTGCTGTATGCTTAGGTGACTGAGCACTGTCTCAGAGAGGAATCTTTACACAAAGCTATTCAGGAGCTTGGAAGAACCCCCATCATGGCAACTTTTATCCAGAAAACTGGACTTTGCGAAACAGTAGGCGGCTTTGATGAAATATCTTAATCTCTAATTTGTTCTCATGTTATTTTAATTACTTTGACATATCCTATTTTATATGAATCACTTTGGCATGACCTATTCTCCAAATAATACACCTTATCGCTTCAAGTGAAACCACCCTTTACAGGAAGAATGTATCTGAGCATTTACATTGGCAGTTTCATAGTTTTACATGATACGGTTGCCAGCCCAATGTAATACCCTCCTGTCACATTTTATTATATGCTCTCACATTAACTAACTTTTATGTATCTTAATCTCAGACTACTCTCTCACATTATTTTGAGCAGCTTTGATATATCATAGTCTCAGACTACTCTATCACATTATTTTAACTCTCACATTATTTTGAGTAACTTTGTATCATACTCTGACTACTCTCACATTATTTTGAGCAGCTTTGATGTATCATACTCTCAGACCTCAGACTACTCTCACATTATTTTGAGCAGCTTTGATGTATCATACTCTCAGACCTCAGACTACTCTCACATTATTTTAAGCAGCTTTGATGTATCATACTCTCAGACCTCAGACTACTCTCACATTATTTTGAGCAGCTTTGATGTATCATACTCTCAGACCTCAGATTACTCTCACATTATTTTGAGCAGCTTTGATGTATCATACTCTCAGACCTCAGACTACTCTCACATTATTTTGAGCAGCTTTGATGTATCATACTCTCAGACCTCATACTACTCTCACATTATTTTGAGCAGCTTTGATGTATCATACTCTGACTACTCTCACATTATTTTGAGCAGCTTTGATGTATCATACTCTCAGACTACTCTCACATTATTTTGAGCAGCTTTGATGTATCATACTCTCAGACTACTCTCACATTATTTTAAGCAGCTTTGATGTATCATACTCTCAGACTACTCTCACATTATTTTGAGCAGCTTTGATGTATCATACTCTCAGACTACTCTCACATTATTTTAAGCAGCTTTGATGTATCATACTCTCAGACTACTCTCACATTATTTTGAGCAGCTTTGATGTATCATACTCTCAGACTACTCTCACATTATTTTAAGCAGCTTTGATGTATCATACTCTCAAACCTCACACTAGTCTCACATTATTTTAAGCAGCTTTGATGTATCATACTCTCAGACTACTCTCACATTATTTTGAGCAGCTTTGATGTATCATACTCTCAGACTACTCTCACATTATTTTGAGCAGCTTTGATGTATCATACTCTCAGACCTCAGACTACTCTCACATTATTTTGAGCAGCTTTGATGTATCATACTCTCAGACCTCATACTACTCTCACATTATTTTGAGCAGCTTTGATGTATCATACTCTGACTACTCTCACATTATTTTGAGCAGCTTTGATGTATCATACTCTCAGACTACTCTCACGTTATTTTGAGCAGCTTTGATGTATCATACTCTCAGACTACTCTCACATTATTTTGAGCAGCTTTGATGTATCATACTCTCAGACTACTCTCACATTATTTTAAGCAGCTTTGATGTTTCATACTCTCAAACCTCAGACTACTCTCACATTATTTTAAGCAGCTTTGATGTATCATACTCTCAGACTACTCTCACATTATTTGGAGCAGCTTTGATGTATCATACGCTCAGACTACTCTCACATTATTTTGAGCAGCTTTGATGTATCATACTCTCAGACCTCACACTACTCTCACATTATTTTGAGCAGCTTTGATGTATCATACTCTCAGACCTCAGACTACTCTCACATTATTTTGAGCAGCTTTGATGTATCATACTCTCAGACCTCAGACTACTCTCACATTATTTTGAGCAGCTTTGATGTATCATACTCTCAGACCTCAGACTATTCTCACATTATTTTGAGCATGTTTGATGTATCATACTCTCAGACCTCAGACTACTCTCACATTATTTTGAGCAGCTTTGATGTATCATACTCTCAGACCTCAGACTACTCTCACATTATTTTGAGCAGCTTTGATGTTTCATACTCTCAGACCTCAGACTACTCTCACATTATTTTGAGCAGCTTTGATGTATCATACTCTCAGACTACTCTCACATTATTTTGAGCAGCTTTGATGTATCATACTCTCAGACTACTCTCACATTATTTTGAGCAGCTTTGATGTATCATACTCTCAGACCTCAGACTACTCTCACATTATTTTAAGCAGCTTTGGTGTATCATACTCTCAGACCTCAGACTACTCTCACATTATTTTGAGCAGCTTTGATGTATCATACTCTCAGACCTCAGATTACTCTCACATTATTTTGAGCAGCTTTGATGTATCATACTCTCAGACCTCAGACTACTCTCACATTATTTTGAGCAGCTTTGATGTATCATACTCTCAGACCTCAGACTACTCTCACATTATTTTGAGCAGCTTTGATGTATCATACTCTCAGACTACTCTCACATTATTTTGAGCAGCTTTGATGTATCATACTCTCAGACCTCAGACTACTCTCACATTATTTTGAGCAGCTTTGATGTATCATACTCTCAGACCTCAGACTACTCTCACATTATTTTGAGCAGCTTTGATGTATCATACTCTCAGACCTCAGACTACTCTCACATTATTTTGAGCAGCTTTGATGTATCATACTCTCAGACCTCATACTACTCTCACATTATTTTGAGCAGCTTTGATGTATCATACTCTGACTACTCTCACATTATTTTGAGCAGCTTTGATGTATCATACTCTGACTACTCTCACATTATTTTGAGCAGCTTTGATGTATCATACTCTCAGACTACTCTCACATTATTTTGAGCAGCTTTGATGTATCATACTCTCAAACCTCACACTAGTCTCACATTATTTTAAGCAGCTTTGATGTATCATACTCTCGGACTACTCTCACATTATTTTGAGCAGCTTTGATGTATCATACTCTCAGACTACTCTCACATTATTTTGAGCAGCTTTGATGTATCATACTCTCAGACTACTCTCACATTATTTTGAGCAGCTTTGATGTATCATACTCTCAGACCTCAGACTACTCTCACATTATTTTGAGCAGCTTTGATGTATCATACTCTCAGACCTCAGACTACTCTCACATTATTTTGAGCAGCTTTGATGTATCATACTCTCAGACCTCAGACTACTCTCACATTATTTTGAGCAGCTTTGATGTATCATACTCTCAGACCTCAGACTACTCTCACATTATTTTGAGCAGCTTTGATGTATCATACTCTCAGACCTCAGACTACTCTCACATTATTTTGAGCAGCTTTGATGTTTCATACTCTCAGACCTCAGACTACTCTCACATTATTTTGAGCAGCTTTGATGTATCATACTCTCAGACTACTCTCACATTATTTTGAGCAGCTTTGATGTATCATACTCTCAGACTACTCTCACATTAATTTGAGCAGCTTTGATGTATCATACTCTCAGACCTCAGACTACTCTCACATTAATTTGAGCAGCTTTGATGTATCATACTCTCAGACCTCAGATTACTCTCACATTATTTTGAGCAGCTTTGATGTATCATACTCTCAGACCTCAGACTACTCTCACATTATTTTGAGCAGCTTTGATGTATCATACTCTCAGACCTCAGACTACTCTCACATTATTTTGAGCAGCTTTGATGTATCATACTCTCAGACCTCAGACTACTCTCACATTATTTTGAGCAGCTTTGATGTATCATACTCTCAGACCTCAGACTACTCTCACATTATTTTGAGCAGCTTTGATGTATCATACTCTCAGACCTCAGACTACTCTCACATTATTTTGAGCATCTTTGATGTATCATACTCTCAGACCTCAGACTACTCTCACATTATTTTGAGCAGCTTTGATGTTTCATACTCTCATACCTCAGACTACTCTCACATTATTTTGAGCAGCTTTGATGTATCATACTCTCAGACTACTCTCACATTATTTTGAGCAGCTTTGATGTATCATACTCTCAGACTACTCTCACATTAATTTGAGCAGCTTTGATGTATCATACTCTCAGACCTCAGACTACTCTCACATTAATTTGAGCAGCTTTGATGTATCATACTCTCAGACCTCAGATTACTCTCACATTATTTTGAGCAGCTTTGATGTATCATACTCTCAGACCTCAGACTACTCTCACATTATTTTGAGCAGCTTTGATGTATCATACTCTCAGACCTCAGACTACTCTCACATTATTTTGAGCAGCTTTGATGTATCATACTCTCAGACTACTCTCACATTATTTTGAGCAGCTTTGATGTATCATACTCTCAGACCTCAGACTACTCTCACATTATTTTGAGCAGCTTTGATGTATCATACTCTCAGACCTCAGACTACTCTCACATTATTTTGAGCAGCTTTGATGTATCATACTCTCAGACCTCAGACTACTCTCACATTATTTTGAGCAGCTTTGATGTATCATACTCTCAGACCTCATACTACTCTCACATTATTTTGAGCAGCTTTGATGTATCATACTCTGACTACTCTCACATTATTTTGAGCAGCTTTGATGTATCATACTCTGACTACTCTCACATTATTTTGAGCAGCTTTGATGTATCATACTCTCAGACTACTCTCACATTATTTTGAGCAGCTTTGATGTATCATACTCTCAAACCTCACACTAGTCTCACATTATTTTAAGCAGCTTTGATGTATCATACTCTCGGACTACTCTCACATTATTTTGAGCAGCTTTGATGTATCATACTCTCAGACTACTCTCACATTATTTTGAGCAGCTTTGATGTATCATACTCTCAGACTACTCTCACATTATTTTGAGCAGCTTTGATGTATCATACTCTCAGACCTCAGACTACTCTCACATTATTTTGAGCAGCTTTGATGTATCATACTCTCAGACCTCAGACTACTCTCACATTATTTTGAGCAGCTTTGATGTATCATACTCTCAGACCTCAGACTACTCTCACATTATTTTGAGCAGCTTTGATGTATCATACTCTCAGACCTCAGACTACTCTCACATTATTTTGAGCAGCTTTGATGTATCATACTCTCAGACTACTCTCACATTATTTTGAGCAGCTTTGATGTATCATACTCTCAGACCTCAGACTACTCTCACATTATTTTGAGCAGCTTTGATGTATCATACTCTCAGACCTCAGACTACTCTCACATTATTTTGAGCAGCTTTGATGTATCATACTCTCAGACCTCAGACTACTCTCACATTATTTTGAGCAGCTTTGATGTATCATACTCTCAGACCTCATACTACTCTCACATTATTTTGAGCAGCTTTGATGTATCATACTCTGACTACTCTCACATTATTTTGAGCAGCTTTGATGTATCATACTCTGACTACTCTCACATTATTTTGAGCAGCTTTGATGTATCATACTCTCAGACTACTCTCACATTATTTTGAGCAGCTTTGATGTATCATACTCTCAAACCTCACACTAGTCTCACATTATTTTAAGCAGCTTTGATGTATCATACTCTCGGACTACTCTCACATTATTTTGAGCAGCTTTGATGTATCATACTCTCAGACTACTCTCACATTATTTTGAGCAGCTTTGATGTATCATACTCTCAGACTACTCTCACATTATTTTGAGCAGCTTTGATGTATCATACTCTCAGACCTCAGACTACTCTCACATTATTTTGAGCAGCTTTGATGTATCATACTCTCAGACCTCAGACTACTCTCACATTATTTTGAGCAGCTTTGATGTATCATACTCTCAGACCTCAGACTACTCTCACATTATTTTGAGCAGCTTTGATGTATCATACTCTCAGACCTCAGACTACTCTCACATTATTTTGAGCAGCTTTGATGTATCATACTCTCAGACCTCAGACTACTCTCACATTATTTTGAGCATCTTTGATGTATCATACTCTCAGACCTCAGACTACTCTCACATTATTTTGAGCAGCTTTGATGTTTCATACTCTCAGACCTCAGACTACTCTCACATTATTTTGAGCAGCTTTGATGTATCATACTCTCAGACTACTCTCACATTATTTTGAGCAGCTTTGATGTATCATACTCTCAGACTACTCTCACATTAATTTGAGCAGCTTTGATGTATCATACTCTCAGACCTCAGACTACTCTCACATTAATTTGAGCAGCTTTGATGTATCATACTCTCAGACCTCAGATTACTCTCACATTATTTTGAGCAGCTTTGATGTATCATACTCTCAGACCTCAGACTACTCTCACATTATTTTGAGCAGCTTTGATGTATCATACTCTCAGACCTCAGACTACTCTCACATTATTTTGAGCAGCTTTGATGTATCATACTCTCAGACCTCAGACTACTCTCACATTATTTTGAGCAGCTTTGATGTATCATACTCTCAGACCTCAGACTACTCTCACATTATTTTGAGCAGCTTTGATGTATCATACTCTCAGACCTCAGACTACTCTCACATTATTTTGAGCATCTTTGATGTATCATACTCTCAGACCTCAGACTACTCTCACATTATTTTGAGCAGCTTTGATGTTTCATACTCTCAGACCTCAGACTACTCTCACATTATTTTGAGCAGCTTTGATGTATCATACTCTCAGACTACTCTCACATTATTTTGAGCAGCTTTGATGTATCATACTCTCAGACTACTCTCACATTAATTTGAGCAGCTTTGATGTATCATACTCTCAGACCTCAGACTACTCTCACATTAATTTGAGCAGCTTTGATGTATCATACTCTCAGACCTCAGATTACTCTCACATTATTTTGAGCAGCTTTGATGTATCATACTCTCAGACCTCAGACTACTCTCACATTATTTTGAGCAGCTTTGATGTATCATACTCTCAGACCTCAGACTACTCTCACATTATTTTGAGCAGCTTTGATGTATCATACTCTCAGACTACTCTCACATTATTTTGAGCAGCTTTGATGTATCATACTCTCAGACCTCAGACTACTCTCACATTATTTTGAGCAGCTTTGATGTATCATACTCTCAGACCTCAGACTACTCTCACATTATTTTGAGCAGCTTTGATGTATCATACTCTCAGACCTCAGACTACTCTCACATTATTTTGAGCAGCTTTGATGTATCATACTCTCAGACCTCATACTACTCTCACATTATTTTGAGCAGCTTTGATGTATCATACTCTGACTACTCTCACATTATTTTGAGCAGCTTTGATGTATCATACTCTGACTACTCTCACATTATTTTGAGCAGCTTTGATGTATCATACTCTCAGACTACTCTCACATTATTTTGAGCAGCTTTGATGTATCATACTCTCAAACCTCACACTAGTCTCACATTATTTTAAGCAGCTTTGATGTATCATACTCTCGGACTACTCTCACATTATTTTGAGCAGCTTTGATGTATCATACTCTCAGACTACTCTCACATTATTTTGAGCAGCTTTGATGTATCATACTCTCAGACTACTCTCACATTATTTTGAGCAGCTTTGATGTATCATACTCTCAGACCTCAGACTACTCTCACATTATTTTGAGCAGCTTTGATGTATCATACTCTCAGACCTCAGACTACTCTCACATTATTTTGAGCAGCTTTGATGTATCATACTCTCAGACCTCAGACTACTCTCACATTATTTTGAGCAGCTTTGATGTATCATACTCTCAGACCTCAGACTACTCTCACATTATTTTGAGCAGCTTTGATGTATCATACTCTCAGACCTCAGACTACTCTCACATTATTTTGAGCATCTTTGATGTATCATACTCTCAGACCTCAGACTACTCTCACATTATTTTGAGCAGCTTTGATGTTTCATACTCTCAGACCTCAGACTACTCTCACATTATTTTGAGCAGCTTTGATGTATCATACTCTCAGACTACTCTCACATTATTTTGAGCAGCTTTGATGTATCATACTCTCAGACTACTCTCACATTAATTTGAGCAGCTTTGATGTATCATACTCTCAGACCTCAGACTACTCTCACATTATTTTAAGCAGCTTTGGTGTATCATACTCTCAGACTACTCTCACATTATTTTGAGCAGCTTTGATGTATCATACTCTCAGACCTCAGATTACTCTCACATTATTTTGAGCAGCTTTGATGTATCATACTCTCAGACCTCAGACTACTCTCACATTATTTTGAGCAGCTTTGATGTATCATACTCTCAGACCTCAGACTACTCTCACATTATTTTGAGCAGCTTTGATGTATCATACTCTCAGACCTCAGACTACTCTCACATTATTTTGAGCAGCTTTGATGTATCATACTCTCAGACCTCAGACTACTCTCACATTATTTTGAGCAGCTATTTCACTGCAATAGTTTTTTCCAGAAATCCCCTCTCGAAAAATACACTCCTACGGACCCAGCAGGCAGCACAAGTACGAACTCGATCTTGTCCTAACAAACAGAAAAATAGCAGCAGACGTCTCTTTCTGCACAGGCAGCGATCATTGACTCCTCTGTGCATTCTTTCACTACAACACATGCATTGACAAGCTGCAGAGGCAGAAATCACGCAGGGGACCAGAATCAATCCTCAACCCTGCGATGGCTGCCTCCCTAGATGTTAGAAGTAATCTTACAGAACACATCATCACACACTGACTACACCAGGCTGATCTAACTCAAAAGCTGCTAGACTTCCAGCACCCAACCACAACGTAAATCACATAGCACCCACTACATGAGCATTGCTGGAGGAGAGGCGCAACATGATTCGATCCTCGGCCAACAACACAACTTTCAATGCCCTTAGCAAACTCTGTCGCCAAAAGCTAAAAGAGGACAATGAAGAATTTGCTCACAAACGTCTCCTCATAGCTGCGGAGACTCCGTGAAGCATAAAACATGCCTCTCGAATCACTGCCAAACACAGGCATGCCATTCCCTATTTAAAAACAGCAAGAGGGTCCCATACCAAATCAAGGCTGGGCATGGAATCAATTGTGAAAGAATACTACACATAATTTTTTAAATCATCATACCCCCCAACCAATCCTCTTTCCTGCCCACCCATCCATCTCCCAGACTTCCTGCCCTCAGAAATCCGTCACGCCCTCTATTCCACTGCTCTCAGAAAATCACCCGGCGAGGATGGCCTAAAGGCAGAGGATCTCAAAGCCTGTGGACTACTGCTCTACCAGGCACTCACTCAGTGCTTCTCAACCTATCTACACACAGGTAGAATACCAATGACTTGGCGCAGTTCAAAAACAATCGACCTACAAAAAAAAGGAGACAAGGAAGACCTCGGAAACTACCGACCAATCACGCTCTTCTCAGTCACCTACCAAATATTCACGAAATGTGTCGGCACTAGAATCTGCCCAACCAGGCTGGATTTCGACATGCATATAACACCATGGATCACATTTCAACATGCTGCCGACTGATCAAAACAGCCCGTGAGTACCAGACCCCACTAATCTATACCTTCCAAAGACCTGTATTAGTACCCATACAAAGAGTATACATCAAGGGGACCTCATCTCACCGAGCCTTTTTTCAGCATGCCTGGAATTCGTCATCAGCCGGTGCGACTGGGATACCTTTGGCATCAACATGAATGGCAGGCTGCTAAATCACCTTTGCTTTGCAGATGATCTAGTACTTATCACGGAGGCAGCCGCTTCCCTCGAGTCAGTTTTCCTAGATGGAGAGAGATTCGACAACATGGATGAATACATCTACATTGGACGCCTGCTCAATATGCAGAACGACTTGAGCCCAGTGTTGACAAGATAGCGTCATGCGGGTTGGGTGGCTTTCTCTTCGATAAAGCCGGTACTGGGCAACATCCACGACCAGAGCCTGTTCACCTCTCTATTCAACTCCACAGTACTACCTGCAATATGATATGTGGTGGAAACATGGTCTCTCACGAAAGAGATGGAGTCCAAACTCCAAGTCCAAGTGACTTAAGCATCCCGAGAGAGAGAGAGACGCATGGTCGGCCTCACGCTTCATAGCCAGCGCACAAAAGGTCTTCAAAACTCAGATATACGCTAATTTTCCCTAATGGAAGATGCAGTTATTTATGCAGACAAAATGAAACATCGCTGGGGTGGCCGCTTACTGCGAAGAACGGACGATCGTTGGAGCACAGCGACAGCAATATAGTACCCTAGAGATAAGAAATGATCACGGGGACGACCACCAACACGTTGATCCGACTCCCTTACATCCCACAACAACATTTACAATGCCACAGATGCACGACTCATTATCCACTGGTCCACCATGGCCCAAGACAGAGGCCGTTGGAAGAGAAGTTGGGACCCGCAACAGTGTAACTGCCGCTGAAGAACGGGTCGTCCAGTAATGACAGGGATGTCAATTTTACCTGGGGACAAGAACAAACGCAACACAACATGTGAGGCTTACCAATCGAGAAAAACGAACACCATGTGTATGAAATCGATTTATTTATTATTCTAAAAGCTGAGCTTTCTCTTCTATAAATAGTAACAGATTATGGTGTGGGTAGCTCACTCATTATTGTTGGAATTGTTAAAATACTCCCAACTTCATGGCCAGCTTAAGAAAGGGGTATCATAGCTAGGTTGAAACACAAGCAGCTATTCAATTAGTGTTGCACAGTCAATTGTGCTAGCCAATCATTTATTATGTTAACTCAATAGTAAGGTGACACTAGCCAGAGTAGGACATGCACTGAGAATGTATTGTATATTATTTTTGTAATCTGTTCTGGGGCTAGTAATCTCACCATGTTGAAGTGACAGGTTGTCGTAGCTTTCCTCACATCCTTGAGGAAGGGTGTACTGGGGTCCTCCAGGCGGTTGTGCTATGCTTGGCTTCATATGTGTGTCGCTCACTACTATGGGGATCACATCGATACCGCATCTCATTAGCCAGGCTGCCAAGAAAACAGCATGTTTGTAGGGAGGGTCTTGACTAGCATATTTCGCCTGACCCTGACTAACATGTCTGATCAATATGTTGTGCGTAACCAGACGTCAGTCTTTCTCCCCAACCTCATCATGTAAAACTAATTGCTACAGGAAACATCACTGCAAAAGCATTCAAAGTGATTTGGTGTTGGCTTTCTGAAGTAGGTCAACAGTTGTGGTGGTCCTATACCACTGATGGAGTGAAAAAGGAACGAGTAGACTTTTAGAAGTTCGCATGTTGGCCCTGCCCACTGTTGCATAGTAGCCCCTGCCCACTGTTGCATGTTGGCCTCTGCCCACTGTTGTATAGTAGCCCCTGCCCACTGTTGTATGTTGGGCAAGCCCACTGTTGTATAGTAGCCCCTGCCCACTGTTGCATGTTGGCTTCTGCCCACTGTTGTATAGTAGCCCCTGCCCACTGTTGCATGTTGGGTATGCCCACTGTTGTATAGAAGCCCCTGCCCACTGTTGCATGTAAGCCCCTGCCCACTGTTGTATGTTGGCCCCTGCCCACTGTTGCATGTTGGCCCCTGCCCACTGGTGTATGTTGGCCCCTGCCCACTTTTGAATGTTGGCCCCTGTCCACTGTTGCATGTTGGCCCCTTCCCACTTTTGTATGTTCGCCCCTGCCCACTGTTGCATGTTGGCCTCTGCCCACTGTTGTATGTTGGCCCCTGCCCACTGTTGCATGTTGGCCCCTGCCCACTGTTGCATGTTGGCCCCTGCCCACTGTTGCATGTTGGCCCCTGCCCACTGTTGCATGTTGGCCCCTGCCCACTGTTGTATGTTGGCCCCTGCCCACTGTTGTATGTTAGCCCACTGTTTAACAACAACCTTTTTTCTCTCCCTCAAGGACCCCCCCCCCCCCCCCCCCACCCCACTACAATACAACATACATGTAAGCACTACCTCATTTACAGCTGTTTGCCCTACTCATCAAAACCTCTTCAGTTCCCTGTGGAGCATATGTTTTCAACAATTACATGCCAAGTCATCAAATGTAGACTTGTCCATATCTGTTGAAGTGTTGTTGCTTAAAGTTTCAATATGATTGGATGGCCAGTCTCATGTCCAACCAATCCTATTTAATTAGATGTTATGAATATCTGGTAGGTTACAGTGTTACTATTCCTTGCTCCCCTTTCATGCCCCAGTACATTTGAGCCTGTTTTCCCTACTAGGAAAGTTTATATTGGTCTGGTGTACAGATTTTGTTCTTGTACAAGTTGACATCTGTGATACTACTTAGTACATTTCATCACTTTTTCATAATTTAAAAAAATATATTCATCAAGTGCCATCTCCGCAATGAAGGTTGACGGTAATGGACCTCCAGCTGTCTGTCTCGCACCAGGCTGGTATCTGTAGTCAAACTGCGTCCTGACTACATCTTGATGTTGTCTGTTACCCTATGGCTCTCTTGCCCTCTACTCTGCCCTCCAAAATAACATTTAATAGACTGTCATAGCGCTTGACATGACCAAACCATTTTAGTTTTCTGCTTTTCATTTCTTGCAGAAGTATCTGTTCCACCTGGAATTGTTCCAGAACCTCACTATTGGTTTTCCTATCTTTCCAAGAAACTCCTCCAAGTCTTCTGAATACCCACATTTCATTTAAAAGGCCTCAATATGTTTCTCCATTTTCTTTGTCAGGGTCCAGATTTCTACTTCATACAATAAAATTGAATACACATAGCAATTAATGATTTTCATTTTTAAAATCTGGGATATCTGCATATTTCATAAAAAAATATATAGAAATATATTCATGCATTAATCAGTAGATCTTGCAAACAGTTTTTGAAAAATGTTCACAATGGCACATGCTTTTGGACTCTAGTCGTTGGATGTATATTTATCTTTCATGATAATTGTGGCCTGTAAAAAAAATAAGTTATATTATCAGTATCAAGAACCAATATTATTTCCCAAAGTGATTACTTCTGTAAAGATATTGATTAGACACCACCAGTTAACCTTCTATTTACATTCATGGTTCCCAAGAAGAAAATATGTAGTGACTTGACCTAGTTGCTCCAATTCTACCATGGGGCACCCTATTTTCTACTTCTTGTGGATGAAAGTTTCTGCATGAATTAGAGGTAGCCCAACCCTCTTTAGTCGCCTCTAACAATATACATGTCTGGCAGGTTCCTATTTCTTGCTCTGCTTTTGGGTCCCAATAGCATACAGGTGGTAAAGAATAGTACCCACTGTAACCTTCCAAGCATCTTGTAAAAGGTGAATAAAGAGGGTTGTATATGCCACCATGTAAAAGGAATTGCCATGGAATCCAGCTTCAAACAATTGCCATTAAGTGCCATGATACAGGCTTCCTGGTAGAGCCAGCTGCAATGGTCCTATTATTGTTTGTATAAAGTGACTTCTTCATGTGATGGTATCTTTGATATAAACCATCAGATGCATTTCTGTGATGAACTTGACCATTGTTTAGAGCTACAAAGTTTCTGGTATCTTCCTTTAACTGCTCACACAGAGACAGTTCTGTAACACATGCTCAGCAATCTGCGTAGTCCACATGTACACAGTGGAGAAGCAGACAGTTGAAGCTTGTCTGTTCAGCCTCGTGGTGCCTTGACCTGAGGCGAAGAATAGTGATCTATCCAGGGTGTGACAGCCAACGTTTGGTTGGTTCTGTTCTCTAGTCTAGATAACTCTCCACTTCTCTTTTAACTTAACACTTAACATCTTTATACTGGTTTAGAAGACCCTGCAGAGTCTGTATACAACGAGTTACATTTACATCACCTTGCTCTAAAATCTATGCGCATCCAGTTTATTCTTAAATGCATTAACTGTCCCTGCCTCCACTACCTCCCCTGGCAATGCATTCCAAGCAGACACCACTCTCTGACTAAAAAAATATTTCCTAATATCTAACCTGGACCTCTCTTTAATCAGCTTGTAGCTATGCCCTCGTGTTATTGTAGGTGGCTGTATTTTAAAAAACTTGTTATAGTCTAATTTATCGATTCCTCTGATCATCTTATAAACCTGTATTAAGTCACCACGAATTCTTCTCTCTTCGAGACACTGTAGGCCCGTTTTTCTGAGTCGTTCCTCATAACTGTAATTCTGGAATCCCACTATTCTCAAAGTATATCAAATCAGTGTCTTCTTGGTTAGTCTCCGCCCCTTTTTACAAGCCCATCGGCCTATTCGTTCCCTAGTACACCATAATTGGATAGTGACACTATAGTATGGTTCACTTTCTGGATGTTACCTTGCTTGGTGCAGGAGTTTGTCACTCTTAAGAACTTACTGTGAAGATGACTACATCGTGACAGTCAGAAGTGCTTGAACCTCAGCTATATGGTTAGAGCAGAATTTATTAGTGGGAGTACTCCTTGTACCACAATGGTTATCAGGATATGAGACAAAGGTACCAGCTCCTCGGTTCTTGACAGCATTTGTTGGTGATCAATCTGTGTGGGCATGTATCCACAACTGTTTTGAGTAGATTTCTTCAATCATACTCAGTGTGGCAGTTCACTACACTCATGCCCAGTTGTGACGCCACTGGCTGATCTTTTCATTTGTTGGGTCTCGTTATCCTGTTTCCATTGCATTGAGCGGTTTTCAGCAGTTTTCTTTTCATGGGTGGTTCTGCTTAGTACTGTCTTTTAAGTCTCTTTCCCCAATAGATTAAGCTGCCACATTTTAGATGGCCTTTTACCATGCTAAACCATCTCTGATTGGCCCTATTTGGACATGTGAATCACCTTGTTGAGGATGTCTCACCCATTGGCTCTTAAAGCAGGCCATGGACATCAAGGATATGAAGTGACCTTCACCATTATGGTTTTGCTCCTGCAGTCTTTCATGTACCACCTAGTTAGGTTAAATCAGAAAGACATCATCCTCCCTGCATGCAGTCTGGGACTCAGCCCCCTCATTTTGACCATGGACGGTTAGTGCGATGGGTCCTTGTCGCCTAAGCAAACTACACACCAACCTAATGCCAAATCCTAGTCTTTTGTCTTCATAGGGTTTGTTGGCATACTGCTGCACTTTTCCATCTGGATCAAGCTTTTTGTGCCTCTTCTATGGTAGGAAGTGACAAAAAGAAAGCAAGTTTCTATTGCTACTACTACTTCTTTCCTCCATTCTGTAAGAATACAGGGCTGCAATGGTCACCCACTGATGATTCCTATTTAGGGTCTCAACTTCTTAACCCTTTACACTTCCTCGTTCCTTCCCTGCTCTTCACCAACTTTTTCCTTAACCTCACCTTACTCCTGTTGGTTCTCATCTGGTAACATTGTTATGTGGGCCAAATGGTCTTGATACTGACCTCCTGACCAAAAGGTAAAGATAAATGTAGTCCCATAACAGATACTGCTGTCTGGTTATGAAGTGTTAGAAACTTCATTGTATGCAGCTATAGCCAGTTTATGAGTTAGGTGGCTAGTTCCCTTCCTGAGATGCGAACTTGAAAACCATTTATGTTGTCTCTTTTTTTCTCAAGATAATTTCCACCAATATTGATACACTTATCCCATCGCTTTATCAGTGCACCAAAATCTGCAGCATGGAAGTCTTTGCTCTGCTGTCTCAGCCACCAAAATCTGCAGCATGGAAGTCTTTGGTCTGCTGTCTCAGCCACCAAAATCTGCAGCATGGAAGTCTTTGCTCTGCTGTCTCAGCCACCAAAATCTGCAGCATGGAAGTCTTTGCTCTGCTGTCTCAGCCACCAAAATCTGCAACATGGAAGTCTTTGCTCTGCTGTCTCAGCCACCAAAATCTGCAGCATGGAAGTCTTTGCTCTGCTGTCTCAGCCACCAAAATCTGCAGCATGGAAGTCTTTGCTCTGCTGTCTCAGCCACCAAAATCTGCAGCATGGAAGTCTTTGCTCTGCTGTCTCAGCCACCAAAATCTGCAGCATGGAAGTCTTTGCTCTGCTGTCTCAGCCACCAAAATCTGCAGCATGGAAGTCTTTGCTCTACTGTCTCAAGCAACATTTGCACTTCACATTTAACCTCTTTGTCATTCATGAAACATCTCCTGCCAAGGTGGGTTCATGATTTATACTGCAGGCTAAACCAAGTAAACATCCTATTGCAGTTGCTACACTGTCTGTTGTTAACACCTGCCAGTTTGAATTAAGTTCCCCATCCAACGCACAGATGCTACTATTGCAGTCTAAACAGGATGACAAAGTCGGGCTTCATCAGCAATTTTCTAATGTCCTTAAGAAACTCAGTTATGCACCACTTTATGTGACGAACACTTCTCACCATAAACAGGAAACATTTCCTTATCAATATTCTTTGGAGAAAAATCTTTTGCCAGAAAAAACACCAAAATACAAACAATAGAAAAAAAACCATACAACAAAAACTGTTCTTTGATTGTACACTCTGTGAGTACGGATGCTACATTGTTTCTGAGCTGCGCATGTGCATGTGACACCTAGTGTCTGCTACCTACAGTAATCACAAAGTTGAATGTTGTTGCCACCTAATGATACCTTTAGAAACTACCAACTACATTTTTCAGCTATCCATCATAAATCCCTAACAGTAAACCAAGCACCCATTTACAAGCACCCAGTGATCTTAGCAGGTACCTTTGCTGTGACAAGAGAATTCTTTATAACTTTGTTGCTACTCATAATGTAAACTACTTAACAAAATTCTGTAAAATTAAGGACATAAATTTGTACAAAATTTGTGAAATGAATTTTCACAATGCCGCTAATAACAAAGACGAGTGCGAGGAGTTTTGTGACACCATTAGCAAAACAATATGTAATACCCAATATGAGGGGAACTTCATTATAATGGGTGATTTTAATGCCAGACCAGGATTTGACAGATAAGAGGTAGAAGACTACCCAAAGAACTTTGGAGACAAAAAAAGACAGAAAAACGATAATGGCTGCAGACTTCTAGAATTATGTAGTCAGCACAATCTGCTCCCAACCAACAACTTCCTTTCAGCATAGACAATTTCAAGTATTTACATGGTACAGATGAAATGACCTGCATTGTAGAAGTCAGATAGACTTCAAAAATTGATGAGAGCTTTGCCAGACTATCACAAGGCACTGAATCAGTTGACAAAGAATGGGGGACGTTTAAAAGTCATTTCATAGAAGCCACTACAGAATCATGTGGAACTGTCAAATCAAGAGGTTCAAGACCGTTAATAACATCATGGTGGAGTGACAAATTAAAAACTGCTACCAAAGAGAAAAAGAGATACAAAGCTTGGGTGAAAAGCAAAAAGGAACAAGACTATGTCAACTTTAAAGCAGCGAGAAAGCATGCAAAGCTGATAATTAGGGAGACTTCTTCTTCTGCGTTCGTTCTCAATCTCCTACTAAAAAGTTCTGTACAGGGCTTCACAAATAGCAGAGAACAGAATGTGTTGTGTCGCTAGTTTACAGCCCGACTGCGATATTTGCACCTTTTGGTCTGACACATCCGTCTTCTGTGGCTTAGGGAGACTAAAACTGAATCATGGAAAGTGTATGGTAAAATTCTGATTTCAAATTACACATCTGATCATGAACAGAGAACTTCTCAACTTACAAACCACTGGGAACAGTGACACACAAGATACCAATGTTAACATAAGCAGGGAGCTAGAACCAAACTTCATACTTCCAGAAATCAGAAATGCTGTACTCGGTGAATCACTCAATAAATCTCCAGGACCTGATGAAATCCCTGTTGAATTAATCAAAGCAGTCAATGAGGTAGGGATAATTTGACCACAAACTTTATACAACCTAGTATGGACCACATAGGCAATGTCAGAAGATTGGAGAAATGCAAAAATAATCCCAATATGGAAAAGAAAGGTAGTAAAAGAGACTACACAAAATACAGAGGAATATTGCTCCTGAGCCACACTGGCAAAATATTTAGTAAAATTATAGGAAAAAAAAATTACATCGTCGAACCACAACTCAATGACATGCAGATGGGCTTTAGAAACAACAGTAGATGTATGGATGCAATTTTTACTCTCAGACAAATGGTGGAGAAAACAATTGGATGTGATCAGGAACTGTATGTTTTGTTTTTAGATCAAGAAACAGCTTTCGGTCGAGTAGATAGACAATATAATTATAATACGAGATCACCTAACAAACCTATGCACCAGTTTTTACACTGATAGCCAGTGCTGTTAGAACAATAACCGGATTCTCCGAAAAATTTAGTATCAAATCTGGTGAACTATTAAACAAAATTCTCTTCGCAAACGCTCAAGCAGTCATAGCAGCTTCAGAAATATAAATGCAACAACATATTAACAAACTAAATACAACAAAGTGGTGTGCCAGGGTCTTTGTGTAGGACAAGGACAAGAATAGCACCACTGCCTCACAGAGAGCATGTCGTAAGAGGCGACTGTGTGACATGGCATAACACCGGCCATGGTTAGGTGGTTTGTTTAGAGCAACATAGATGGTGCCTAACAGGCTGCGGGTCTACTTTGCTCTAGTGTTTGAGTCTATTAAGATGAACTCGCACATCGGTTAACCACAAACGCAGCAGAGTAATAAGCTGCTCAAGCCTAGCTCACTAAGCAGGAAATCCTTCTCCCGGCTACATCCAGGTCATACCAAAGCTGGGACCTGCACAGGGGCATTTGCCCCTGTAGAAGTACAGGTGAACTAAGAACTAAGAATACAATATGTAAAAAATACAGCATGATAATCAACGTAGACTAAACTGAAGTCATGAAAACATATAGACAAGAAGGAGAAACCACTATCTTCCTTGAAAAACCGCAAATCAAACAGGTGAAAGATGTCATGTTTAAGGACCACTATATCAACAGACAGAAGAATCACCGCAAAAATCTAACAAAGATACAATAAGGTAAATCAGATCATAGGACAATTAACACCAATACTTAATTGCAAGTACGTAATAATAACTATCAAAAGAGCTTTATACAACACAATTTTCATCCTAACACTATGCTACCGGTATCAAAAATGGATATTAGCATCAAATAAAAAAAGACATGTCGTAACAGCAGAAATGAAATGCCTACAAAGAATATTGGGTGTAACCAGGAGAGACATGATCAGAAATGAAGATATCGGGAGACTGGTGGGAGCAACACCACTATTAGACTACATCAAACAAACAATGCTATTTAGATACAAGGAGAAAGGTGTATTAAAGAAATATCTGAGGCGGTGAATGCCACCGTGCATTAGGCACACAGTTGGGCTTGTCCCAGAGATCTCTTCATAACCTGATGCTGAAAGGCAAAACAGAAAAGGCAAAAGGACAAAAGAAGTAGTAACATTTTCACAAAACTTGTGATACAAATTTTCACAAAGTTTGTGATAAGAATTTTCACTAAATGTGATACCGGTATTAATTTTCAATAAACTTGTGAACATTAATTTTTACAAAACATGTAACATGAATTTTCACAAAAATTTGTCATATGAATTTTTACAAGTAAAAAGACAAAAATTAATAAAAGGTCAAGAAAATTTACCTATATATTTAGTCTTCTTGTGGCATTTGATGAAGATGACAACCGCAACACCAACAATGAGTAAAACTGCTAAACCAACACCAATACCAATACCAATATACATATCTGTGGAATCTGATGAGGAAAAAAAGATAAAAATATCACTTTCTATTTATAAATAGTATGCAAGCCTCTCTATACCAGGCATAGCAGTATGTTCAAATAGATCTTAAATGAAACTGCTGACACCCTGGCCTCAAAGGTATCCATAGTGATGAAAAAAGAAGTTGATCAATGACCATCTCTAGATGGTGTATCTACACCCTGCATAATTTGCTAAGAGAGACTGAGTACCTTTGGGTCTGCATGGAGAATTGATATGCCGATTCTTGACAGAACAGATATTATCCATGACAAATATGACAGAACCGTCAAAAGGAAAAGCATTAGACACTAAAATAATAGCTACAAGATCATTCTACACAACTGGTACGCTAATGGTGGTCTGTGAACTGGTACCAATATGCCAATCTCTAGTCCATTGTTGGTTAATCATTGATCACTTAACCTAGCAAAAGCAGTGTCCTTGCGCAATAAAATCTCTGACACCACATCTGTGAGGACACTGTCTGATATGGGACTACCTTTACCGTGTGGAAATGCCAGAATATGGGATAGAACGGTAAGAAAATATAGCAGTTACAAAATGAAACAAAATTTAAAAAAATTAACTTGTTACAGCTTGCATGGGAGCAAACTGATGGTGAACAAAATATGAACATATAAAACTTCTCCCTGGCCTGGATCCTCAAAACTTTATCAGTTTCCTGTTAAGCACATTATCTTCTTAAATAAATACACATCAAATCCTCTTGTCACAAGCCATCTGCTCCAGCTCTCCTCCCTGTCTCCTTTATGTTTATCTCTTAGCTCCCTTATCTATGTGTAGTTTGATCTTTCACTACTTCTTTCCTGGGGATTCCAGAACAGAGACTGCCTTGTCACGATACCAATAGATTTCCTTAATGTGGTGTCCTATCCAATATTATCATCTTCTTCTTCTTTTTTTTTGTCCTACTGTTCTTGCCATACGGCGTTGCAGAGAGGTGGGATGCGTAGATTTCTTGTTATCGCCAAGTGGGAGGCTTGTGCTGTTGTTAGGTGTAACTTCCTGAGAGTATCAGAGACATCCTCAATCCACCGATGTCATGGTCTGCTTCTTGCTCGTAGACCAGTGATCCGCAAATGATATGCTCTTCATGCAGGCTAGTCATAATGCATTCTGACTAAATGACCAAACCCCTTGATTTGTTGAGAGTCAATGTAGGCATTGAGTTTGTCCCCACTGTCTGCCTCAGCATGGTGTTGCGAATTCGGTCATGGATCGTCTTTCTGGCTGCACTTCTCAAACAGCACATCTCACAGCTCTGAATCTTATGGGTTTCTAGTAAAGACCAGGATTGACATTGGTAATACAATGTAGGAATAAATAGTTTATTTATCAGCCTCCTTTTAGTTGAAAGAAGCACTCTAGGGTGTTTCAAAATCAGTGCAATTTCATAGTGAACACTGTTCGCCTTCTGAAATCTATGTGCAAGCTCTCTATCCACTCTGCCATCATCAGTGAACATACTACCAAGGTATTTAAACTCACATACTTGCTAGATACCAATGTCACTGATGTATAAACCTCTCTGCAATTATTCACGTGAAATCAATATAGTCTCTGCCTTGCCTGTGTTGATCTTAATATTATATTAGTTACAAGGGAAATGGAGATAGTTCAGGTGGTGGTGCATGTCTTATCCATTTTGTTAAAAGATGACCTGATCATCAGTAAACAACAGCTCATTCTTCTTCACTTCTGTTTAATTGTTGTCTGTCTGGTGGACACAGTATTTTCTGATGGTCATTATGCCACAATTTGACCAGTGTGGTACTCAGGGTAAAAAGAACATGTCTACATGTTTCTGGCCGCTAACTTCCATATTTTATATGCCACATATATTATGTTTTGTTTTTGTTGTTGTGATTTGTCAGTCGTTTTAATTAATTCTTTGTCCTTGACAAAGGTCTTGCATTGGTAATATCAAATGGGGAGACAACAGGTCAACATGAAATGGGAAGGCAACAGGTCAACATGAAATGGGGAGACAACAGGTCAACATGAAATGGGGAGACAACAGGTCAATATGAAATTGGGAGACAACAGATCAACATGAAATGGGTAAATAACAGATCAACATGAAATGGGGAGACAACAGGTCAACATGAAATGGGGCGTCAACAGATCAATAGCAAATGGATAGACAGCAGATCAACTAAAAAAAATAAGTTTGTTGCAGATTTGTCTCAAAACATCATTAACGATGTACTTCTAGGGGAAGTAAAAATGTAACTTTCCTATTGTTTTGTATTAACAGAATAACCTGTATTAAGGTCATTTCATGACTTATTGTCATAATATACACGTGTCTTCGGTTTCTGTCTTCGAGGTGTAACTGAGGGCTAATTATTCCAAAGCTACAGATCATATGAGTGTATGATCCCGTCTCTTGCGGTGAAGGAACCGTATGTATATTATGTTCACTTGCTAGTCATTCTAACTCTAGGAGGACAAATCAGCATCAAAATTGAACCTGTTGAACCCAACTCATATTACTCAGGACTTAGCAGAGCCAACCTCATTTAACCGAGGACCTAGCAGAGCCCACATTATTTGACCAAGGGCCTAGCAGAGCTCGCATCATTTGAACGAAGACCTAGTAAAGCCCAGCTCATTTGACCGAGGACCTAGCAGAGCTTTCCTAATATGAATGAGGACCTAGCAGAATCCAACTAATATGAATGAGGACATAAACTTAACGTCTTTTATACTGGTTTAGAAGACTCCCTAGAATCTGTATACAACCAATTTCTTGGAGTGTGGTTTTTACTGATTAGCGAGACCATCTTAATAGACTCAAACACCAGAGGTAAGTAGGAACATGGAGCCGGTCAGGCACCATCTATAGCTGCTCTTAACAAACCACCTGGGTAAAGGTACAAATAACTTGGATAGATTTTTATTTTAAATGTTGTCCGGGCAGCAGTTGTTAAACCTGCTCTTTTTGATTTCCAACTGCAAAGGAATTTTTAACGTGCTCAACACTGAATACGGGAGTCTGATCTCACTACCCAGAGATCAGAGGAATTTTTACCAGAAGATCCATGTGAACAAAATCCCGGTCTCCATCATGATTTGAACACGCAACCTCCGGCACCCGAGGCAGGTAACTTACCTCAAGACCACCGAGTCCATAGCTGAGCCAATCTCATATAACAGGACCTAGCAGAGCCCACTTCATGTGACTGAGAACCTAGCAGAGCCCACCTAATATGAATGTGGACCTAGCAGTTTGCACCTAATATAAATTAGGACATAGCTGAGCCCATCTCATTTAACTTAGGACCTAGCAGAGCCAACCTCATATGACTGAGGACCTAGCAAAGCGCATCTCATATTACTAAGGACCTACAACATATGACATAAGTACCTAGTATAATGAAGTCTCTTAACAATTCATCTCCTGCAACAGTCTCTGCTATGGAAGAACTTATAGATCAATCATTTAAAGAAAAGGAAAATGTTTTTTAGCCAATCAATAAAATAAAAACAGATTCAGGCAGAATATTATTTTTTTTTTTAAATCTTCTTCTTTTTCTTCGTACGCAGTCAGACAGTAACCATTATGTTTTCTAAAAAGGCAGCGGTCATCCTGAGGCTGTCGACACTGCCATAGAGCTTGTCTAGTGTTGCCACTGGTGATGGCCACATTTGCTCTCTCTGATCCTCGTATGTCGGGCAGTTTTGCAGCAAATGCTCAGCGGTCATTTTCCCGGTACCACACGGGCATTCGTCGGTGCCACCTATCTTCAATTTGTTGAATAGGTGGTACCTCAGTCTATTGTGGCCAGTGCAAAGTCTGAAGACCACGACCTGCTCTCTTCTGTTCAACTGGTAATAGGCATCGTTTTTGGTGTAGCCAGTATGTTCGGTTTCCCATTTGGTCATGTATCTAGCTCTAATAAGCCGTTTTGACTCTTCGTATGTCATACTAGTATCTGGTTGTGGTAATTTTGCACCTTCTTTTGCCAGTCTGTCTACCTCCTCGTTGCCTTGGATGTTGCAGTGAGATGGAACCCACTGTACCACTACCCTTTTTGGTGCGGACTGCTGGCATAGTTGACAGAGTACTGCTCTTAAATCATTAAGTTCAGTATTTTTCTGGCTTTTTAGTGCTGTGACTACGGCCAGAGCATCTGTAAGCAGGACTATGTGGCTTTCATTCCTTTTACCTGCCACCATTTCTTCCACTGCCGCCCTGAGTGCCTCTGCCTCCGCTCTGAAATTGCTTGTGTATTTTCCAGTAGCGAATGACAGTGTTATTTTTCTGCCATTTGGTAGGTTCAGAAATGCTCCTGCCCCTCCGTTCTGTGTTGTTTTTGTTACGGAACCGTCGGTGTATGCATGGGTCCAGTCCATGCTTGGATAGTTTTCCGTTATGTAACTCAGGGTAGTATCTCTTCTTTCTTTTTCAGACTGGCAGTTTTTGTTTCCAAAACCTGGTATATTTTCTACCACCTCTGGAAATATATGCTAGGTTTTCGTACAGTAGGGATGGGCTTTGGTGTTAGTGCGTTCATGGGGTTTTCGTGCATCTTTGCTTTGGCTATTTCTGCAAAGTTTCTTCGCTTTAGTTTCCCATTTCCGAAATTGTTTACTCTCTGGTGCATTGGATGGTCAGTCAGTCTTCTGAGTTTCTCTGATTGCAGCTGGGCTCTGCAGTCTCTTCTGTCGGTCATGGATTGCAGTTTTGTAATCTTTTCAAGTTCTACAATTGGCATTGACTTCATGCCTCCTGTTATAACTCTCATGGCTTGGTTTTGGAGTTTGCTAATTTTATCAAAGTTCGCCTTTGCTGCTGTTGTCCATGCCGCAATGCCATACTCGAGAACTGGTCTCACTCTTCCAGTGTACAGTTTCTTTAGTATACTTTTTAAAAAAAATGAATTATAAATAATTTATTAACATAATTTATTAAAATAATTTAACTTTGAATGATTAGTGAGAGGACAAAACGCATGAAGGTCAACAAATCTATACTTACCACCATTCGCTGACCTGTATAAGAAAAAGTCAAGATAATAATTCATTAAAAACATCTGTAAGTCGCAACAACAAGTTTTGTACAAGTGCACATTTACAACTTTTCTGTGCACATAAAAATAGAAAATCCCACATAACATATATATTTAAAAAATTTCTTGTGTGGACTTAACATATTACATATATATTTTATACTCATGACCTGTGGATGCAAATATTAGTGTCAGGGTCAGGTGAAATATACTGATCAAGATCCCCACGTCATGCGCTTGCTGAGGTTCCTGGAAACTGGCTGTGTCACAGCAGTCTGGCCAACAAGGTAGGGGCAGACACTGTGATCCACATAGTGGTGAGCTTACTAAGGAGCCTCACATTGCACTACAGCCAGGAGGATCCCTGTCCACCTTTTCAAGTGCGCCTCATGATTTAAGAAGACCCACTGTAACCTGGTACCAAAAAAACATTGCCTTAGTTAACTAAACTCTGCATGAGTAGCTTTGAACAACAACAACATTCACTCCCCATGTGTTGATCAACATATTACATATACACTGATACTCACTCCCTGTGTGGATCTGAACATATTAAATATATGTTTATATTCCTTACTGGATGTTTGTACCCTGGTTCCTTCTAGTAAAGAATGAAGAATAATATTATTACAACTTACTATGCCTGTTACAAAGGTGACCAAGTATGGTTAGCAATCTCATCATGTAAAACAAAGTATTACAGAAACCCCCTCTACATCAGCATTTTAATGATTTGGGACAGGCTAACTATAAGGACACCAACAGTAGTGGTGACGCCATTGGAGTTAAACAATGAAATATTATGATGAAGAGTGTTCTTGTTGTTGTGGAAGACATGTGTTCTAAGCTAACTATCTGCTGAAGACGGATGTGTCGGACCAAAAGGTGCAAATATCGCAGTCAAACTGTAAACTAGCAACACAACGCATTCCAGACTACATCCTGCTACTTGCAAAGCCCTGTTCAGTGCTTAATAGCCAGAAATTGAGAATGAATGAAGAAGAAGAAGAAGATAAGCTAACTAAACTCTTGATGTTTCATTGATGATTGGTTATACTTGCTCTTCCTTATAATAATAGTCATATATCGCAAGCAATGATGACAACAGCAATCAAACATGTTGTTTTGCACCTCACCGGTGAGTCCGGAGGTGGCTGTTTGGTCCAATTCTGGCACGGAAACCTTTTTCACATATGTAGCATTTAAAGTAAGAATTGGACTTGTGTGTTTCAGTTTTGTCTTTCCACAAATCGCATTTTTTCTGTGCTTCGGAGGTCTGGTGTTTCTCAGCAATGGAGGTGCCTCTGATGGTGGTTCTATGCCATGCCTTGCGGCCCTGTGTAAGACATTCCCATGAGTTTGCATTGATATTGAAGCGTGTCACAGATACTTTGAGGGAGTCTTTGAAGCGCTTCTTTTGGCCACCGACCAGACGCAGGCCCTATTTCAGCTGACCATACATTAGTTGTTTGGGGATGCAGTTGTCTGGCATGTGCATGGCGTAGCTCGCCCACCTAATCTCGGTCTTCTGCAACAGTGTGTGGATGCTCGATATTTTTGCCTTCATGAGAATTTCAGTGTCTTGTACCCTATCCTGCCACTATATTTTGAACAATCTATGGAGGTATGGAAGTGATTTATTTTCCTAACATGCCTGCTGTTCACATTCCAGGTCTTACTGGTACACAGAAGATTGGGGAGCACTATGGCTCGGTAGACTTTGAGTTTCATATCAAGATTAAGACCCCTCCGATTCAAAATGCTGTTGCGCAGCCTCTCAAAGGCAGCACTGACCTTTGAAATTCTGTTACTAACCTCGCAGTCAATATTAATTTCCCTGGAAAGAGTGCTGCCAAGGTATGTGAAGCTGTCTACTGATTGGAGGCGCTCATTCTTAACTCAGATAACAGGGTTGCAATTTGCATCACTCATGGCATCACTCTTCCTACCTCCTGTGGGGTACTTGAAAGATGAACCAGGCTGTAGCGCAATGCAAGGCCTCTCAGCTCACAAAAATGGAGATTACAGAGTTGATCTCCACCTCATTGGCCAGACTTCTGTGCCACATCCTGTTTCTACTGAGTCCTACATAGATGTGAGGTGGGGGTCTTGTTGAGTATGTATCACCTGACCCTGATGTTACTCTTCATTCCTCATGAGAGTGCATAAGTATATTTCAAGTATATTTCCAAGTAACAAGAAAGGACAAGACCTCAATCAGACAATGTTTCAGGAGCTTGAAACTCAGTCCCTTTAGCCTCGAGTGGAGCAATCTCAAATGTAGTGATTTGGGCAAGAGAGAAAAGCAGCTACCATCAACTACTACAGGAATCCAAGAAGCTTGGATCCAGACCCACAATACAACCCATAGACCACTGGGGTAACAACATAGAACAGTATTTGAAGGATCAAAGATCAGACTGAGAAAAAGGCCAGGAGGAAGGCAATACATTAACCAGCTATATGCAGCTATATGAGTAAGCAGCTATATGTAAATTTAGTATATATGTAAGTAGTTTTAAGCATATTCTAAAGTGGTTGTAAGTATAGTTTAAGTACAGAATATTTTAAAGTAGTTTTAAGTATATTTAAAAGTAGTTTAAATGTAAGTTGTTTTAAGTATATTTAAAAGTAGTTTAAGTATAAGTTGTTTAAGTATGTTGTTTAAATATATTTTAAGTTGGCTGAAGCCCTTAACTCATGATTTTTTAATGATATTTATTCATCATCTGGAGGTTTGTGGTTCTATTCCATAGTGCCTTTTACTTCCATTTGTCTTCTGTTGTTTGGATCATATGTGTCCAAGTGCTTATAATATACTTGTCTTTGCAGTCATTGTTAAATTGTTTATTGAGGAGAGGAGACTAACATTTGGTCAGGTAAAACATACTGATTAGATATGTTAGTTAGGGTCAGGTAAAACATCCTGATTGGACATGTTAGTTAGGGTCAGGTAAAACATCCTGATTGGACATGTTAGTTAGGGTCAGGTAAAACATCCTGATTGGACATGTTAGTTAGGGTCAGGTAAAACATACTGTTTGGACATGCTAGTCAAGGTCAGGTAAAACATCCTGATTAGATATGTTAGTTAGGGTCAGGTAAAACATACTGATTGGACATGTTAGTTAGGGTCAGGTAAAACATACTGTTTGGACATGCTAGTCAAGGTCAGGTAAAACATCCTGATTAGATATGTTAGTTAGGGTCAGGTAAAACATACTGATTAGATATGTTAGTCAAGGTCAGGTAAAACATACTGATTAGATATGTTAGTTAGGGTCAGGTAAAACATCCTGATTGGACATGTTAGTTAGGGTCAGGTAAAACATACTGTTTGGACATGCTAGTCAAGGTCAGGTAAAACATCCTGATTAGATATGTTAGTTAGGGTCAGGTAAAACATACTGATTAGATATGTTAGTCAAGGTCAGGTAAAACATACTGATTAGATATGTTAGTTAGGGTCAGGTAAAACATCCTGATTGGACATGTTAGTTAGGGTCAGGTAAAACATACTGTTTGGACATGCTAGTCAAGGTCAGGTAAAACATACTGTTTGGACATGCTAGTCAAGGTCAGGTAAAACATACTGGCCAAGACATGAACCTCATTTCCATGTAGGTCTGCCAGAAAACAGTTTCTTTTATTGCAAGGTGGGGGATCCGCGTGATCCCTGTAGTAGTGAGTGACGTGCAGATGAAGCCAAGTGTAGCACAAATGCTTGGAGGACCCTGGTTTGCCTTTATCAGCATACTCGGGATGTGAGCAAAGCTATACTACAACCTACCATTTAACACCCATTTTTGGACGCATAAAAGAGTAAAGTTACTCACTGTGGGCATTGAACAACAACAATAATGACTTTTGTTTATTAATTTACTGGCCCATTGGTTCTCCTGCTAATAAAACCTGTATCAAAGAAAGTGTATGCTTCTGCAAATGGAGGGTGTCTAGCTTTTTATTTTTTTGTGCATTTTGTATGATACAATGGAGAACTTGAAGATCTTGATTCACAGAACACTCAAGGATGTTAAAAAATTGGTTCTTCCTTCAAGGCCAGATACATATGAAATTTTGTATGGAACTAAATAACTAACAAACATGTGTGAATGGTGGATGCCAGTACATGGCACTGGGTTGAAAGGTGAGAGCCTGACTGCCACTTAATCCATAACAACAACAATGATCTTGATTGTTGTCTACACCTGTGAGCTTTATTTTCTCTCCTACTGTAACAAATTAATCTACATGAAGTTGAAAATCTCATGTACAACCCTTCTTAGTCACTTTTTATGACTTGCTCATCTGGAACACTCCCTCGAAATCGTTTTGTGCATTTCCAGTGTTTGATAAGATGCTTTGCATCTAGCATGGCAGTGTGTGTATATGTGCAGGGACTTTTCACAAGCCACATCTCCCAGCAAGTGAACGAGACTGTGTTTGGTTGTATCATGTTGCATGTTTCCCATATCGAGAAGCTCTCAGTCATTGGGTATGATGAAGGCAGGCAGTAGATCATAGCTTGATAGTCTTTGGTTTCTCTATCGTCCCGAGTTGGGGACAGGCAAATGGAAAGCTGGTATAATTTCTAAAGGCCCAACTTGCCCGGTGCAGTGCATGGGATCCTGAATTACAAAAACAACAAGATAAGACTTGCTTAA
This sequence comes from Ariolimax columbianus, assembly GCA_036924085.1. Classification (NCBI taxonomy): domain Eukaryota; kingdom Metazoa; phylum Mollusca; class Gastropoda; order Stylommatophora; family Arionidae; genus Ariolimax; species Ariolimax columbianus. The sequence goes on from JAVGWX010000002.1 coordinate 125,155,171, forward strand.
TAGAATGCAGTGATGCATTTCTTTTTGCCCCCCAAAAAGAGCTGCAGGATCTAGGGGGCAAAGAAGCAACATATTAGCAAGTCAAGTAAACTCACGTTCGACACTCTGACACACTCTCGTTATTCATGACACAAGTTGTGCCATTACTGCAAAGATTAATTTTCTGTCTTACTTCACACTGGTTCATGTCAGAAGTTACAACTGTGAAGGAAAGAAATTGAGAAATGCTTAGTAAAAACTTAAACAAAAGTGTTCTTCGTTTGTCCTGAAAAGGACGTTCGTTTTGTTATGTTGATTACTGCGAGTTTGTGATACCAGCGCTCTTCAGCCCCACACATTTGGTTTCACTGGGTTTGACTTTCTCTTTGATCCGTATTATCTCAGTCAGGCTGCACAACGCAGACTGGTACCAGGACCGCCACTTGGAGGCAGAATAGAGTTTTTGACAGCTATGGTTCGCTGACGCAAGCAGCTAAATTATGAGTCGCTGACTGCTGTCATCTCATTCGCTGTATGTTTGTTTTGAAGAATGATGCATAACTTAGTCAATAAATTTTCTCAAGGTTGCTCACAAATTGCTGATGAAGCCGACCTGGTTGTCCTATTTATATTGCAACAGAAGTATCTCTGCAGCTGAGGAGAGAGATGACTCGAGCTAACAAGCGAGTAACAATAGACAGTGTAGCAACTGCAATAGGGTGTTCACATGGTTTAGCCTAAGGCATAATGCATGATTGATTGAATTTCCTAAAAGTGTGCTCATGGAGGGTACCTAGACAACTGACTGACGAACACAAAATGAACCAAATGGGTCTGTCTTTACAGCATCTTCCAGTCCTGCTGACTAGAGCAGTACTGCTTCATTATGACAATGTCTGACCATATGCAGCTCGATTAATCCAACAGAAAATTAGCCATCTAGGGTGACAACTTCTTGAACATCCACCTTACAACCCTGACTTAATCCTGAGTGATTTTTATCTGTTTGGTGTACTAAAAACGCACCTTGGCGGGTGTCATTTCATTGAATGACGAAGAGGTTGAACGTTTAGTGTAAATATGATAGAGACAGCAGACCAAAGACTTCTGTGCTGCAGATTCTGATGCACTGATAAAGTGATGGAATAAGTGTATCGATGCTGGGAAAAATAATGTTGCGAGATAAAGGACAAGGTAAGTGCACCAATAAATGGTTTTCAAGTTTGTATCTCATTGATTAAAAAAAAAAAATATATATATATTTATATATAGGCATTTTTGACCTATTTACTGACTTGCTCTCATAAAAACCCATATCAAAAATACACTGCCTGATAATCTGTTTCTTACACTTATCAAAAAATGGGTGTGGCCTTTTTGTTATTGAAAATAGGTAGCTGATGTTATGTAACCAGATAGGATAACAAATACCCAGGAGCAAACATGATTTTTTTTAGGCATGTGTCCACTTTATGTCAGTGTGTTACCAGGGCTTGAAAGGGAAGTGAAGAATAGTAACACTGTAACCTGCCAACCATGTCATAAAAGAAAGATGGAAACATACTATGAATTTACAAAAGGACTCAGTCTGTGGTTGAAAAGTTTGTGCCTTGTCATAGATAGTTGCCTATTGCAAGCAATTATGGTAACATCATCAGATGGTTTTGTCTTGATGATGTAACTTGTGCTGCATTTGGATTATAGTGATGAATAGACTGCACTGGTCATCAACCTCACTCTCTGGTCCCGAACTACCTTGAGCCAGTGACAATATATAATATGTCATAATAAGATAATGAATACCTTACAACAAGGACAAGGAAGGTTGGCTATCTCATTCTGTAAAATCATCTTCTTCTTTTTTTTAACCATTGATGTTTACACCGTCAGACGAGTTACAGTAATGCTGAACTCAACTGTTGTCTAAAGCTACTGTTTTACTCGGTACAGCTTTGAATTTGGTGCTGAGTCCTTTGGCAAGTGAGTATCTCTCAACTGGCAATACAGAAGGAAGTCTTGTAAAACATGATCTGCAGTTTGTTTTCTCAGTCCACACGAGCACAATGGTGAAGCAGACAGATGAAGTCTGTACATGTGCTTATTTAGTCTGTTATACTCTGTCTTGAGGTGCAGAATGATGATCTGTCCATGCTGGTCAAGAGTGTAGTAGCTGTTGTGAGGTTGGTTCTGATCTCTTCTGGGACCAAGATGATGAGCAGTGCATGAGCTGTAGCAGCCATCAACACAAAGCTGACAGTTAGCATCAGGGCTAGCAACTCAGAGCTGCCAAGACCCTTCTCTACCTCTACTTTGTGATCCTGGATAACAGGTTGCAACAGGGCAGACTGGCTAAGGAGAAGGAATCGAAGAGGGAAGGCTAACCCGGCACCTAAAAATGTCAAGCTGAAGTTGAATATGTGGAACAAAAAGGTGCAAACTATGACACAACACATTCTGTTCTTCGGACTACATCTTGCTACTTGCAACGCCCTTTCAGGACTTGGTAGTGGAACTTTCAGAACGAACGACAAAGAAGAAGATCTCCTCTAACAGCCTTGATAGCTAAATTTTTCTCCCTAGAAACTAAAAGCCACAAAACAAATAAATGACCTCTACACTGAATGGTAGAAGAGAAGTGACTAAGTCAAGTAAGTTAAAGTTGCAGTTACGTATAAGGACTTTTATTTTCTCCCCATCATTTCACAAAAGCTTGAAATGTTGGAGAGTTTGAATCCTGCAAGCTTCAAGTGTCCCTTGGTCTCAAGGCAGATGAGAGCAGACAACTAGTCATTTCAAAGATGGATCATAAACTCTGAGGTTCCATGTATATGCTGTGCAGGTGAAAGAACCATTGCAGTTGACATTAAAATGAACAGACTGTTAGCCGCTGCACAGGCAAAAATATTACGAAAAATAATGAAACTTCTACCAAATATCTTACCTGCATTCCCCAATGCACAGTAAACTGCACAAAGTAAATTGCAAAGGAAAGAACTTACTACTGATAGCCTTTGACTACCTGGAAGTAGGAATACACTTGCCTGTACTCAAACGTGCTTGCATGAACAAATACAAGCACACACAGACAAAATAACCACCAAAGTAAAAAAAAATCAAACAACACAACAACAACAAGCAAAAATAAGACAACAAACATGTAGAGGTATGCACCATTTCATGTACATTTGCTATTGTCCTCTCTAGTACAGCTGACATTAGTCTATTGTTGGGATTTCCATCTGGTACAAGTTGTCTTGTATGCAATGATTTAAAAATACAAAGGCCCAACAAATTTGACATACCAGTATCAGCAACTGTAATAACTGTTTCATTCTGCTGAGTACCATTCACAGTGGAGATGTGGAGCTTTGTAAGGGCCATTATAAATTCACCACCAGCATTTCTGTTGATATCTTTGTCAATGGTTACCTCTCCTTCAACAATGAGACTGCCTCTTCTAAAGAAGAGAAAAAGATTTAGACAGAATGTGAGAGAAAGTTTTAATAATAGGGAACAATATTACATCATCATCAGTCCTGTAACCTAGAAGGTCATTGAGGCACCGTCATTGCAGTTTGTCAAACCAGTTCCCTCCATATGTCTCGATTTTCGCCAGGGTATTAGTTTCAGCTATAGACCTTCCCGTCCACTCTTTTATATTTTGCCCTTTGTCCATCTCTTTTTTAGTCTCCCTCTCCCACGCTTCTTAGGTACAGTGCCTTGCAGGACGGTCTTGGTAAGCCCCACAGATCTTGATAAATGTCCATATCATGTCAATGTTTGTGTTTTTACTGCGGTCAATATGTTTTTATATTGACTTAACTCCTTCCAAACAACTTCAAGAACACTCTCATTTGTAATGCGATCCAAATATTAAATGTCAAGAATACATCCAAGCATCTCATTTCCATTGTGCAAATTTTACGCTCTAGGGCGGCAGATGTAAAAATTTTACAAATATGTCATACCATTTTTACATTGCTGAGGTCTGCAAAGAGGGTTTATACAACAGAAACTTCAAGGCCAATGCTGCTTGACATATAACTCCTATCAGAGGCATCACCATTGCTGAGAAATGCTGGATCTCAGAGGCTCATAGAAAACATGTTGTACAGAGACACAAAACAACTGATACTCAGATATCCAACACCCTACCTTATATGTAGCATACATCAAAGAGGATTCTGTGCCAGAATCAGACTTTACAGCCACCTCCAGATTCACTTATGAGGTTCAACACATCATGTCTGACTGTCGTTGTTATCATTGCTTGCAATGAACGCCTATTGTTATTATTAGTTTGCTGGTTGCTTGCCCCTCGCTGCTAAACTCGTGTCTAATGTCGAAATCTGTACTACATATTGAGAAATCAGGCTAAGACTACTCTGCTAGAGTGAGAAGCATAGTTGTTGCAGAGTGCAGTGGAGCATTCACGACAACAACCTCCAGTATGAGAATGAAGATTGAGGAAGCTACTTAAACTAATCAAGGATGTCATCATGTCTGACTCACAATCCTTATTTTAGATGGCACAATGTTAACTAAAAAATAAAGCGAGACTTTGGCTGTACTGTGGATTAAATGAAGCTTATATGGCTTGGCTTTGTTCATTCTCAATCTCCCGCTACCAAACCCTGAAAGGGCTTGAGTAGCAAAATGTAGTCCAGGGAATGGAATGCATTGTGTCATAGTTTACAGCTTGACTGCGATATTTGCACCTTTTGGTCCAACACATCCGTCTTCAGAAAAAATGAAGTGTATATAAAAATGGGTAGGTATTTTTTAGATACTGAACTGGAACAGTATAGGTTACATTCTTGTTTCTATTTACATATCATGTCTATCCAACAATGACAGGAGATAACCAATTTTATCAATTAAAATCTGAATAAAAAATAGATCAGAAATGAGTCAACTAAGGCAAATGGGTAATGTAAGTGGAAAACTAAAAGAATTAAAACAACAATTGAATAAATAAAAATAAAAGCAATTAGTCAAACAAAGCATTGCTCATAGTGAAGAGATTTCTAGCACTTGCGTTCCCATTGAAAGTAAATATACCCTGTGTGTTACCAGTGCTTGAAAGAGGAGCGACAATTAGTAACACTGTAACTTGCCTGAATGTTGTAAAAGTAGACTTAGAAAAGTTGAGCATGGGGCTGGCTACCCCATCTTCTAGAAACTATGAGTCATGAGAAAAAGAAAATGAAGACTTCTACACCCAAAGTATAATAAAAAAGACAAACAAGACCACGGAAAGAGTAAAACCATAGATTGGAAAAAAAACAAGTTAAAGGGTGGATAAAGAAGGGAATGATCATGAAGACAGACAAATTCTTTGTTAATATTAATATCTTTGGTAGGCACAGATGGGATGGCTAGGACATAGTGGATAGCAAACATAGAGGCCTCAAACCTTCAGGGGTTAGTATCTCTCTGAGATCCTTGGTCAATGGTTGGCAAAGTGGTTAGTGACCATCACGTCAGATGGTGTCTTTAAGGGCAGCAACAAACTCTCTCCACTTTACCAGGTCGGCAGCTATCCTTCGTATGGGGGCCCAGCTGTGATTCATGATTTACATTTACATTATGACCTCTACGGTTCTTCACCAGGTTGTCTTAGGTCGGCTTCTCTTTCGCCTTCCCTCTGGGGCCCATATCATGGCAGTTCTGGTGATGGTGTCCGGTTCTGTTTAAATTCCAACATCGACTGGTTATAGCAGTGTCTATGTCTTCTTGATTGCTCCGAACATGCAGTACTCAGTCATAAAATTATATAATTCTTTTTTAGACATACTGTGTAGACACATAACAATTTTGATGTTTCTTTTATCGCAGCCCTCTACAGAAGTACACAGCTCTTCTATATTCTTAGTTTAGTGTTAGTGCTGTACTGCAAAGTCTTCCACATGTTGTTTAAGCTATAAAGGGCTATTCTGGATTTGTTCATTCTGTATTTGATGTCTTTGCTTGATGTAGCTGCTTTCGAGGTATGTAAATGCGTCCATCATTTCAATTGGTGTGTGATTTAATATATTTTGTTAGTATTGATCAGATTTCATTATAACATTATTTAACTGAATCTGGTGGAGAGGAAGACTAATGTCTGGTCAGGCAAAATATACTGTTCAGACATGTTAGTCAGGGTCAGGCAAAATAGACTGGACAAGACCCTCACCTTGACTTCCTCGTAGCCCTTCCTGGAAACGGGCTGTTTTCATGACAGCCTGGCTAACGAAGTGAGGGATCGACATGATCCCCGTAGTAGAGAGCAACATGCAGATGAAGTCAAGCATAGCACATTCACCTGGAGGACCCCTGTCCTGCTTCATCAGCATGCTTGAGATGTGAGGAAAGCTACTGCTACCCGCCACTGAACGTTCTTTTCTGGGTGCACAAAAGAGTAACCTACTTATTGTGAACATTTGCAAACAACAACAACAACTGAATCTGGTTGTAGTTTTCACACTGGATTTGTTTGTAGCCTTACCTTAAGTGCATTACTACATAACTCCGGAAACCTTTCACAAGTTTTTGAAGCTGTGGTCGGACCTATAGTAGCAATATAAAGAGAACAGTGATAAACAATAACCATGATAATGATAAACAACATTTGGAAGTCTTAACAGTACAGAACAAGCTAAGAATATACAAGAGCTGCATACTTCTGTATGGGGATGGACAGTAACAGAGGATAAAACCTCATTGTATGAGGTCTCAGTTTTATTGTGAGGTGGGATATCACCAGAGCACTTCCTTGCTGCCAACTAGATGTAAGAAACTGACCCATTTACATCTGGGTAGACTAGTGTGGTACACCTATCTAGGAGCAAACCTGGCACTTTTACCATGAGAAGCAAATACTGTAGTCACTTTCATTTGAATGCACTACACCGACGGTTCTGTAACAAACACAACACAGAATGGAGGGGGAGGAGTATCCCTGTACCTAACAAATGGTAGAAAAATAACACTGTCAGTGGCAACTGGAAAATTCTCAAGCAATTTCAGAGCGGAGGCAGAGGCACTGAAGGCTGCAGTAAAAGCAATGCTGACAGGCGAAAGCAATGAAAGCCAGATAGTCCTGTTTACAGATGCCCTGGCCGTGGTTACAGCCCTAAAAAGCCAGAAAAATACAGAACTTAATGATTTAAGAGCAGTACTCTGTCAACTATGCCAGCAGTCCGCACCAAAAAGAGTAGTGGTACAGTGGGTTCCATCTCACTGTAACATCCAAGGCAACGAGGAGGCAGACAGACTAGCAAAAGAAGGTGCAAGACTACCACAACCAGATTCTAGTGTGACCTACGAAGAGTCCAAAAGGTTTATTAGGGCCAGATACATGGCCAAATTGGAAACAGAACATACTGGCTACACAAAAAATGATGCCTATTACCAGTTGAACAGAAGAGAGCAGGTCGTGGTCTTCAGACTCCGCACAGGCCACAACAGACTGAGGTACCATCTATTCAATAAACTGAAGATAGGTGGCACTGACGAATGCACCTGTGGTACAGGGAAAATGACTACTGAACATCTGCTGCAAAATTGTCCGACATACTAGGAAGAGAGAAAGCACATGTGGCCATCACCAGTGCCAACACTAGACAAGCTCTATGGCAGTGTCGACAGCCTCAGGATGACAGCTGCTTTTTTCAAACAAATTCAAGTTGACGTCTGACAGCAAAGAAGACTTGTTGAATGCACTCATGCTCCTACTGAATCCTAACAGGAGCGATGATGATGCTAACTTTATATTATCACTGAGCTATGGATGATCCTGCAAACTCAATATTATTACGGAGCTATGTATCATGATGTTAACTCAATATGCTCACCGAGTCCTGGATTTCTGCCACAAGAGCTGTATATTTCTCACTGCCTTTTACGAGCATGGAGTCAGATGGCGAGAAATATGGAAACCGAATCTCAAATGTATGTTGGAATTCACCTACAAAGGAGATTGGTAAAGAATATTGTTATTAACTTAAGCATAGAACAGCAACAACTGCAATGATATTGTTCTCTATAAATTCATGCTTCTCTGTGGCAGTTCAGTTTAGTTGCTATTATTCACATCAAACGTCAGCTGCGATGGATCTCCCATGTCCTCTGTCTCTTGACTTGATAATATAATCTGACATTATTTTTTTCTCTTTCTGTTATACTCCCACTTACAGCATTGTCTTCCTTTTGGGAACGCCTTCTACTTACTTTTCCTTCCAGTGCCATTATTATGTCTTTGATTGGCGGTTAGTGCACTCTGGAGTTAGGCAAAACCATTTGAAAATAGGGATTGACATTTTGATTGAGATTTCTTTTGTCTTTAAACTCTTTTCAAATGCTTTTGAATCCTTGTATTGCAGTACAGTAGATCCCATCCCACTGTAACATTCAAGACAACAAGTAGGCAGACAGACTGACAAAAGAAGGTGAAAGGTTACCATAACCAGATCTAAGTACAACCTACAAAGAGTCCAAAAGGTTTATTAGGGCCAGATACATGGACAAATGAAAAACAGAGCATACGGGCTACACAAAAATTGATGCTTATTATCAGTTGAACAGAAGAGAGAAGGTAGTGGTCTTCACTTCAGAGTCCGCACAGGCCACAACAGACTGACATACCATCTATTTAATAAACTGAAGATAGGTGCTACATGTGCACCTGTGGTACAGGGGAAAATGACCCCTGAACATCTGCTGCAAAATTGCGCGACATACAAGCACCAGAGAAAGCACATGTTGCCATCACTAGTGCCAACACTAGACTAGCTCTATTGCAATGTTGACAGCCTCAGGATGACTGCTGCTTTCTTTGAACATATTCAAATCGATGTCTGACAGTGTTCGGAGAAGATGAAGAAAAAGAAGAATCCTTGTAAGCCTATATAAAATGTTTATTCTAGTTAGTCGCCCAAGATGAAAATGAGGTCAGAAAAAGAATACGGAAAGGCATAACCTTCAGAGTGAACCTGTGATGCCATGCTTGAGTAGACAGAAAGATCATAGAAAAATTCAGAGGGATTGGCTGCATCAGGTGCAAAACGGCCCAGAACACAGATATTGCAGAAAGCATTGAGAAAAATTAGAAATGTGTCAGCCGTCTCAATACACAATAATGACAATCATACCACTGAGGTTAACTTGTCCAGACGGAAGATTCAATATTCTGGCACAGAAAACTAGTGAAGTGGCGGGAACTGATTCAACTATCTGCAGTATTAGTGCCACAATGGCCTTTCAGGTTACAGGACTGATGATGATTCTAATTTTAGTACTGCTACATACAAGTGCAGAAGACCTCAACGGGTTGGCGGCACAGAAGCAGAACTCCAGGAGTGGGCCAGAAGGCTCGATGAAACAGTCTTGACTATGGTATGAAGATAAATGCTGAAAAGACAAAATTCGACAGTAGGATAAAAGCTAATGGCCAGGAACTCAAAGTGGTCGACTGTTTTAAATATTTGGGTTCTATTATCAGTGATGAAGGATCAAATTGTGAGGTGTTGGTCAGCATAGCACAAACAATAGCTGCGCTTGCATGGCTTAATAAAATCTGGCACGATAAACGGTTAGCACTATGCACAAAAATCAGATTAATGCATACATTGGTCCTGTCAATATTCTTCTATGCTTGTGAGACATGGACAATTACAGCTGACCTGCACTTGTTCTCTGTATTATGACAGGAGCAGTGAGACAGTATGGCTCTCTCCAACATAGTTGAGAGATAAGCTGTATGGTGATGAGAGAAGTCCGAGCAAAACCACCAAGTTTATGAAAGAAATAGATGTGGTTATATCAAGAATACACTGTATCAAGTTTATAAGGGAAATGGGGAGCGACAAGTACCATCAGGGGGCCGGTCAAACATACCGATCAAAACCCCACCCCTTGTCCACTTCAGCATCCTTGAAAACAGACTGTGTTACAGCAGTTTGGTCAATGAGGCTTAACACTGAAATCCCCATAGTGGTGATCTTACAGAGGAGCCTCTCATTACACTACAGCCAGAAGGACCACTGTCCACATTTTCAAGTACGCCTCAGGATGTAAGAAGACCCACTGCAATCTGACCCCAAAGAAACATCATCAAAAGTTGAACTAACTCAGTACAAGTGTCTTACACAACAACAACAATAAGGAAAATAAATGTGAACAAATGATGTTGATGAAGAAGAAGTTTACCAATTAATAAGAAAATCTCACAACTGCTGTCTCTGACATGAACAATGTAACATAAAAAAAAATATATTTACCTGCACAAGTTTTGGAATCATTGTTTCTGTTTCCATTTGAGCAAACACATTCATAACTCCCTTGAGTATTGCGACAAGTGGCAGTTGAATTGTAGTTAGTGCAGTTGTGAGTATCTGAGTACACACAGTTTTCATAATTATAAATAAATAAGTCCAGGTTAGATATTAGGAAATATTTTTTTAGTCAGAGAGTGCTGTCTGCTTGGAATGCATTGCCAGGGGAGGTAGTGGAGGCGGGGACAGTTAATGCATTTAAGAATAAACTGGATGCGCATAGCTTTTAGAGCAAGGTGATGTAAATGTAACTGGTTGTATACAGACTCTGCAGGGTCTTCTAAACCAGTATAAAAACATTAAGTTAAGTTAAGTTATTAGCTAGTTTGCAACAGGTAATTCAATATAGTATTTTTACAGATAAACCCTGCACTTGCATCACCTTCGGCGTCAAGTGGGTTGATGTAAGTTAAAAATGTCAGTAATTTGAAGCAGTTTTTATTTCACTCATGCAGGTTTACATCTGACAAAGTGTTAAGTAATCATGTATTAAGTGTGTAATAGTGCTTGGCCTATAGAAACGATGGCTATTTGATGGTTGGAGCATGTTTATCGCATGGAAGATGAGAGGCTGCTCTATGGACAGCTGGCCATTGGAACTTGAAGAATCAGGCATCCCACACTACGATTCAAGGACGTATACAAGAGGGACATGAAGTCATGCAACATCCAATTCTAAATTATGGAAACAATTGCTCAGGATCCAGCTGTTTGGAGACATGAGCTGTTTGGAGACATGAGCTGTTTGGAGACATGAGCTGTTTGGAGACATGAGCTGTTTGGAGACATGAGCTGTTTGGAGACATGAGCTGTTTGGAGACATGAGCTGTTTGGAGAAAGTCAGTTGGAAGGGGCATAGGGGCTGCCGATGCTCGTAGAATCCTTCTGGCTGCAGAAAAAACACAAAGAATGAAGAGATCAGGGGACACTGCGGCAAGTCAGCTTCCTCAGCAAGGTTGTATGATCTGTGGCAGGAACTATCACTTGCGGACCAGTCTTTACAGTCATAGTAGACAGTGTCGAAATATAAGAGACAGTGCTGGACAAAACTCACAGAGTGCCACGCGTATGGTCTACAGACTGAGACATCAATGATGATGCTGATCAAAACTACAGGAAAGTAAAATGAATATTTAAAAATCAATCAATCAAAACCTTTTCAACTCTCTGTGGAGCACAGGTCTTCAATAAATACATGTCAAGTCATAAAATATTGACTTGTCAGTATTTGTCGAAGTTTTTATTACTTAAAGTTTCTACAGGATGAAGCTGCTAGCCCTAAATCCCAACCTCGTTAGTTACCTCCAAGACATGTCTGGCAGGTTACAGTGTTATTATTTGTTTCTTCCCTTTCGGGCCCTGGTAACACCTTATTCTCAATGATGATAGTAAGTTCACAATAGCATTAACTAAATGACAAGTCTAGCATAGACTTGTCTTAATTACTATGTTTAATCCTTTTTATCTTTAAATATTCATCTTCTTCTGTGTATGTTCTCAATCTATCGCCACGAAGCCCTGAACAGAGAGTTGCAAGTTGCAGGATGCAATCCGGAGAACGGAATGCTTGTGTCGCTAGTTTATAGCTTGACTGCGGTATTTGCATCTTTTTGGTCCTACCCATCCGTCTTCGGCAGAATCTTTATATCTAAGGTGATACCCTTAAAACTTAACTTTTTACATTTGTCAGTCATTATAATTAACTTCTTGTCAATATGAATTTTAAAAAAGTCTAGTAAACTAAAAATTATAAGTTAAATTAACTTAGGCCAAGTTAATGTTACTCATGGAGCTTACCAAATAAAGATGTTAATGTTTACAACCAGACTGGGTGTCAAACTATACCTAAGCAAGGTGAAGAACTTGCAATAATGTAATGCGTCAGACAACCCCCCCCCCCCCCCCCCCCCCCACCCAAGTAAGAAATGCAAAAATATATGCACTTATTCATCCCTACATGTCTTTATTGCCTTGTATTCTGCTTGCAATTCTCAACAGTTTAGTAGTATTGTTAGTGTTCAAGATAATGAACTGGTCTTTGTTCTAATGTTTCTGTTTGTTATTCTGGCTTCTCACGTTCTTATCACATCAATTCTATACTCTGTGCTTTTCTGAGGTCTGTGTCCTAGACTGCTGTCTAGCTGTCCTTATGCTAGCACCGGATCTGTTTGCAAAATCTTTATGATTTTCATTTCAGCTTGTATTTGCTGGTATGTAATGTAATTTTCTCTGAAGTCGCATTATTTTTCAGCACATCACGTCACATCATGGTTATTGACTTTGAGAGACTCTAACCTGCGTTTAAAAAAAAATAAATATGATTTTGTCTCTATGTGTGTAGAGACATATATTAATAAAGAAGTGTTTGGTGTTATTGTTTTTATTGTGCGTGTTAGTTTCTGAGATACAAGATGAGGAAGTTGGAAATGTCCACAAATATATCCCAAACATTTAGACTTACCAATTAGGGTCTGCCAGGGTTTCAGAAATATTTTTTATTTGTCACAGAGCAATGCTACTGTTCGTCTAGAAGACATATCTGTTAGTTTCCACTTGAAACGTATTTATTACTTCCAAATAATCAAACTAAATAAACAAATTAAACAGATCGACTAGGGGACGGCGTGGCCTAGTGGTTAAGTGGCACGGCTCACAATCCGAAGGTGCTGGGCTCGATCCCCATCACAGCACCGGCCGTTACCCCTTAGAAAATGCAGGAGGAAGCAGACCCTTACATAAAATGCATGCTGAAGTCGGATGCACTGGGCCGACAGTCACAAAATAAAAACACAGTGCAACGCACACCACCTTGGGGATTAGAAAAAATAAGGCGAACGCAAAAAAAACCAGATCTACCTAAGAAAAACCTGTTACAACACCTTAACTTCATGACCCTCAATAATGACCTTTAAATCCAATTGAAAAGGAGAAGAAATCATTTCAAAATTCTCTATCAAATTAACAAGCCATTGTTTCACAAGAAACGAGCAGACAAAGTTGACTAGTTTTCAGTATTAAAATGTTCAGCCATTTCTATGGCAACAACCCGCAAGTTTACACATAATAAACTGATGACTCTGGAGCTGGCGACGTAACGCGGCAGTGGACACTGATGTAAAAATGTTCTGTTCTGATTTTGTGGTGGTGGCGTGGTAAAATTGATAACATGCTTCCAAGTATGAAAATAGCATGATTTAAAAAAAAAAACACACAAAAAGACAAGCCATTACTTTTCTGACACTCATCGATGTCTGTGTCACAAGTTGTGCCCTCCCAGCCTGCCAAGCAATGACACGTTCCGTTAATCCGGTTGCATATTGAATTATGAGGATTGCAGTTACAAGCCATGCCGCCGCAGTCAGGGCCTTGGAAACTGTCATGACATTCTGAAAAAAGGAGTGCAATTTACTGTAAAAATCAGAGAATGAAATAAGTAAATAATCGCTTAGAACATGATCAAAACAAATACAAATATTAATATTAAAATGATAACAGACTAAAAGCAAATGATTGTTTAAAAGCAAATACAGCCATCAAGGATGAAGTGTTTTTACTTATTGCAACCTGTAAATATAAATAGATCGAAGCTGTGGCAGCACTGAATGTCAATAGATGATAAAAACAAATGTATAAGTAATGGCTCAGTGAATGCACCTGAAGCAAAATGAAGACTACATTACGGCCACAAGGCCTTCATTGGGGAAAAAAAACAAACAGCTAACAGATCACAAAAAAAAAACAAGATCTGATGTCAACAGCCATACAATACAGTTTGAGCTGGCAGCCATTAAAACAGGTAGTGAGTGTCTGTGAATGTGTGTTTCATGGTATGCAATTAATGAAATAGAGTTCACCAAACCAGAAATTGTCAATTTGATTACATGTAAAATAAATACAAATGAAAAAGTGTACAATGCACTTGTTAGCCACACCCGAACAAAAAATAAAATAAAACCCACATTAAGGCCACAAGGTCCCTGCCAGAAACAAAAAAAGAGATGAAAACACAATTTTGTTGTTGTTTTTTTTTGTTTGTTTGTTTTGTTTTTGCGTTCGCCTTATTTATCTAATCCCCAAGGCGGTGTGCGTTGCACTGCGTTTTTATTTTGCGCCTATCGGCCCAGTGTATCCGACTTCAGCATGCATTTTATGTAAGGGTCTGCTTCCTCCTGCATTTTCTAAGGGTTTACTTCCCCGGGGTAACGGCCGGTGCTGTGATGGGGATCGAACCCAGCACCTTCTGGTTGTGAGCCGTGTCACTTAACCACTAGGCCACGCCGTCCCCCTGAAAACACAATATAATAAAACAAAAAAAGACAGAAATATGACAATGTACTTCAGAACACTCACTCTTGTGATTCTTTACTCAAACAATTCACAAAGTTAATAATTACACAATCAACAACTGGAGAGCACAAGTCTTAGTACTACGCAATCAATAATTCTAATCCAGGTAAGTCGCATAGATGTTAGCTCCTGAATTCTAATTAATCCAGATTTCTATCCATTGGTCTGATAGGTCAGTACCCATCTACCTAAATTTTTACCATCTGTCACAATCTATCTGTGATCTTTTTCTCAGCTCCAAGTTCTCGGATCTACTCTTGGATTCTGTTCTCTCAGATCTACTCTCGGACTCTTCTATTAATATGTTCAATATCTTTCCGCTATAAGTTGTTCAGTGTTTTTGTCTCAGCTCTCAGACTCTTGCTATCAGTTCTAACATCAGAACCACTTCATTGGGATATGCCAGTCACACACAAGCTGTGTTTATCAAAGGCTCTTGCGCTCACTTCTGTAAACCTCTCAGTCCATTTTCTTCTGAGTCCCGCAGTTGTTCTGTCTCTCTGCTCACTTCCTGAATTCGGGTTTCTCTACCTTCTCCTTTCTGCCTCCATCTTTGATCATGCACTACCTGTGTTTTTGTAGTCTTCTCCCGTAGTTTTATCATCTTCCTTGCTCTGACTTTGCCCCACCTTTTGACGTTTCGGCACACCTCTCATTATATGGTCTGACCCTCCAAGCTCTCTGTAACTTGGTCATTTTACGTCTCTTCCATCTAACTGTCTGATTAACACTTTCTGCATTTTCTTGGCCCTTCTGACTAATTTGTACCATTACTCAATTGGGCCAGCCTTTGTCCGGAGACCTTAATTGCTTCTCCCCAGAACTTCCTGTTGGCTGATTGCTTTTGGTTGGATTTTACAGACAAAAGCTCTCTGTCAACTGCTTTTAATCTCGCGTCCTGTCAATTTTCCACCTCAGAGCGATCACTCACACCTGCACAATGCCAGACTTCACGTCTACTAACTCCGACCTGCTATTTGTTGATTGTTCAACTCTTTCCTAGATGTACACTACATCATCTCTTTCACTGTAGTCGGACTCTCTTCTATCCGACCATCTGTCAGTAACAGCATCTTTGCTTGCGATTATGATGAGAGTGTTTATTTTTGCTGTGGGAACAAACCCCGTCCCTCATGTTTGAGATTCTCAAACTGTAAAGAAAGAAAGACCAATTTGGACCCATGGCTTTGTCACAGATTATTATTTTGCCTCTAGGTAGAAAAAAACTTTGCAATACCAAAATTTGTAACCCACATCTCCTTAATCAAGCACTAGTATCCTTGCCACTCAGTCACCTCTTCCTATACAATGATGAATAAAGACACAAAATAGAATCCTTATCTGCTCGGCTGAATAACACAAATGACTGCAAAGGCACTGAGGCAGAAGATATTACTGAGCAATACATGACAATATGATTATCAACATTTTATATTCAGTTCTGCTGCAGTTTCTTTAATTTCATTCTTCTTCTTCATTTGTTCTCAATCTCCCGCTACCAAGCCATGAAAAGGGCTTTGCAAGTAGCAGGATATAGTCTAAAGAATGGAATGCATTGGGTCATAGTTTACAGCTTGATTGTGATATTTGCACCTTTTGGTCCGACACATCCAGCTTCAGCAGTCATTTTTGAGAACCGAGTTGCCTTCCCTCTTCGATCTCTTCTCCTTGGCCAGTCTGCTATGTTGCAGACTGTTATTCAGTACCACCATATGGAGTTGGAGAATGTTCTTTGCAACTCTGGGTTGCTGGCCCTGACATTTGCAATCAGCTAGGTCACTGACCGCTACAGCTCATGTATTGCTGCGCATCTTGATCTCTGACATACATGATGGGGGGAAACACTCAGTAGCAAGACCTCACACAATGAGATCATTATGGTTACCAGCACCACGTAAGGCAGAGTGTAGATTATATATTGTTGGGTGCGCTAAATATCAACAGGAACAAGTCTGGAGGCTGAACTTCCAAAGTCGCACGTTCCACATGTGCAAGAAGGAAAACACCCACTGAACTGACTATGAATAGCCGAATGAGTCTAAAAGACCGACAAAGGAAGACATGGGGTGGCGGATTTTAAGAGCCAATCAGACAGACTGCAGAACTAAAGGATAGCTATTGGATATCTGGCATCACACACAAGTTAATATGTCTAATTAAATATAAAGATTCCAGTATATCATCCATATTACCTTCACAGATGCCATTATTGCTTCTTGAGAATCCTTGTGGGCAATAACACTCAAAGGCGCTGTCACTGCTTACACACATCTCATTGACAGGGCAGGAATTTGGAGTACATGTGCCCACACCTTGACATAAAAAGTAAGTAGAAGAGATGTTGCTGCACAAGCCACCTAAACCGAGTTCTTTAAGCTGCACAATTTTTTTTTGACAGTGGGCTACAATGATTTTTTTTTTTTCAGGTCTCGTCCCTTTTTCACTCCAGCCATAGGACTAACCCCACAGTTGACCTCCTTTTAGACATATACAGCAAAGCATTTTGTGTGCTTTTGCTGTGGTTGTTTCTGTAGAAATTAGTTTTACACAGTGGGGTTTGCTAACCTCATGCACAACTCTCTTCAGTCACCTTTAACAACAAGCATGGAAGTACAGTGGGCCGACTTTTTTTTTTCCAGTAAGGGATACTGGGATCCACTTGCAGAAGGTTACAGTCGCTAAAGTTTTATCCCAAGCCATATAGAAGAGAGTGGGACTGGGCCCTTCTGGCTGTAGTGCAATGCTAGGCTTCTCAGTAGGTTCACCACTATGGAACATAGTGTCCATCAGTGTTCATCCCCACCAAGTTAGGCAGGCTGCTGTAACATAGCCTGTCCCCCGGTGCACGTCGTGGATGTGAGATGGAGTACTAGTCAGTTTGTTGCGAAAGGTGCAAATATCGCATTCAAACTGTAAACTAGCAACACAACGCAATCCGTTCTCCGGACTACATCTTACTTCTTGCAAATCCCTTTTCAGGGCATGGTAGCGGGAGATTGAGAACGAATGCAGAAATTGCATAAGTAATTCAACTAATTCTCTCTAAATGGTCCTGACATGAACAACTTTGTCCAGTTCTTTCCAGCTTCTTCATATTATTCTGGCTTTGTCCTCAAGGTCAAAGTAAGTTGGCAATACCATTTTAAATTTTGGGTTTGGCTGCTTCTTGTCAGACTCTGTTGAGAGGTCTTTCTCCTTCAAGGATGGCATCTTTAGTAGTCTGGTTAATGTGTCTATATCAATAATATATCAAAGGGTTGGATAGCTGACATGATACCCAACCCTCATTTCTCAACCGTACATGTAAATGGTCATGGTCGAATTTACTAGAAACATGGACAAAAAAAGGAGTTTGAAGGACAGCCGGGGTCTTTGTGTATGAAAAGGACAAGAAAAGCACCACTGCCCCCCAGATAGCATTTCATAAGAGGCGACTGTGTAACATAGGATATTAGGTGGTTTATTAAAAGCAGCATAGATGGCACCTAGCAGGCTGCGGGTCTACTTTGCTCTAGTGCTTGAGTCTATTAAGATGGACTTGGACATCGGTTAACCACTCTCTGCAGCACTTGTCCCAATGCAGTGAAGTAATAAGCTGCTTGAGTCTAGTCTGGTAAGCAGGAAATCCTAGTCCCGGCTACATCCAGCTTACCCCCAGAGCTGGGACCTGCACAGTGACATCTGTACTGCCCTTGTAGAAGTATAGGTCAATTAAGACTAAGATGGCTAAGACTTAATACATTTTGCTCTCCTTCAAGCATAGAGTTGTAATGGATGTTCTCTACCTATTCCTTATTTGGGTCATCTTCAGGAGCTTTGCCCATAAGACTCAAGTTGCCTTTACCTCTTCTTCCACTGTTCTTCACTAGATGCCCTTAGACCTTCTCATTTGCCTTTATCCCTGAGGGTTCAAATCCAATGCATGTCTGGTTACTCTTCTCAATCAAAATATGTATTGGTAGTCATGTTCTTAACCCCATATTGTTATCTGTTATTACTCCTGGTCATGTGGAGTAAGACTAACATCTGGTCAGGCTCAGACATATTAGTCAGGGTCAGACAAAATATACTGGCCAAGACCCTCTCCTCGGTTTTCTCGTAGCCCTCCCTGGAAATGGGCTGTTTTCCTGGCAGCCTGGTTAACGAGGTGAGAGATTGACGTGATCCCCGCAGTAGTGAGCAACACGCAGATGAAGCCAAGCCAAGCATAGCACAACCGCCTGAAAGACCCCAGTCTACCTTCATCAGCATGCTCGGGATGGGAAGAAAGCTACTGCAACCCGCCACTTAACATCCTTTTGAATACGCACAAAAGAGTAGGCCTACTCATTGTGGGCATTTGAAACAACGAAACAACTGCTGGTCATCTTATTCGAAGTATGAAACAGAGAAATCTTTTGGTGAAGGTCTGCAGTCTTAATGTAATGCTCAGAGCTACATGTCATTTCCCCCCTGTCAAATGTAGGACTGATTTTGCTTGGGTTTACTTGTACACTGTTATTTGTATCCTATCAGCCACTTAAAAATTGTCAAACTATTTTGGAGCTGATGCACTAATACTGAGAAACATAAAGATCATCCAGAGACAAGATAGTGATCCTTACAGATTCTTTATCAGTCATAATGACCCTCAGAAATCATCAAAGCAACGAATTAGAGGCTCTGTCAGAAACACTTAAAGAGACCAAATAAATTCTACAGTGAAAATACAGCTGATCTCTGCTCATTGAAAGAAACATGGAATTCAAAGACATTTAGACTAGCCGAAGAGGAAGGAAGAAAATGCAAATTGAAGACAATACAACATATGAAGAAATGGAAGACTTGATTTTTTTAAACTCTACGATAAATGGCACAGACAGCACCCAGATGGAGCATGCAAGCCTTGTGAAGAAAGGATAGCATCAGGGTTAGATGAAACATAGTGATCCCACCCCCCTTTCACGGTACGCACCTGAAAACATGCTGTGTTACAGCAGCCTGACCAAGGAGGTGGGATATTGACACTGTGATCCCCATAGTAGCAAGCCCTATGACTGAAAAAGTCTAGCAATAAATCTCAGTCAGGAGGGCTCAGCCCATATTCTTCTGTATGTCTCTGAACAAAAGAGCCATTGTAACACGTTACCAAAGAAACTTAAAAACTCAGCTTGAGTAGTTTCAGACAACAACAAACAAGAACTTCTTGTCAAGAAGAAATCAAGCGACAATATTCAAACAGAGAAACCATAACAGACTGAAATATCATCTGTTCAACATTTCAAAACTGGATAGTTGATGTCAACTTCAGCTTCCCACAACACTTTGCAGCAATTGTGTACATCATTTTTAAACAATTGGCAGCACTACAGCCCACTCCCTTCCCTGCAATCAATTCTAATCCATAATTTATTTTATTTTCTGAAACCCTTACCTAAAAAATTGACAATCAAAATGTCACTTTTAAGGGATGTTCCCTGGCTGTTCTCGACAGTGCATGTATAGTTTCCAGAATCTTCACTAGTGGCATATTGAACTGAGTATGAGTACAGAACCTGTAGATTATAACATAAACAAATAAGAGTCACAAATAAAGCACAACAACCTGCATTACAACCAAAAGGCTATCATCAGGGACAATGAACAATACTTCTTCTTCTACGTACGCTGTCGAATGAACAATACAAACGAGAATAACTAATTTAAATGACAAGGTTGAATATTGAAATGACATCTAAAATGCCAGTTCCTCAAAAAATGATTGAAATTGGCAGAGAGGGAAGGGTGTAGATGTAATGTTAGGGAATAGATGGAAGAGAATAAAGATGAATTAGACAGGAACAGGTTGGTAGGACAAAAAAGATAGAAGTAAATAGGGAAACCCAGATGAAGATACAAAATGTGTTGTGACCAGGAGGCTTGAGACACCCCATGAGAAAGTTTAATAGTTTTCTTGAGCAAACAAGTGTCTAACAAGTGGCAGGAGTTAAAGGTTGAAAATATATATTAGAAATATTGATGCACAGATGGATGGATGGATTGATGGATAGGCAGACATAGGGATTTGTAGAATGGACATATGAATGGGTAGATGAATGGATAGACGAATTGGTAAATGAATTAATTTTAGGATTGATAGATGGATGAATGCATGGATGGATGGAAGGATGAATGGATAGATGAATTGAAAGATGGGAAGATAAATGCTTAGATGGGTAATAAATCAATGGATCAATAAATTGATGGATGAATGAATAATACAGAACCTGGTCTGCATTGTCTTGATCTGCTTTGTATACAGTGCTGACAGGACTTCCATTTCTGTAGAAAACTGCCAGATAGGAAGTGGTGCTTGTGGATAGGCAGAAGAGCTTGAGAGGTGACCCAATTTCTACAGTGGTCGAAATGGTTGTGAAGATATCTGGAGTAGCAGCCATTGTGCCAACTGGATAGGAAATAAGAATTAAAAATGGGTGTTTTGGTGAATGATAGCACTTAATTTTACAAGTTGCATGGATATATGAATGCATGGATGGAAGAAAAGATGGATGGATGGATGGAATATGTTGAATGATGAATGAATGGTTGAGTGAAAAGATGGATGTTTTGGTAGATGAGTGAATGGATGAATGCATAGAAGAAGAAATTAATTAGTAAATGGAAGTGTGGGTAGATGGATGTGTGAGTAGATATATTAAAGGTAGAGTGCTTGAATAGATTGAAGAGTGAGTGCATGGGTTTATGTATGGGTGGATAGGTAGATAGATGAATGGATGGATGAATGAATGGATGAATAGATGGATTAGTTAAATGGGTTGATGGATGGGTGAATATATGTGAAAAGATGGATGAATGGGTGAATAGATAGATGAATGGAATAAGTTGATGAATGAATGGAAATGTGAAACAATGAATGAATGGATAGGTGAAAAGATGAATGAATGGGTAAATAGATGAATGAATGATTGAATAGATAGATGGATGGAATAGGTTGATGGATGAATGGATAGGTGAAAAAATTAATGAATGAATAGGTGAAAAGATGAATGAATGGCTATGTGAAAAGATGGATGAATGGATAGGTGAAAAGATGAATGACTGGGTAAATTTACAGATGAATGGATGGGTGAAATAGATGAATGAATGGAATAGGTTGATGGATGAATGAATGAATGGATCTGTGAATGGATGGTGAACAGAATCGGTTGATGGATGGATGAATGAAATGAGTTGATGGATGGATGAATGGATCAGTAAACAGATGCAGAATGAAATGGGTTAATGGATGAATGAATTGAATGTGCTGATGGATGGATCAATGGATCAGTGAATAAAAAGTGAATGGAATTGGTTGATGGATGGATGAACAAATCTGTGAAGATTATGAACAGAACGGGTTGATGGATGGATGAAAGGAACAGGTTGATGGATGGATGAAAGGAACAGGTTGATGGATGTTTGAATGGAACAGGTTGATGGATGGATGAATGAAACAGGTTGATGGATGAATGAAAGGAACAGGTTGATGGATGGATGAAAGGAACAGGTTGATGGATGGATGAAAGGAACAGGTTGATGGATGGATGAAAGGAACAGGTTGATGGATGGATGAAAGGAACAGGTTGATGGATGTTTGAATGGAACAGGTTGATGGATGGATGAAAGGAACAGGTTGATGGATGGATGAATAGAACAGGTTGATGGATGGATGAAAGGAACAGGTTGATGGATGGATGAAAGGAACAGGTTGATGGATGGATGAAAGGAACAGGTTGATGGATGGATGAAAGGAACAGGTTGATGGATGTTTGAATGGAACAGGTTGATGGATGGATGAAAGGAACAGGTTGATGGATGGATGAAAGGAACAGGTTGATGGATGTTTGAATGGAACAGGTTGATGGATGGATGAATGAAACAGGTTGATGGATGGATGAATAGAACAGGTTGATGGATGGATGAAAGGAACATGTTGATGGATGAATGAAACAGGTTGATGGATATTTGAATGAAACATGTTGATGGATGGATGAAAGGAACATGTTGATGGATGAATGAAACAGGTTGATGGATGGATGAATAGAACAGGTTGATGGATGGATGAATGAAACAGGTTGATGGATATTTGAATGAAACATTTTGATGGATGGATGAAAGGAACAGGTTGATGGATGGATGAAAAGAACATGTTGATGGATGTTTGAATGAAACAGCTTGATGGATGGATGAATGAAACAGGTTGATGGATGAATGGAACATGTTGATGGATGAACAGAACAGGTTGATGGATGAATGGAACAGGTTGATGGATGGATGAATGAAACAGGTTGATGGATGGATGGGTGAATGAAACAGGTTGATGGATGTTTGAATGAAACAGGTTGATGGATGGATGAAACAGGTTGATGGATGTTTGAATGAAACAGGTTGATGGATGAATGAAACAGGTTGATGTTTGAATGAAACAGGTTGATGGATGGATGAAACAGGTTGATGGATGGATGAAACAGGTTGATGAATGTTTGAATGAAACAGGTTGATGGATGGATGAAACAGGTTGATGGATGTTTGAATGAAACAGGTTGATGGATGGATGAAACAGGTTGATGGATGTTTGAATGAAACAGGTTGATGGATGATTGAAACAGGTTGATGGATGAATGAAACAGGTTGATGGATGTTTGAATGAAACAGGTTGATGGATGGATGAAACAGGTTGATGGATGGATGAATGAAACAGGTTGATGGATGTTTGAATGAAACAGGTTGATGGATGGATGAAAGGACCATGTTGATGGATGGATGAAACAGGTTGATGAATGTTTGAATGAAACAGGTTGATGGATGGATGAAAGGACCATTTTGATGGATGGATGAAACAGGTTGATGAATGTTTGAATGAAACAGGTGGATGGATGGATGAAAGGACCATGTTGATGGATGGATGAAAGGACCATGTTGATGGATGGATGGATGAAACAGGTTGATGGATGTTTGAATGGAACAGGTTGATGAATGTTTGAATGAAACAGGTTGATGGATGGATGAATGAAACATGTTGATGGATGGATGAAACAGGTTGATGGATGGATGAATAGAACAGGTTGATGGATGGATGAATAGAATAGGTTGATGGATGGATGAAAGGAACAGGTTGATGGATATTTGAATGAAACAGGTTGATGGATGGATGAATGAAACATGTTGATGGATGGATGAATAGAATAGGTTGATGGATGGATGAACGGAATATGCTGATGGATGGATAAATGGATAGGTAAGTAGATGGATCACAGAATGTTAACGTTTTGTCTAATAAACTTACAAGCAAGGAAATAATCATCACTGTTAGGGTAGTACCATGATTCAATCTTCTGTCTGCAAGAATATTTGCCCTCGTCGTACTGGCTCAGTCCTACCAAAATGAGTTCTGGTAAGTTCTGTGGAAGAATTTTCCCATTCCTCTTCCAAATGATATCACTGCCATCTGAAGCTTTTTCTGTTTTGCATATGAGAGTGAGGCTGCCACCTAATGTAGGTGAGTCTGATGATGCGTTGATAGTTGGTCGAGCTGTTTATAAAGTAGAATAAATGATCAGACCCAGATTTGTCTCAATAGATATTTATGTGAAGAATTTATAATGGTCAAGAGATACCAGCAATCTCATAACAGAAGTCACGACCAGAGATGAAGCGTTAAGAGACTTCATTACATTTGATTTCAGCATTTTCTTATTTTTCTTCGTCTTTATTGTTCACCCTCAAATAATCGCATATATTTTCTTATCAAACTTGGTGGTCCGACTATGGCTTGTCATTACCAAATAGTTTATATCTCACAAATGGATTGGATAGGGGCATGTTGTCACTCTGCTCCTCTCATGGAGCAGATGGATGTGGAGAACATGTTCCATTATTTATTTCTTCTCCCCACATGTCTGTGTGCTCAATTTATAATTTACGGACAAGATTATTTTTCAGTTTACTGTCTGAATATTGTCACATTGTTTGATCTCTTCTTGGCAAGTAGTTTGCTTCTGTTGTATCAGATTATGTTAACATTTTCAGAAGTAGGTGTTCAGTACCCTTCATTGCTGTTTTGCTAACCTAACTAAGTCAGGTACCAATTTACAGCCAGGTAAACTGAAATGTGTCAAGACTGGGGATTGAAAATGGTCAAAAGATTCGTACTTATGTCCTTAATCAAGGACTTGACCCAAAAAAATCTGCATAAAAGCAAACATCAAACTGAGTTATCATTCATGTTTGGGGAGGAAGACTAACGTCTGGTCAAACAAAATATACTGATCAGACATGCTAGTCAGGGGCAGGAAAAACATACTGGCCAAGATGTTCACATCAGCTTCCTAGTAGCCCTCCCTGGAAACAGGCTGTTTTCATGGCAGGCTGGCTAACAAGGTGAGGGATCGACATGATCCTCGTAGTAGTGAGTAACATGCAGATGAAGCCAAGCATAGCACAACCGTCTGGAGGACCCCGGTCCACCTTCTTCAGCACGCTCAGGATGTGAGGAAAGCTACTGAAATCCACCACTTAATGTCTTTTTCAGGGCGGACAAAAGAAGAGTAACCTTCTCATTTGAGCATTTACAAACAACAGCAACCATCTATGTTGACATATCTCCTGATAGTGGGAGATGCTCTGTAGCAAGATCTCTCACAATGTCAGTTTAGCAGTTACCAGCACAGTCAAAGTCAGAGCATAAGTCTTATACTGCTAGGTAGGCTAAATTACAAATCAGAAAAGCCCAGAAGCTGAATACTCTACAGCTGCAACTTCTCTAGATCTAATAAGACAGAAGAAGGAAACCACCCACAAACCTACTGCTAATAGTAAAATGTGAGTCTGCAAAGCAAGGCAAAGAAGATGTGAGATGGAGGAATCTTCTAGGGCCAACCAGAAGAATTTGTAGAAAAGGATAACTTTGGCTACTTGCATCAGACACTGATCTGCTTAACTGAATTCCAAATTTTCTTCTTGTACCTTTGACTGATGACTGAGTCAACAGTGAATCACTCTATGTCATTATTCAGAATTGCAACTAATTTCATCTACTTTGCTTGATTTGTGGTCATTCTTTGTATGGTACCTCAGCACTGTTCATGATTTTTTCCATGCTCATATTGTTGCAAAAACAGGACGGATGATGATGATTAAAAAATAGCTCAATAATGTGGCATTCTATCAAACATAAAATTAAGGTGCAAGAAACATTTCTACAGTTCCAAGGCTCCACAAGTGATTGCTGGCCAAACAGAATAGAACCATGGTTTCTTTCCTTGTTGTAGGAGGTGACTAAAGATGGCTGAGCATTGAACTGGCAACCTCATGATGTAAAAACCATTGTGTTGGACCTATGCTTCACCAAATCAAACAAACAAATAAAGAAAAGAAGAAGGCTCCTGCAATGATCACATGCAACATACTGACCAAAACACTACCTCAATTACAGACTTTTACAGCAGCTTATCCAATGAGATGGTGATCAACACTGCAATACTTGTAGAAGTAAGCTTGCTGTAAAACTGTGCATCGCATTGCACTACAGCAAGGATGCCATAGGTCTATATTTTCCAGCATCCCCCAGGATATAAAAAAAATCCACTACAAATCCACCACCACAGAAAATTCATCCACAGTGAAGAACTCAAGATACAAAGAGCTTCTAAATTAACAATATATGTACACTTCATATTGCTGTGGCTGGAGGCGCAGAAGAGGCCATCCCCACACAGTATGACTCCAGCAGATATCAACCTCCTCCTCCGCCCTGGACGAGACCTGGAACCATGTCACAGCAGTGGGTCATGTATGTGGCCGATCGACGCATTGGTCCTCATACTCCTAGGTGAACATTATTATATTGCTGTGCAACAAATGTTCAGATATTTTATTTATTCTCAATATCAATCAATCAATCAATTAAAACCATTCAGCCACCTTCATGTGGAGCACAGGTCTTCAACAAATACATGCCAAGTCCTCCTGTCCTGGACAATCTGTTCCAAGTCTGTCCACGTATTTCCTGTTTCCTTTATGTTTGTCTTGAGCTCTCTTCTCTACGTGTGTTTTAGTCTGTCTCTCCTTCTTTTGCCTTTGGGACTCCAGAACACAGCCTTTCTTGTAATGCTATCAGCTAGGTTACTTAATGTGTCTCCAATCCAACATCAGCGTCTTCTCCCGGCATCATGTTTCACTGATATCTATCTGGTTCTTTCAAACAGTTCCATATTAGTGATCCTATTAACCACACTATTCTGCGCAGGCACCCATTTATGAAAGTTCATACCTTTTTTGTAGTTCTCTATGTTTCAGGGCCATACAATAGAACTATCCATATTTGTTGAAGTTTATGTGGCTTAACTTCAAGTTTCTACAGGATGAAGTAGCAGGCCCCATAAACCTGACGCAAAATCGAAAAGCAAAAATTATATTTCTCCTGATGTGGTCGTTGTTTGTATAAAAGTTAAAGATAGCCCCATAGCAGATCCTGCAGTCAGAGATGAAGTGTTAGAGGCTTCATTGTACTAGTCCTTAGCTTCTTATGAAATGGGATGGTCAGTTCCCTTCCTTGCTGCATTATCTTCCCTAACAGTAAGCCTGATACCCATTTACAGATGGTTAACTACAGTGTGTTGCTAACAGGAGTTGTTGTTTCGAATGCCCACAATGAGTAGGTTCACTCTTTTGTGCGCCCTGAAATGGACGTTAAGTGGCAGGTTACAGTAGCTTTTCTCACATCTCTAGTGTGCTAATGAAGGTGGACCGCGATCTTCCAGGCAGATGTGTAATGCTTGGCTTCATTTGCGTGGCACTCACTACTATGGGGATCACGTCGATCTACATCTCGTCAGCCAGACTGCCTTGAAAACAGTCCATTTCTAGGGAACGCTACATGGAAGAGAGATAGTGTTCTTGGTCAGTATATTGTGCCTGACCATGACACGACATCCTAGTCAGTATGTTCTTTATGACAGGACTAGCATCTCAATTCCACTACTAACAGGAGTAAAACTCCATTGCCATTAGAAGCGAGCACTCTACTACTGTGCTTCAGGAATGCTTACACATGTGTATCATTGGTATTAAGGGAACCATGTCCTTTATGACTCACATATTTAATGTACAACTTACCCACTACATTTACTGGTAATGGATAACTATAAAGTGAATCTCCAATCTGATTGCTTGCTTTGCAGGTGTAGTTATAATGTCCAATAGCAAGTCCTGATACCTCAAACTCTCCTTTGGCTTCACTTTTTGCAACTTCTTGTCCATCCTTGTACAGGGTAAATTTATTAACATTCTCAGAAATTTGTGAAAAATAATTGTAGGCTGGCTGCTGTGATATACACCTGAGAACAAATAATATGACAAGATTGATGATAATGATAATACAATTGAGTTTAGGAGATCCAAACAATTTATTACATTCTTTTTTTTCTTTCTCGTTAGCCTTATTTATTTATTCCCCAAGGCGGGTGTGCATTGCACTGCGGTTTTTATTTTGCGGCTGTCAACCCAGTGCATCTGATTTCAGCATGCATTTTATGTAAGGGTCTGCTTCCTCCTGCATTTTATAAGGGTTTGCTTCCCCGGGGTAACGGCCGGTGCTGTGATGGGGATCGAACCCAACACCTCAGGGTTGTGAGCCATGTCACTAAACCACTAGCCCATGCCATCCCCGTATATTCTTTTAAACAACATGTCAAAGTATAAATGGTTTCTTCTATTTAGACGTTTGTGCTGAAAAGGATGTTTGTGACCTTGTGCCATAGTTTACAGCAGGATCACGATATCTACATCTTTCGGCCTGAGAAAATTTGATTTTAGCGCTGCATTCTTGGGACAGAGTTTGCCTTCATTCTTTGACACCTAATCTCTTAGCCAGGCAACATGGTTGCAGTCTGTTTTCAGAGTCACCATTTGGAGGTAGAATAGTGTCTAGGTCAGTCATGGGTCACTGACCCTGATGCAAGCCGCCAACTACGAGTCACAGGCTGTTGTCAGCTCATTAACTGCTGCTTCTTTGGCCCCATATATTATTTAAAGGGGGGAAAAAAAGTATCCTCTCTCATACTACGCACTGTTTGTCGGGTTGTCAGTAATCATACCAAAAATAGCTCTTTAACATGTGACTTTTAATTTGTCGATAGACACAACGAAAATCCACGTACTTACACAACAATTCATTCCATAAGTTTATTAGCAGTGATAGTGCAATTTGTAAGATGTGGCAGAAGATTTAGAAAATGATGATTCCAATCCAGCAGGGCTAAATATGCAAATTTGATTTCTCAATTGATTTTTTTTTACATTGAATATTTTATGCAGCAATATTTGAGAAGTATTTTTTTATTTAGTGAATTGTGGAACACAAAGTGAGTGAGAGTAATTTGTGAATCTAGTAATTGATTGTTAATAATATAATTTAATATTGTTGCTATGATAGTATGATTAGCGCAGTGGTAGAGAACTCACTTTTTTAAGACAAAGATATGGGGTAAGAATCCCGCTATTGATACATTCAAGTCAACCCAACTGTAACTGCATATTTGTCATATGACTAGAGAAGTAAAAGGCAGCAAGGAAAGGAACTGACCACCATACCTCATACAAGCTGTGACTTTGTATACTGAAGTCTAACAACTTCATCCCTGATGGCAGTGTAACTACTATGCGACAAGCCTTGATTTAGTTTCTGATTGAGTTTTTTAACTCTTCTTTTTTCTGTGTCAGGTAGTGTGAGGTAGTGGAATGTACATGTTCTCTTCGGTTGTTTTGTCTCTCCATATATGGTGTTTTAGATGAAGATATTTGGTGGTAGTAGCTGTTTCCATAATTCTGACAATCCAGAAGATGATATTTTACTGTTTCCTCTTGTCCGTTGTAATGCTTGCAGTATAGTACGTGGTCTGCAGGTCACTATGTGTAGATGTTCAATCAACAGCACACCTCTTGTTTGCAGCCTGACAATTGCACTCTGGTCGCTTAGGCACAAATTCAGAATTGGGTTGAGACATGTCTGCATACAGAGCTCTTGCAGTCACATCTGTATGTTTATCGGTCCACACAATGTTATATGCAGTTGTGGATAGAGAAGACTGGAAGATCTGGCATAGGAAAGGTGAAGTTGGTGTGTATCTATTGAAGACATGTACTAAATATTGATTGATTCATCACTCCACACTGAAAGTCAAGCATAGGGCCACCACTACAGTCAGTCTGTTTACAGGAAAATTGTATCTGAGTATTTGCGTTGGTGGTTTTATAGCACTGGTTTTACTAGTTCCATGTACCGTCATCTTTAGTTGTCTTTTATGACAATTCTGGATAGTTAAGGTGTAAAAAAAAAAACAACATAATGTATGATTAGATACAGTGTTAAGGCAAAAACACAAACAAAACCTACATTTTGATCTTCATCAGGAACAACAAACAACAATGAACTAGTAAATCATAGAAGTAAAGAATACATAAATGGAGGATATGAAAATATAAAGGGGTAAAAGATGGAAGGTTACAGTGGCTCTATTCTGATCAACCTGAGTACAACACAGATAGAGGAAGTTGCTGAAAGTTTCCCGCTATCTTCTCTTGTCCCTCCAGCAGGAGTATAGCATGACTACCGCAGCTTCTCTGCTTTGGGAAGCTAGTGCCAAAGCACTTAGTGTGCTTGCAACGATAGTTGTTTCTGTAATAATTTGTTTTACATGATGAAATTGCAAGCCCCATGCACAACTGACTTTGGTCACCGTTAATGACAACACGGAGGTGCAGTGAGCCAGTTCTTTCCTCCCTGGTAAGGTGCCCTGTATCAACTTGAGGATGTAAACTTAAATTAACGTCTTTATACTGGTTTAGAAAGCTCCACAGTCTTTATACAACTAGTTTCTTAGAGGGTGTTTTTTTTTTACAGATGTGCAAGTCCATCTTAATATACTCAAACACTAAAGCTAAGTAGATCCGTAATCAGTTAGGTGCCATCTATAACTGCTCTTAACAAACCACCTGGGGAAAGGTACAAATAACTTGGGTAGATTTGTAATTTTGTCTGGGTAGCGGCCATTAAGCCTACTCTTTTCGATTTCCAACTGACAATTAATTTTTTATGTGCTGGACACTGAACACGGGACACCAATCTCACTACCTAGAGATCAGGGAAATTTTTATCAGACAATCCACATGGAAAAAAATCTTGGTCACCACAGTGATTCTTCTTCTTCTTCTTCTTCTTCGTACGCAGTCAGACAGTAACCATTATTTTTTCGAAAAAAGCGGCGGTCATCCTGAGGCTGTCAACACTGCCATAGAGCTTGTCTTGCAGTTCCACTGGTGATGGCCACATCTGCTCTCTCTGATCCTCGTATGTTGGGCAGTTCTGCAGCAGATGTTCAGCGGTCATTTTACCGGTACCGCACGGGCATTTGTCAGTACCACCTATCTTCAATTTATTGAATAGGTGGTACCTCAGTCTATTGTGGCCAGTGCGAAGTCTGAAAACAACGACCTGCTCTCTTCTGTTCAACTGGTAATAGGCATCGTTTTTGGTGTAACCAGTATGTTCGGTTTCCCATTTGGTCATGTATCTGGCTTTAATAAGCCGTTTTGACTCTTCGTACGTCATACTAGTATCTGTTCCACAGTGATTCAAATACGCGACCTCCGGCACTGGAGGCGGACACCTTTGCCTAAAGACTACTGAGGCCCCCCCCTCTGGTGAAAGATTATTAATAGATTAAATGATTACCTTAGAAGGATAGTGTCTCCATCTCCAAACATGAAAAATACAACACCCGAGTCCTGATTAAGCCTGAAGGGATTTTCCTCGTCACTAACACCCAACACAAGAGAAGGCTGTAATGGTTCACGCACTGACAACAGAATTGATAGACAAAAATAGGTATGTCTGTTTTCATGGGCAAACTTATTTTTCTTCATATACCCTCTCTTTCTCTCTCTCTCTAATTTTTAAATTGTTAACTGTTAACAGTTCCATTTCATTTGGGAAGTGTGTGTGTGTGTGTGTGTGTATGTGTGTGTGAGTGTGTGTGTGTGTGTGTGTGAGTGTGTGTGTGTGTGCATATGTGTAAATCACATGCAAAACATAATTTAAAGGCAGATTCACCCAAAATTTACGTCTAATACATGCTTTCCACTCTGTTGCTCAACTATGACATTTCAGTTTTTAGAATAACTTTATGTAAGGAAGAATTTCTTGCTCATATGCAGTTTTTATTTAATGAAGTGAATTTTCAATTTAGTTAGTATTTGTTTAAAATTTGTGACTTTTTTTCACAATAGGATTAGAACTTCAAGAACAGGGAAATGACATTATTTGATCAGGTCATTGATAATGCATCTGGATTACACATGAATATTCAATAAATCTGATTCAGGCTTTTTAGGGACACAGAAGAAAGTGACTGTGGTGATGCTATTCAGGGATAGAGCAAAAGTACAATTACGCATGAGTAAACATTAAAAAGAAATGAACGTGGTATTTTCTTCTCCACACTAACTACATCTAACGCCTCATACTAGTATACATTTTTGTTATGAATACTTCACAACGTAGATAACTTAATTATTTGTCTTTATCTTTAGATCAAATGTTTAACTCAATTTGTTTAATTTTAATTAATTTTATTCATTAAAAGAAAAAACTGTTTGACTTTTAAAGGAAAAGACATCTAAAAAAACTAGGCTGGACTAGAAAGGGTAAAAAGTATAACATAGTTTGCTGCATTTTAGTCAAGTCAAGTCATTCTGTAACCAGTGAGGTCTGTGGTCACACATGAAGACATCCCTACAAACCCACACCATCCCTCTCTGTCAGCGGCCACTGCCTGTGCCTCCTCTGGTCGGAGATTGGTCCATTCTTTTAGGTTGTTCCCCCATCTCTTTTTGGGACAATCTTTTCACCGTCCGCAATGCACCTTTTCATCGTCATAATCATGTAGTCTGTCCTTTATAGAACATCATTGCCATCACAGTCTGTCTGAAAGAAACTCTTTCCCTTGCCAAAACTCCAGCCTCCGCCACACTCATACCCAGGCATTCCTGGATATCTTGGTACCATCGTGTTCTTGGTCTACCCCTGTCTCTTTTGCCTGGCACCATACTTTCTATGACTGTTCTCTCAAGACCATTGTGTCTCTTTATCTACCCACAGCATTCTGATTTTAAGGCACCAGAGACTTACATCTTGTCCCTTCTCCTATTAATAGGAACAGTTATATTGCAAGAAGTCTAGCAAGGTAGAGACAGACTAAAATCACACATTGTGAGGAAAGCTCAAGACAAACATCAACGAAATAGTGAGGACGTGGACAGAGCTGGAATGCATGACTCAGAACAGAACGTGGTGTGTATTTGATGAAGACCTGGGCTCCACAGGGAACTGAAAGGTTTTGATTGATTCCTTGATCCTTTAGGAGCAAAACCTTGCTGGTTCATGAATCTTAACACATGTAAGTTTGGTTTAGTGAGCCATGCCACTAACCATTTAACTACAAAAGCCTCTATAGATCCTTCAGATGTGAAAGCTATTTCAAGGGTACCACCAGGATAAAAAAGGCTGAGGGAAAGATTGATCTAACTAAATGATAACTTGACTGGTTCCCTCCTCTTCTACCAGTGTAGACATCTTCTTTTAATTTTCTTGTGGTTTATGGTTTTTACAGGATGAATAGCCAGCCACATGCCTAACCACTTCCCAGTACCCTTATACTTCATGCATTGCAGGTTACAGTGTTGCTATTCTTTGCTGCCTTTCTGGCTCTTATAAAACACAGGCCCTAAATGAATACAGATGGAAACATATTAAACATTATTATTTTACTTGCGCAAATATAATAACTACTTAAAAGGTCTTTGTCAGGGAATAGACCCATAGCAGAACATCTAACTAAAATTGTCAAGGTGATCTCATAGCTTCTACCTCAAATAGGTTATACCAAACTGTTGAGTTGCTTCTTACAAAATGCTCAAAGTGTGCCAGTGGTCAAACTCTCGTCTGTGTCCCACACAGATGAAAACAAAAACAGGAAAGTCAGAGATGTAGATTTCTTGCGGTATTATCAGCATCGCATTATTTGCCCTCTTGACAAATGTCCTTCTTCCCTCTTGACAAATATCCATCTGCCCTCTTGACAAATGAATGTCCATCTTCCCTCTTGACAAATATCCATCTGCCCTCTTGACAAATATCCATCTGCCCTCTTGACAAATGAATGTCCATCTTCCCTCTTGACAAATGTCCATCTGCCCTCTTGACAAATGTCCATCTTCCCTCTTGACAAATGTCTATCTGCCCTCTTGACAAATGTCCATCTTCCCTCTTGGATGGTCGAGTTGTATATGTCTTATTAGCGGACTTGTCCATGTTTGTCAACATTATTGTGACTTAAAATTTAGACAGGATTAAGAACCAGACCCAAGCGCAACCCTCCTTAGTAGCCTATTACTACATACTTGACAGGTTTATGCTTTTATTTTTTGCTCACTTTTCGGGCTCCTGCAACATTAATCCCTCCCTAAAACCACACAGGAACAAGTACTGTAGCACTTACAGATGATGTAAATATTGGCTGAATGAATCTCAATGAAGTTGTAGTTGTAGAAACTTGTGCAGTTTGTGTACAAGCATGAATATCGGCCATCATCTTCCCTGGCAAGGGACAGCAGAGTGAATGTGCGGCCAGTTCTCATGAACTCATCATTATTCTTTGACCACAAAACATTGGAATCTGGAATTCTAGGTGGGACCTCGCACATGAAGGTTATATCTTGACCCAGAGTTGCATTTGGGTTGTTTACTGAGATTCTGGGAACTGGAAATACTGAAATGAAATATTTGAAAATGATGTTAAAAAAGCTGTATAACCATTAGAGTGTGGAAGTGTCAAAACGGATAGAGTGTTTGTCTCTCGTGCCAAAGGGGCTGGGTTAATTTCTAACATGCTTCAGTATCCAGTATAAATGAATACCTGGCCAATTGATGCCTTCCACCTATTCCTATTTTGGGCTATAATCTTTAGCTTCCCCCATAAGACTCCAGCTGCCATGTCCTATTCTTCCAATATACTTTGCCAAGCATTCTTTGGAACATCCACTTGTCTTTTTTCCCAGTTGGTTCAATCCAGTGCATGTCTGGTTATGTTGTTTAGCTTCTTTCTGAGGTGTATTAAATCATCTTCCCTTTCTCAAATTTTCAGATGTGTTTGTTGTTGGCATGCTCTTTGCCAAAGATCTGTGTTTATTTTTACCTTTGGCCATCTAATATTAAATATGCAATAAAGACATCTGTTGTCAAAGATCTGCAGTCTAGATGTAAAATTCTTCATTACATGTCATGCTTCAGAGTTATAGATACACCCGAGGGAAAAGATCTACAGTCTGTGTGTGATACTCTTCATTGCATGATTTGTCTTTGAGCTTTATAGAAAATGCAACGTGGAAAATCACAGAAACAAGTATAAGTTTTTTTTTTACATGGACACAATGAATAAAACTGTGGACTAAGCAATGACCAAAATGTCTTTTATCAGAGAAAAATGCCATATGATTATCTAGGAGCTACGCAGCATAGTGGTTAGCGACACAACTCACAATCCTTACTTAATCGCTTCTCTTCTACCCTGGGGTGTAGAGGTTTACTAGAAAGAGTGCCATACCTTTCTACCAGCTGTCTTCCTCTTGTCTTGGTTTGAGTCTGCTCTACTGTCTATTATAAACTTTCTTATGTTGTCATCACAGGAGAATTTTGGTCGTCTTTGGGGGTCTGGATCCCTGGCGCTTTGCTTCTCATGACTGTTGTTGTAGTTGATCTTCTTTCATTCTGCAGATATGGCCAAACCATTGAAGTTCAGATTGCTCCACTTGAGTCTGCTAGACATCAAGATCTTGTCATATTGTAGGCCTTGTCTCTCCTTGTCACTTGGACCACCTTCCTTAGACATCTTGTTTCTAACATTTGGAGCTGGTTTTCCTGGGTTGTTGCCGCTGACCATAAC
This sequence comes from Ariolimax columbianus, assembly GCA_036924085.1. Classification (NCBI taxonomy): domain Eukaryota; kingdom Metazoa; phylum Mollusca; class Gastropoda; order Stylommatophora; family Arionidae; genus Ariolimax; species Ariolimax columbianus. The sequence goes on from JAVGWX010000002.1 coordinate 125,190,830, forward strand.
TCACGTCCAGTCAAAACTTGTACATAGGTGCAATAGTATGCTGCCATCTTAGATTTCAAACTTTTTTCTCTTTTGCCGAAGAATCCTTTATTTATGGCATGAAAATATAATCTTTCCAGATTAGAAGGTTGTTCTGATTTAGTAATCAGGGCCACATCATCAGTAAATGCCAGATATGATATATAGATTGGTCTCATCTGCAATACCCCAGTGAGTAGTTTTTGGACCTCTTCTTACAGGCTTTGAAGACATCATCCATGAATAGTATGAAGAGGTATGGTGATATAATGTTGCTATTCCTTATGCCACTGATGGTCCTGAACTCGTCTGACTTGTCGTTTCCTGTCTTTCTGTAGTTTCTCTTTATCATTTACTGTCAAATAGCCATACCTATTTCCCTCAAAAATGTGGTGGTACATATATATACAATATATATATATATATATATATATATATATATATATATATATATATATACATACATATATATATATATATATATATACACATATACTAACACATACCCATACACATACATAGACCAACATATATACATATGGAAATGTGTACTTACAAAAACATAAATTTGTAAACATAAGATAAGAGGGAAGAGCAGAGAATAAAGAGGAACAGACACAGAGAAAGAGAGAGAGAGAGAGAGAGAGAGAGAGAGAGAGAGAGAGAGAGAGAGAGAGAGAGAGAGAGAGAGAGAAAGAGAGAACAGATGCAGTACAATTTTGTTTTAAATTATCATTACTGTGTTTTTTTTATATAGTTGTGATCTGCTTGGATGATTATTGACTGAGAAATAGCGGCAGCTTGCCCTGCAGTAACCTTACAGTGCACAGGATATGTTTTTATTTTTAACTTACCAGTGTTTTGAAGATGTGTTCTATTGGTTAAGAAGTAGGTATCATCAAAAGTATCACAATGAAAGGTATAATATGTGTTCAATTAATTTGGCCTGAGACACCACTAACAACAATCACAAACATACCATCTGTAGCAGAAACACTGACTGTAGTACTGTGCTGAGATTCACCCATTGAGTTTATGGCAGTACAGGTGTAGTTTCCGACATTATCAGGCACACTGATGTCAATGATATAGTACCTCATGATGACAAGCTCCATGGAGAAGGAAAGCTTCTCTCCAAATAGTACATTTTTAATTTTTACACCATTTTTATAAAGTCTGGAGAAAAATATGTGTTTTTAAAATGAATTTTCTTTTTTCAAAAAATATTCAGAACTAACAAATAATAAAGGTAGAGGGAGTTCCACATCAGACTTGACTGCTGGGAGAGACTTCAGTGTACTAAGTCACAGCTTGTATGAGGTGGGGTGGACAGTTGCCTTTTTCACTACTATGTACCCATTTATAGCTGGGTTGACTGGAGCATAATGAAAGTAGAAGTTAAAACCTGTACCTTTGTCAAATAATAAATAAAGAAAAATAGCATTCTAACTTTAGTGTACAGAAAAAAAATGAAAGGTCATCCACTGCAGACACTGCCATCAAAAATGAACACAATGTATGAAACCTCTTTAACCCACTACACTCTCAAGTTTGCAACAGGCATATTTAATTACAAGTTCAGTTCAGTTCATCCCGTAACCCATCAGGTCACTGGGGTACACTTGAAGACACTCCCACAATACCACGCCATCTGTATCAATCCGCTGCCGCCAGTCGTGCCTCACTGGGTCGAAGGTTTGACCACTCAGTGATGTTGTCTGCCCATCTCTTCCTCGGACGTCCTCGCCCTCTCTTTCCTGGTACAGAACCATAAATCATAAGTGCGGGGATATAAACATTTACTTCCCTCATACTCACAGGCGTGATCAAATGTAACACGTCTATGCTGCGTCAAGTGTGTCAATGTACTGGCTGGCATGATGATGTTCCAGTTCACATAAAAAGCACAGATCAATGAACAAGTGAGCACATGCTCATCTTCTAGCATTCATAGGTTCTACAGCAGATCATTATCAATGTGGCTGATGTGATAATGAATTCGTTCAAGGTGATCAGCAAGAGGTGATTCTGTTGTAAGGATCAGTTGTTATTTGAACGACAACATGTGTGTGATTCAGATTACCAATCGTTCATAGATTAGGATCAACTTCACTTAACTTAACGTCTTTATACTGGCTTAGAAGACTCTGCAGAGTCTGTATACAACCAGTTTCATTTTCATTTCCTGGCTTTAAAAGCTATGTGCATGCAATCTGTTCTTAAATGCATCAATTGTCCTTGCCTCCACTACCTCCTGTGGCAATGTATTCCAAGCATTCACAACTCTCTGACTAAAAAAATATTTCCTAATATCTAATCTGGACCTTTATTTAGTTACTTCGTAGCCATGTCTTCTTGTTCTTGTGGGTGGTTGTGTTTCAAAAAACTTGTTATAGTCTAATTGATCCTTTCCTTTGATTATCTTATAAAGCTGTATTAACCTACAATTTTTCTCATTTCTAGACACTGTAGGCCGATTTTTCTCTTTTCTCATAACAGGAATTCTGGAATCCCACTATCAAATTGTCGCTCTTCTTTGTATCCTTTCCAGAAAGTTTATATCCCCTGTACGATAAGGACTCCACACCTGTACACAGTACTCCAAACTAGGTCTAACTAATGCTTTATACAGTTTCTTCTTCTTTTTCTTCATTCGTTCTCAATATCCCGCTACCAAACCCTGAAAAGGGCTTTGCAAGTAGCAAAATGTAGTAAAGAGAACTGAATGCATTGTGTCATAGTTTACAGCTTGACTGCAATATTTGCACCTTTTGGTCCATCACATTCGACTTCAGCAGGCATTTTGGAGTACCGGGCTTTATACAGTTTGACAATCACTTCCTTGCTCCTATGTTAAATATTTATTTTTATTGTATTTAACATGGCATTTGCCTTTTTCACTGCTACCTTGACTTAATCACTCACTTTACCTGTATGATATATTATAACCCCTAGGTCCCTTCCCTTTTCTATCATTTAAATATTGTTCTCACCCATTCTGTAATTATGTTCCATATTGTAAAAAAAAAAGATCCCATCATGCATGGGGCGCATAGGAAAGGAAGTGTTAGGCCCACATTATTTTGTAACACACGGTACTTAGTGGATAATGTAGTCAGCATCATGCTGGCTGCCATTACTTTCCGGACTAAACCAGTACCCATTTAAGGCTAAGTTGACCAGGGAGCCATTGCGGTCTGAAAAGCATTTCTGCATTAACTGGGGAATGAACCCTGGACCGCTTAGAGGTGAAGCTAGTGCGCCAAACTCTGCACTAAGCGCTCCCTGTGTTCCATATTGGATTCTACCCATATGGATGACTGTACATTTATCTACATTAAACTCCATCTGCCAGCTCATAAACCATTCTTGAATTTTATCTTAATCCAACCTCAATATATCCACTTCTACTTTAGATGAGACACTCCTGCATAGTTTTGTGTCATCCACAAATTTTGCAAGCGTGGATCTAATATTAATGTCCAAATCGTTTATATATATCAAGAACAAAATTGGTCCCAAAACCAAGCCCTGTGGCACTCCATTTTCTAGTTCACACCAGTCAGAGTACTTATTATTTATGCCCACTCTCTGCCTTCTTCCCGTTAACCAATTTTCAATCCATTTGGCAACTTCCCCACTTATTCCATGTGATTTTAACTTTCTAAATAATCTTTGAGGAGGTACTTTTTCAAAGACCTTTCCAAAATCTAGATAAATAACATCCACTGGCTCCCCTTTATCTATCATTTTAGTAATCTCCTCCACAAATTCTAATAAATCTCCCTCTAATAAACCCATGCTGATTCAAGATAAAGCTAGATCTGTTCCTTGGGGCATCAGACTATAGTCCTGGGGGGTATCCCACATAATGTATCAAGTAAATTTGATGAATATATTTCACAATCTACTGAAGTAGGAACATTTGAGATTAGCAGCATTGGGGAATGGGATTTTATGGACTAGGTAGCCTGGGTTCATCTCCAGCTGTATTTGATAACTGTCATGTAAAGAAAACAACAGCACATGGTAAAAAAAACACATTGAAAATGAAACATATTTAAAATAACAAATCATTTGTACTGTTCCATCCATCCTGTACCTGAATTCTTCTTCTTCTTCTTCGTTCGTTCTCAATCTCCCAATACCAAACCCTGAAAGAGTAAGTAGCAGAATGTAGTCCAGAGAACGGAATGCGTTGTGTCGTAGTTTACAGCTTGGCTGCGATATTTGCACCTTTCGGTCCAACACATCCGACTTCAGCAAGCATTTTTTGAGTACCGGGTTAGCATTCCCTCTTCGATCCCTTCTCCTTAGCCAGTCTGCCCTGCTGCAGCCTGTTATCCAGGATCACCGCATGGAGGTGTAGAAGGGTCTTGGCAGCTATGGTTCGCTGGCCCTGACGCTAGCATTCAGCTATGGGTCGCTGACCACCGCAACTCATGTGCTGCTCAGCATCTTGATCCCGTACCTGAATTGATTCCTTGGATCACAGGAAATGCCTCTACAGGTACAAGTAAACCGATAGTATATGCTACTTGGCAAGGTGTCAGGAAAGAATTGCACGTCTGGTGGTCCAATCTTCATATCATTTATTTCTGGTGTCATGGGCGGTGCAGCTGAAAACATAAGATACAAGTTGTTAATATTTTAAATTAAAGATGTTAAAGGTGCGTAAGATTAGAATTTTGATGTGGGAAATTAAGTGTTTGAAGAAGATCATCAGTGCCACCAGGTGAGACAGATTGTGAAATGAGGACATTCGAAGTATGGTCGGCACTGTGCCGAATACATTTCCAGACACAAAATTACACTGTTTGCCAACTCATGAGAATCCACCCTCATCAATTTCCACTGATGGCTTACAATGCTGGTACAGGGCAAGAGGACAACCATGAGACAAGTGGATAGATGATATTAGGGTGATCATCCAATGATATGGGCTCACAAGGGTCAAGACAACGCACTTGGCCCAGGACAGACAACTTATGCCCCCATGACATTCAACTGCATTAAGTAGAGAGAAAAATAGCTAACTTCGGAAAGGAAATCACAACTGCACCTTTTATTACATAAAACGGCTGTGTGGCCTGGAGTGGACACTGCCAATGAGGAGGAGAAGTGTTAGTGGTCTAATTTAAATAGGTTGCATTATTTTATGAGGTGGGGTGACTAGTACCCTTCCTCACTGCCTTGACTTCCATAACTCAAAGCAGAGTCTTGTAACAATTTATAGTTATGAATGCAATCATTGGTTGTAAAAGACAAGTGCTCCCAGCCCTTTGCCAATCGCACACTAAAAATTTATTTTTACTAAATAATTATGACCTTCAGAAACAACAAAGTATGTAACAGCAACCAATACAGTTGAGATTAAGGAGAGAAGGGAATGATGGATACATTCAGGATGAAACGTAATGACGTTACTAGGAATGCACTGGATTGGAATTCACAATAGAAGAAAAAAGTGGACAGGCCAATGTAAGAAAATATGGTGAAGAACAGTAGAAGAGGATGAGAAGATAAATGGAGTTTCATGAGGACACATGTAATCTGTATATTATGCATGCGGTCAGCGACCCATAGATGACTGCTAGTGTCAAGGCCAGCAAATGAGAACTGCCAAGACCCTTCTACACCTCCATGCGATGATCCTGGAAAATAGGCTGCAACAGAGCAGACTGGCTAAAGAGAAGGGATCAAAGAGGGACGGCTAACCCGGTACTAAAAAAATGCCTGCTGAAGTCGTATGTGTCTGACCGAAAGGTGCAAATTTCGCAGTCAAGCTGTAAACTACAACACAACGTATTCCGTTCTCCGAACTACATCCTGCTGCTTGTAAACACTTTTCAAGGCTTGGTAGTGAGAGATTGAGAACGAAGAAGAAGAAGACATACACCTACAACTAATAAATTAAGCTAGCAAAAAATAAAACATAAGTGTCTGGTATTTTATTTTCATTTTTTAATATATTTATTGCAGACCTGCACTCCTTAAGGAGTTGAAAGGTATTGATGATGCTGATGACTGTGCACATGCTCATGTTCACACATAGACAGACAGCGAGAAAGAAAGAAAGAGAGGGAGAGTGAGAGATAGTGAAAGAGACAGAGAGAGACAGACAGGCAGGCACGCGCACACAAAAGAGTGAAATTCAATTCAATTTATTAAAATTCTGTGGATCTTCCAATGACTTGAAATACTCACTTGAATTATTATTTAGGACCATTGCAGACTAGGAGATATATTTAGTTTTGAGATCGAGAATCAGATATTTTCAACTAGTAGACTGGATTTGGTCCGAGAGCTGCTGGGTTGTCAAACCCCTAGTGTAAATGTAAACTACTTTTTCTTCGTACGCTTTCAGACGTCAATTTGAATATATCTACAGAAAGCAGTGGTCAGTCTGAGGCCATTTGCATCTCGATAGAGTGTGTAAAGCTCTCTACTTCTCATATGCCTAACATCTTTGCAGCAGATGTTTAACAGTCAACCTATTAATGCCACAGACACACCCATCTGTATTTCCCATCTTTATCCTGTTTGAACAGATGACAGCTTAATCAGATGTGGCCCGTGCAGAGTCTAAAGATTGCCAGCTGCTCATATCCGGTTAGCTGGCAATATACATCACTTGGCCCTTGATCTGTGTATTCTACTTCCCACTTGTTCTTGTAACTGCACCCAGCAAACCTCCCTGCCTCTTCACAAGTTATACTCACATCAGGTCAAGGCTCCCTCCACCTTTTCACTGACAGCCCATCCACTGCAACAAATGTCACAATGAGACAAAATCCTCTGCATCACAACTCATCCGAAGCAACAATATAGCCTACAGAATATTACTCCTAGCTTCCTTAGATCTGCACCTTTTTGGTGCAGCAACCACTGTCTGTGACTAGCAGCACCTGTCTCTCTGTGTCCTCCTCCACCATCAGAACCTCCACCTCTGTCTACACTCTTAAGTCAGCCACTTGAAACATTTCTGGTTGCCACCAATAGCCCTTTTTGTGCATTGTACTTTAGGCTCAGAAAAATTTCACAGCTCTCATTCTCTGCTGCACCCTCAGCCAATCTATATGTACACACACAGGTCCAGTTGCTACCTGTGCAGCGCTTCCAAATGTGTTCTATAGCCAAGCTCTTCCCACTGTTTCTGTCCAGCTGTATCCCTTCACAATGCCAGGAATGTTCCCCCATCAGCCTTGTACGATCCAGGAAGGAATCGTGTGTGCAGTCAGGATGGGTTTCACTTGTTATGTTCCCTTCACTAGATCCATTCTCCACTTTGTCTCTATTGAGTCTTCCCTTAAAATCCAGTCCATTCTCTGGCACATTGAGTGATCATGTAAATATTAAAGATTTTTTTTTTTTTAAAGTCTGCTAACTGGACTGCCTATTCTACTACCTGGCACATGTTAGAAAAGAGTGAATTCTCATTTTTCCAGGATCAGCAAAGTACAAATTAAGTATACATTACAAAGCGGTCAAGAGTAACAGAGGAGCAAGTAAGAAACAGAGTATCCAGGCAGTTCATAAAAACTATCTATAAAACCAGTTCAGCAGAAGTGAATAAGTAGTGGTTTTCAGACTTGACATGGACCTCAATGTAAAGAGATGCCACCTATTCAAGAAACTAAAGATAGCAACTAAAATTGATTGTAAATGTAGTATTGATAGAATAACAGTTGAACATCTGCTGCAGGGATGTCAAACATACGAGGAACAGAGAAAGCACTTATGCCCATCACTAGTCAGTATTATTTCTGGACAAGCTCTACAGAGATACAAATATTCTTAGTCTGGTCGCAGTTTTCTTTAAAAATATCTAAATGTCCAAGAAGAAAATATAAAATATAAATAAAAAAGGAAAATGGCACATAGAACTGACTTTATTGTACCTGGGACCTCCCATTTCTCACTGTTGAAAGCGCCCAGGTGAAAGAGCCCGAACTCTATAGCTTCTGCTGCAGTCCCAATTTTTAACGACTTAATCAGGTACCCATTTATAAATGGGTCAACTTGAAGAAGAAGTCATAAGTTGAAAAAGCCAGTGACATGCCCAGTTACAGAAAACCGAGGGCGATGAGATTTGAATCTGATATATTTGACTTGTAGAGTCAAACTCACAAACCTTGGCCACATGATCCCAAAATACACTTCCATTTGGTCACATACTCCCCAAATTCAATTAACTGGATATGTGTTTATTACAAGCTACTTGTGCCAAGTTGAGTTAATTCTTCAGAATGTTTCTTTGGTAGTAGGTTACAGTGGTTCTTCTTACATCCTAAGATATACTTGAGAAGGTTATCCAGGGGTCCTCCTGGTTGTAGGGCAATGCAAGGTTCCTCAGTAAGCTCACCACTATGGGAATTACAAATAAGATCCCAACCTCGTTGGCCTGACTGCTGTACCACAGACTGTTTCCAGGAGCACAAATGAGGAAGTGAGGTAGGGTCTTGACCAGAATATTTCACCTGACCTTGATTACACTTCACACCAAAGAAAAAAGCTAAAAAACACATGACATATTTGGCAAAATGGATAAAAGATGACAAAGACAACCAAGCAACAGAACAATCAATAGTTTGTTGAAGAAATTCAGCACAAACATGTACAGTTGCAGCAGTGCAGAAACATGTTCACCAATGGTAGCTATCAGGCCATTGATAAAATAAGAATAAAGATGAACTATCAACAAATTATTATTACAACATTCTTTTCCCCTTGCTAGGGCACATCAGGGGGATTTATGGAGCTGAGGAATAAAGGCCACTTGCACCAACATTTGCCATAGTGCAAGATAGGTTTCTATTTCCTCCCAGATAGAATAAAAAAACCTAGGCCTTTATTGGCATACACAAAATAAAATCACATAGGCCTACTTACTGTTGATAGTGTAATAATTATTTGCCATCAGAGTTTGGCCATTAAACCCAGCTTCACAGGTATACAAGCCTGTATCATTCAGAGTCACTGGTCTGAAGGTCAGATTCTGCCCTCTCACCTGTTCTGGAAATGTACCTGTTTTTGTTATGTCTGGTCTGTAGGAAAATAAAATATATATATATAATAATGGGAAAGGAATAGTTACAGGTGAGAATATGCTTCAGCGATGTTTACTATTATTCATTTATATCTCTGATAGGAAGTAGTTCAAACACCTTGGAGTTGTAATAAACCAGAAGGGAGGTGTCAAAGAAGAGTGAGCTACTCAGATGTGCAGCAACTGGCAAACTTTTTCATGTCTTAAATAGAGGATTCTTCAGTAAAATAGAAATAGGTAAGAAAATTAAGATGGCTTTATAATACTCCATGTATGTATTAGTTTTGACTTACGAATGTGAATCATGGAGGACGATCACAGCACAGAAATGTCAGTTTTAAGCCTCTGAAATCAGATATCTAAGAAAGGTGGTCCAAGTAACAAAAAGAGAAAGTCTACAATCAGACCAGACAAAACGACACGATTTTGAAATCCAGCCAAACTCGTGTGCAATAATCTCAACTTCGGTGGTTTGGCGATGTCTGCAGAATGAAAAATCAACAACCATGGCAGTCATGAAAGCATAGAGCCAAGGATCCAGATACTAAGGATGACCCAAAGTCTGCTGGGATGACAATATAAGACTAGACTGAAATCAAGTCAAGAGGAAGACAGTGGATATAATAGTGTACATCCTTTCTAGCAAAATCCTACACCCCAAGGTAGAAGAGGAGTGACAAAGTAATTAAGTAGCTCCAAAAGGAGCATGAGACCACCACTACGGCTGACCTTCATGCCAGGAATCTTATTCTTTTTGTCCCGTCTCTGCTCTTTGTCAAGTTATAAGATACTTCTAATCCCTAAGCCCTTACAGGAAGCCTGCACCAAATTACATTGTGTATTACGTCAGTGGGGATTTTTGAAGCATTGTTTTTACATGATTAAAATTATTAGCCACATGCACAACATTCTATTCTCCCCGTTTACATCTTTGAAAGGTTGTAGTGGTTCTATTCTTTGTTTCCTAGGATCTTGACATGAGAACCTGCAAGAGTTGCCAGTTCACAATATAATAATGATGATTTTAAAAAAAGTTAAATAACCCACATATCTAAAAGAACAACATTTTCTAGAAAATGGAAAAGATAATACTGCTGCAGATACTGTAGTAAAGGATGAAGTGTTAGAAACTTAAATTTTGTTTTTGTTTTAATGGTTTGATTTTTAGTGAGATCCATTACTTTCAGCCACATGCAAAGTTCTCTTCTGTTCCTAAGAATTGACTTCACTGTGCTCCGGGCATACCCAAAGGTTGTCCCTCTCTCTTAGTAAATAATGAAGGGTGTGGATACTGATGATTTCTACAGCTTATTGGTTGTACACACTTCTCCGTCCTCTCTTGTGCCCAAGTTCGCCCAAGTTCTCTTGAACCTCATTTGATATCAAAGATCTGGACACTGTGAATTACTGATTCATCTATTGCGATGTCATTATCTAACAGGTGGTCATTGAAATTATTGATGGTCTTTAAAATGTCACTCATATCCATAAATAGTGTACCAGTAACTGGTGCCTCTGGTGTCAGGATGTGAACTCTATGTTGCCCTAAACCGCACAATGACCAGACCAGCAGATCCGCACAGACAAAGTGTCTCTGGAAACACCAGGGTTAGACTTCACATTAAACTGGGGTCTTCAGCTAATATACAGTGGAGTAACCTGTTTTCTTCTTCATGCTGTTTTACCTTCCAAACTCAGTAGAGTCAGATACTCATTTTCATAGCTGGGTAAACTTGTCTCAGTGGCTTCCAGGAGGAATCAGTGTAGGATACAGATGAGAATAGGAACACTGCCCCAAGAGGAGATTAACAGTAAGGTCTGACCTCTGTAGGGTTGAAGACTCTTTGTGTGTGACAGATACTAATAATACCACTGCCACACTGAGAGCATGTCACAAGAGGAGATATCGGTAAGGTCTGACCCCTCTAGGGTTGAAGATTCTTTGTAACTTCTTAACTTAACTTAATGTATTTATACTGATTTAGAAGACTCTACAGAGTCTGTATGCAACCAGTTTTTTGGAGGGTGGTTTTAACCGGTGTGCGAATCCATCTTAATAGACTCATACACTAGAGACAAGTAAACCCACAGCCAGTTAGGCGCCATCTATAGCTGCTCTTAACAAACCACCTGGGGGAAGGTACAAATAATGGGTAGATTTCTTACCTTGAATTTTATCCGGGTAGCAGCTGTTAAGCCTACTCTTTTTGATTTCCAACTGCTAAGGAATTTTTAACGTGCATGACACTGAACACAGGAGTCCGGTATCACTACCCAGAGATGAGGGGAATTTTTACCAGGCGATCCATGTGAAAAAAATCTCGGCCTCCACCATGATTCGAACCCGTGACACCTTACCTCGAGACAACTGAGACCCTCACCTCAAGACCACTGAGCCTCCCCTTTGTGTGTAACAGAGATACTAATAATACAACTGACTCATTGAGAGCATGTTACAAAAGAAAATTAATCTCTAGGGCTGAAGACTCTCTAACTCTCCTGTAGGCCAAAAGTCTGAAATAACCATGTGAGTATGAAAGAAAGTTCTAGAAACACTATTTCATAAATGGTGCATGGACACAAATGTGAAAAACTTGTTTTTCTGGGAATCAGAATAAGCAAATAAACTAGGAAAATTGGAGATTGGAACCATAAAACCAGCCATTAGACAATTGTTTCAAATGCTCTACAGATCACACCACTCAAACCTACCAGCCATCATCCTCAATAGACCTATATACTTCTTCACTAAAGTAGTTAACCTCCTAGCAGGAAGCCTGTGTCAAAGTATGTTGTGTGTTCTTGCATTGGTGGGTTCTATATAAATTTATTTTACATGGTGAGGTTGCTAGTTCTATATACAACCGCCATTTTAGAAGCCGTATTTTATAACACACAGGAAGGTGTTGTGTGTATTTTCTTTCTTCTCCAGTCAAATGACACAGGATGTTGGGACGGCATGGGCTAGTGGTTAAGTGACACGTCTTACAATCCGAAGGTGCTGAGTTTGCTCCCCATCACAGCACCGGCCGTTACCCCAAGGAAGCAAACCCTTAGAAAATGCAGGAGGAAACAGACCGTTCCATAAAATTCATGCCGAAGCTGGATGCACAGGCACAAAATAAAAAACCACACACCGCCTTGGGGATTAAAGGATTAGGGCCAAAAAAAAAGGCAAGGATCAGGTTCAACATGGAGGAAAATCTACATATCATCATAAAAACCTTTCAACTCCATGTGGAGCACAGGTGTTAGAAAAATACATGTGAAGTTCTCCTGTCCTGGGCCATCCATTCCATCTCTGTCTATATCATTCCTGTTTCTTTTATGTTTGCCTCAAGCTCTCTTCTCCAGCAATGCAGATTCCTTGCAGTTTCCTCTCCATTGCACCATTAACCTTCTTGATAGAGGACCTTTTTCTGTCTAAAATGGCTGAGTGGTATATTTCTTTTTAGCTGACGTCCATCTTTGTTAAGTTTTTGTCTCTTAAAATGCCTACAGGATGAGGTACCTGGTCCTATGCCCAACCCTACTTAGTCACCTCTTATGATATGCTTGGTATTTTTACAGTGTTACAACTCTTTGCTCCCCTTTCAGGCCTCATCAACACTCGAGCTACCTGTATTGAACACAAATTATTGCCACAACTCACAATACCTGTAAATTGTCCACTTGTATGTTATGTTTGCTTGTGTTATGTTTTGGACAGCACAGGTGAGCGTTAAATTCTGACCTAATTTTGCTGTGAATGTGCTTGCAGATAAGATAACTGCATCTGAGGATATAAGTTATAAGAGATATATATATATATACACACACGAGGTGTGTTCAAATGAAACTGGACCTAACTGCACCAAGTGAACATACGTACGATGTGCATGATGACGTCACTTCTGGTGTAAATAGCACATACCAACAGTCAGGTTTGCAAAATGTCATTATCCTCTGGCTCATAGTTTTCTCAGCATACCGTTGAAAACATGGCGGGTATGATATGGAATCTGTCAAAAATTTATCAGCGAGTGGTGATTCGGTTTTTAAAAGCTGAAGGAATTCGTGCATTGTGCTGAGATTCTCAAAAAATATGGAGAAGAATAGAACACTTATGGGTTAAACCATGTGCAATGACGTTGATTCTTTGACTAAAACTAAAACTAAAAGACTAAATTCCTCGTTTTGTTCACAATTTTAGTCAAAATATTAACAAATATCTCCCTTCTGTTAACTTTTTAAATGTTTTAGTAACACTACTTAAAGTAGCGTTAGCTGAGGTAGCACAGTGGTTAGTGCACCAGCTTACAAGCTGAGCAATCAGAGTTAGGTTCCCCATTTTATTATTTTAGATTACAAAATGACCCTCGGGTTCGACCCTGCCTAAAAATATTTGGTACCAGAATAATCTGGGAAAAGTAGCAGCTGTCGGTTTGATGTTGACCACATTACTCTCAATGTGCTGTTGGTCGTAACAAATAAGGGCCTAACCCAGTACGCCACATGGCAGATAAAGATACGTTTTTTTACAGTTATTTCTTATCAACTATAAATCATCAATAATAACCTTTTCAGCTTCCTGTATTTGACAAATATGTGCCAAGTCGACCTGTGCTGAGCTATCAGCTCTAGATCTGTACCTTCTGTCTTGGAAGGTTGAGTCGTATTTTTGTTTAGTTACTTGTCCATATTTGTTGAAATTTTTTGGCTTAAAGTTTCTACAAAATTGGGTTATCCACCCCATGTCCAACCTTTCTTAGTCCTCACTTCCTAAAAGCCTGGGCTCGAAGACCATGGAACGAGTTGACAGCAGTCAGCGAATCATAGCTAGCTGCTTGCATAAAGGGCAGCAAACCAGAGCTGTCAAAGATCTTGTTCTGCCTACAAATGGTGGTCCTGGAAACAGACTGCTTTCATGCAGCCTGGCTAAGAGAATAGGGATCAAACACTGCCAAAGACGAATGTGTCAGACCGCAGGTGCAAATATTGCAGTTAAGCTGTAAACTAGCGACACAACGCATTCCGTTTTCCAGACTACATCCTGCTACTCGCAAAGCCTTGCTCAGGGCTTAGTAGCCGGAGATTGAGAACGAACACAGAAGAAGAAGAGGAGGGATCAAAGAAAAAAGTTAAATCCAGTCCCAAAAATAAGTCATGCTAAAATGGATCTGCCAAAAGCTACAGAAATCACAGCTTTGCTGTAAACTATGACACAATGCAATGAAACATAATGTCATTTTCAAGACAAATGACAAAGACGATGATTAAATACCTGGAAAGCTAAAGTGCTACTATATTTGCTCCTCTTTTGAACCACAGTACACTAAAGCAATGATCCATAATATGGACATTAAAATTTTTTTCTTATCGATATTATTGCTTGTGTTTTAACTAGAGAGAGGAGGTTTTACTTGAAATGGGCTGTCCTACCTTTTCCAGGAACATAGACTGGCCTGCTGTGTTCAGATTCAGCAGCTTTGTTATTTGCAGTGCATGTGTAGCTGGCTCCAGATTTTCCAGAACTAAATACAAGAAAATTGCTTTGGGTCACTGTTAGAACGCAGACACCGTCCTTATAGAGAGTGTAAAACTCGGCATCTTTCCCACTACAGTTGAATTGTAATGAACTTGAATACTGAAGTGATCCCATCTGAGTAGGTCCTGTAATACCTCCAGAAAGAGTTGGGGCAGCTGGGGGCTGAACTGTGAACATAAAATGTCATAGATTTATATGGCATGATTGGTGATGGGGGGAACAACAAAAACAATAGTGAACAAGGTAGAGATTTTCATAAATGGGTGCATATACATGATAGAGAGATTGAACTGGTATGATGAGATTGCTAATGTGGAACTGTTGGAAAGAATCAGACAGATATCAGTGGAACATGAGATGAGGAGGAGCACTGGCATTGGATAGGACACACATTAAGGAAATCAGTTGATAGCATTATAAGAAAGTCTCTGTTCTGGAATCCCCAAGCAGGAGAAGAAGAGGTAGAAAAAAACATGTATGCAAAATAGAGTTGCAGACAAACATAAAGGAAACAGGGATATCCATGAGCAGAGCTGAAATGTTTAACCCAGGTGTGTATTTGTTGAAGACCTTGTGCTACAAAGAGAAATGACATGTTTGAATACAAGGTGTGTTCAAATGAAACCAGACCAACTGCAACAAGTGAACATATGTACAATGTGCATGATGACATCCCTTCTGGTGTAAACAGCACATTTCAACTGTCAAGTTTGCAAAATTTCATTATCCTCCGACTCAGTTTCCTCAGCAAACCGTTGAAAACGTGGCGGGTGTGATACGGAATCCGTCCAGAGTTGATCAGCGAGCGGTGATTCAGTTTCTAAGAGCTGATGGATGTCGACCAGTTGACATTCATCGCAGATTGCAAGCAGTGTATGGTGATAAAAGTGTGTCAAAGACAACATTGAAGAATTGGATAACGATGTTTAAAGAAGGACGTGAGCTAAAGAAAGATCTTCCTAGACCAGGTCAGGTGTGTATTGTTGTGTCAGAAGGTGCAATCGCCAAAATTTATGCAACAATTCGGGTGGGTCGTCGCTGGAGCTTACATTTGCTAGCAGAGGAATTCGCTGTGTCACTAGAGACAGTTCAAATGGTGGTTAGCAAGAAACTGAAGTATTGGAATGTGTGTTCACAATGGGTACCTCGGTTGCTGACAAACCACTATAAGGAATAAACGCATGGTATGGAGTTTGAACCACTTGCCGCTATACGAAGAGGAGGGTGATTTGTTTCCTTTGCGCATAGTGGCAGATGATGAATCGGGGTGCCACCACTTTGAGCTGAGCAGCAAAACTGCTAGCATGCAATGGAAACATTCCGGATCCCTGAAACCAAAAAAATTCAAGTCACATATTTCCTCTAGTAAGGTTATGCTGACAGTGTTTTTTTACCATGAAGGACTTTTGTTGGTAGACTTTATAGAGCCTGGCATGAAGAACAATGCCATCTGCTACAATGACACATTAAACAAGCTGCATACAGCAATCAAGAATAAATGACTCGGCATGCTTTCGCATGGTGTGAATCTGTTGCACGACAATGCATGTGCACATGTCGCGAACATTGTTCAGAAAGTGTTAGCACAGAAAAGGTGGGAAGTACTGTCACAACCATCCTATAGCCCCGTTATGTCCCCTTGTGACTTCCATTTGTTTGGACCCTTAAAAGAATTTCTGAAGGGACTCTCATTCAGATGTCATGGTCTCGGTGACAAAGTGGTTCAAAGAGCAACCTGAGTCATTTTTTTCAGATGGCATCCGCCGTCTACCCAAGCAGTGCGATGCATGTGTACTGTGTACAGGTGTGGAGTCCTTATCATAGAGGGGACATAAACATGCTAGAAAGAATACAAAAAAGAGCGACAAAGATGATAGTGGGATTCCAGAATTACAGTTATGAGGAACGACTCAGAAAAACCGGCCTACAGTGTCTCGAAGAGAGAAGAATTCGTGGTGACTTAATACAGGTTTATAAGATGATCAGAGGAATCGATAAATTAGACTAAAACAAGTTTTTTAAAATACAGCCACCTACAATAACACGAGGGCATAGCTACAAGCTGATTAAAGAGAGGTCCAGGTTAGATATTAGGAAATATTTTTTTAGTCAGAGAGTGGTGTCTGCTTGGAATGCATTGCCAGGGGAGGTAGTGGAGGCAGGGACAGTTAATGCATTTAAGAATAAACTGGATGCGCATAGATTTTAGAGCAAGGTGATGTAAATGTAACTGGTTGTATACAGACTCTGCAGGGTCTTCTAAACCAGTATAAAGATGTTAAGTTAAGTTAAGTATGTCTGAATGCCTATGGCAGCTTTGTCTTTGTGGCATGTTTGCTTTATAACAATTGCTATATTTAATTCTGTCACACCAGATGATTTAACTTTCATATGTTTGTAGTAATTGGGGACGGCGTAGGATAGTGGTTAAGTGGCACGACTCACAATCCGGTGCTGGGTTCGATCCCCATCACAGCACTGGCCGTTACCCCGGTGAAGCAAACCCTTAGAAAATGCAGGAGGAAGCAGACCCTTACATAAAATGCATGCTGAAGTTGGTTGCACTGGGCAGACAGGGGCAAAATAAAAACCACAATGCAACACACATCACTTTGGGGGATTAGGGGAAATAAGGCGAATGCAAAAAAAAATTAAAAATTAAAAAAAATATTAGGTGGGGTGGGGTGTGGAGAGAGAATAAAGCAACTTGGTCTGGTTTCATTTGAACACGACTCGTAATATGATGATAGAATTCAACAAAGCAACAGCTGATAAACTGTATTTTTATGCGTGAGAACAGAATTTTGACGCGTGAAATGAAGTGCTTGAGGAAGGTCATCGGTGTTACCAGGAGAGACAGAATGTGAAATGATGACATTCGAAGTATGGTTGTCACTACGCCTCGTGTTGAACACATTTCCAGGCAGAAAACAAAAAGTTGGTTTGGTCATCTCATGAGAATGCACTGGCATCAACTTCCACTGATGGTTTACAACGCTGGTAGATCTGGCTACAGGGCAAGGGGGCGACTGCGAGGAAGGTTGATAGATGACAGAGTGATTGTGCAGTGACACAGCTCATGTTGACAGACGCAACACACTTGGTGCAGGATAGACAACTTAAGCTCCCCATTACGCTAAATAGCACAAGTGGAAAGAAAACTAAGAAGTTTATCTACTGTGGCACAGAGCCTCTCCCAGCAGCAAGTCAAATGTATGTTAAAAGAAATGAAAAATTATCAGAACCAAATTCTGATCCTGTTCAACATTGTAACTTACCATAGCTCATTAATAAACTCACCTCAGAGAGAAAAAAAGTTTAGCAAATAATTAATTACACCTCAGTATGTCTTTCAGTTCAATAGTTAAAGAAGTTTGTGCATGGTGTTAGATACTTCACCATATAAAACAACCTACTACACAAACAGTCAAAGCTCAAGACTATCAAGTGCTTCCCTTCATAGGGACAAGATGCAGTGATTGATGCCTCGATTATCCATAAGGAGAAAAAAAGGGGCATACAAATGTTCTGTTCTGTTATTGATGTCACTGCACTCTCAGAAAACTCATAGGTGCTTAATCTCCCTAAGAAAAAGGGGAAGAGTATGGTTACTGATGATTCCAGGAGCTTGCTGGTTGTACATTTGCTTTTTCTTTTCCCAGTCTGTATCGTTCTTCTCTTCTTCTATCTCCACATTTCTTATGGTCCATCATTTAAGGCTCTGATGTCGGAGTACAATCTCCATAGCTCCTGTGATGATTCTCATTTTAAAATGGTTATAGACAAAGAAAGAATAATAAGGCGCAGTGGCCTTATTCCTTCAACATAAATAATGGACTTAGGATGAATATGGCAACAAACAATTCCTAAATCAAGCTTGTAGAATACACATTACACATTTAGAGACAAAACTTACAATTCAACATGTAGTAATTGCTCCAAAATTCAGCTCCACTTATGGATAATTTACAACGATATCTGTAGCCATCTGTCATGCCAGAAAGATTCAAATTCAGAATGTCAACATTCGATGCAACTGGAAGTGTTGAGTCATTTTCATACCAATAAACAGCTGTTCCATTTAAATCTGTAACACACTGCAGGGAATAGTTTTGGTTTGGGACAGGTAGTCCTTGAGTCAGTGGACGGATTCTCGGTGCATCTGTGAGTGGAAAACAATAGTTACAACATTATTAAGGACATACAAGAAACAGAATCACACCTGATCTCATCTCATTTCACCTATCCATTTGTATCGTTAGAAGTTGTGAAAGAGCACAATATTCTTTCTTATGCCATCTGTGTGACCATTGTTATTTCCAATCCATGTCTGTATAGTGTTAATTTAACACAGTCAATTCACCTTTTTCTTGGTCTTTCTCTTACTTTGAAGCTTTGATGTCTGGTGCTATAGCCATTTTTTGTTAGGCAGTTTTGGAAGCATTTAGGTGATATGCCCAGAACATATAATTCTCTGTCCATATATGTGAGCATTTTATTAGTGTTGTGGTAGTACACTCGTTTTTTTATTGCAAAGGTATGGGATTCAACTCCAGCTACAACAGGCTCCAGTTGACTAGCTGTAAATAGGTACCTGGCTTACTGTTAGGCAAGTAAAAACAGAAGGGAAGGGAACTGACCAGCCCACCTCACAGACAAGCTGTGGCCTTGTACAATGAAGTCTATAACTCTTCATCCTAGACAACAGAATTTGCTATTGGACTACCTTTACCTTTATCTATATATGTCATGCATGAAGACAAACAAAAACTTTCTATCAGACTTATTCATTTCTCACTCTGTCTCTTCTAGTGACGCTAACCACTTCTACTTCACATGTTGTAATCTTTCATTCATTTGTGTTTTCGTTAGGGTTCATATCTGATACTGATAACAGAGAGCTGGTATGAATATACTGCACAAAAATTGTCTCCGTATCTCAATTTGAATATTTCAATGTCTTTTAACACACTGTCTCATCATGTAGCATGTCCTTTATAGAACGTCACTCCCATCACAGTCCGTCCGAAAGAAACTCTTTCCCTTGCTAAAACTCCAGCCTCCGCCAAAGTCATACCCAGGCATTCCTATATATCTTGGTGCCATCGTCTTCTTGGTCTACCCTTGCCTCTTTTGCCTGGTACCATACCTTCCATCACTGTTCTCTTAAGACCGTTGTGTCTCTTGATGTGACCAAAGTATTTACATTTTCTTGCCATAATGGAATTGATAAACCAGTTCTCCTCCATGCTCAACTCTTGCCAAATATCTACATTTGTCTTTTTGTCCATCCAAGGTATTCTGAGAATCTTTCTGTAACATTTTGACTCAAAGGATTCAATTGTTTGTCTAGAAGTTTTAACACACTAAGTACTAAATTAAAAAAACATCAACCAATCAATGAAATCCTTTTTAGCTTCTTGTGGACCATATGTCTTCAACAAATACACTCAGTGGTCTCGAGGTAAGATGTTCGCCTCGGGTGCCGGAGGATGCGGTATCGAATCACGGTGGAGATCGAGATTTTATTTAAGTTTTTGTGGATTAAAGTTTCTACAGGATTATGTAGCCCCCCCCCCCCCCCCTCCCCCATGCCCCACCCTCATTAACTGCCTCTTACAACATGCAGGTTACAATGTTATTTTTCTTTGCTCTCCTTTTGGGGTCCAGTAACACTCAGTGAATTGAAAAACACAAGGCATAATACATTTCTAAAATTAATTTTTTTCAATTGAGGCGAGTGTACATACCAATGAAAGTAATGTTCACTGGAAGGCCTGGAGGGCCAGTCTGATTAAAAATTTCTAATGAACATGCATATGATCCTGTAATGCTATGAGGCACTTGGAAACTGCAGTCCTGATCCTCGACGTATCTGTGAAAACAAGGGAAAGTATGAGTGTCTACTGACGATTTGCAGAAACCTTTACTTTTCAATTCATTTAGTCCCTCCTCTGGTGGGTCTAGAGGTATTTAAAAAAAACTTGCATTCAAGTGTGCAAACAAACCAGTGATTGGCCTTTTGTGTCTTTGCCCAACAGAGGGATGGTGAAGGTCATCTATTTTTGGTCTTTATGTTATCGTTATAATTTTTGCGTGAACAGTAGCCACTAATCTGGTCTTTTAGAGTATAAACTCACAAGGGCTCTTTTATATGCACAGTGTGTACATGGGACTTCTGAGTTGATTGTCCATCTCTAACAGGACTAGCTCTCTTGAAACATGGGCACACTAGAAACTTGTGGGATTTCAAACACCCACCATTTTGCTCTGTTGCTCATTTCATGACAGTCAAGTACCTTACCTCTCAGCTAAAGTGACCCCTAAAGACTTTTACTTAATGATGTAATTAATTGACTCTGCCACGTCCATATTTGGTCTGTTACTAGGATAGAAAGAATAGCCCCACTGCCCTCTATTATGTATGGTTGGAAGAGGTGGCTAAGAAGGGCTATTGGATTTAGTTACCATCTACAACAGTGCTCTCCAACCTGGGCACTAGTGCCCACTAGTGAGCAATTTTAGCTTTAAGGTAAGCAGTAGCAGAATAATTACATTCTGTATTTAAAAACATTACTATTATGGCAATGCAGAGGCTACACAACCTGAGGAAACTATGACAGAATATTAGCAAACCAACAAAAGTGAAAATTGATAACCTGTGTTTTTCCCGTGCAGCATACGGCTGCAAACATCAAGGAAGAGAATCATGTCATTCAAGCTGAAATGTTATAGAAAGGTTCTCAGAAAACCATGGATCGAAAAAAAGAATGCAGACATTTGACAACAGTTTTGGCATAGAGGTGAACTTGTTCATAAATTTCATCATGAACAGAAATTTGAAATACTTTATTCACATCAAAAGATACAACGAATTTGAGAGAACATTTGGTGCATCAGAGACAGAAGCAGACCAAGAAGGTGATGGCACCAAGTTGTCATGGAATACTTGGGCATGACTCTGGAGCAGGCTAGAGGTTTGGCAAGAGATTGAGTTTCTTTAAGACGGCTGTGATGAGAGTGATGTTCTGCAAAGGACATGCTACATGATGCTGATGTATTAAAAACATAAAAAAATACACAGACAGGGTGGACAATCGTGACATTTTCTTCAATTTAGAATTTAGTGGGCAGTAAAGAGAATTTACCCTCATGAAAGTTATAAGAGTGGGCACCAAGTATAAAAAGGTTGACGAGCCCTGATCTACACACTGATGATGGATCACCAGTGTCTTACATCTCTTGCATGAATGGTGCAATTTGACAAGCTTTTTCCTGTCCATATCTTGATGTAAGCCTCACACATATACTGTTGTCTTTCTCTAGCACAATCTTTCTCAATCTTTTAATCATCGAGGAATACTTTTAACAATTTCGGCTCTCAAGGAATATCTGCAAAATTCTCACCATTTGCAAAGTATCAATTTTACACCATAAATTAATAACAAGTACTGCAAATACAGAAATATTTTCTTGACCCACAATAGCTCTGTTGCAAGAGTGGAGAACTGTAGTGAAAGAATTTATAAATCCTTAGGTCACTAGTTCTAATTCAGCCTGCAAAATTTTATTCTTTCAAATTTGTATTATAAAAACCTTTCCACATTAATAATAATTTTGTTTGTTTGCTTGTGTGTGCGTTGGCCTTATTTCTTTAAATCCCCAAGGTGATTTTATGTTGCGCCTGTCGGCCCAGTGCATCCAACTTCCCTGGGCAGAGGCCATGTTTGTCACTGGTAGGACAGAGTCGGCATAAAAATACAGTTTATCAACTGTTGCTTTGTTTTCTATCATATTATTAGGCGTGTTAACATGAAAACAGACCCAGTGGCTTTATTACAAAAAATAATTTTTTATTTAAAAAAATTTATTTTTTGGCATTCACCTTATTTTCTCTAATCCCCAAGGCGGTGTGCATTGTGCACTGTGGTTTTTATTTTGCACCTGTCGGTCCAGTGCACCAACTTCAGCACATATTTTATGAAAGGGTCTGCTTCTTCCTGCATTTTCTAAGGGTTTGCTTCCTCGGGGTAACGTCCGGTGTTGTGATGGGGAGCATATATATATGTTTATATTATCAACAATAATAATTCTTGCCACTTGAAGAGCCAAGTCAGTGAACTCTACAACACATAGTGAGAGTGATACGTGAATCTTATAATCGAGTGTTAATATTATAAATGTTAAATGGATCAAACATTCTCACAAATTTTATACTGTTGCTACATATATAAATGAATTTGGCTGCTAATAGTTTATATAAAGTTTTATGCAAACAAAATATATACCTTGTTCGAGTTTTGTTTCATTCAAATTCTGCAATTATAATTAAAGTTCAAAAATTTGTTAAAAACACTATTAATCGGGGAACACACTTTGAAAAAAAATCCGTGCACTTTCACCAAAAAATATTATCAAAAGGCTTTTAAATTGACTTTAAAAAATATTTCCAAAACATTTGAAAGTTTTTCATTTACTTTTGTTATAATTGATTGGCTATTACTAGTGTAATCATAATAATCTAATCATAATTGCTTATGCTCTTTTAATTGATTTTATAGTCTTCTTGAAAAGGATGTTGTGACACTGTGTCAAGTTTACAGCGAGGCTACGATATCTGTGTCTTATGGCCCAACACATTCAATATCAGCACATCCTTTTTGGGACTATGGTAGCCATCTCTCTTTGATCCCTAATTTATTAACTTGACTGCATGGTTGCAGTCTGTCTCCAGGGCTGTCACTTGATCAGTTATGGGTCACTGACCCTGGTGAAAGTAGACAGATATGAGTTGCTGGCTGCTATCAGCTCATTCACTGCTGCATATTTGGCCCCATTGATTTGATATAATTATATACACAACATGTATATGAAGCTTGTGATTGCATCATGTAA
The DNA here is from genome assembly GCA_036924085.1 of Ariolimax columbianus. Classification (NCBI taxonomy): domain Eukaryota; kingdom Metazoa; phylum Mollusca; class Gastropoda; order Stylommatophora; family Arionidae; genus Ariolimax; species Ariolimax columbianus. Next base: position 125,214,319 of record JAVGWX010000002.1, read on the forward strand.
AACAAATTTCTACAGAAACCATCTCTGCACAAGCACAGAAAGTACTTTGGTACTGGTTTCCTAAAGGAGACAAACTGCAGTGGTGGTCGTATACTTCAGATGCAGTAAAAAAGGAACAAAAAGGCAACATATAAAAAAACACCAAAAAAAACCAAAAAAAAACCTCATACAATATTTTTCCCATTGCTGGGGTAGTTGAGGGGTTTTGAAGATTGAGGACTACAGACCGCTTTGCCACTGCTGTCATCATATTGTGTGCTGGCTATGTTTGTTTATTTCACCCCCAACAGAAAAACAACAAATGCCATACCAGAGATTCAAACCGCAGCCCTCCTTGTCGAGAGGCTGGCCTCGAAACCATTCAGCCACACATTCCACATATACAACATAAAAATGTGTTGTTAATGTCTCATAGTTATTGTTTCGAATGCCTACAATGAGTAGGCCTACTCTTTTGTCTGCCCTGAAAAGAGCGTTAAGTGATGGGTTGCAGTAGCTTTCCCGAGCTTGCTGATGAGGGTGGACTGAGGTCCTCTAGGAGGTTGTGCTATGCTTGGCTTCATCTGCGTGCCACTCACTGTTATTAGGATCACATCGATCCCTCACCTTGTTAGCCAGGCTGCCATGAAAACAGCTGGTTTCCAGACAGGGCTAAGAGGAAACTGAGGTGAGGGTCTTGGTCAGTATATTTTGCCTGACCCTGACTAACATGTCTGGTTAGTATATTTTGTCTGCCTAAATATTGTGTCTTCCTCCTTTGTTGAATAGTAAAAGTACTAACAATTATAAGCCAAAACATTATTAATAGAAAAGTAGTCTATTAATTGTCATACTGCTTTCCAAGTTTAAAAAAAAACATCCAACCTTTACTTGATTAAATCATGACCTCCCATGGTACATCTAGTGATTATTATGGAAGCATTATTATTAGCATTCTGCGGAAACACAAGGTGATCTTGTTTTTGTTTTGTGGTAGCAGTACTAATAGCAGTAGTAGTTCTTTCAGTCATGGCTGAGTATATAATGATGCATTTGGAGTGGTAATTCTCTATTGAGTTTTTGGTTTTCCTTTTTCCTGTGGCATTGTATTTTCAATTCTCTCTGTTGGTAGGGCTTCTTTTCATCCAGTGTCAGGTTGCTCTTCATGATACATCTTCACTTGGATTGGTCTGCAGCTTCATCCTCCCAGGATGTCAGACCTATGTCCTGAAAGCATTTACATACATCTTTGAACCTCAGCTTGTGGTTGCCCGACTGTTCTTTTGCAATCAGTCAGTTGTCCATAGAGAAATTCCTTTGGAATAGAATCATCTTATATGCAGTGAACATGACAAGCCATTGTAAGCTTTGCTGTCTAAAGAGAGTGTACATACTTTAAAGTTCAGTTCAGCTCAGGTGCTTTCTCTAGAACAAAAGTCAGTTGCATTAGATCTCAAACATCCTCTGTCTCTTGCCCTGATGGTGCAATCTGCTAGGTTTTTCCCTGTCAATCATTTGATGTTATTCTCCCACTTATATAACTGTTTACCCCTGACTTTCAATCTTTTTTCAAGTATTTTAGTCAGCAAGGTGTTATGTTTAATGTGACCAAAATATCTTAACTGTTGGGCTCTGATTTTGTTAATACTTGAGAGACTGATGCAGAATGTACCTCTAAGTTTGACACTCTGACTCCCTGTAAAATGCCAAGGGTGATTGGCAGGTTGTGTAGATGAAAGGTGTTTGTCTGGTAATCATTCATTTATATTAGGCAAACTCATATATATTTTCTATACTTGATCACATGTACAAAAAAGCTAAACAAAATTGTCCCTCAAATTTAGTTTTGGCATATGAATTTGAATAAAGCAAATCTCTGTAAAAAAGTTTGTAATTGTCTTTTAATCTTCCAGCCACATCTTAGACCCTTTTGGAACATGACATACCATTTGGAAACAGAGGGTCTAACTATTGTTTAATGAAAGTGAGGACACATATTTTTAAAATAGAGACACATACCTTTCTCCGTTGATATACAATGTGCAATAAAAAGCTTTCATTCTGTATCTGTCAGGCCAACAAGGGATGTAATCATTCTTTCCTCTAATCATGACCTGTTTAGCATTGTTGAGAAGCGATGATACTGAGCCCCATTCTGTGAAAGACAACAGTTAAAAACCAAAGACTTTAAAGATCAGCAACAAATGCTGTTAAGAATGGAGATGCCCATATCTTTGTCTTGTATCCTGATAACTGTGAGACGAGAAGTATTCCTTCTGGTAAATTCTGTTTCAACTATACAACTGACTCATTTTCATACAATAGAAGAAAATTAATAATTTTGAATTTTGCTATTGTCATAATTAATTATAGTGTCAGTTCATCATGTCAGTATTTGCTGGTTTACAATATACTTTGTGCAATCATATAATGATCTGCCCATAACTCGAGAAGGGAATAGCATAGATATGCATTTTGATCAACAAGTCCCTTTTTAGACATGAAAATAAAGGACATTTTTTAAATCACAATAGAATACAATTTTACAGACTTGGTTGTGTTTAATGTTATTCTGTACGTGCCTATAAACAAGTCACTATTTCTTACAATATGACTTGACCTCACCTTTAAACATGACTGCAAAGGAAAAGACATTGCAAGGCAGAAGACTCTGCTTTCATAACTTCTATAGCTGACTATAAATCAGCATGGTGTCGGGGAGAGGGAGTTTGGTTGTTTCAAAGATGCATGAGTAGTAAGAATTAATTTGCTTCTCGCCAATGGACGACGAGTATTTTTGCCACGTGATCTTGGATTATTATATTACATTAATAAATTGCATGCGCATTGTCAGCTGTACCAAATATATTTCAGTATATATCTACTGTTTTGTACATTAATTCTTATATTGCCAAGCACAATAGCTGAAGTTAGTGGACCTGGGTCTCCTGGCTGAAGTGCAATGTAAGGTTTCTCAGTAGGCTCACTCCTATAGGGGATTAAGTTTTTGATCTCTACCTCATTGGCCAGGCTGCTATAGATCAATCAAAGCATTTTCAGCATGCTATTTTCGACAAATATGCATGAAGTCATCAAATGTTGGCATGTCAATATCTATCAAAGTTTTTTGTGGCGGAAAATTTCAACAGGATAGGTGTGCTTAGCCCATGAGCTACAGGAACTATCAAGTGTCCTTACCTATGTCATTTACTGAGAGAGACAGCACTTATGGGTATGCCCAAAGTGCAATGAAGCAAATTTCTAGAAACTTCTTCTTCTTCGTACGCAGTCAGACAGTAACCATTATTTTTTCTAAAAAAGCAGCCGTCATCCTGAGGCTGTCGACACTGCCATAGAACTTGTCTAGTGTTGCCATTGGTGATGGCCACATCTGCTCTCTCTCATCATCGTATGTCTGGCAATTTTGCAGCAAATGCTCAGCGGTCATTTTCCCGGTACCACACGGGCATTCGTTGGTGCCACCTATCTTCAATTTGTTGAATAGGTGGTACCTCAGTCTGTTGTGGCCAGTGCGAAGTCTGAAGACCACGACCTGCTCTCTTCTGTTCAACTGGTAATAGGCATCGTTTTTGGTGTAACGAGTATGTTCGGTTTCCCATTTGGTCATGTATCTAGCTCTAATAAGCCGTTTTGACTCTTCGTATGTCATACTAGTATCTGGTTGTGGTAGTTTTACACCTTCTTTTGCCAGTATGTCTGCCTCCTCGTTGCCTTGGATGTTGCAGTGAGATGGAACCCACTGTACCACTACCCTTTTTGGTGCGGCCTGCTGGCATAGTTGACAGAGTACTGCTCTTAAATCAATAAGTTCAGTATTTTTCTGGCTTTTTAGTGCTGTGACTACGGCCAGAGCATCTGTAAGCAGGACTATGTGGCTTTCATTTCTTTTACCTGTCACCATTTCTTCCACTGCCGCCCTCAGTGCCTCTGCCTCCACTCTGAAATTGCTTGTGTATTTTCCAGTAGCGAATGACAGTGTTATTTTTCTGCCATTTGGTAGGTTCAGAAATGCTCCTGCCCCTCCGTTCTGTGTTGTATTTGTTACGGAACCGTCGGTGTATGCATGGGTCCAGTCCATGCTTGGGTAGTTTTCCGTTGTGTAACTCAGGGTAGTATCTCTTCTTTCTTTTTCAGACTGGCAGTTTTTGTTTCCAATACCTGGTATATTTTCTACCACCTCTGGAAATATATGCTGCCTCCAGGTAGGTTTTCGTACAGTAGGGATGGGCTTTGGTGTTAGTGCGTTCATGGGGTTTACGTGCATCTTTGCTTTGGCTATTTCTGCAAAGTTTCTTCGCTTTAGTTTCCCATTTCCGAAATTGTTTAGTCTCTGGTGCATTGGATGGTCAGTCAGTCTTCTAAGTTTCTCTGATTGTAGCTGGGCTCTGCAGTATCTTCTGTCGGTCATGGATTGCAGTTTTGTAATCTTTTCAAGTTCTACAATTGGCGTTGACTTCATGCCTCCTGTTATAACTCAAATTTCTAGAAACAAAACAGAACAGTACCAAGAAGCCCCATCCAAGCTTTTTGAAAAACATGAAACAAAAGAAACAGAAGATAAACCGATGTACTCACTTTCAACTAAAACATGAATAGCAGGACTTAATGCAGACTCTCCACGCCTGTTGGAGTACAAACATTCATAAGTCCCATCATCCCTAAACAAAGCTTGCCCTTGGTTGAATATGCTGACATCAGTTGCAGGAAATGTCTGCGCAATTCTTGCTCCATTAAAATATAGGTATGACCTTGGGCAAAGATAAATAAACAAACTTTAAATTTTATGTACAAGGTAATAATGTCTAGGTGAAAGCAATCCCATAGTGGTCTGCTGTAGGGGATGAAGTGTTAGAGACTTTTTGTTACTATGCCACAACTTTATAAGATGTGTGGTGATCAGTTGCCTTCCTTGCTGCCTTTACTTTCATTCCATGTAAGCAAGGTGGCTATGTACAGTCAGGTGAACTGGAGCACGTCAAAAACAGAGATCAAATCCAGTATCTTTGCCAGAAAAGCAAACACTCTACCAATCATACTCGATGTAGTGGTACCCAAGTTGAAATTAAATAAGACCACTGAAACCTTCCAAGCGTGTTGTTAAAGCTGACTAAATAATATTGTGTGTGGCTAGCAATATCATGACACAAAATTCCTGCTATTGAAACCACAACTGCAAATGCCAGAATCCAGGCTTTCTGTAAACGGGCCAGTTGTTTTTAGGGGCCATTTGCTTCTCTTGGAGTGAAAAGCTGAATCAATAAATAGTGTATAAATAAATAGCTTTAATTACAACCTTTCTTCCTTTAGTGGATCCCAGGCACTCCAGGAGCAAAGGGTAATAAGGGTCAGGTGAAAAATATTGACAAAGACCCCCACCGCTTGTTCATACTCCTGGAAGCAGGCTGTGTACAGCAGTCTGGCCAGCAAAGTAGGGACCAACACTGTAATCCCCATAGTGGTGAACTCACTAAGGAGTTTCATTTCACTACAGCCCAAGAGTACCCAGGTCGACCTTCTCAAGTACGTATCAGCATGAAAGAAGAGCCACTGTACCCCCAACTAAATTAACATAATTAAGAGTCAGCTAACTCAGCATGAACAGCAACAAAAATTCTGGGACAACTTGCTGGAGAAAAAGAATAAAACCACAGGACACAGTATAAGGCAAGCAAAGACAGGGACTTCCGAGAAAATGAAGGGAAGACATCTATGAATGGACTAGCCTACGATCCGAGGAGGCACAAAAAAGCAACCACAGACAGAGACGGATGGCAAAGGACTGTGGAGATGTCAGCAGGGGTGACCCAATGATCTAAGAGGTCACGGGATGAACTGAACTGAACCGCCATGCATGGCATTGAAGGCGACTAAACAGAGTTGTGCAAGGGGATTGTGATCTCATTGTGTAAAACAAATTGATACAGAAACCATCACTGCAAAAACATGTAGAGTGCTTTGGCATATGCTCCCTAAAGGAGATCAACTGTAGTGGTAGCAATATACTCTGGCTGGGGGGAGCTTGTGGTCTAGGGGCTGTGAGTTTGATTGACAATCCCAACTAGTCAGGTTCAAATCACACCTCACTCAGTTTGACAGACTAGGTACATTGTGGATTTTTTCATGATATGACCACTTCTCCCAGTTGACTCAACTATAAATGGGTACCTGACAGAGTCAGGGGGAAATTTGGAGCTGGAGCTACAGATTTGTGCTTTATCCCCAGCAATGAAAGGGACTGAGCTCAAGTGGGAATGCCTAGGCTTAATATATATGGACGGTTCTATAAACCATCTTCCATTTTTCAAAAAAACACTGTGAGAAACATTATAATGACAACTGAAATCTCATGTATACACTTACAGTGTTGGACATCATGAGAATGTGCAATCTGCTACAGATGCAGTATAACAAAGTATGCACCAAAGTAAAACTAACCATCAAGAAAGCCAAAAGTAAAAAATGGGCAAAAACATGCTACAAATTAGATCTTAAGCATAATGGAAATAGAACCTGGTCATTGGTCGACAGTTTGTCCAAGGGAAACAGGAGAGTGGAAACGAAACCAGTGATAGATAGAGAAAGAACAATCACTGAAGAATAAAAAAAGTAGGGCACTTTAATCATTACTTCGCACCAGTGAATAGAATAGGAAAGCCTACAGAACAGATGTCTTGTGTTTTAGGTTACTGTGCAGGTATGTTAGGAGGCATTCTTGTCAGATGACTATGCCTTGTTGGCCAGGCTTCTGTAACACAGTCTCTTTTCAGGTGCACTTGCAAATATGTCAGGAGTGATCTTGATCAGTTTGTGTAATCTGACACTGATGCTAGGCTCAGCAGTATATAGTAGGAAACTGATGATTTCTGTAGGGGGGATTGCTGGCCAAAAACACACCAGAGCAGTCTTTACAGAATTCCATCCCTGCTTGATTCCAAACTTCTACAGTCTTCATATTACTGCTTAATAGATGAAGTGTTATTTAGCTTGCATATTACTGATTAATCAATGCAGTGTCATCCAATCTGCATATTGCAGGTTCATTAATGCAGTGTCATTCAGCATGTATATCCTGGGATCAAGATGCTGAGCAGCGCATGAGCTGCAGTGGTCAGTGACCCATAGCTGACTGCTAGTGTCAGGGCTAGCGAACCAGAGCTGGCAAGACCCTTTTACACCTCCACGCGGTGATCCTGGATAACAGGCTGCAGCAGGGCAGACTGGCTAAGGAGAAGGGATCGAAGAGGGAATGCTAACCTGGTACTCAAAAAATACTTGCTGAAGTCGGATGTGTTGGACCGAAAGGTGTAAATATTGCAGTCAAGCTGTAAACTACGACACAACGCATTCCGTTCTCTGGACTACATTCTGGTACTTAAGCCCTTTTAGGGTTTGGTAGCGGGAGATTGAGAACGAACGAAGCCAAGCCAAGCCAAGCATGTATATCCCTGATTTCACATTGCAGTGTCACAGTCACAACAGTCTGAAAAATGAAATGGAACCAACACTTTAACCCCCTTGGTGGTGAGTTTACTGAGGAGTCTCACATTGCATTAAAGCCAGAATGACAACTGTACTCCTTCGCAAATACTTTTTAGGATGTAAAACAAGACACTATGACTTGTTACCAAAGAAATGTCGTAATAATTAACTTTTAGCACAATTAGCTCTGAACAACAATAACATTAACAACAACAGCAACAAAAAGAACCAATGTTGCACATTTTTATTTCAGCAACTGCTTTCCTCATTTTAACATCTTACCATTCCAGCCCAGCTGACGGTGATGTGGTGTTCACTTCACAATACAGTGATAGAATCTGTCCCTGGATGCCGTTGCCGTACGATGCTAAAGTTGGCTTTGCAGGAACAGATACTAATCAATGACAAGAAAACAAATAAGTTTGTGCACATGGACAAGAATATTTTTTTTTAAATTATTTTTTTTGGGCGTATGCCTTATTTCTCCATTTCACAAGGCAGTTTTGCGTTGCAATGCGGTTTTTATTTTGCACCTGTTGGCCCAGTACATCCAACTTCAGCATGCATTTTATGTAAGGGGCTGCTTTCTCCTGCATTTTCTAAGGGTTTGCTTCCTCGGGGTAACGGCCGGTGCTGTGATGGGGATCAAACTCAGCACCTTCGGCTTGTGAGCCGTGTCACTTAACCATGAACTCACACCGTTACCAGGGTAAGAATATTAAAATCAAACATGTTCTCAGGCCTGCTAATAATCTTACTTCTCTACATCATTTACTGTCAATTAGTCATATCTCTCTTTCTTCTTTCTTTTCGCTTTTTGCCCTGCTTATGCCTTTCAGTGTTAGGTTATGAAGAGGTTTCTTGACAGGGCCCTGTCATCTCTGTTGTTACAATGTTTCTTTTATCTTTATTTGTTAGTCCAATGATAACACTGATAGCATAATGTGGGTAGAAATATTGTGTTTTATAATGTTCTTTTTGTATCCATTGTCACGTGCTTACATTGTAATTTCTGTGACATTTGCCGAAGGATTTGACTTGATTTATTATATCTGTTTCAGATTTTGGTGTCTCCTTTTCCATCTGCTGAGATTATGTTACCCAGGTACGTGAAATTTTTCACCTGTGTTACTTGTTGGTTTTGTTATTCCCTCAAAAACGTGGTCTGTTTCATGATTTTTTTGGTCAAAAATATATAAATACAAGCCGTGTTCAAATGAAACCGAACTAACTGCACTAAGTGAACATATGTACAATGTGCATGATGACGTCACTGCTGATGTAAACAGCACATTCCAGCCGTCAAGTTTGCAAAATTTCATTATCCTCCAATTCATAGTTTCCTCAGCAGACCATTGAAAATATGACGGGTGTCTTATGGAATCCGTCCAGAGTTGATTGGTGAGCGATGATTTGGTTTCTAACAGCTGAAGGATGTCGACCAGTTGACATTCATTGCAAAATGCAGGCAGTGTATAGTGATAAAAGTGTGATGAACGTAAGCTCCGGCGAAGGACCACCTGAATTACTGCATCAAATTCGGCGAAGGCATCTTCTGACGCAACAATGTGCGCCTGACCTGGTCTTGGAAGATCTTTCGTTAACTCATTCCTTCTTTAACCATTGTTGTCCAGTTCTTTACTATTGTCTTCAACACACTTTTGTCACCATACACTGCCTGCATTCTTCGATGAATGTCAACTGGTCGACATCCTTCAGCTGTTAGAAACCTAATCACCGATTGCCAAGATATATATATATATATAATATATATATATATATATATATATATATATATATATATATATATATACACACACATATATTAACAACTACTCATACACATACATATATGCAAATGCATATTTTCAAAAATATAAAATATAAATTTATAAACAAAAAAACGATAAGGGGTAGGTGAGCAGAAAATAAAGGGGAGAAAAAAGCAAAACACACACACACTCATCCAGCCAGCCCACACACACACACAGAGAGCGAGAGAAAGAGAGGGAGGTGGAGTGAGAGAAAGAGAAAGACAGAGAGAGAAGGAAGAGAGAGAGAGAGACATAATGTAGGTTAAATTTAGTTTCTGTCATCATGGAACTTGAGCCTTACTTGTGTGTGTTGTTATGCTGAAATACTGGTATTAGATCAGCCAGTTTAATGTCTGATTCTAGCTAGCCCAAAACCTATTCTTTGATTCTACAAAATCATATAGTCAGCCCGTAGCAGGTGCCATCCAATATCTTCCTTGGTTTGCCTTACTGAATATAGTCAGCCCGTAGCAGGTGCCATCCAATATCTTCCTTGGTTTGCCTTACTGACTCATTTTTTAACTATTAGGACCAACAATACAAACAGGAAGATAGCTTACCCACAATGCTAAACGTTGAACTCTTGTCACTGCTGAATGAGTAAACAGAGGTGCCTTCTGTTTTTTTAATTGTAATAAGACATGAATAGTCTCCTTCATCGGATGCAGCAACCTTTTCTATTTTGAAGACTTGTTCATTTTTGCCTGTGATGATATTTTTGCCTCTGGAATACAAATGTTAATAGTAATTTAAATCATATGAGGACCATATCTCAAAGGGAGCTATTCACTATTTAATTTCAGTATAACCAAAACGGTCAATGTGTCAATACTAAAGAGTGGATTTTGGTGTTAGTCGAAAAATGCCTCATCATTAAAAGGTTAATTTGTGCTGCTGAGAGTCAGACAAAGATTTATTCACACAACAGACAATCAATATCTCTGTTGTTCGCACATGCTGTTTGTCTCTAAACAGACTTGCCTAAATCCCCTGGTTTCTCAGTAGGGTAATTGTTTCATTCCTACAAGGTTGTAATCGCTATACTAACAAATCAAGGGGTTTGTGTAATTACACAAGTGCTACCCTTGCTGTAAATTAACCTAGGTTCTTATCTCTGTCCAATCTAATCTAGTCTTAAGTTTAACACAATCTATTATCTAACTAAAGGAAATATATTTTTGTTTCTCTGTTCCTCACTCGCTCGGTGACCTTTGGTGTTCTCAGCTGTGTTCAGGTTCTGCTGTATAATAGAGCCTTTCTCTAGATCTCATAATTTATTGCTTAGATTCTTTTCATTCAGACTTAGTAACTCTTGAACTTTGTGATTAAGGCAAACACATTTGCTTTCTCACAAACAAATAGTCATTCTAGGACTTTTTTCATAGACAATAGTCACTTCAGGACTTCACCATCATTGTAGCAATGTCTCTGTGACATATTAAATACTGGATTTTTCTCACAGATAATTTACCTAGTACTTAGTTGAATAGTCTGTTGAGTAGTCGTCACACTGTTAGTCAAAAGTTAGTCAATGTCATCAATCTCAATGTCTCAAGCATGATGGTAGGTGCAAGTCTCAGGCTTCACCAAGGCTCTGATTGCTGCTGTCAAAACTTCCACTGCCAATTCAAGAGCTAACTGTGGGTCCATCTAGATCTCTCATTGTTGCTCCCTCTGACAAGATCTGCTTTCAATATTTTCTCTGCTCTGAATGTCTTTACATCCACCATCTTGTTGTTGAATGCCCACAATGAGTAGGTTTCTCTTTTGAGTGCCCTGAAAAGGATGTTAAGTGGCAGGTTGCAGTAGGTTTCCTTACATTCTGAGCGTGCTGATGAAGATGTACTGAGGTCCTGCAGGTGGTTGTGCTATGCTTGGTTTCATGTGTGTCAATCACTACTATGGGGATCATGTTGATCCCTCACCTTGTTGGCCAGGTTGCCATGAGAACAATCTGTTTCCAGGGAGGGCTAATAGGAAGCTGAGGTGAAGGTCTTGACAAGTATGTTTTACCTGACCCTGACTGACATGTCTGATCAGTATATTTTGCCCCCCCATTTTCTTAGAGTAGAGCTCAGAGTAGTGCTCCACCCATCTGCTGGTCGTGATGAATGATTCTTGCACCTGTCAGAGATTTCAGGGAGGCAGCACCTCTCGCAGTAGGACTCAGTGCCATCTTTATGCCTATATACATGTCCTGGATATTTTCTGTCTCAGCATTTAGCTGAATTTCTTCACACAGTTTCTGGCAGGACTTATTTGTGCATTGTCTAGGGGTTCATTGATTGGTGCCTCGGGCCATCCTGAAGACAGCAAGCGTCCTCTCATTTGTTTTTTTTTATAATTGATGAAAGCATCTCATTTGGCCTTACTGGTTATATTCTTGCAAGATGTGCATTGAACCAGTCATGATTGGCCTGTTCCCTCAAGCCAAATGTAGCAAATGCTGAATTATAGATGGCACCTTTCATAACGTTCCACTTAGTTGTGGCGTCACACTCAGATCCTCCCTGAAGAGCAAGATTCAGGTCAGACACAAACCTCTCCACCTTAAAAGGAATCACCATCTGCACAGTGTTGATGCGGGGATGCCCCATCTGTTTGGAGCGGCATATTTAGCAAAGCTGCAAGCATACCCTGCTACATTCAAGAACATTGTTAGAGTTGCAGTCTGTACTGTGATAGCTTCTAGTGGAGAGGACCATGTTTGGAGCTGAACGTCTGGGGACAATCAAGTCAATTTAATGCCATTGATATGACCTTGGGTGTTTCCAGGATACTTTATGTCATTTATCCTGCCAATACCATGATGTCCAAGTCATGTGTACCATGCTTTGTGGTCCCCACCTACTCTAGCATTAAAGTTGCTGAGAAGGATGGGTGCTTCTTCCCTGGGGCTGTTCTTGATCATTTCCTCTAGCTTTCCATAGAATTGATCCTTCGCTTCCTCCAGAGATGTCAGGGTTGGGGCATAGACGCAAAGAATATTAACAGGACCTGTAGTGAGGATGAAGCAAATGGCCAGTAACCTCTCAGAATCCTCAGAAGAAGGATCGACTGAGGCCATGTGTGTTTTTAATAGCAAAACCAACACCATACTGTCAAGATTCCTCAGGTTCACGACCCTTCCAGAAGAAAGCAGTTTTTCTCTCTTAGTGAGCCACTAGAGACAAGTCTGGTTTCCTGTAGGGCAGCTATGTCCACATTCAATCAAGAGAGCGCCCTGTCAATGATGGCTGTTTTTCTGGCATCTCCAACCTCTCGAAGATAATAATAATAATAATAATAGTAATAATAATAATGATGAGCTATTGATTCTAAGAGTTTCCTTTCAAATCAAGAAGGCTACCTTACAAACAATAGACATTTGGATAAATACAAATTTGTTAGCCTTGTTTCCTAAGGCAAAGTGGGGTGTAGTGTACTATGTTTCAGACATCAGCACCCATTTTTTTAAGAGGTTTACTTCTCATAGGGGCTGAATCCAGACATACATATTTGGGTTGTTGGTTTAATCAAGGAAGGGAATATGTGTCATTAATCACTTCACTATACAGAGTTCAGACCCTACTCTCTCTGTCTTTTTGTCAATGGTTGGGTGTACAAATCCATGTGTAGGAGAGTTTTCTACCTTAGAGAGATTAGACCAAACTATTAGTCACCTCTTATAACATGCTAGCAAGTTGGCAATAGGCCCATTCTCATCTCTATCAGGGGAGGAAGACTAACGTCTGGTCAGACAAAATATAGTGATCAAACATGTTAGGGTCAGGCAAAAAATATAGGCCAAGACCCTCACCTCAGCTTTCTAGTAGCCGTCCCTGGATACTTGCTGTTTTCATGGCAGGCTGGCTAACGAGGTGAGGGATCGACGTGATCCTTGTAGTAGTGAGTGACACGCAGATGAGGCCACACTTAGTACAACCGCCTGGAGGATCCCAGACCACCTTCATTAGCACTCTCTGGTTTTGAGGAATACTACTGCAACCCACCACTTAACGTCCTTTTCAGGGCACTCAAAAGAGTAACCTACTCATTGTGGGCATTCGCAAACAACATCTCTATCATACACTAACTGTTTTCTACACTAGAGAGGCAGGACTGCACTATTAGTCACCCCTTACAACATGCTCTCAGTGTTGCAGTGGTCCTGTTCTTCCTTGTGATAATGTACAGATGCGAGACATGGTCAACAACAACAACCATGTGGATGAAGACCGAATCCTTCGAGCTATTTTGCTACAATAGGGTGCTCAAAATACCACAGATAGCGAAAAAGAAAAATGCAGAAACCCTACAGGAGCTCGATATAGAACAAAACTGGCTAGTAAACAACATGTCGTCTTATGAAATTAACATACTTTGGCCACATCAATCGTCACAATAGCCTAGAAAGAATGATTTTGGAAGGTATGGTACCTGGCAAAAGAAGTAGAGGCAGACATTACAGAGACATTACAGAGGCTCTTGGGTTGACAGTGACAGAGGTTGGAGAGCTGGCCAGGGTTTGTGTCTTACAGATCAACTGTCATGAGAGCGAAATTTTGCAAAGGACATGCTACATGATGATTATGCTGAAGTTAAAATGTTACATGAAAGTTTTCAGAATACAATTTATAGTGAAAAAAACAAACACAGATGTTCTAAATAAGTTAGATATAAAACAAATTTGACTTGCAAACAGCATTACATCTAGGGAACTAAAATACTTTGGACACATTAAATGCCATAATGGTTTAGAAGAAAAACAATACTGAAGGATATGGTACCAGGAAAATGATGTAGAGGCAGACCAAAAAGAAGATAGACACACAACATCAAATATGTTATGAAGATGAGAGTGATGGGGGTGAGAGAACTGGCCAAAGATCGAGAGCCTTACAAAGCAGCTGTGATGAGAGCAATGTTCTGCAAAGGACATATTACATGATGATATGACTGATGTGATTTGCATAACAAGCGATGGGTTAAACTTGAATCTGTATTGTTTACTTATGTTAAACTTGAATCTGTAGTGTTTACTGTTGTTAAACTTGAATCTGTAGTGTTTACTGTTGTTAAACTTGAATCTCTAGTGTTTACTGTTGTTAAACTTGAATCTCTAGTGTTTACTGTTGTTAAACTTGAATCTGTAGTGTTTACTGTTGTTAAACTTGAATCTGTAGTGTTTACTTTTATTAAACTTGAATTTGTAGTGTTTACTGTTGTTAAACTTGAATTTGTAGTGTTTACTCTACATGAATGACTCACTTGAACCAGTTAAACTGAAACTCTGGTGTTGGCAGAGAAATGTTGCAAGTTAAAATAAGTGCATTTCCAACCTGTGGATCTTCTGTGTTTGCAGTTAATTTAGGAACATCTGTAAAAACAAATTGTAGCAGTGATTTACAATATACATCTGTAAAAACAAATTGTAGCAGTGATTTACAATATACATCTGTAAAAACAAATTGTAGCAGTGATTTACAATATACATCTGTAAAAACAAATTGTAGCAGTGATTTACAATTTACATCTGTAAAAACAAATTGTAGCAGTAATTTACAATATACATCTGTAAAAACAAATTGTAGCAGTGATTTACAATATACATCTGTAAAAACAAATTGTAGCAGTGATTTACAATATACATCTGTAAAAACAAATTGTAGCAGTGATTTACAATATACATCTGTAAAAACAAATTGTAGCAGTGATTTACAATATACATCTGTAAAAACAAATTGTAGCAGTGATTTACAATTTACATCTGTAAAAACAAATTGTAGCAGTAATTTACAATATACATCTGTAAAAACAAATTGTAGCAGTGATTTACAATATACATCTGTAAAAACAAATTGTAGCAGTGATTTACAATATACATCTGTAAAAACAAATTGTAGCAGTGATTTACAATATACATCTGTAAAAACAAATTGTAGCAGTGATTTACAATATACATCTGTAAAAACAAATTGTAGCAGTGATTTACAATATACATCTGTAAAAACAAATTGTAGCAGTGATTTACAATATACATCTGTAAAAACAAATTGTAGCAGTAATTTACAATATACATCTGTAAAAACAAATTGTAGCAGTGATTTACAATTATTTCACATTCTTAATATAATTAGTTTCTCTTATTCTATTCTGCATTTTTAAGGTTTTGATTTAAGGTTAATTGTAATTAGAATTTAAGTCAGATATTTGTTTGGCCTGCTATATCTTTGCATGGTGGAGAGGCTGTCTTGTTGCAGGTTAACCTGTTTTTTGTTTGAAGATTCTTATTGAATGTTCACATCTAACTTCCAGATCTAGAAACCATTCAACAATCCACCACACAGTTGGCACATCTGCTGAGGATGTTGAGGGAGTGGTTGCTTGAAACAAGTTCCTGATTCTTTAAAATCAAGGAAGGGAATCTATCCTGTTTTTACGGCATTTAGTCCAATTGTTGAGGTCCATCTGGAGGATTTATAGGGCTTTTTTGTCCACCTGTCTGCTGGATACTTAGCGGCTATGTACTCTTCTGTGATGTGTCTTCTCTTCAGGTCTGTCTGCACGCCTTTTTCTTTGATCCCTTCTATTTTTCCTATTAGCTCTGGGAGTGTATATAATCAGGGGAGAGTAGTGCTAACTGACTGTATGGGTCTTGGTTTTGTTTGTGGCTGCACTTAGTTCTTGAGTATCTATTCCTTTCAGTTTGCAATGAACTTACTTCTGTTAAGTCTGCCCTTTCCTTGGCTGTTCATTCTTTGGTGCATTGGGTGGTTCAGAAGCCTCTTGTACTTCTCTGCCTTGCCGCATTACTTTTATGTCCCGTCTATCCTCCATTGAATGGAGGCCTGTCACTGTTTCTAGTGCCTATATTGGTCTGGACTTCATGGCCCTGGTGACGATGCCTGCAGCTTAGTTCTGGACACTGGTTACTAAAGTGTGTTCTTGTTGCAGTGGCCTATGCTGTGATGTCATACTCCAGTACTGATCTGACTCTTCCTGTATATAGTCTTTTCAGGATTTTGTTATCTGTGTCCCAATTTGTGCTTGCTAGTTTTTCATTATGCCCATTCAGCACCTGGTTCTTTTTTCAGGTTTTTCTATCTGCTTAGTCCATGTCATTCTACCATCTAGGGTGATTCCCAGGTATGTTGGATTTTATTCTGCTGGGTTGTTGTTGTGATTGCCCACAATGAGTAAGTTTACTTGTGCACCCTGAAAAAGGTGTTAAGTAGCGAGTTGCAGCCGCTTTCCTCACATCCCGAGCATGCTGATAAAGGTGGGCCATGGTCTTCCTGGTAGTTAGGCTATGCTTGACTTCATCTGTGTATCGCTCACTACTTCAGGGATCATGTTGATACCTCACCTCATTAGCCAGGCTGCCATGAAAACAGCCCGGGAGAACTACAAGGAAGTTGAGGTTGGGGGGGGGGGGGTGTGTGGGGTGTATTGGCCAGTATATTTTACCTGAGCCTGATTAACATGTCTGATCTGTACATTTTGCCTGACCAGTTCTTTGTCTCCTCTCCCCTTGTTCTTGTAGGAGTATGTAGTTATGTATTTTTAGTGTCTCTGCCTATTTCTTGTTAGATAAACTGAAAACTGTATGTGTGGTTCTATTTATGTTGATGGTCAGCAACCATAATTTTGTTCAGCTCTCTAGCTTCACCAGTCCTTCTTGCATTCTGTTATTTGCAACAGCTATTGATTCGTCTCTTTGTCACAGCACCAAGTCATCCCTATACATTGCAGCATGTACTTTAGTGTGGATGTCTTCCGTTGTGTCATTTATAAAGATCAGGAAAAGTGTAAGTAACAACACTCCCCCTTGTAGGACTCCCTGGTGAGAAGTAGATCAACTTGCAAACCACTAGGCCAGTGGCTTCTTTAAGAAGGTAGCGCATAAATAATATTAAGAAACAAGAAGATACTCAAATTACTAGCAAATTAAAAATAAAGCAGAGACAACAATCAACAAGAAAAGCATATATATATATATAAGTAATGAGAACACATATATACAATATATAATATGAACGCCTGAATATCATCACATGAATATAAATGCATGAATATTATCACATGAATATAAATGCATGAATATCATCATATGAATATCATCACATGAATATAAATGCATGAATATGATCATATGAATATCATCACATGAATATAAATGCATGAATATCGACACATGAATATAAATGCATGAATATGATCACATGAAAATCATCACATGAATATAAATGCATGAATATTATTGCATGAATATCGTCACATTAATGTCGTCACACTGTATCACAGAGGAGGAAATAATAAGACCCTTGCACCTCCATGTGTGTTGTATAAGGCAACTATAGAAAGTATCTTGCAAGTTGTTCTTTGATCTACTTACTCTTCTCTTCCCCTGTTGGTTACAGCCCAGGATATGTCTGACTATATTATTAGGTTTCTTCCTTAGGTTGTGTTCTATCCATCTGCAATTTCTCTTCTCAAGCTGTCACCAGAATTAAATAGAATAGGCTCACTGAACCTTCTAAGCATGTTATAAAAGGTGATTAAAGAGAATTGTGCATGGAATTAGCAATCTCCTTGTATAACACCTGTAACAGGGTTAAGTGTCACGGAGCAGTAGGTAACAGGGTCATCTGTCAGGAAATATAGGGGTTGGCAACAGGGACAGAATATCTCATTCAGCAGGCATGGGTCAATTTAGATGTAACCTAGTGTCGTCCGGTTAGCGAGATCGATGTATCATGAAGAATGATGAACTAAAAAAATGATGGGGGCATTAGTCTGGCCATTTTGGGTGTAGTATCTGGAGCTCAGAGTAGGGGTGGAGGAGTTAGGCGACAATTAATCGCAGGTTAAGCTGTCACATTTAGAATGACTGAGTGACAAGTAGCTTTAGAGATCAATAGGATTCAAAAGCGGAGTAGCTAAGTAAGATTGACGGCTGACCAGTCAACTAGGAAGGATGAGGGGACCTTGTGACTAATGCCATCTTTGTTTAGGCGGAGCTTAAAAGGGTCTATAAAATTAGAGACTTAGAGACAGAGTATTGATTTGAGAGACAGAGCTGATCGAGGTAGGCTATCTCACTATATGCCAGGAGCATTGCACTACTGCACATTTGTACGAATAGTAGAATCCCTGTAAATGACATGAGAATTAAATCTGTTCACTTTGAGTGAAAACGTATCTGTAGTCTTCACAGTCAACAGCTTGAGATGATCTGTTGAGGGTGAGAGATAACTGATCATATGCACGATCGAGTTCAGGACAAGCATATCTGTAGTCTTCACAGACAGCTGTTCTGATGATCTGCTGAGAGAGAAAAATGGCTCATGTCTGAACGTACGAAAAAGGTGTAAGGGGGGCACCTAATAGAGCAGTCTCGCAGATTGGCTCGTTGTCTGCTTGTATCGGGTTATTTCAAAACGTTATCTGAATCAGAATGATCAGAGGGGTCGTCCATAGCTGTCTTAGGTTGGCTGGTAAAGAGTTTAGATACATTTATATGTGACCTTGACACCACATGTAGAACTGAAGTTAAAACATTTTGGCCATATTAAAAAAAAATGATTCCTTGTTGATAACCATATTTGCCAGAGAAAGACAATGTTATAAGCGGGATGATAACCCAGAGAAATGGACCGTAAAAAGCCTGTCAGGTTGCACCATCAAGGAAAGGGGTAGAAGACCGAATGGTCTGCCACGGTCTTTGTGTATGACAATAACAAGAATAGCGCCACTGCCCCATAGAGAGCATGTCGTAAGAGGTGACTGTGTGACATGGCATAACACCGTCCATTGGTTAGGTAGTTTGTTAAGATCAGCACAGATGGTGCGCATAACAGGCTGCAGGTCTACTATGCTCTAGTATTTGAGTCTATAAAGATGGACTTGAACATCAGTTAACCACGCTCTAAGAAACTGGTTGTAAACAGACTCTGCAGAGTCTTCTAAACCAATGAATATAAAGACGTTAAGTTAAGTTAAGTTAAGTTAAGACTTTGCACATACCTACAAATGTCAAGTAGACACCATCACTTTGTTCAGACTCTCCTACAGGACTGGAAACTGTGCATGTATATATCCCAGTCTGATCCTTATTTGGATACAAGCTGAAAGCATAACTTAAAATTTAAGTGTTATATAAAACGTGGTATACAAAAAGTTATTTACAAAATGTAAAAGTAGTTCCAAATATGACAGACCCAGTTTCACACAATCCCATCAACCCTGAGTACCTATCTAATGATCTACATCAACCCTACCTGATCATTTTCTTCTTCTTCTACATTAATTTTCTTTGGCCTGGCACAGCTGCTTTCCGTAAGTCTTCTTGCAGTAAAGTAGCAGGTAATTTGCAGTTAGTTTTCTTTATTCTGGATGAATTCCCATCTATGACTTACAGGTGTCAGCTGTCCAGGTAATTCTGGCATTACAATACAGAGACTCGCACCCTCTTCTTTCTCTTGTTATAGCAACAGTACTGTCGCAAGTAGGGATTTTGCTGTCAGAGTTTATGTGTTTCATATGCCATGCCTCTTCCTCTTGCCATCACATCTTTGATATTTACATTTGGGATCAAGTTGTTGAGCAGTGCATAAGCTGCAATGATCAGCGACCCATAGCTGACTGCTAGCATCAGAGCCAGCGAACCAGAGCTGCCAAGACCCTTCTACATCTCCACGTGGTGATTTTGGATAACAAGCTGCAACAGAGCAGACTAGGTAAGGAGAATGGATCAAAGAGGGAAGGCTAACCCAGTACTCTAAAATGACTTCTGAAGTCGGATGTGTTGGACCCTAAGGTGCAAATATCGCAGTAAAGTTTTAAACTATGACACAACGCATTTCATCCTCCGGACAACATCCTGCTACTTGCAAAGCCCTTTTCACGGCTTGGTAGAGGGAGATTGAGAACAAACGAAGAAGATGAAGAAAAAGATATTTACACTGTTTAGATGAGTTTCTGTACATGTTTCTAACTATTGTTTGGAGCTCTTCTTTAGCTCCATACACTTTAGAGTTTAGGTCTGAATCATTGGTATAGTATTTCTTCATTAATAGGCCCATTCACAAGACAAGCCTGTAAAACATACTCAGCAGTTTGTTTGTTTAGTGTCTACGTGCAGAGTGGTGAAGCTGACAGTCAAAGCTTGAACATTTGTTTTCTTAGTCTGTTGTGCCCTGTCCTAAGATGAGGAATAGTGATTTGTTACTGTCAATCAAGGGTGTGATAGTCATCATTGCGATCTATTCTCTTCTGACAGCCTGAATAGATTTATTTTTCTCAAAGTTTGTGATTTACATTTCCTTCTTGTTCGTAATATCTTCTCCTTTTTGCAAGCCTATTTGCCTTATAATTTCCCTGTATGCCACAGCAGGATGGCAACTACTAAAGCATGGTTCCCTTGCTGGCAACTACCTTGTTTAATTCATTTCTCAGATGCAGGAGATTGCCACCCGAGAGAGCTTGCAGCACAAATATTGCCTTTTTGAAGCATGCCATGAGAGCATTTAGTTAGAACTAGGAGTTCACCATTAATTTACCCCTGGGTATGACAGTATTTTGAATCTACCTGAGACTAACTATTGAATGAAAGATAAAACACTTGAACCTACAAGACGTAGTTGTTCCACTCAAATGTTAGGACTAACATCTCGTATTTATAGAACTTGTAAATCAGTTGACCTCCCATGAGATTAGTCATGCATTGCATGGAGTAAATCTCCGAGGCCTTAAAGTAGGGTAATCCAGATGGTAGTCGGATTGTAGGCTTGTCTGAGACAGCAGCTGGGACAGCAGCTGAAACAGTAAGAAAACATTTGAAATATTATTAACAAATCTGTCAGATCCTTGTAGAAGATTGGTCTCCAATATTTAGACACAGTTCAACTGTCTACATCTATTGAAGCTTTTGTGGTTTATATTTTCTATAGGGTGGGGTTGTTGTTTAATGCCCACAATGAATATGTTTACTCTTTTTCTGCGCCGTTAAAAGTAGCTTTCCTCACATCCCAAGCCTATTGATGAAGGTGGACCTTGCCTCTATGGGGTTCTGCTATGCTTGGCTTTATCTGCCTGATGCTCATTACTATGGGTAATGTCTATCCACATCTTGTCAGCCAGACTGCCTTGAAAACAGCCAGTTTCCAGAGAACGCTTCATGGAAGAAAGATAGTTTTGGTCAATATATTGTGCCTGACTCTGACATGACATCCTGTTTAGTATGTTGTGCCTACCTGGACTAGCGTTCATAGGGTGGAGTAGAAGTCCACACGTCAAATCCTCCTGTTTCACCTGGCAGGTTACATCATTATTATTTTCTTCTTTCCTTTTTAGCCAGGGAATGTATAAAGGTATACTCAATCCAGCAGCTAAGTTGCTCCCACACAGAACCACTTTTAAAATAAATAAGATGTTAACTTAAGTTGCATGTATGTCCGCCTAGAGCAAATAGCCCAGATAACATGAACGGGACATGCTGTTTGCATGCCCAATGAGCGTCTCTCTAACCAGCTGCTGTATGGCGAGCTCAGAACAGACACACACCCTCCTTAGTGGAACAGAAGAAATGCTACATATACTCCTTAAAAATGTCTCTGAAGCTTCAATATTGATGTCATATCTTGGAAGATGCTTGCACAGAAATGTTCCGTCTGGCACATTACTATCACACAAGGTGCTCAAATCGCAGAACACAATATTATCACTGAGGCTGGAGAGGAAGACTAACTTCTGGTCAGGCAAAATATACTGATCAGACATGTTAGTCAGGGTCAGGCATAACATACTGGCCAAGACCCTCACCTCGGTTTCCTAGTAGCTCTCCCTGGAAACGGGCTGTTTTTATGACAGCCTGGCTAACAAGGTGAGAGACTGACATGATCCCCATAGTAGTGAGTGACACGCAGATGAAGTCAAGCATAGCAAAACCCTATGGCATCTTAAAATCGAAGAAATACTGTATATGTTCTCCTGAAAGTTTTAAAAATTACTTGTGTTGTTAATACCCTGTTCACAAATAACAAGCACGTCTGAGTTCCAGTTTACTCCTAATCTAAACAGTTTTTGGCAAAACAAACTTACCAGCAAAAGTGATAGCAACATAGTTGCTGTTCTGTGAAACACCCAAAGTGTCTTCAATTGTACATGTGAAGTTACCAGAACCGGAGCTTGTTATGAATGCACTGGAATACGTATACATCACTTGACCTGCACTGCCAATCACTTTAGTGTTGACAGTTGCCAAAGTAACTCCATTTCTGTAGAATACTGCCTTATATGATAAAGTATTTGTTGACAGACAATACAACCATAGATGTGAGCCAGCTTGTAAAGTGTTGCCGTGGAGAGTAAATATGTCTGGAGTAGTGTCCCTTGTAGCAACTGAAATAAAAAATAAGTTCCAATCTATGCTGGACATACTAAAGGTTGATTGGGACTTGAGATTATAGTTCAATTTTATATTCTTATATTAATTTTAAAACACCAGGTTCTTTAAAAATAAGTGTGACAATATCTAACTGTAACTGGCCTGGGAATATTTCTGGGTAGCATTTTTGCAGAAGATGGAAAGCTTGATAAATAATTCAAAACAATATCAGAAAGCCACCACTGTGACCTATCAATTGTCACCACTTGGGCTTGTGGTTAAGTGACACAGTTCACAATCCGAAGGTGCTAGGTTCGCTCCCCATCACAGCACCGTCCGTTACCTTGGGGAAGCAAACCCTTAGAAAATGCAGGAGGAAGTCGATGCACTGGGTCGATAAGCGCAAAATAAAAACATAGTGCAACGCACACCGCCTTGGGGAATAGAGAAATTAGACAAACGCAGAAATAAAAAAAATACCCAACATCAGCTTAGACACCTAAAAAGACAACTGATAAACAGTGTTTTGTATTCTAACTGTGCTATTAGTGTCAGACTTGATCTTTAGACATGACCCAAGAGAAAATAAATATATTCATGTGAAATGAAATATCTAAGAAAGGTCATTGGTTGGTGTAATCAGGCCAGACACAATGAGAAATGAGGATATAGAAATATATATTTGGAACAATCTCATGTACTGAATTCATTTCTAGGCATAAAATTTGATTGTTTCGATCATCTCATGAGAATGCAGCTTATCAGCTCACACTGCAATTAATATTGAGGCCTCATAACATGAAGTCTCTAACACTTCAACTTTGACAGCAGTGCCTGCTATAGAACCTCATTTATCTGTATCAACAAAATGCTTGGCAGGCTAAATTGGTCTTGCTTTTAGCTTCCCATTCTAGAGATCTCTTCATAATCTGATGTTGAAAGACATGACAAGAGAAGCAAAAAGAAGAAGAAGAAAAGTGTCCTATCCAATGTCAGTTACTGATATAAAGTCCCACTGACATCTGGTTCTATCTCTCAGTTTCAAATTGATGACTTCACCATGGATCAAGATCCTGAGCAGCGCATGAGCTGCAACAATCAGCAGCCTATAGCTAACTTCTCGCATCAGGGTTGCCAAGACCCTTCTACACCTCCATGCGGTGATCCTGGAAAACAAGCTGCAACAGATCAGACTGGCTAAGTAGAAGGGATTGAAAAGGAAAGGTTAACGCAGTACTCAAAAAAGCCTGCTGAAGTTGGATATGTCGGATCGAAAGGTGCAAATATTGCAGTCAAACTGTAAACTACAACACAACGCATTCCATTCTCCGGACTACACTCTGCTGCTTGCAAAACCTTTTTCAGGGCTAGGTAGCGGGAGATTGAGAATGAACAAAGAAGAAGAAGAGATGACTTCATCCCACCACTTATGTTCTTTTATGCTCAGGCACCCATTGATGAAAGTTAGAACCTTTTTCACTGTAGTTGTCATTACCCACGTTACAGAGTCATTTGATAAGATGAACTTTACATTAAAGTTGAAGATTTGTAATTTTGTGGTAGATTTAAATTAAATGGAATCTAAATGCAGGAGCAAGAGATCTATATTTCTCAGTCTCACAATCTTTCCAACAGACCACAGTTATGGGAATAAAGGTGTTTAGTGATATATAATCATAGTAATAATTATACTTTTATTGATTAAATAGCTGCAGCACTTTCACATTTTCTTAGACAATTTCAAAGTTTGTTATAATTTCATATCTACTCACTTGAGTTTATCATCCACGGGACTAGCAAACTTATCATGTAAAACATATTACTGCAAAAAAAACCCACTGCTACAAGAATGCGCAAAGAGCTCTTCACAGGCTTTTTGTAAGGGGCCAGCTAGCTGTAGAGTGGCCCTTTAGTTCATAAGGATAAAAAAAGGATCAAGAAGAGAGAAGCAGAAAAAGCATACTTACAAGTAAGCAAGTAATCATCACTGTTGGGATGGTACCACGGACCAATCTTGTGTCTGCAAGTATATCTGCCCTCATCATACAAGCTTAGTCCTATTAAAATGAGTTCATTTGAGGTCTGTGGAAGAGTTTGACCATTCTTCTTCCAGATGATTTCACCACTATCTGAAGGTTGTCCAGTACTGCATATGAGGGTAAGGATGCTGTTTATTGCAGGTGAGGTGGATGATGCAATGATCTTCGGCTTCACTGCTCAAAGAATAAAGAATACATTTCTGAAATGAGTATTGGAAGAGTGGGTGGGCAAGGTGTTAAGATACCTGATATGGATTTGAACTTTTGAAAGACTTGGTGTTTTTCTATTAGGGTTGGAGTAAAAAAATGTACACAATGCGGCACCAGCCTGAGCAGGCAGCTTTATGTCTGCTATCAACTCATGCTGCTGCCATGTCTTTTTTCTGGTATGTTCTGGAGCACAAATTGTGAGGACTCCTAATTTATGAGGTCACAGATAGTCAACTCTTAGTTACTGCCTCAATCAAGGAGCGACTGGGCGAGCAGTTTGGATGTCAGACTTCTCACCATATCTCCAAG
Organism: Ariolimax columbianus; assembly: GCA_036924085.1. Classification (NCBI taxonomy): domain Eukaryota; kingdom Metazoa; phylum Mollusca; class Gastropoda; order Stylommatophora; family Arionidae; genus Ariolimax; species Ariolimax columbianus. The sequence continues at coordinate 125,239,539 of JAVGWX010000002.1, forward strand.
CGTTCAAAACTTCAGTAAGGCATAGGTCTTCTACTACCAGAGGTAAAATAAAAACCTAGTCTGTACAGCATGTGGTGTCTGCAGGGAAAGCTGCCTTTTTTCCTTGGCAAACTGTGACCATGCTACCTGCAAAGTGGTGGCTCAACATCATTAACATCGGTGGTGGTTCCATGCTCTTCCTAGAGCAAACAAGGAAAGAATGATTTAATTTGCAAGTAATTTATGCAACTTAACTTAACGTATTTATACTGGTTTAGAAGACTACAGAGTTTGTATACAACCAGTTTAAATGAGCAACTGGCTGAGTATGTATGATACTGGTCTCTTGAACAAGCGGGTATTAGTTGCTTTTTTGTCTATTGGAAGTAAAGATTCATAGCATTTTTTGGCTGAACACAATCACCAACCAATAATTGTTTCTATCGGAGATAAAGATTTATAGCATTACCTGGCCGAACAAAATAACCAACCAATAATTATTTCTATTGGAGATAAAGATTTATAGCATTACCTGGCCGAACACAACCACCAACCAATAATTATTTCTATTGGAGGTAGACACCCATAGCATTACCTGGCTGAATTTTCAAGCCCAATACAACAAAAAGGCAAATAAAGAGAATTCTGTGAGACTGGCAACCTCATCATACAAAAACATTACCATTATAATCAGCCACTGCAAAAGTTCATATACAGGCTTTTCCTGTAAAGTGACTTGCTACAGTGGTAGTCTATGCTTCACACTGGAGCAAAAAAGGTGAATTACTGCAAATACTTTGAGACCTCTTTAAAAGGGGTCAGCTGCAGTGGTAGCTTATGCTTTCCACTTGAGCCAATGAATGATGAATTAATGTATATATACCAAGTCGTGAGAACCAAAAATGTGATTGTCATAGTGGTGAGACTACTGAGAAGCCTAGGTTTGCACTACAGCTAGAAAGACATAGACTTACTTACTTCAGTAAGCCTTGGAAAGTAGGAAGAGCCACTGTAACCTGCTACCAGAGAAAATTCAACAGGAGTGAAGAACTCAAAATAAGTAGCTTGTACAACAACCTGACTTGTTTTACAACTATTCTTCTTCTTCTTCTTCTGCGTTCGTTCTCAATCTGCCACTACCAAACCGTGAAAGGGCTTAAGTAACAATGAAGTCCAGAGAACGGAATGCGTTGTGTCGTAGTTTACAGCTTGGCTGCGATATTTACACCTTTCAGTCCAACACTCCGACTTCAGCAAGCATTTTTTGAGTACCTGGTTAGTATTCCCTCTTCAATCCCTTCTCCTTAGCCAGTCTGCCTTGCTGCAGCCTGTTATCCAGGATCACCACATGGATGTGTAGAAGGGTCTTGGCAGCTCTGGTTCGCTGGCCCTGACGCTAGCAGTCAGCTATGGGCCGCTGACCACTGCAGCTCATGCGCTGCTCAGCGTCTTGATCCCTTTACAACTATTATTATTGGTATTCTTTAACCCTAGTCTCTTATCTATACCTTACCTACTACAATGATATATATATATATATATATATATATATATATATATATATACGTACGAGGTAGCTTAATTAAAAAGGTTCCAATAATTAGTGGATTGTATAGAAATAAGTTACAATAGAATTATCTACACTACATGTATATATAGGATCAAGATGCTGAGCAGTGCATGAGCTGCAGTGGTCAGCAACTTATAGCTGATTGCTAGCGCCAGGGCCAGTGAACCAGAGCTGCCAAGACTCTTCTACACCTCCATGCTGTGATCCTGGATACTGGATATCAGGCTGCAGCAGAGCAGACTAGCTAAGAAGAACGGATCGAAGAGGGAAGACTAACCTGGTACTGAAAAACGCCTGCTGAAGTCAGATGTGTTGGACTGAAAGGTGCAAATATTGCAGTCAAGCTGTGAACTACGACACATCACATTACGTTCTCCAGACTACATCCTGCTACAAGCAAAGCCCTTTTCAGGGCTTGATAGCAGGAATTTGAGAATGAACAAAGAAGAAATATATATATAAATAACTCACCGACTACATGTACTACCAATGGATAGCTGACCCAAGAATCAGCAATTGTGTTGCTTGCCATGCACGTGTAATTATAAGTCCCAATGGCAAGCCCTGAAACTTCAAAATCTTCCCTGGTCATGACTGTGGTCACCTCTATCCCATCGTTGTACAAGGTGTACATGGTCTCATTTGCAATAATGTTGGATGAAACAACCTCAGGTGAGTAGACTATGTTCTGAGAAATGCACCTATATAGAAAGTAAGATGTGAAAGTTATTCATTAACTTGTCACAAAGTTGATCACCTTACTTTAGTTTTCTTTTTTGGACAACTGCAAAATCAGCATTATCTAACAGAGATGAACCTTCACACAAAGCTGTTTAGGAGCCCTGAAAAACTCTTTATCATGGCAACCTTTATTCAGAGAATGGGTCTTTACATGTAGACAATGCCGAACGAGAAGTGGGGGACTGATAATCTAGATTCGAATGCCTTTTTCAGATTCTTTCCTTGAAACATCATTTTAATTGACTTCCTCTTCAACTGTTCTTTACCAGATTTGTTTTTATTGTACACTCTGTTCTCTTTCCTTGCAGTTTCAAATCCAGGACATGTTGATTGAATTGTGGGGGGTGGTCGTTGGATTGTTCTTTTGAAGGGGGAATATATTTCAATATTGTCTTAATCTTCAAATCTTCAGTTTGATTTTAAAGCAACATAAGGATGCAATGGTAACACACCCCCCAATTCTAAATTTTGGCTGTCTTCTAGAGATATGCCCATAAACCCTTAGCTGCTTTCTCTTCCAGTGTTCTTCACCAGATGTTTTCTTTTTTCGATCAATGTTGAAATTCCCTGTGGGTTCAATTCTAGGGTATGTCTGGTTATACTGTTGGGTTTTCACCTGAGGGATCACCCTATATACTTCCACATTCTCTTCTTATATTTCAGTTCGATTCCATAGCAACACAAGGTAAAAATGGCCATCATCATGTAGAATGTATTTTGCTGAATGTCGCTCTGTTAGAATTTCAATCTTTGGCCAGTTCTCCTGGCTTCATCACTGCCATCTTCAAAACATCTTTGATGTTTTGTGCCCATCTGTCAGCCGAAGATGGATGTGTCAGACCGAAAGTTGCAAATATTGCAGTCAAGCTGTAAACTAGCGACACAGTGCATTCCGTTCTCTGGACTACATCCTGCTACTTGCAAAGTCCTATTCAGGGCTTGGTAGCGTGAGATTGAGAACGAACGCAGCAGAAGAAGAAGAAGTGCCCATATGTCTCCAGTCTGTCTCTGCCTCATTTTCCAGGTACAAATACCCTGCAGTATGATTTTTTTTCTAAACTATTGTGGCATATGTTGTGACAAAAAGTATTTGAAATGGTCATTCTCTATCAATTCTCAATTTGAGTTGCCATCGAGCTCTGCTAATGAGGCTCCTGTTGGACTGACTTCCTCTTCCACAACTCTTTATAAAATTATTTTCCTCAATCCTCACTTTTCTGTTCCCAAGCGAATTCTAACCCAAGACATATCTGGCCATAATGGTGAGTTTCTTCATTAAAAAGAGTCATTTCCATTTTCACTTTCCTCCCTTTTTCTTCAGATTGATTTCATAGAAAAATATGGCTGTAAAGGTCAAACTATTAATTATTATCTTGGACCATCTTTTCAAATTCTGCTTGTGAAGCTCAATCTGTCTTGATTTCATCATTAACTGTTCTTTGTCAGATGATTCTTCTGCTTTCCAACACGTATTTTATGCTGGTTCCAATCCAAAGCATGTCTGGGAATGTTGTTCTTTCTAAGGGAGCATTCTATCCATTTTCTATTTTCTCTCTTTAATCTTCTGCATTGGGTGTTGTCCTGTTCTATTCATCAAGTCTGTATTTTTTGCTAAATTGGTAACCTAATATGAGTGTGCCATAGAGACGTCTGTTAGCAAAGGTCAGCAGTTTGGATGTCTACTTCTTCTACTCTTCTTTGCCCTTAAAAGGACATTTTGTTTGTTGTGATAGTTTACAGTGAGGCTGTGATAACTATGGCTTTTGACCTGACACAAGCAGTTTCAGCACAGTATATTTTTGGGACCAGATCTGTCTCCCCTTTTCGATCCATATTCTCTCAACCAAGCTACATAGATGTAGCTTCTTTCCAAGGCCACCACTTGTAAGTGGATTAGGGTCTTGAACAGCTCTGGTTTGCTGACCTTGACACAAGCATCTCAATCCCTGGAGGTTAGAGACCTTAGCAACTGCTATCCACTCGTACTTCAGCCATCCCCTCTGTACTTTATGAAGTACGACTTGCGCGTCAGTCACAATGATTTCCCTTGTTAAAGGGGTCTCAGGTAGCCAGCTTAACGCTGAGGTCACTGCTGCCATCTTAATTCTCTAACTGGAGGTTATTGATGTGTATGTCTCACTCCGCTCAGTAACGATCTGTCCTCTCACTCTTAACTTAAGCATTTAGAACATGGCTTTTCAGCAGGCTCATGAGACCAGGTACCTGTAAAGCATTTCCTCGGAAGATGGCAAATGTGACAAAGTAACTGGGACCAGATGCCAGAGAGTAACTGACACTAAATATCCTAAAATTAGCGTGGCACTGAAGCAGCAACTGATTCACAGCATCTTCCTACCAGCCCTGTGCTACCAGAGTCAAACATTAGCCATATACAAGGCAGGCGAGAGCAGTATCTCTATCTGTGAAATGGGATGCTTACAAATGGCCAAAGGTATTTCCAGGTGAGGCATGTTGAGAAATGAGGACATCCACAAAAGGGTCCGTTCCCTTTCCTGTGTTGAATACATGTCCACACAGAAGGTGCAATGGTTTGGTCATCTCATCAAAATGCTCCCAGATCAGCTTCCTCTGAGAGACTACTATGCCTGACTGTCAGGCTACAGAAGGCGAGAGGGTGATCGAGGGGTAGGTGTATAGATGAAGGCAGGTGATTGTCCGGCGACATCGGCTAACAACATCAGACGTGTTGTATCTAGCCCAGGAGAGGGGACTTAGGCTCCCCATGACACTCAGGGTACAAGTGGACTGATAACTTACTAGCTAAAAATCCTTGCTTAACCAACGATATAAAGTTGTGTATTTTAACCATTGTTCTTTTTTTCCTTGAAATACCTCATCAACTAGTTATTATGTCCCTTTATAACATCCTGTCTGTAAAGTGTGCTGTCCTGAGTAGTTTCTGGAAGAGCTCTGTATGTGACAGAGATGAGATTAGAACCACTGCAATATCACATATATCAGTTCAGTTCAGTTCATCTCGTAACCTATCGGGTCGTTGGGGCACACTTGAAGAGACTCCCACAATCCCACACCATCTCTCTCTGTCCGCTGCTGCCAGTCATGCCTCACAGTGACGGAGATTTGACCACTCAGTGATGTTGTCTGACCATCTCTTCCTTGGACAACCCCGCCCTATCTTTCCTGGTACGGAACCATGCAGTATCTAATTTGTAATTCTGCTGGACCTCATGACGTGCCCATACCAAGCCATCTTTCGCCTTTTGATAGCCGCCGTGAACAGATCATCAAATGGCCCAATTGCGTTCTCCACTCTTCGTTGTATTTCTACATTCGTGACATGATCCTTATATGTAACATTTAAGATATATATAAAACAAGAATAAAGAATTTAATAAATAATTTTTCTGGGGATTGGAGGAAGAAAACTATTTTGTTGTTGACTTTCTTTAGCCATGATGCTAAATGGTGTAGTTGCCTCGCTCCCTATTATCTTATTTTATTTGCTACTTATTTTGCATACAATAACAATCTATTTCACTCCTGTGAATGAAGTTTCAAAAGTGCTGGAATTAACATTTGTAAGAGCTGAACTAATTTGTATTAAAATAAGTCTGTCAGAACATAATTTTTTTTTTAAAACTAATAAAATACAAAATTCAAATCTTAAATTAAAAAACAAACGGAAATAAAAGCCAGTCATGATATATACACAATCAATTTAACAAAATATGATAACAAAGATTACACATATACACATTGTTTAACTCACTCTATGTTAAAATAGTTAAGGTACATAAACTGTTACAAATATTTCATGAGACAGTTGTATCATGTTATACTCTAACAACCCCCATGATTACTTTTTTTTAAATAACTAAAATAACAATTAAATTACAATTTTTTAAATGATAACAAAAATAAAATGTTCCTTAACCAGATATACAAAACAATAAATTAAACAAAATCTGGTAACCCCAACAAAGTAACCCCAGCTTCTTCAACCCCATAGGTTATAATGAAATAACAAATTGTTGCAAAAGAATAGAGTGTAGCTAAGAGAAAAGATGCTGTTGTACAGTTTAACGACACGGCGCGGAAGAGATTAACAAAAAAGAAGAAACTGCAGGTGCACTGCACCCTACAATGCATAGCTTAAAAGGTAAATTAAGGAAGGTCTTTTATGGCGCCGGCAACCTCATTATGAAAATAAATTGCCCATGGAAACCACCTTCAAAATAGCATACCTTGCTTCTTTTTTGGGCCCTGGTAACTTACAAGCAATATGGCTTGCCTTAATCACTCCTCTTCTACCATGAGGTGTAGATGTTTCTTTTATTTTTTTTGCGGCTCATAATTTCTACAAGATAGAGTAGCAGGCTCCATACATAACTCTCCTTAGTTGTCTTTATATCTTGTCCATATCTGGGAAGTTAGTACAACTATTCTATGCTCCCTTTTTGAGACTCTGTAACACCGGTTGCACGACAATAATGATAAAGTTAAAAGTATACTTTACCTCATACGAACAATGTCTCCAACAGCGATTGTGAAAAATACAGCTCCACTGTCATATCTGTTTCGGGCCGGGTTTTCTTCATCATCAATTTTCAGAACAAGCTGAGGTTGCAAGGGTTCATTTACTGCCAAAGAAAATTAAGCTGTTAGTGCATTTTTCTTTTTATACTTCCTTAGACTGCTGGTTACTTTACTTGGGTGGAAAGAATAGGCCCACAGCAGCTCCATGCATGTTATAGAAAGTAACTAAAGAGAGTTGTGCATGGGATTAGCAACCGCATTGTGTAAAATAAATTGCTATGGGTTGTCTGGGGGATGGTGGTAGTATATTTGCTCTGTTAAGAAATGACATCATTGTACTCCAGACAGGCTGATAGCTGCTCAATTCCTCCCAGTAAGTGGTGAAGAGTGAAGAAACTGATAGTTCCTGTAGCTCAATGACCAAGCACACTCCTGCTTTGTTTTCTCAGGTGCCCCCTCTGGGGGACCCGCTTATAATTTTAAAACTTTGCAATCTGTGCATTTCTAGTTCATCAACTGCAGTGGATACTCTTCATACAAGAGTTGGTCATTGATCAACTTCCAAATTTCACCTCTATCTATTGCCAACAGAGAGCTGCGTAGTGCAGTGGTTAGCGAGCTGGATTCTCATCGGAGTGGTCCTGGGTTCATTTCCCAGTTGAGGCAGAAATGTTATTTCAGACCACAACGGATCTCGGATCAACCCAGCCTTAAATGGATACCGGTTCAGTCTGGGAAGTAAAAGCGGCAAGGGAGAGGAGATGGCTACCGCCCTCATATAGCCGAGCCTTTGAAATGTGAGATCGCTAACACCAAACACCCGTACGGCAGTAATGCTATGGGTTACTTTACTATTGCCAATATCCTGTAGGATTTATAGGGCTGAGAAAAGAAGGTCACTTGTCCTGCAGTCATCACACTGTGTGCAGGCTAAGTTCTTATTTTACCTTCAACTGGGAAAAAAACCTAGATCTTACTAAAGTTTTTATCCCGTATTCATCCCAGTCAAGAGACTAGTATGAAACGATTTGGCCACTTGCTCCTCACTGCAGTCTATACCCATCTTATAAATGGGTACCTGATTCAATTAGAGGGAAGGCAAGACCACAAGGAAAACAATTGGTGGCACAACCTCATAAAGGCTGCAATGTAGTACAATGAAGTCTTGAAAACTTCAATTAATTCCTTAATTGTCAAAACCAGAGGAGTAAATTGATGGGCCAAATTCTTAGAAATGCTACGCTCATCATGAAACAAGGAAGTGTCCAGATGATACTTATCTATTATTTATTATCAATCATTCAATCAAAACCTTTCAATCCCATGTGAAACACATGTCTTCAACAAATACACGCCAAGTCCTCCTGTCCTGAACAATCTGTTCCAGCTCTGTCCACATCTTCCTGATTTTTTTTATAAGAAAATAGACAAGTCAGAGATGCAGATTATTTGCAGCTTTATCTGCATTATATTATGCCATTTACCAAATAGTTGTTGATCAAAGTTATTCATGCTGAGTTGAGTTAACTCTTGATAGTGTTTCTTTGTTAGTGGGTTACAGTGGCTCTTCTAACATCCCTAGGCATACTTGAGAAAGTGGACAGGCTCCTCAGCAAGTTCACAATGGTGATTAATGTGTCGATCCCCACCTCGCTGGCCAGACTTGTGACACATCATGTTTCCAGGAGCACAAACAAGGAAATGAGAGAGGTCTTGATCAGTATGTTGCACATGACCCTGATTACTCTTCGCTCTCACCTTGATCAGTATGTTGCACATGACCCTGATTACTGTTGGCCCCCTGCACTCTGCCGTAGGAAACATAATGAATGAGAACCAAAAATATTTTTAAATCAAAAAAATATTTTAAAATCCAAATTTGGGATGCTAAGGAATTTATGAGTTTCAGTGTTAGACATTTTCAAGATGCTGAAGTATTTCCACATGGTACATCCTGAAAACAAGCAACCTTCTACACGTGAATTATCTAGCCAGAGTGGCCCAACAATAAGTTTTCCTCGTAGAGCAGGTTGAATATTCAGCATTGCACATTTATTTTTAGAGGAAATGTCATGTCCCCTGATCTTAGTGCAAACGTTTTTTCCTAGCCAGATGCCTTTAGATGGACTCGGTAATAGTTAGGTGGTTGGGAGGCTAGTAGTTTGGAAGGTGACTATGTGAAAGACATATCAATTCTTTAGAAGAACCCAAAACTAGAGCACAGTAATATAGATCCAAACCATTATCGATATTTTATTCTCCCATTCTTGAAAAGGGGATTGTTTTAATGGATTGGAAAGATACAAGTGTGATCCCCTTGTTCAAAAAGGGCAAAATATCAGATCCAGCCAATTATAGACCAGTGAGTTTGACGAGCATACTCTGCTAAATTTTTGAGTCCATTATTAAGGACAACATACTACTGCACTTGGACAAGTTTAATTTAATCAAAAATAGTCAGTACGGGGTTACTAAAAGAAGATCTATTTTAACCAATCTATTAGAATTCATGGAGTAGGTTACCAAAATGTTAGATGGAGAGCCGGTGGATGTTATATATCTGGATTTTGCAAAGACCTTTGATAGAGTACATCATCAACGATTGTTTTGAAAGTTGAAATCACATGGAATAGGTGGTGAAGTTGTCAATTGGATAGAAAATTGGTTGACGGGCAGAAGGCAGAGAGTGGGCATAAATAGGGAGTACTCTGACTGGTGTGATGTAATAAGTGGTGTGCTCAGGGATTGGTATTGGGACACATTTTTTCTGAATATGTATCAAAGATTTGGACATTGATATCAGATCCATGATTGCAAAGTTCACAGATGACACAAAATTATGCAGCAGGGTCTATTCTCCGGAAGAGGTGGATCTATTGAGATCTGATTTAGATACGATTCAAAAATGGTCTGAGATCTGGCAGATGGAGTTTAATGTAGAAAAATGTGCAGTCCTCCACATGGGAAGATCCAATAATGAATATAATAACAGGATGGGAGTGAACACTATTTGGGCAATAAAAAAGGAAAGAGACCTAAGAGATATAATTGATCATACAGGAAAGGTGCAGGAGCAAGTCCAGGTGGCAGTGAAAACCATGTTACCATGTTGAGCATGATAAAAAGAAACATTTCACATAAGAGCAAAGAAGTAATTGTCACATTACAAAAATCATTAGTGAGACCTAAATTAGAGTACTGTGTTCAGGTGTGGTCCATATAATAAAGTGGATGAAACATGCTGGAAAGGGTACAAAGAAGAGCTACAAAAATGATCGCGGGGTTTCAGAATTATAGTTATGAGGAAAGACTAAAAAAAACGTCTTCAGTGTCTCGAATAAAGAAGAATTCGAGGTGACTTAATATAAGTGTATAAATTAATAAACGGAAAGGATAAATTAGACTTTACCAAGTTTTTCAAAGTACAACTGGCTACAAGAACAAGAGGGCACAGCTACAAATTGTTTAAAGACAGGTCGATTAAATATTAGAACATTTTTTTTAGTCAGAGAGTGGTGAATTCTTGGAATGCATTGATGCAGGATGTAGTGGAAGCAAGTCAGTTGATGCATTAAAAAATATATTGGATCCTCATAGTATTTTCGGTGTCTGTGGAGTGAAATAAACTGGTTGTATAGACTCTGTAGAGCCTTCTAAACCAGTATAATGTAGTTAAGTTAAGATCTGCCAATTTGAAGGACCCTTTGATTGCAGGAATGCATAAAAAGCACCAACTTTCCCTCCTATGAACCTTAAACTAGACTCAGATGGGATGAAATATATGAAAGGTGAGGTGTGTTCTTCTTTTTCTTGTGTCCACTTATTGATTTTTATTCCATCAGATGAGTTTTCATGACAAACTTTGCCATTGTCTGGAGATCCTCTTTATCTATGTACAGCTTTGAGTTCAGTGTTGAGTCATTTGGCCAGAGAGGTTTTCTCAACTAACTAGTTAAACAGAGAGCAGTCCTGTAAAACATATGAGTAAAAGCAAAGTGTTGTCCATGAGAGTCTGATTAGTGCAGTGGTATAGCCCTCAGTTTTCATGGCAAAGGTAGGTAAAGTAGAAATTCAGCAGAATTAATCGCTGGTTGGAAATGGGAGTTTTTTTAAAGACTCCATTGTATAAGCCGCAGCCTGTGACAGGTGGGGTGGCCAGTGCCCTTCCTTGCTGTTTTTACTTTCCCTAACTCATGAGTCAGGTACCCATTTACAGCTGGGCTGACTGGAGAAGCGGTCCCTGATTAAAATCACGACTCTGATTTTTTTTAGTCCCCGGACATGATTCGAACCGAGTCATGCTGTTACCACAGAAAATAGCGAATTGTTCGCTATGAACTGAGCTAAGGTACAGACAAAGGTACAGGGTTGAATTCTTATTGTGGGCACACTCCATCAATCAGCTGTAATTGGGTACCTGGTGTACTGTTAGGGAAAGATAGGCAGCAAGGAAGGGAACTGGCACTCTCACCTCATAAACAAGCTGTGGTCTAATAGAATGAAGTCTCTAACACTTCATCTCTGACAGAAGTGTCTGCTATGGGACTTTCTTAATCTTTTAGCTCATGACCAACTCAAGAGGTTTGCTTGACTCAGTGAAGCATACTAACCAAGACCAGCACCTCTCATTCAAACTTACTTACTTTACTTTCTGAATCCAAGCACCACGTTATACAGTGTGCATCCACTATTCAGCGACATGGATTACTTTGTCATTTGCCTCCAGTATGTCACCCCTATTGCATTTTTCATTCAAACTGAACACTTGAAACAGGCTGTGTAAATATAGCCTGCCAACAAGGTGAGGATCGACACTAATCCTCACAGCAGTGATACTGATGAGAAGCCTTACTTAGTACTACAGCCAGGAGTGTCCAGACCCACCTTCTTTAGTACATCCTGGAATATAAGAAGAGCCACTACAACCTCCAAATCAACAAGTTGTGGAGAGTCAGAAAGTCCACATGAAAACCCAAAATTTATTTTGCTAAGGAAACTTGACATTGGCTGTGAAAGAGCAAACACTTTGGCAGCTCTTGTTCAGTAACAACAACATAATGTTAGTCTATAAAAAAGATTAAAATATTACGGAGGGTCGCTGTAGCTGGAAGGTAAACACTCGCCTTTCAAGAAATGAATGAAGACAAAAAAAGGTGGAAATTCAAATTCCTCAAGTTTCAAGTATTCCCTGGTCTCAAGGGAAGTGACATCAGACACCTAGTCCTATCAGAGATGGATGATAAACTCAGAGGCCCCATGTATATGTTATACACTAAAATAAGTTGAAAATCGAAAGAAGCAGGCTGTTAGCCCCTGTCCGGGCAACAATTCTACTGGTCATGAAATTCTTACTCAATTGTGTTCTACATGAATGCTGCTCTTTCATCATGCAAAACACAACAGTTCAATCACCTATTTAGCAGCACACTTGACTGCAAGTACATACAAAAAAGAGCTCTACACCCCGAATGGGGAGGAAGAGGAAAGACTGAGAGAAAGAAAAAATATTAAGACAACAAAGTGATCAAGACAATAAGTTACTTACAAACAAGCAGAAAAATGTCAGAGTGTATTTCTTGATAGTTGTTATTCACATAAAAGCATGTATACTGGCCACTGTCTTCACTGTCAAGCAAAAGCAATGCTAAGTTACGACCAGTTCTGAAATCCACTCCATAGTTTTTTGCCCATTGAATTCTATAATCTGGTAACCCAGGGACATTGCATGTCAGTTCTATGTCCATACCAATCTCTACAAAAGTACTGTCAGCATCAATTGTTGGTCTTGGATATTCTGTAAAATGTTTTGAAAAAAGTGAAGAATATTAATAGTGGTAGTGGAATTATTTAATTGTTAATTACTTAGTACTCTTTGTCTACTCTGGGATACAAAGGTTTGCCAGAGAGAATGTCAAACTTCTATCTTTTGTCTTCCTCTTGGCCTGGTCAATCCAGTTCTAGGTCTCTCAGGGAATGTCTCATGTTGTGACCTCAGCTGACTGAGGCTCATCCAGGAAGTCTAGATTCCTGGCTCTTGACCTCCCATGATTGTCATGGTGGCTGGTCTTCTTTTATTCTGCAGATATGGCCACACAATTGCTATTGAGATTGCTTTGCTCGAGTCAAACATGTTGGGTTTAATGATTGTGATGTATTGTCTGGGTATGGACCTCGTCCATACTTGCTACTCAGATATTTCTTAAATTTGTAATTTCTGAAGTCTAGAGCCATCTTTTGTAGATTGTTGTTTATGTCCATGACTCATGCATTTGTTTCCACCCACTGCTTTGTGGAATACCTGTTCACAGGAAAGGTTTCCGGAGTAAACCCTGAAGAAAAATCCAGAGCTGGTGTCCTTAAGGCAGTTTAGTGGTGGTTTTATTGCTATTCTAGCAACTCCTGTGACGTCACTGATACCAGGCTGTATCGGCTAATGCTGTTCCCCTGGATCAATTAGATACGTAGAGAGAAGCGGACCTGCTGCTCGGGCAACAGCTTGTTCTCCATAGAAGGATGCCAAAGCTTATGACCTGGAGAGGCCTTCCAGTTTCACCCTGCGGTGTTGACACAACAAGTGCAGCAACAGTTAAATTGGCGTGTTAGAATGTCCGTACAATGGGGCTCAGTTTGCCTTCCTTTTTCGATTCCTATTCTCTCATTGAGACAGCACAGGTGCAGCCTGTTTCCAGGGTCACCACTTGGAGGCAGAATATGGTCTTGGTAAGCTCTCGTTTGCTGACCCTGATATGGGCATTCAGGTTGTTCATTGTGTCTTCATGTACTCCTTATTCAGTCATCTATTGGCATATATGTGTGACAAGGTCTACAATGTTATGACTTAGACTTCTCCTCTAGAGGGATTTATTAATGTCATTAGACATCATGGATGGTGTATTTTTCTTTTGTCTGCCATCTGTGCGGCTGTTATTTTAAAACTGTGCTTCAATAGCGTCTAATTAGCGCAGAAATAGAGTGCTCACTTTTCACAGTAAAGGTACAGAGTTAAACTCCCGTTACTGTCACACTTCAGTCGACCCGGCTGTAAATGAATACCTGGATTATTATTAGGGAAGGAAAGGCAGCAAGGAAGGGTACTGTTCACCCCACCTCATAAAGAAGCTGTGGCTTTAAACAACGAACTCTCTAACACTTCATCCCTGACAGCAATGTCTGCTATGGAACTATTTTTACCCTTACCTAGTGTTACTTTAATACTGTTAATCCTATTCAAATAACCGCTGGAACAGTTTCAGTAAGTGTATCAAAACAAGTACTAGATACCTTCTTTAGCAGGTACAATGACAACATTGCTGTATTCCGATTCATTAAATGAATTTATTGCTGTACAAGAATAGTTTCCCTCAACATCAGAACCGCTGACATCCAGGTCATAGTACCGCTTGATGCTAAAACCTTCCCAGAAGCTGACTTCCTCCCTGAATGGTATATTTTGCCAAATGCCATTCTTGTAGAGCCTAAAAAAAAATTAAGTATCAAACACAAATTACTTTAAAATGAGACTAAACAATTGCATCTTATATAAAGATAAATGGTGAAATATTTGAAGAAGACTATTTTTAGCTTTTAAATTTGATTGATTATATCATAATAACATAAAAAAGTATGAGTCAGTTAAAACAAGGGCACAAGAGCCAAAATACCAGCTACAGCAATACTTTGCATCCACTTGATTTACATCCATTTGCTTTACGTCTATTTGTTTTTATGTCTAATTTAAATTACAACCCCTTCTTGTCTTACATCTACATGAAATATGCTTACATCAGACGTCTGATTGCATCAGTTAAAGGGTACACACTTTGACTCAGATCAGCTGCCCTATTTTTCATTCTGTCCTTCAAAAGCAGTTGTTCAGTGAAGATGGTTTACAAAAAATTGTCTACACCAAATATCATAAAATTGTAATTCTTCTGCTTTTACATATATTATTAATAAGGACTGAAGATGCACCAGTGAATAAGCAGACAGCAATTCATAGCTGTCTGTTTGAATCAGGGTCAGCAAACCATAGCTGGCCAAGAAGACCATATTCTGTCTCCAAGTGGCAGCCCTGGAAACAGGTTGCACCAGTGTAGTCTGGCTAAGAGAATAGGGATCACAGAGGGAAGGCAAACATGATACCAAAAATGCCATGCTGAAGTTGGATGTGTCAGACCAAAAGGCACAGATATATGTTTCGCTGTAAACTACAATATGTCATAACGTCCTTTTCAGGATGAACGCCAGAAAGAAAATTCTTAATAAGTCTACTATTATTTGGCAACCTGTAAGTGCATTTGTAAGTTTAATAAAGGATAAGCTTTGACTTTCACTTCGAACACAGTGATGATGATGAGGATATCTTCTTCTTCTTCATTCGTTCTCAATCTCCCACTACCAAACCCTGAAAGGGTAAGTAGCAGAATGTAGTCCAGAGAACGGAATGCGTTTTAAATTGTGCAGCTACGAACGAACAACATGTGTATGTCCGATATGTGCATAGCTTCAGTGATCCTTGGTAATCTGTTCTCCTCACGGCACTTTTCAGGGCCCACAAAATCAACAGACCAGCATCAAGGTCCTTTTTAGGGCCCACAAAAAACAACAAAACTGCACCCAACAAAACTGCACCCCGATAGCTAGACACGTATAATTATTTTTGTACGGAAACCCATATGGTCATTGAATGGTATATAATTTCAGAATGGGTGAATTAACGCACAAGAACCCATTTTTATTTTTCAACTTCTGTACAGGAAGTTGAAAATAAAATCTTCTCTGTACATAAATACAAAATTAGTAAAAAATTTGTATTTTATTAATCCACTAAATTAATCATGTTAAACTTAAAAAAAATTCTTTCTATGTGGATTATCTTTAATTGGCGGCAATTTTTTGTTCCCATATATGAGCGTATAACTGAATAATAAAATGGCGAATTAAACCATTTCACAGCTCTATTGTTGGTTTGGTAAATAGCAAAATCGTCAATAATCATCATTCCTCCTTAAATCTGGATCTCCCCATATAAAAATGTTGTAATTACATTGTATGTATTTTGCATTCTTCTTCTTCGTACGCGGTCAGACGTCAACCTGTATTTTTTCTAAAAAAGCAGCGGCCGTATTTTGCATTCAATTCCAAACAGTTTTTTATATAATGATATGTAATACGGCGGAGACACTTCACTGAAGATAAATAGATCTCAAGTATGTGATACTGAATGGGGGTTTGACACTTCAAAAGTAAATACTTTCTGAAGTGAATGGAGTTGATTGCTATATAAACTTTATAAATTTATCTTACACATTCATAATAAAGTCTCATTTCATGTGGTGTTGATAACAAATTTCTTCCACAAATAAACTGTCCTTTTCCGCACTTCAGATGCCTTTTGTTTTCCTATCCAGATTTTTTTTTTTTTTTAGTGACAGCTACAGAAGAGAGGTAAGGTGCTCGTCTCTCAATAAATAAGCAAATGCATGAAACAGTGTGTGTTTGAAATCTGCAAAACTTTAAGTGACCGCTGGTCTCAAGGGAGGCAAGATCAAGTCCTTAGTCCTATGAGAAATGGACAATAAGCTCTAAGGGGTCTGTGTACACACTGTGCATATAAAAGAACCCTTGACAGTTGAAAATCTAAAAAAGCAGGTTGTTCACCACTGTTCTGTCAAAAACGGTAAAACAAAACTAATGAATTTCCTTCACAACATCCACCCTAGCCTAGGAAGTATCAGGGAGTAAAAATCACAAGAAGAAAGAACCTACTATGGCTAGCCTTTGACTCCCTGGCACCCAGACTATTTGAATACCAGGGTTCAAGCATCTTTTTTCTGTATTTCTTTACCTCTCATGCAGTTGATCTTTCCCATCTTTCTGGTTATGTATCAAATGAGCAATGCCTGTATTATTTTAATTTTAGTTTTTGGGATAATATATCTTCATTAAATGAATTAACAATCAGCAAAAAGAAAACATGTTATGGTCCAGGGTGCAAACAAAGTACCAGAATCTCCATTTATGAAGAGGATCTCGAGGTAGTAGATCACTTTACATACCTGGGATCCTCAGTCTATAATAGAGTATCCCTGGACCAATGATCAATATCAGGATGGGCAAGGAAGCAACAATAATGAGCAGATTAACATAAAGAGTCTGGGAGAACAAGAAGCTCACTGTTAAAACAAAAACACGTGTTTACTAGGACTTTGTCCTCAGCACCCTTCTTTATGGCAGTGAGACATAGTCTACCTACATGCACCAGGAGAAGCGTCTAAAGAGCTATCACATGAAGTGTCTGCACAGAGTCCTGGGGGTTGGGTGGCAAGACAAGATCACCAATGCAGAGGTGTTGGAGAGAACATGCACTGTCATAATATTTTCCATGCTTAGTCTTCAAAAGCTCTGATGGGAGGATGGATGATGACAGAATACCAAAAGATCTTCTCAATGGGGAATTACAGTTGGGGTAAAGGTCTTGGGGTAAAGGGCTTGGTGAAAGCCACTATCTCGGTACAAGGATATATGCAAGCGGGAAATGAATGATGCGGGCATCAATTTGGAATCATGGGAACAGGACGCCATGGATCGTATTACATAGAAGGGCAGGATTAAGCATGGAATACAGACAAAGGAGATACTGATTGCAGATAGGCTAAGGACTCGGCGTTTGAGAAGATACGCCACACCATGCAATGGCGCAAACGGCCCTGACTTTCCTTGCCCACACTGTGGAAGACGCTTCTCTGCTTGAATTGGTCTTACGAGTCACAATCATTATCATCATAGACTGTAGTTACATCCCCCTTTTTTTTAAAGCACAATTACTATTGTCTGACAAGACGGAAAGCGCCATTGAATTTCTTCATAGCAATCACAGTTTTGTTACTGCAAGTGATTTATTGAAAGACAAACAGTTAGCCATATGCATGAGATCAGATTAGTGCATATATTGGTCCTGTCAATATTCCTCTATGCTTGTGAGGCATGGACAATTACAGCTGACCTGCAGCGAAGGATACAGACCTTGGTGATTAGATATTTCGAAAGACTTTTAAATGTCACATAAAAAGACTGAGTTTCAAATTAGGAAATACAAGAAAGAATTACAACAGCAATAAGGCATTTGAAGACCTCTTAGCAATGGTAAAAAGATGGAAACTCGATGATTGGTATGGCCACATATCGAGATAAAACGGTCTTGCAAATACAATCCTACATGGAAAAGAGCAAGGAAAAAAACAAAGAGGTTATTTCAAAAAGAGGTGGGAGGAAAACATAAAAGAATGGATCAATCTCTGACCCGAGGAGGTCCAGGCAACGGCTGCTGACAGAGAGGGGTGGCGGGGAGTTGTAGGGTGTCTTCATGTGTGCCACAATGATCTCACCGTTTACGAGATGACCTGACATGAAGTGATTTATCTGTTAGTCCATTTCTTTAATTTTCTTGCACATTATGTTAGTTTTATCACTATTCCTAAAAAAAAAAAAAGCCACTTAAATGATCTAAACTGACATTTTGCATTCTTACCTGAGCGAGTATCTTGGATCACACGATATACCACTGCATTCACAACATAAGTCAAACACATTTTTACTTTGTGAATTGTTTGAAAAGTTCCAGTCGTAAGGTAATGGACTGTTTAACGGCAAACTATTTCTTGAGTAAGATATACTTGGCTTCAATGGTGGTGCAACTGTGGAGAAACATAAGATCATATCAAATCAGCTGCCTTCATTTCTTAAGAAAAGTTGCCTTAATTTCTCCAGGAAACCTGACTAAATTCCTAAGGGAAAGGAGACTTAATTCCTTAATTCCTTAAGACAGATTTAGTCTTGCAAGAAAAATTTATTTCAGATTAGTCAGTTTTCCTATTTTTTGCCAGATTTACTTGGCAAAAAACAGGAAAACTGACTAATCTGAGACATGATTTGTCTTGTATCTTGCAAGACTAAATAAATCTGTCAGACATCTCCAATAGCCAGAAAGATAAAGGCGTTTGTAAACTCCTTTCTTTTCTCCACATCTATAACTTGTCCTAAACTTGACTAATTTTTCCACACACCATACACAGAAAATCTTAGTCAAAACGTTACAACAATATCATTTTAATAATAACATAACATCAATAGCAAAACTGGAACTCTTCTTGGTCCATCAATCTGTACAAACTTATTTCTACCACCGTTCTCATCTGCTGTACTAACAGCTGTCCTAATATATCCAATATGAGGCAAAATTTTTTCCCATATTTCAGCATACGTCTCCAAGTCCCAGGAGGCATTATCCATCTACTCGATTCAGAACTACTTCAATAGGTAATTGCCTGTTACGTTAACCAACCATGAGGCAAATCCCATCTCTGGTTGTCTCTCTAGTCTTACTGTCCCATGAACTGTACCAACCCTGAGCCAAATCCCTTCTCAGGTCTCCATAAATTCTGGTCCCCGATGATATATAAGATAAGCAAATTATAATACATAATAATAGAGAAAACACAACACATTACTTTTTCTCTACAAGCGAGAAAACACTGGAGCATACGGGGTTGCTTTTGGACTAGGCACTACACCCAACAGTTCTACTAATATACACACAACCATCCGAGTGTCTTGATTTACCGGTATGCCATGCATCGACTGAGAATTGCCTCTTACAACAGGCTTGTAGTAGTGGTCACACCTATCGTTCCATTTAGGAACAGAACTCTTGGTGACTCGCTCGGCAGCTATAGCAAATTGTATGCCATGCCGTCACTTTAGTCGCCTCTTGCAATCTGCACTGATTTTAGCAGTGTCATATATTCTGTTCAAGACAGTGTCCCCCTGTGTACCACTCGGGTCTATAGATAAGCCCGCCAAAATAACCCTTTTTTACCATTCAGTACATAAAAAGACTTAGGCTTCACAACAAGCTAAAAAAGTATTGATATTCAAAGACATAGTTTATCTGGTTACACAAATGTATTGAAGTAAATGTCATACTTACAAGCAATAACGTAATAATTCATCGACACAGACGTATTTCCATCATTGTCAACATCACAAGAATATACACCTTCATCAGTCTGAGTTACTGGGTCAAAGATTAAGGTCTGTTGTCTTACCTCTCTTTCAGTCTGTTGACTAAAAGGAAAACATGTGAAATGAAAAGTGTTTAGGGTCACTACTAGAGAGAGTGAGAAAATTAATAAATTCAATAGATAGTTGGAGCAATGCCATGGTATATATTTAAAGACAAAGGATTGAATGGTTTGGACATAAGACAAGTATGGTTCCAAACTTTACCCATAAGCCTGTAACACCAGACAGCAGGGCTTCAGAGTAAGTAAGAGGAAGAACATGTGAAAGATTGATTGAGAGTTTTAAAGAAACACATGAATAGAAAATAACGAGGACACAGATGGCACAATAATGAATAGTGTGCCACCGCATGAAGCGTGACAACACATGTAGACAGATGAAAAGAGATGAATTAATGAAATGATAAAGGAATGACTGTGGCAAAACAGGGGTTAAATAAAATAGGGAACGTATGGCAGAAAACTTTAACAAACAAACAATAGTAACGTACTGATGCGAAACATGGACCATCACACAAGCACTAAAGAAGAAAATTGAATCCTTCAAGCTAACATGCTCAGAATACCATTGATAGTAAAAAAGAAAAACATAGATGTCCTAAAGACGCTGGATATATATCAAAATTGGCTTGTAAACTGCATTTTGTCTTGGAAACTAAAATACTCTGGCCACATAAAAAATCATAGTTTAGAAAAATAGATACTGGTGGATATGGTAGCTGGAAAATGAGGCAGCCCAAGGAAAAGATGGACACAAGACATCAAAGACTCTCTGAAGATGACAGTAACAGATGCAGGTAAACTGGTCAAAGATTGAAAGTATTACAGAACCGCTGTCATGACGGTGGCAACCTGCAAAAGACAAGACATGTTACATGATGATGATAGAAGTAAAGAAATAACAAAGTAACAAAACAAATGAATTGTACTTACTTACTTAGTCGCTCCTCTTCTACCATGAGGTGTAGAGGTTTGCCAGAAAGAACACCACACTGCTCTATCCGTCGTTTTTTTCCTGGCTTCTTTCCAATCCAGCCCTCTTTCACTTAGGGACTGTCGGATGTTGTCTTCCCAACGTACTTTGGGACATCGTAGGGGTCTGCAGCCTTGAATTTTTATCTCCCATGACTGCTTTGGTATCCAATCTTCTTTCATTCTACAGACATGGCCAAACCACTGTAGTTGGGACTGCTCCTCTCGTGTCTGCAACGGTTGAACTTCAAGATTGCTACTACGCATTGTCTGGTTACAGATCTTGTCCCTTTTCGTCACCTGATCTGCCTTTCTTAGGTACCTCATTTTTGAAGTTTGTAATTGCCTTTCTTGGGCTGTAGT
This sequence comes from Ariolimax columbianus, assembly GCA_036924085.1. Classification (NCBI taxonomy): domain Eukaryota; kingdom Metazoa; phylum Mollusca; class Gastropoda; order Stylommatophora; family Arionidae; genus Ariolimax; species Ariolimax columbianus. Next base: position 125,260,764 of record JAVGWX010000002.1, read on the forward strand.
CATTGCCCATGACTCACATCCATATGTCAGGACAGGCACATAGGTCGAGCGGTATACATCCATCTTTGTTTTCCTGCCTATCTCTCTTTTACTGAGGAATCCTCTGTTTATTGCATGGAAAAGTCTACCTGCTGCTGCCCTTCATGGAGTTAACTCCTCTTTGATTCCTTCCCTGATGTCTATTACCACTCCTAGATATTTAAAGTTGCTGACTTACTCCAGTGCTCGTGTTCTCAGGGATATCTGATGTCTCTTCTCATCTCTGGCGATCACCATGGTTTTTGTTTTGGAGTTACTGATGTGCATTCCTCTCTTCTTCAACTCTTCTTCCTAGACCTGCAAGTTGATCTGGAGATGTGCTTCGGATTTCGTGATCAGGGCCACGTCATCTGCAAATACTAGTTCCGATCTGTAACTTGGTCTCATCTTCCAGTACCCTACTTCATACTTTTTTGTCAATTCCTTGCAGGCTTTGATGACAGACAACATCAAGATGTGATCGAGACACAGTTTAACTGCATTTACCAACCTGGTGCGGGACAGACAGCTGGATATCCATTACCGTAAACCTTTGTTGCGGAGACAGCACTTGATGATGATGATAATGAATAAATATTATATTTTATATGGTTAGCATAACAGCTGCCTGCGATCTAAGATAAAATGGAGAGTGATCAAGTTTAATAATAGCTGTTAAAGCATATTTAAATGATGTTCAGATGATAAAAGCAGAAATTATTACTAAAAAGTAGACATGTAGCGATATTTATTTATATTCAATGATTCATATTTTCACTCCATATGAAGCATAGAACCACAACTGAAGCTTTTACAAGAAACCTGTATCCTAGAATTTACAATTTCAAAGCAATGGTTTTTATATGATGATGTTGCCAGCCTCATGTACAATAATTCTCTTTAGTCATCTTTTGTGACATGATTGGAAGGTTACAGTGGTCTAATGCTATTCAGTTCGGGTACCACATGTTACCTGTAAATTGTCCATTTGTAAGTGATGTTTGGATCAGTGTCATTAGCAGAACAGGTTAAGTTCAGTGGCTGGCCAACAATAGCTGTAGCCTTACTTGCAATCAATGTAACTTCATCTGAGGAAAAACATTTGGTTTACATACACACTCTTCACCCTAAATGAAACTCAACAGCAATCTCTGTGGAATATAAGATTAGGCTGTTCCCTACCAATGTAAAATCAGATCTTCTAAATAGCTTAAAGACATGTCATGTACCTAAGAGTATGGGGTGAGAAGACCAACATCTTGTCAGGCAAAACATACTGATCAAAAAATGTTAGCCAAGGCTAGGTAAAATATACTGGCTAAAACCCCCCATCCTACTTTCATGTAGGAAACAGGGTGTGTTCATGGCAGCTTGGCTAATCAATGTGATTCCCGCAGTAGTGAGCGACACTCAGAGCACAAATGCATGGAGGATCCCATCCCACCTTCATCAGCATGCTCAGGATGTGAGCAAAGCTACTATAACTGACCACTCAATGAACTTTTCACAGCACACAAAAAAGTAAACATACTCATTGTGGGTACTAGCAACAACAAGAACATAAGAGTATCACACTCATACTACAGATGTTCATAAATAAATGTCAACATTGTTGCACACATTGTATTAGATGCCCAGAGGTAATAACTAATGATACATCAAATAAGTTTTTTTTAACCATTCGGCAGAATTCAAATAGAAGCCTTTAACTATTTTACCGGATATGGAAATTAATACAGATAGTGAGCGTCAATGTTTGGCATAAAAAGTTGTGTTCGTTATGTATTCTGACATTTTCTATAATTATAAAGTAATCAACAAAAACATATGATATGATGTTTCAAAGTGTTACATCTCTACACAAATTAGGCAAATATATTAAAACTACTTAATGCTACTAAATACTAACTTATTAATTTAAAAAAAATTCAGTTCCAAAGTCATGAAAAATGCATCCACATAAACAAATTTTAGTCTCTCAACATTCTGTGCCAAAAGATGACACTAATTTATAGATAGATATTAATACTGGACTCTTGGTGGTGAATATTTGGCATGATTTAGACCAATACTACCATCATAATGGGAGGACTTACACAGATGCTGATATTTACACAATTGGTTCTGATTGGTTGACTATCCTCTGTCTAGTCAGCTGATGCATTCTGCGACATCAAGTACCCATTGCAAGAAGCAGTGTGTTAAGCTACTGTAAAATTGAAACAAAGTCGTCTAACTTTCTGGGTCTAAAATTAGCATGCTCCTATTTGACATAAGCGTTTTTAAATGCACTTTATTATTTAGCTGAATAAGAATACTTTATTAAATGTACTATTTGACATCGAATTGAATATGAATTGAATATTTGGTTCATCCAAAGTAAAAACAAATATAGACCTATGACAAAGAACTTCACAATAACCAATACAGTTGAAGATTGGGGATTGATAGTGGCAATGTGTAAGATACAACTTTAGAAAAAAGGCTGTGAATGTAACCAACTCATTGTCAAAAAGCATTAAGAAGTCATGCTGCAGAAAAAAGTTATTGTGTATATGCTGAAGAACATGGAAATAGTGCAACAGAGCAATAATTTGACTTTGCTGCAGCAAATGTTCATTGTTGGAGAATGACAGTAATTCTATATTTTCCTGCAAACCTCTTGTGAGCTTGGAGGATGATATAGTGATTATGAAAGAATGCTGACAATAACAGCTACTTAAGTGTTTCAGACAAATCTGATCCTAGATGTGAAGCTGACTCTGATACTTATTCAGGAAGAAGTGATGTATAAAATCAATCAATCAAAGACCATCACTCCCCATGGTGCAAAGGCCATTGACAACATCCCTCCAGCATGCACGGTTCCAGGTGTAATAATTTAATCTTAGTTCTTTCTCAGATTCTCTTCTCTATGTATTTGTGGGTCTACCTCTTTCTCTCTTCACTTCAGAATTCCATGTAAGAGCCTGTCTAGCTATGTTGGATGGTGCCTTCTGTAACATATGTCATATCCAGCACCATTTTCTTCACCTAATTTGTTGTTTCAGTGGAGGTTGTGTCCTTTCCCATTGGTCTGCTTTTCTCACCATGTCCTGTCCCTTTATGCCGATTATCCTTCGTAGGTATTTGTTAAAGAAGGACTGGAGTCTTTGTTGAATGGCCTTGGTCATTCTCCATGTCTCCGCTTCAAATAACATACCCCATAAAACATACCCCAAATAAATAATTTGTTCTTAGTAAATTGATCAATATTGTTTGTGTGTGTGGAAATTAAGTGAATGGTAGCTTTTAGTTTTTTGTGTTCATAGTAGTGAAATTGATGGTGTATAATCAAAGAAAGAACCAGTTTCAACATGTTCCAATCCACTCAGCTATAAATGGATACCTGACCTTTACTTAGGGACGATAAGGTAGCCAGGAAGGGAACTGTTCACTCCACCTAAAATGAAAAGCTGATCCATAGTACAATGACATCTCTAACACTTCATCCCCACCAGCACAGCAGTGTTTGACATGTGGCCATCATTATCATTTCAATTTGTGTACAAACGAGTTAATCGGATCATAGTGCTGTGAAGAACCTAGTATTTTTACTTTGTTGCTGCACATAAACTGGGCTACTGTTCTCCCTGCTATTGCCCATTCTGATGAACCCAGTTGCAAATGGGTACCTGGCCTACTGTTAGGGAATGAAAGGCAGCAAACAACCATAATAAAATTAAATTAAAAAAACAACAACTGAGGTCTAGTGCAATAAAGTCTCTACACTTCTTCTTCGACGGCAGTGTCTGTTATGAGACTTCCTTGACCTTTTACTGCGTTGAGATTCAACAAAACTCATGGAGTAGGTGCACGCATAGTTGGCTCAAGAATTTATAGAATTGGATATTAGAAAGTGACCAATCAACAGATCTGACTTCGATGCTTTGGCATCATTTTCTTTTTTTTCTTCACACTTATCACCTTGGGATGAATTGCTAATCAACCAATCTTATCTAAGCAGTCCTATTCTACACGTTTCTCCAGTTTTTTCACATTTTCCTTGTGTTGGCCACTAGGTATTTTCTCTCTATGTCATTTGCCTTCCTTTGATACTTTTTTTCCTGGGGGTTCCACAACAGAGATTGTCTGGGATACTAGCTTAGAGCTATTGTAGTTTATGGACTATTCAATACCACCTTCATCCAAAGATTTCATTTACCACCTGCCTTTGTCCTGTTTTCACCCATACGCTTTGATTTATAACCTTATTGAACTTGTGCATGTCAAAGATCTTTTTCATTGTTTTGTTGATAGAGCACTTAATACTGAGATTGGTCATCCATCATGTTTCCTATCCATACAAAAAAGATTGACTTCACATTGAAGTTAAAGATTCTTAGCATGGCAAAAGTATTTTTATTATTTTAGAGTTGATTTGATTTTCTAAGGTCACTCTTGCTTTTTTCACCTTGCTTTTTAGATCTTTGTCTGCAACCCATTCCTTGTGTGCGATGCTCTCTAGATATATTTACAAAATTCAGCTTATCAGAATGTAGTACTATGAACTGCCTTTACTAATATTACCTCGTGCCTGCACATAAATTGGGTAACTGTGCTCAGACTCAACAAAACTCTTGGTGTAGGTGCATGTGTAGTAGCCTCCAGATGTAGGAGAATTGAATATTAGAAAACGACCATTCCCATTCATCTGAGTCGATACTTTGACACCCTCCTTGTAAAGGTTGTAAATTTCGGCATCAAGGTAGTAACAAGAGTAGTAGTTCCCAGCGGAATGGATGACCTTTGATTCCTGGTTAACTTCTAGAGATGGTGCTGGAGGTGGTTCAACTGTAGGGGTACATACACAGTTTGTTAATATGAAGTGAAAGTAATGGCAACAACCACAATGAAAAGTATATTTTAAACACTCGATAAACATACAAACACAACAATATAAAAGAAAGTAAATCAATAGGAATCTGGTGACAGATGTGCCCAGCTAAAAGAGAGATATAAGAGGGTATTCGGCCAACTAGACAACGCAAGCAAGGTGTAATCATTAACTACCATGAGTCACTTCTCACAGCTTCAGATAAATGTATCCACTGTGACACAAAACCACTCTCTTTCCCAAGACTAATGTAGTAAGAAAATTAATTACAGATGAACCAAAATACATTCCGACCCGGTCAAAGATTTTAATTGACCACAGCTTAGCTTAATGTCTATACTACTTCAGAGTGAAAAAGAAATGTATTGTGCTATAGCATGTTCTCAATACTACAGTAGAACTTTGTATTTACAGTGTTTAGGTTATGCTCACTGTGGAACCTCAGGAGTCACCTTCCATTGTCCATTAGAACATCTTCATCATATTTTTCAATCACTCCATCGCACCAAGAATGATTATTTCCCACTCTGGTATTGAGATATCTCTAATCTATCAATTCTGGTATTCAATCAGATGCCAGGTAAGTTAGAGACTGTTGTCAAAGATGGTGGGGGGGGGGGGGTATTGCACCAGCCAATTTACTTTGATGGTTAGCAACACAAATAGGGGGTAGAGGGATGTGCGCGACATAGGAAGTTTGGAACAAAACTGTCACTGTGTGATTGACAGGGGTGTCAAGATAGCCAGGAAAGAGAATGGAGTTGAGTGGGAGAAACTTGTTAGACTGACAAGTGTTGCAGGTACAATAGTGGTTCGAGTGGCTCACTAGAAAATGGTGTAGTGACAGAAGTACCTCGTGATCAGCGGCCATGCTGTTTGGGGTGGTGCCTAAGGGACCAATAAAAAAAAGATACAGCATGCATTTTAAGTAGAGCTGGTCAAAAGGGTATCCCACTATGTTATGTTACATTGGCAATTGCACCAGTGCCAATTGTGATGAATGGCGGTCCTTTTAACTGGAACAATGAGGTATTGCTCCCAGGTTCAGTTTTTGCGTTTGTTGAGAATCACAACAAACTGAGTTGGTAAACTCAGAGGCAGTACGAGACAAAGCTTGTGAAAAGTGTCTGTTGTGCATTTCAAGGACATCAGTTCTTGATGGTTCGCTGAATTGACAGCAAACAAAGGTGTAAGAGGAACACCTAAAAGAGCAGTCACGTAGACTCTTGATAACTGCTCAGGTCAGGTCACATGGGAAAACGTGTCGGAATCTAATTGGTCAGGGGGGTTGGTCAGAGCCTCCTGATCGAAAGTGAGGGATACTTATGACGCCTCAGGGAGCACACCCACACACCTTGTTGAGGAGCTTTTTGTTTCCCAGCGCAAGGTCAACGACAGAAGTTAATAGACTATCAGAGATCAGCCTCATCGCCAACTGCTCAAGTGCACTACGAGACCATGAGATTAGATAGTTTGGTCTAAGTGAAGGGGAAGAAGACTAACGTCTGGTCAGGCAAAATATACTGATCAGACATGTTAGTCAGGGTCAGGTAAAACATACTGGCCAAGACCCTCACTTCGGCTTTCTAGTAGCCCTCCCTGGAAATGGGCTGTTTTCATCGCAGCCTGGCTAACGAGGTGAAGGATTGACATGATCCCCATAGTAGTGAGTAGTGACACGCAGATGAAGCCAAGCATATCACAACTGCCTGGAAGACCCCAGTCCACTTTCATCAGCATGCTCAGGATGTGAGGAAAGCTATGACAACCCGCCACTTAACGTCCTTTTCAGGGCGCACAAAAAGCATTATCCTGCTCATTGTGGGCATTCACAAACAACAAGTCTAAGTGAAGTTTGTAGATAAAATTCGAAGTATAGGATAGACATCAGAACTGGGTGATATGTCCAGGGATTCCAACCAGCTCATGCTGACATCCTGTAAGTTAGAAAGATTTAGTCATAGTTTAGTTTGATAAAGTTGTAAATGACAAGATTTGCAATAAATGAATTATCTTGTGTTTTATTATTCACATAAATCTTAGTGTTTTCTATGTTGATGTTGTGTAGAAAGAATAACCAATATGAAGTGAGATAGGCCACTATACGTCACAGATAAAGTGTGAGTGTAAGAAAGATAGTAAGAAGGATAACACTGTAACAAAAGTGTCTTTAGGTAATAGTAGATCCAGCTGTAGGTGGCGCATGTACATGCACAACTCAGATACAAAATGGCATACGTGCTCACAGAGTGTATAATCAAAGAACAGCTGCTGGTGTATGCATTTTGGGGAAAAAAGAACTTTCTAAAAAGGATATTCATAAGGAAATTATTCCTGTTTATCGTGAGAAGTGCTTGTTGCATAAAGCAGTGCATACTGGGTGGGTACATTTTCTCAAGGACGCTACAAAATTGCTGATGAAGCCTAATCTGGTTGTCCTGATTAGGTTGCAACAGAAGCATGTTTGCAGAGGGTAATGGAGATTATTGGAGCTGACAGGTGAGTAAAGAAAGATGGTGTAGAAAATGCATTAGGGTGTTCACGTAGTTTAACCTACAGCATAATTCATGATTTCATCTTAGCGGAAGATGTTTCATGAATGACAAAGTGGTTGAACGTGAAGTGTAAATGTGGTTGAGAAACCAGACCCCAGACTTCTATGCTGTAGATTTGTTGCAATGATAAAGCGATGGAATAAGTATATCAATAATGGTTGAAATTATGTTCAGAAATAATGGACAATGTAAATGCAATAATAAATGGTTTTCAAGTTTGTATCTTATGTAGTTTACAAAAAAAAAAAAAAAAAAAAAAAAAGGTATTTGTGACCTAATTACTGATTTGTTCTCATAAATAAAAGGCGGCTGCGTGGCCAAGGGGTGAAACTCGCTCAGTTTTCACAATTCCAACATTCCGGGTTCGATTCCCACTTGTGTCCAGTTTGGCAGACACTGGGTTTTTTCTTGGGCTAATGCTCTTCCACGTACAGAAAGGAATGGCAATCTACCGTACTGCACACCTTCCAAGAAACTTATAACAGCCAAATAGGTGGCGGTTGTAAAAAGCTACGTTCTGTAAAAGGACATGCGACTTACCTCATAAATATATATATTTGTCTCTGCTTCTCAACACTTACTACAAGTAGAAAAGCCTTACTGAGCAAAATGTAAGCAATGCTCCAAATCTCATATCCATCTGAAGAAATAGCTTTGCAGACATATGAGCTGGAATCATCTATCGCCCTCAGAGGGTTAAAGCTAAAAATGTTTGTGTTGGAAGCAATTGGAAACTGAAAGTTGGACGCAGTGTACCAAGACACATTAACTCCTTCAGAGCTGATCATACACTGCAAGGAATAAATCTGGTTCACAACAGGTGGTTTTTTGTTGACAGGTGTGATCTTTAGTTCATCTGTCAGAAAAAAAAACCTTAACAATTTATTGTATTAAAGGATACTTGTATATCATTATGGTCAGGTTAGGTCAGGTCAGGTCAGGTCATCCCGTAACCGGTGAGGTCGTTGGGGCACACATGAAGACATCCCCACAACTCCACGCCATCCCTCTCTGTCAGATGCCGCTGCCTGTGACTCTTCTGGTCGAGACTGGTCCATTCTTTTATGTTGTCCTCCCATCTCTTTTTGGGCCGGCCTCTTTGTCGTCTGCCATTCACCTTCCCGTGGAGGATTGTGTTTGCAAGACCATTTGATCTCGATATGTGACCGTACCAAGTGAGTTTCCTTCTTTTGACAGTTGCCAAGAGATCTTCAAAAGGCCCTATTGCTGTTGTAATTCTATTTTGGATTTCCTCATTTGTAACTCGATCTTTGTATGTGACGTTTAAAAGTTTTCGGAAACATCTTATCTCCAAGGCCTGTATCCTGCGTTGAAGGTCAGCTGTAACTGTCCATGTCTCACACGCATAGAGAAATATTGACAGGACCAGTGTACGCATTAATCTGATTTTCGTGCGTAGTGCTAACCGTTTATCTTGCCAGATTTTGTTAAGCCGTGCAAGCGCCGCTATTGTCTGTGCTATTCTGGCCAATACTTCACATTTTGATCCTTCATCACTGACAATCGACCCAAGATATTTAAAACGGTAAACTACTTCGTTATGAGTAAATAGAAAAGGTGTCCCAGCAGTTTTGGTAATGGACTCTTAAACAATGGGACATTGGTTTAAAACCCTAGTATAACATAGTTTTTATTCTATAGGGAGTAAAATTAAAGCCTAGACAGGACATTGCATTGAGTCTACAAAGGCAAGTTAATTTCGTTCCTCAGTCCAATAATAGGGAATAAACAGCAAATGATAGTTTACTTAAAAAGACAATTATCCAGTGTGGTTCAACTTCCTGTGTAACCTGTTATTTTTTCTGTGCTGTTCTGGTTTTGTTTGGCCCTTTATACTTACAAACTTACTTACATATGTTTTAATCCACTTGTGCCGTTAAGCATTGCGGGGTGTTTGAGTTGCATATCATGGGACAAATGTGCTGCTTTGGTTGTTGTAAACCCGTATTGTTGTACTATTTCTTGTATTTCTTATAGAGTGGTAGTTGATCAAATTGCATTCTCATGAGATCATTGGAGCAAGAAAAGTCTTGAAATGTATTCAGCACAAGGGGTAGTTCTTACAATATTTCTAATACCGTAATTTCTCATTTGATCTCTCCTGGCTGTACCACTGACTTTCCCTAAACATTTATAATTTTCTGTGGATAAGGATCAAGTTTGACATCGGTAGCATAGAGTTGTTATAAATATATCATTTATCAGTTGTTGCTTTGTTGCCAAGCTGATACACCCCTTATACCCAGGTACGCCCTCTCAAAGACAGTACAGGAAAAATAATAAGTGAGAATAGGGAAGCAGCTAATCTACTCAATCAGTACTTTGGCACAGTCTACACAAAAGAGGACTGCTCCAAGATCCCAGAGCCTATAGATATTTTTCAAAGAGACATGGATACAGCGGGATAAAGATCAATCTGTATTACAGAGGAAATGGTTTTTAAAAAATTGGAGGGGTTGAAAGTGAATAAATGTCCAGGTCAAGATGGTATTCATCCAAAATTGCTGTATGAAATTAGAGACCAACTAGCAAAACCATTGGCTATATTATGTTCTCAATCACTAACAAAAGAGATTGTTCCACGGGATTGGAAAGATGAAGGAGTGATCCCCTTATTCAAAAAAGGCAAAAAATCAGATCCAGGAAATTATAGACCGGTGAGTTTAACGAACATAGTCTGTAAATTAAAATCTGGAAGACAAACCAGGGAAGACATGGGGCCGACTAGATGAATTTGCAGAACAAAAGGATAGCTTTTGGCTACCTCATATGAGACACATCCATCTGAATGAATACCAGCAGGATTCCAGTATATAAATATGAAAATGTGAATGCTCACTATAAACACCATTAAATAAAAGTGAGCATTCACTGTAAAGTTATCATATCAGATGTGTTGAGATCTCTACAAAAAAGGTGAACGACACTTCATCTCCAACATTCTCTATCTCTCACCATGATAGTACAATCTGAAGAATTTCTCCTGCCCATAATAATAATTTCTTGTCGCTCCATTTGTTGAAGTATAGGTTCAACACCACATTTGGTTTACTCTACCCAGCTGTTAGGAAAGGCTGATTTCTGTCAGTTGCAGTGCAGTTTCAAGGCAATAGTTTTTACATGATGAGGGTGTCAACCCCATACACAACTCATTTTAGTCGCCTCTTACAACATGCAAGGATAGAGTAGCAAAATTGCCCTGAGAATATCTCTGGTGTTGTCCTGTTCCTATTTTGATGTAACACTTCCTGTTAGATGGCAATAGGTAATTACAAAAATAGATCTATGGGAAAGAACACGACGACAATCAATACAGCTGGAAATTGGGGATAGAAAGAGGAGATGGATAGAGCACACTTTTAGAAAGAAGTCGGATAGTATAGCTAGACATGCACTGGATTGGAACCCACACCCACAGGGAAAAAGAGAAGTGGGCAGGTAAAGAAATATCTGGCAGCGAACGGCCAATGAGGAAGTCAGTTCAATCGTGGTCTTGAGGGTGGAACTCAAGATGGTGGTACAGAATAGGAACAGATGGAGAGCGCCTGTTGTGGTCCTATATTCCAATGGGAAGCAGATAGTAAAGTGATGATGATGAAGTCTCTAACACTTCATTTCTGATGGCAGTGCTGAGAATATCTTAGCCTTTTACTTTGCCATGGATCTAAACACTTCCTATAAGGATCTTCAAATACAGAGATCCTCAAAGCTATGTCTCTGGTTCACTCACCAACAAAAATGACATAATTTTCTGGTCCAATTGGACTACTTCCATTAATACTTGATCCTGAACATGAGTATAATGCTGTCACATTGGGAAGAACTTCGAATAAACAGTCTGTATCATCAAGATATCTGATAAAACAGAAAAATGTTTGAATTAATCATTGATGAGTCAACTTGAAGAAGCTGGTATAATTGAGACACAATAAAAAATGTTAATGTCTATGGGAAACACACACAAAAATGACACCTCTTCATAGAGTATGGCAACAAAGGTCAAAATATAAGATGACAGATGTACTCCAAGAAACTCATTCTGCTTTATTGCAAATATTCAAGTATTTACAAAGTGGTATATTTTGAAAATTGACCTGAATGGTTCCCAGGGTATTAAGAATGTGCCACTGTTTCCTTTTTTGTATGTCAAAAGAATTCTTCTTCTTCATCATACGCAGTCAGACATGAACCTTTATTTCTTCGAAAAAAGCAGCGGTCATCCTGAGGCTGTCGACACTGCCATAGAGCTTGTGTTACCACTGGTGATGGCCACATCTGCTCTTTCTGATCCTCGTATGTCGGGCAGTTTTGCAGCAAATGCTCAGCGATCATTTTCCCGGTACCACACCGGCATTCGTCAGTGCCACCTATCTTCAATTTGTTGAATAGGAGGTACCTCAGTCTATTGTGGCCGGTGCGAAGTCTGAAGACCACGACCTGCTCTCTTCTGTTCAACTGGTAATAGGCATCGTTTTATGTGTAGCCAGTATGTTTGGTTTCCCATTTGGTCATGTATCTAGCTCTAATAAGCCGTTTTGACTCTTCGTATGTCATACTAGTATCTGGTTATGGTAGTCTTGCACCTTCTTTTGCCAGTCTGTCTGCCTCCTCGTTGCCTTGGATGTTGCAGTGGGATGGAACTCACTGTACCACTACCCTTTTTGGTGCGGACTGCTGGCATAGTTGACAGAGTTCTGCTCTTAAATCATTGAGTTCAGTGTCAAAAGAATTGACTAAAGAGGGTTACATGAGGTTGGCAACCTTATCATATAAAAACTGTTGCTATTATATCTCACTGCATTTGACTGGAATCAGGCTTTTCAAAAAGCTGATTTGGATAAGTCAAATGCTGTGTTGGACCTACACTGCAACATATGGAGTGGCTGGATAATTATTATTATTATGTATTAAAATTGCTGAAACGGAAGTAATGAAGTGAAATTGAAATAACTACAGTGGTAGATGCATTGAGAAATCAGGGTTTTGAAGAAAAGTATGTTTTGCGGATAGAAGAGATAAATCAGAGCTGCTCAACTGAGATAACCCTATTTTATTGGCCAATCAACAAACAATATACAGCAGTGTTCATCAGGGCAATACAATCGACCATTGAGGAAGTCTTTAGTAAACCAAATTGGGAACAAAAGACTTAAACATAGACAGAGAAATTCTCACCAAGCTAAAGTTTGCTGATAACAAAGTCATCCTCAGTCACAGCATCAGAGCAATGCCTAAATGAACTCAATGAAACAAGTGAGACAGTTGGCCTTAAAATTTTACCGTTGAAAAACGTGAATTTTAACATTTACCTGTGCAAAAAAATTACAAACTACCACAAGATAAATCGTGAGATGTCATATAGGGTAGCAGCAGGATTGTTCAGATTTAATTGTATACCTATACTTCAGCAGATGGAAAATGACGAGGCAAGAGCTCACACCTTCAACAATATGGTTATTTCAGCTTAGGTATATGGCTGTCTAAGAGGTATAGAACCTAGAGAAAACAGATGCAGAGAAGCTTCAAATTGCTAAAAGTGCAATGAAGTGAAGAAAAGGGACAGTCTCTATATGGGACCAATGGTACACTTTGTATGGTACTAAACAAAAACTAGCAAATTCATGCAGATACCATTACATGACATTAGGTTGAAGGGCAAGAGCCCGGATGCCGCTGGACTCATAACAATAAGAACAGCTCTATGAGACAGAATTCAAAACAGAGATATCACGTGCTGAACCACCTTCAATGAGTTCGTAGAAAATGTTAAGAAAATGCAGATATGCAGGGCATGTGGTGCATATGCTTGACAACAGATGGACATGAAAAAGTAACATCCTAGAGGATCTACAACTTTAAATGCCATCTTGGACGTTAACAATTGAGATGGAGAGATGGAAAAAGTAAAGTCCTTGGTTCAACTACTATGAGGCAAAAAGACCAAAAATGAGTTTAAACAACATTTGGTTACCTGGCATCAAAGACTTGTTATGCCCGATTGAATACCAGGATTATAGATGAAAGTCAGCAGAACAGAATGCCCATTACATATTCAGGTCAGAAGCACAGAACTTCAAGTTAAAGAATTTATATATCTTTGAATCATGTTCACAGTGGACCATGGAATGAAAAAGGAGGATAGAAGCATGAACTTAAAACAGAAAATTAAAACAGACATTCAACTGAGACAAAAAAGGCAAATGATCATTGGTATATTCATACAGATTCTCTGTTATCTGCATCTGACGTGGGTCCAGACCATGGTACAAGAACAAAAAATCACAACATGTGCAACTCAGTTGTCTCGAGGTAAGGTGCCCGCTTATGGTGCTGGAGGTCGTGTGTTCCATTCACGGTGGAGACCAGGATTTTTTTCACGTGGATCTTCTGGTGAACATTCCCCCGATCTCTGGGTAGTGAGATTAGACTCTCGTGTTCAATGTCGAGCACGTTAAAACTTCCTTGGCAGTTGGAAATAGAAAAGAGAAGGCTATATGTCCGCTGCCCGGACAAAATTGAAATTACAAATCTACCCAAATTATTTGTACCTTTTCCTAGGTGGTTTGTTAAGAGCAGGTATAGATGGCGCCTAACTGGCTACGAGTCTACTGTTCTTACGATCCATGTTCTGTTGTTCATGAAGCTATTCTAGACGAGATGTTTTTTGGTAGCGTGTTGTAGTAGCTCTTCTTCTAACTCAAGACCCATTACAGAACTGAAATTAAAGGCTGCTCATCCGGGTCACAACTACACGGATCAGATTGTCGAACACACCTTGATCTTGTTCTAAGATGTAAATAGCTCCGCAAGAAAGCGCAGGAAATCGAAAGCAAAATTAATTTAATGTAAAATATAATAGCATGTGTTCTTACCTATCTTCGTTGATGTACATCGTGCAGAAATCAATGCTGAAGGTGGAAGTACCGTCAGATCGTGGTAACCTACACATAACAGTGCCCATTCTTCCTTTCGTGTTGATTGGATCCACTGTCATAATATTTCTTTCTATTGGGGTCCGGGCTGGAATAGACAGTCAACAATGAATAAAGTAACTGACATCAAACAGAGAAATATTAGCATCTTAAGCTTAGTTTAGTTCAGTTCAGTTGCCATCTCAACGTCGAAGGTTGGTTGCAATAGATCTCCAACCCTCTTCTGTCTCTTGCCTTGATGTTATCCAACCACTTAATGCCAGTAGCGAAGCGTTAGAATTGATGCGATATGCTGAGTATAATAAACGGTTTGGAGAATTATAGAAGACATCCCTTTGCATAAAACAGATAGGAAATGAATTGAAATTGTAATGGTAATTTTTGTTTAAGCGTAGTGACATTCTAGCAAACGCGCGAAATGGCAAAGTCAAATTATCATTTACTATTGGAAAGGTAGGCTGATTGCGTCCAGCCTAACGCAGCGTATAAATCAGGTCAATTGGTAGCTAGGAGACGGTCATTACGACACTACTTTTTCTTCACAGCCAACTAGCTACAAATTAGGCCGGTCTTCACTGACTGAAGTGTTACATTCCAAAATGTGTTTCAAATGTAATTTCAGTGCAGTTTTGTTAAGTTTTGTGATTGCGATTTGATCACGTGTTAAAGAAGAGGGTGATATTTACATTTTTTTTCAGAAATGAAATGAAGACGCTTAGAACTTATTTACAAGAAAACGTAGACAACTGTGCAGAAGTACGTTTACAGCATAGGTTTCCACTACCCCATTCAGCACAAACACAAAGTACTTTCCAACATTTTTTTGACATCGTTAAGTGTGCGCTTTTATGTTCATGACTCGTCTTACCATAAAATTATCTTCACGCTTCGCTACTGCTAGCGTTGCTTTGTTCTCCTGTTTTCATGAAAATGTTATATCTCTTGATGTGACCAATATTTTTTAAACTGTTCGACTCTTGATTTCGCTCACTAATTATCTTATGGCCCATAATTTCTCCTTTTTTGTTTTATTTTATTTCCAGTAGATGTGTTGCACTCCCCTTCACGTATCCACAATTTAAATACACCAATTCTCCAATCGTTTGTTCATTGCCCATGTTTCTTCGCTGTGCAATAAGGACGAACCTGATCCCTCTCAATTTTACAATGTTAGCGATCTGTTTCTGATTCTGTTGCAAGAATAGGATCAATGTCAAGATAAACACATACAACAGAAAACGGAGGTGGAGGAAAATCTATGCGTTTAAAAAATGGTACACAAAGAAAACTGCCTGTGACAAATTGAGTATTTTAAAGTAACTTCAACACAGAAACTAAGGTCTGGACAACAGCAACAGAAGCCATAATGACTAATGAAAACACAAAGAGATATGAATAACTTGAAAACGTTATACTCTTCAGAGATGCACTGTCAGTAGATGTTGCTCTGAAAAGCCTAAAAATATAGACAAATAAACTAAGAGCATAATTATATACACTCGGTCAACGGTTACAATTAATTGTGTTACAATGTATCCCACCTCATCGCAATATCCATACAAATGAAGAGGATGTCATGTTGTCAATCAAAGAAGGAAAGTTACCTCAACAAGGAATATTTATAACTAGTGAAGAGATCAAGAGATTCACTAGGTGTAGGAACAGTGTCTAGAAAAGAGAAGATTTCGAGGTGACTTATTACAGGTTTAGAAGATAACCACAGCAAAGGTTAACTTAGATTATAACACGTTTTTCAAAATATAGCCACCAACGAGAACAAGAGGGCACAGATACAAATTAGCTAAAGAACGGTCCAGATTGGATATTAGGAAATATTTTTTTAGTCAAAGAGTGGTGAATGCTTGGAATGCATTGCCCCAGGAGGTAGTGGAAGCAAAGACAGTTAATGCATTTCAGAATAGATTGGATACGCATAGCTTTAAGAGCAAGGTAATGCAAATGTAACTGGTTGTCTACAGACTCTGATGAGTATTCTAAACCAGTATAAAAACGTTAAGTTAAGTTATGAACAGGGACAAGAGGCAAGCACACCATCATTGCAAGTAAAATAATATGGTGCATATTGCCAGCTTAACAGACGTTAACAATTGGTAAACTTTTTTCTCCGTACGGGCCACAACTAATTGAGATTCCGTCTATTCAACAAACTAATTACAGATAAATGGGACTACGGTACCAATAAAATGGTTGTTTAACATCTTCTACAACAGTTCTCAATATACCATATTAAAAGGGAAACGATATGTGGCTATTACAGGAGCCCTATATATATATATATATATATATATATATATATATATATATATATATATATATATATATATATATATATATTTATATATATATCGCCCGGGTCCATTCTTCCCTTGAATCTTGCACTCAAGTATCTTCTGTAGAAGACTTTCATGTCTAATATTGTAACCAAGCCAACTCAACCGACGTTTTTGAATCATATGCAATATTTGTCTTTGTGCGCCCACTTTCGTGAGTACATTTTCATTAGATCTTCTTTCTGTTTAACTCTCTCTTTCCATTCTGCGGTAGCACCACATGAATAGACTATGCTAAACAATCACCTTAGTATTTCTGCTTGCGATAAGAGTTGATTTCGTGAAGCTTTGCATAGCAATTTCCTAATGTTAAAAACTCCAAAATAAAGTAAGTTATACTGTGTGGCTCTGAAACATTTAGAACCAAAGATAACCACGAGAAAGTACAAACTTTCATAGAAAGGAAGGTTGAAATGGTATGATAAGATCACTAATGTGGAACTGCTGGAAAGAACAACACATAAATCAGTGGAACAGGGCGTGAGGAAAAGGTTACGCAGTTGAATCTTCTGTAAGGTCTCTTGCATGTCTACAACTAACTTTCACCTATATAAATCAGTCCTATATGTTTTCACATTAAGGAAACCAGTTGATAGCGTTATAAGATAGTCTCTGTTCTGGGATCCCCAAGGCAAGAAAGGAAGAGGAAGACACACATGAATAAGAGAGCTCGAGGCAAACATACAAGAATTAGGGAAGTTGAGGACTAGATGGCCCAGGACAAGAAGACTTTGCTTTGTTGAAAACATGTGCTCCACATCGCTGACATGTTTTCATTGATTGATGGAAAAGTAGTCATGTAGCAAACATTGCTGTCAGGAATAAAGTGTTTGAGACTTCACTGTACTAGGTCTACACGTTTTATGAAAGGTGTGTGGGGGTGGGGTTGCCTTGACCCGTTCTCTGTACCTTATCTTTCCTAGCAGTTAGACAGCCATTTACAGCTTGGGTAACTGAAGATTGTCGATAAATGGGGTGGAACCTGGTACCTTTGTCTTGCTGTATTATAACTACACCTCGTTCGTCTTATTCTCTTGACCGAAGTGCCTTATTTTGTCTTTTGATCCTAAAACGCCCAGTGCATCCGACTTCAGCACGTATTTTTAATGGGCATACGTTCCTCATCGTTTTAAGAGTTCAAACACAATCAAGTTTTGTTTGTGACCAGTGTTATTATCTATTTCGCATCGCCACGCCCCCTTCTCTCTCCCCGCCCCATTAACTACGAGGGATGGTCGAACATTTTTTCACTTTAGTTTGAAGGGGTCAAGCCACTTATCTGGAAATTGGTGTGAACTTTTAGTCCTTCTCTACGTATTGCCGCCCCCCCCCCCTTTCTCCCATCTATTTTTCACCTTCCAGATACACTTATTGTAGAACTCACACGTCTGGTCCCGGAACCATGTCTCCACTTCAGTAATCAAGTCCTAGACCTCAGAAAAATGTGCAGGTATGAAATCATAACCCATCCACCATACTCACCAGACTTTGCACCTAGTGACTTCGTTCTGTTCCCAAACATGAAGAATCCGCTTCGTCAACGTCCCTTCTCTGGCGTCCAGGACGTGATTACTTAACTGAAGACGTGGTACCGGGCCCAGGCGGAGGAATTCTACAATCAGGGCATGAGGAAGGTGAAGAATAGATAGGAAAAGTATATCGCCTAGCAGGGTGAATACACAAAGAAGGACTAAAGTCCATATCAATTTCCAGGTAAGTGGCTGGACTTCTTCCTACTAAAGTGCAAAACTTGTCGACCATCCCTCGTATAGATGCATGAGGCTCGCTTACCATTGACTGACAAGGTAGCTGGCATAGATCTGGAAGAACGTTGCCGACTCATGTATTATGCTGATTAAGCATGCACGCAAATTGTACTCACCTTTAACCTCGATAAAAATTGCCGGACTTCGTATGGACTCTCCTCGATTGTTTGATAATGAGCATCCATAGCGTCCGGTGTCCCTGAACAGAAGCTGCTGTTTGGTGAATGTTACAAGCCGATCCTTTGCTTTTACCTGTGCAATCTTCGTATCATCGAAGTACAAGTATGCCCTTTCAATAAGAAAATCAAAGACAGTTTTGGAATATGAAGACATCAATAATAATAGTTTACCATTGCAAGTGATGATGGCGACAGTGCCAGTTATGTGTAGTCAGGTGGCGTGATCATATGTGACTGTAGAATCAGATCTGAGCGTGACAATTCCATTTCAAGTAGAACCAAGATGGCGCGGTTCGTCAAGTAGGTCTATGGGAAGCAGCTTGAGAATTTATTGGTCAGAAAAATAATGTCCCATGTAAAACATGAGCAGTTACAATCCACTGAAAGAGACCCGGGGCAACGTTGGGACATTTGCATACGATGTGGATAGGGCTTTCAAGTCAAGCAAGAAAAAAATTCCCACAGCTGTCGATATGGAAGATGCATACAACTGGGTTGATTTTGGGTCCTTAGTGCACTGTTTCAAAGAATATAGAATCAACTCACGGGTGGTGAGCTGGGTATCAGCTTCCCTGGTGAAAAAAACAGTTGCACTACGCTTGGGTCTTGGACATCAGAACCGATGCAAACATGCACTGGATTGGCCCGATGTTCTCCATTCTCATCGGTGCTGTTCAACATATGCACAATAACAGTGGTTAATATTCATCCATTGGACAAGTGCAAACATTAACATTTGCACATAGCATAATGACATACATGACTAGATCAGATATGTATGGGATTGTTAGAAACATCCAGGAGACATTTTAGATGATCTCACATTGGCGTGGGCATTCCAGCTTCCAGATCAATTCTAACCAGGTCTCCTTCAACAACTATATAGTAAAGGCTGACCTATCAGGCATTTCTTTTGAAGGAAGAGCAGTTGACAGATGCTGCAGGTTAAAACACCACGGAGTAACTTATTATCACAGCCTGTCATATAGGTACCACGTAAACTAAACCATACAATGTTGCACGCAAGAGCTGGCGGAACTCAAGACAAAATGGCCGCTGCAAACTTGAAAAAGCGATTACTTTTCATCCTCTATCGTCAGTTAGTTCTATTAGTTGTTGATTACGGAGTGGGTATCCTCACACTATCAAGATCACAGTGTGAGAGGTTGGAATGCATTCATAATGAAAGAATATGACTGGTTCTGGATTGCGCTAAACATACCACGAAAATAAATGTAAGGTGCATGCTGTGATTTATGTGGGTGACGTCTACACATAAATTAACACAGGCCACTGCAGATAAGGAACAACCGTTGCACACAAACACTTTAGACATCAAAAGAACAAGAATATTAAGAGAGGAATATCATGGGTGGCACAGACAGAGAGAACGATTGGACAAGTGACTACAATTGAGTCTATAGTTATGGGAGAAAAAGGGTCCACACTGGTGATAGAACGACAGATTACAATAGACATCATAACCACAGACAAGCGATGCAGAAAAGGGCACAACGAACTAGTAGAGACATGACAAGTGCTAACACTCAGGAGAGTGATGACGTGTTATATATATATATAGATGACTCAATGACTGAATGGTTTGCAGTGGGAAATCAGGTAGGGGGATTCTCTGCTACAGAAAGAGAGAGAGAGAGAGAGGGGGAGAGAGAGAAAGAGATCATGTTATTTTGCGTAGCGTATGCAGGACAATTATCTCCAGTATGAGAATGTAAATAGAGGCTGTGACCTCAACTCTGTGGTGGCTATCTTAGACATCTTTAACAAGAGCAGTCATCATGTCATATTCTTAATCCTTACTTAGGAAAGCACAGAAGAGCTGACCAAGGCATAAGGGAATGGCCGGGGAGCTGCTGTGGATCTAGTGCCATGATCATGCTGGTATTCTTGACAAAAAATGGCTTACATCACAGCTACGCAATCAATTACCGTGGATACGTTAGAGATGTATAGATATAACATTTTGAAGTCACTGACCGCTTGTTTAATGACGACTCTGCAATATATGAATAATCAATTCACAGATTGCAGAACTTTGAAACTAAACGCTTGTCGAGCGGAGTTGGGCGAATTGTGACAGAGTTATTCTTGGCAGACAAATCTTGTCTCCATATTGACAGCTGTTATTTTGTCTAGAATTACTTCGCAATCGTAATTATATATTTTCATAAATTTAGAGGTGGACTTTCGACTAGACCTGACCACTTACGTCAGTTATACCACGACAGTGTCGCGGATTAATATCGGCACCCAGGTCGTCATTTTGAAATTAGGCAGAGAAAATAGTCAGAGGGCATTATAAAAGCCGGGAAAACAGAGAGCCCGACACATTTCGAGAGAAGCACACTTTTCAGAGAGACTCAGGAGAGACATTATTTGTGAACGACGCATTTCCAGATACATTGCAATAGAGATTTCGAGAGTGAACGACGCATTTCTAAAGAGACATTTGGAGAGCAACATTTTCAGAGAGAGACGGCTTTGAGAGTCGATTCAGAGTCACGATTCTGAGAGACAGTCAGAGAAGAGTAAACGTCGCGTTGACGGAGTTCCAGTTTACAGAAGTAAAGTATTTCTAATTTTATTTGTGAGTAGATTAGAATTCATCAGGTTAACTTTTTAACCAGCGTCATATACCTGGGCGACCTTTCAAGTTTATAGGCATCGCAGAGATCTCAAAGAAGCAGCACAGATCTGTCATAGCTACCCGCTATGGGAAATAACAGGCTTCCTGTCAGATCTAGATCGGCTGGTAGAAAACTCTACCATTTTACACGTGTGTCGACCCGCGCCAGGTTACCACGTGGGTCAACCTGCCTTTGTTCAACACACGTCAGTTTAGACACGTGCCTGCCTTGCCAAGTTTGAAGTCATCGTAGATACACAGCAGTAGCCTAGTCTTTCGACATTCACCACGAGGATCGACAGACGTCGCTGAGGAACGGAACCAAGGACGTTTATCTGGGTTGGGTTTAATCTACGAATTAACCATCAGCGTCAATACGCCATAATTCGGCTACACGTTACGGCAAGCCAAGTACGGAAAGTAGACTGTGGACAATAGTTTTAGGTTTAGCGGTTGTGAGTGATTTAAGTTAGGTAACCATTAGAAAGAAGCGTGTAGGAAGTTGTGTATGGTAGAAGAGTGATTTAAGTTAGGTAACCATTAGATAGGAGCGTGTAGGAAGTTGTGTATGGTAGAAGAGTGATTTAAGTTAGGTAACCATTAGATAGGAGCATGTAGGAAGTTGTGTATGGTAGAAGAGTGATTTAAGTTAGGTAACCATTAGAAAGAAGCGTGTAGGAAGTTGTGTATGGTAGAAGAGTGATTTAAGTTAGGTAACCATTAGAAAGAAGCGTGTAGGAAGTTGTGTATGGTAGAAGAGTGATTTAAGTTAGGTAACCATTAGCTAGGAGCGTGTAGGAAGTTGTGTATGGTAGAAGAGTGATTTAAGTTAGGTAACCATTAGCTAGGAGCGTGTAGGAAGTTGTGTATGGTAGAAGAGTGATTTAAGTTAGGTAACCATTAGCTAGGAGCGTGTAGGAAGTTGTGTATGGTAGAAGAGTGATTTAAGTTAGGTAACCATTAGCTAGGAGCGTGTAGGAAGTTGTGTATGGTAGAAGAGTGCAAGAGTTGTAACGTGTAATAAAGAATTTGTTTTTATTTGGTTTGAAATAGTGTCCTTAGTTATTGAAGTGTTAGTTGATGTGATAGTGTCCTTAGTTATTGAAGTGTTAGTCGATGTGATAGTGTCCTTAGTTATTGAAGTGTTAGTTGATGTGATAGTGTCCTTAGTTATTGAAGTGTTAGTTGATGTGATAGTGTCCTTAGTTATTGAAGTATTAGTTGATGTGATAGTGTCCTTAGTTATTGAAGTGTTAGTTGATGTGATAGTGTCCTTAGTTATTGAAGTGTTAGTTGATGTGATAGTGTCCTTAGTTATTGAAGTGTTAGTTGATGTGATAGTGTCCTTAGTTATTGAAGTGTTAGTTGATGTGATAGTGTCCTTAGTTATTGAAGTGTTAGTTGATGTGATAGTGTCCTTAGTTATTGAAGTGTTAGTTGATGTGATAGTGTCCTTAGTTATTGAAGTGTTAGTTGATGTGATAGTGTCCTTAGTTATTGAAGTGTTAGTTGATGTGATAGTGTCCTTAGTTATTGAAGTGTTAGTTGATGTGATAGTGTCCTTAGTTATTGAAGTGTTAGTTGATGTGATAGTGTCCTTAGTTATTGAAGTGTTAGTTGATGTGATAGTGTCCTTAGTTATTGAAGTGTTAGTTGATGTGATAGTGTCCTTAGTTATTGAAGTGTTAGTTGATGTGATAGTGTCCTTAGTTATTGAAGTGTTAGTTGATGTGATAGTGTCCTTAGTTATTGAAGTATTAGTTGATGTGATAGATTTTAAGACTGAAAAAGTGGATAGTCGAGGTACGGCCTCAGAGAGCCGGGAGAGCAAAACCCCGTTCCGTCTGATAGAAGAAATCGATAAATGTTGCCGTATACCGGATTAAGCAATCATTACATTGCTATTTTCCATGATTACGCAACGGTGACGGGGCTTTCGCTTTAGTTAATGTTGTCGAGGAAGAAAACGTGGAAGACAGTGTAATTAAGTAGGTAAGCAATTTCAGAATCCAAAGGAGGAAGGAACACATGTTAGTTAGGTTGTCTAGTGGCTAGGTGTAGACATTGTTCTTACTAGTAGTATTATCAGGGATATCTGTAGGCTATAGATTTTTGTGTGTGTGGTATTTTTTGTTTTTTTTTGTTTTTTTGTTGCCTTCGCCTTATTTCTCTAATCCACAAGGCGGTGTGCGTTGCACTGTAGTGTTTTTTTATTTTGCGCCTGTCGGCCCAGTGCATCCGACTTCAGCATGCATGTTTTGTAAGGGTCTGCTTCCTCCTGCATTTTCTAAGGGTTTACTTCCTTGTGGTAACGGCCGGTGCTGTGATGGGGATCGAACCCATCACCTTCGGGTTGTGAGCCATGCCACTTAACCACTAGGCCACGCCGTCCCCGTGTGGGTTGTTTAACTTTAGCATGACAGGACTAGGAGTTACCTGTAAGGCTGGTGGTAGTAGAAGGGTGTTAAGGTTCTACAAGTGTCAGGTACTCGGTCATATCAGGCCAGGGTGTGGCACGGTTATCCCCGACAACTGTAGGATTAAGGTAGACCACGTGGGGGAAGCGTGGGAAAATAGAGTAGACGGAAGCGACCTCGTAAAGCGACAAATGAGCTCTGAAAGCGGCTTGAGGTTGTTCGCCTTGAGGGCGACTAGCAGGTTTAGGAGGGAAGATAGAATAAGAAAACTAGAAGGGGAGGTATTAGACGGTAAGAGTAGGATTGACGGAGAGAATCGTCAACCTAGAAAGGCATTTGATAGACAGCACTGATAGGGTTCCTAACCAGGCCGAACATGAGAAGTCACTTACGTGCAAAACATGGTCAGTCGAGGCAGTGGGGACGATAGAAGACAGAGACGAGTTAGAAGACGAGAGCATAGGGGGGGACAATAAGGTGGTGGAGTTAGAAGGCACACCATGTGGTGGCATGTTGTCTCCCGTCAAGAGAAGCCTAGTGACGGAGCCAGTGGGGACGGTAGGAGACAAGGGCCAGTTGGATCATTTGTCAGACGTAGTGGAGGATGGGATAGTCAGCGAGATTGTCAATAAAAGAGAAGAAATAGGCAAAATAGACGTTACGTTAGGTGGTGAAATAGGCAAAATAGAAGTTACGTTAGGTGGTGACATTTTGACTCCCATAAAGAGGTGCATAGGGACGGAGTCGGCGGAGACCGGCAAAACAAGATGGCTGAAAGCATTTAAGAGGAGTGAGAGAAGGGAGGATAGAGTTAGGGAGAGGCTGAGGCAGCAGGCACGCGGCCAGCCCTCATCTGATGAAGAGACGAGCTCGTGGCCAATTATCGGGTCTAATTTCCCAGACACTAAATCCGATTACGTCATGCCCAGAGGAGCCGCGAAAAGAGGAGAGAAATTGCCTCCACCAACTGTAGTTGCTTTCGCACAAGAGAGACGGCATCAGCTAGAGATAAGAGGTCGGAAGAAAAGTAGACCGAAAGGATCATAGAAGTACAAGCCGTACTGCAGCTTGAAAACGGCGAGCATGAGCAGGTTGCTATAAAACCTCCCCAGACGGCAGCAGGGAATCAAGGACTGAAAAGGGACGTAATTATAGGGTTCCTGAGCTCCATGGAGAAATGTTCTCTACAGCAGCAGCCCTGTAGTTTTTTGTTGTTGTTGCTCTCCATGCAATTGTGAATTAGGGAGAGTATGTAAATGTGGACCTTATGTGTTTGAAGCAGGTCGATAAATGGATTGCTTGATGTATACATGTCAATTGTTTCATACACATCATACGCGAAAGTTCCAGCGTTACTTCGGGTCTCCTTGGCTGTACTGTAGGTACCCAGAGTATCAGGTAGGATGTGCTCTCGTTCAAGGTAGGCCATTATTTTCCTAGCCACTATCTTCTCGAGCAACTTGCCATTTACATTCTGTATGGTGATTATTCGATAGCTGCTGAGAAGCGTAGAGTTCTTATCAGGTTTAGGCAGGGGGCACAGATATTTAAGAAACCTGTCCTTGGGCACAGATGGCTTCTCTATAGAAGGATTGAACTCCTTCACCATATTTCTTATCTCTGTCTCATCCAACTGCTTGATGTGGTAGTACTATACTCCATCAGGACATGGGACAATATTTTTGCTGGTACGTAGGCTCTTTGCGACCTCCGATTCGGGGAAAAGGTCTACATTAGCGTCTTCCCTGATGGCTGCGTCTAAAATGCCTTTTCCGAATTTCCCAACGGGCATCTCTGTCGTCTATGTCCGCCTGGGCAACATATTGACTGAAAAAACTCATAGTCTTCTCTTCGTCTGTCCAGGGAAATTCCTGCGGTGTCTTTAATGTTGGGGATAAGCTGGCTTGTAGTCTTTCCATTCATCTTCCGATGAGGAGGGCTTTATCATTACCCACACCTGTAATGACCTCCTTCCATCGCTCGCTTTTGTACCCCCAGCTAACGCTTTAAAGGAATTGGTAGCTTTGCGTTTTACTTCCTTCTTCTCATTCAACGCGTCGACAGTAGTACCAGATCTCTTTACACCAATCCTTTGTTGCCACCTCCTCTTCTCTCCAGATCGTATCAACCACTTGATTCCACCAGGGTGGTTGGACAAATGGGGATCTAGTGGTCCTGCGTTCGATCGTCTGGCACAGCTTGTTCAATACATTATCCTACTCATACGTGTATCTGAACACCTGTTTGGCTTTCCGGTGTCTGGTGTGTTTTCATCTGTGTATAAGTACGACACATGGCAGGTGATAGCTCTCTTGTGCCCCTAATACGTCCCAGCGTGTGGACTGAGCAACATCACCGGATCTAAGTGCCACGTCGATAACCCCATCCATATTCCCCGGTCGAGATGCTAGTCTAGTTGGACGTCCGTCATTCACGACAGTGAGGTTTACGTGAACTAATGCCTAGGCGACCACTTGCCTATTTTCAGTGGCGTTTCCCCACTCCTTTGATCTAGCATTAAAGTCACCTGCAATGAGGCACTGTTTACTCCGCGACTCGGACAAGTCTGACAGAAACTCCCACTTGACGTCGTCGAAGATGTAAACTACGCGAGCTTCGTTTTCCTTCTCCTAGAAAAGTTGCCTGCGGGACTACTACTCGGTTTGTGGTTGGTTGTCTCCGCCATTTTTATGCGGTATCATTATTGTACGGTAACAGTGAAATTCGATAAATCGTGTCTTCAAATTCACGGTCGAAATCACAGCACAATCGATGAAATATTTGCTGACCGATCACTTCGTACACATTGGATCTGTTTTATTGTTACTTCATACACCGCAACATGTTCGTATTAACTACCACCATCGGAGAGAAAATCTGAGAAATTTCACTCCTTGTCGCGGTACAGGTAATGCTGAACCTAAACCATGAGTGTCGTTAGTCAGGTAGTCAGTTTTACAACACGATCACGACGATAATCCGTAAAAACTTAGCTAACCGATGACTTGCGAGGAACTAGCTAACCGATGACTTGCGAGGAACTAGCTAACCAATGACTTGCACGGAATTAGCTAACCGATCATTGCGAGGAACTAGCTACACATTGTCTTTGTTATTTCGCTACTAAATACAGCCCAAATGATGGTATTAAATACAAACAAAGACAAAATTGTCTGGAAAAAAAACCCAACAAAAAAACCCAACAGAAATTGTTAACCTCAAAGAGTATCAGGATTGAACTGAGGAAAAGAATAATCGCCACTCATATTTGGCCAATTGCCCAGTATGGGGGTGAAACATAGACTCTAGCAAAGAAGGATGAAAACAGATTGGAAGCGTTTGAAATGTGGTGTTACCGTAGAATGGAAAGCGTGAGTTGGACAGAAGAAAGATCTAATGACAATGTGCTCACTGAAGTGGGTGCACAAAGACAAATATTGCATATGATACAGAAATATCGGTTGCGTTGGCTGGGTCACAATGTGAGACATAAAAGTCTTCTACAGAAAATACTAGAGGGAAAGGCTCAAGGGAAGAGAGGACCAGGGCGTCCAAGATTCAATTTTACATCACAAGAATGCAGGGACATTACGAATCTATGCTGAAATAAAGAGAGCTGCAGAGGATAGGGTCACATGGAGAGACATACTCAAACAACCTTACAACCAGTCTCCGGACTGAGCAACCAAATGATGATGAAAGTGCTGAATGCTTGGAATGCATTGCCACAGGAAGTAGTGGAGGCAGGAACCATGAATGCATTTAAGAATAGATTGGATGCTCATAGCCTATAGAGCAAGGAAATGTAAATGAAACTAGTTGTGTACGAACTCTGCAGAGTCTTCTAAACCAGTAAAAAGATGTTAAGCTAAGTTGTAGAACTTAGGTTCTCAACCAACCACTTTAAAGTCTGTTTCCCTTGCCCTCTTCTGTAACTTTGACCACTAATGCCCTGCATCCCTCATGATAGACATACGTTCTTATCTCAAAGTAAGTTTTGGTCTGCCCCTGCTCAACTTATCACTTCAGTGTCAGAATTAGTTGCTGTGTTGCAGTGTCGGTTGACTCTTTTTTGCAAAAGTATACCCTACCAAGCGCCAGATGTCTTTATTTCGTGTTTTATTAGTATTACCTCGATCTATCTTATTTGGGGTATCTATTTGTCCTGACATTTTTCCTGTTGCCCCATTATGCATTGCACTTATTTTCATAAAAACAGCTAAAACAAAACAGTCTCTCATTACAGAATTTACAATTACTAGGTCTATCCTAGAATTTATAAAGCTGAAAACTTAAGTCCACCTGCCGCACAATCGCAGCGTAGTATGTACGACATTAACTAAAGACAAAGAAAATTTGAAGTACTAACCGCGGTTTGAACCCGCATCTCCGGGTTAGTAGTCCGGGATCACAACCACTTAGTCACTTATCCGTACACTCTTGTCATTCTTGTTTTTCTTCGTGTTTGTCGTGTTGTTTTAATTTTTCTTCATATTTTTCTTCTCCTTCTTTGTTTTATCCGTCGCTCCATTTGGTGAAGCATACGTCCAACACAGTATTTGGTTTACCCAACCAGCTTTTAGAAGTGACTACTTTTCGTCATTTATAGTTTGGTTTCATAGGAATGTTTTTTTAAAGATTCTTCTGCCATCCACATGCACAGCCCTAAAATAATGAATTGTTTCCCTTTGATGCACGCATTGTAGCTATCGTCATGTATCTTTCTGGCTCCCCTTGGAACATAAGGCTAAAACATGTGTTCTCCTTCTGTTCCAAATCTATATCGTCTTCTCGAGTAATGCTCATGAAACCCGGATTTAACTTTCTTCTTGACCGTTCGTCGCTAAATTTTCCTGGCCTGCCCACTCGTCTGTTTCCCTGTTGGTTCCAATTCAGCGCATGTCTGGTTATGCTGTACGTATTCTTCTCTGGGAGTGTGTTCTATACATCCCGACTTTCTGTGCTCAATGTCCTGCTGTATCGGTTGTTGCCTGTTCTTTTCCACTGATCTGTATTTCCCAATACCTCTGGTCATCTAACACGAAGCTATGTTTAAAACATAACTAAAAGACATATTAAATGTGAGATTACCAAAGTTGAATTATATTAGAACAAACAGCAACACATATCTAGATACTTAGAGATTAGCATCACATATAATTGGCAAAGAGATAAATAACAGAATGTCACTAACAAAAATAGGCTTTCAGAAGAAAAAGAAACAAAGGAAATCATTCGCCAACTTGTTATGAATTCTTCTTCCTCTTGTCCTTTTCTCTCTCCAATCGGAGTATAGGGCCACAACTATAGTTGACTGTTTAAAGGAAGTCTGTACAAAAGCTGTTTGTGTGTTTTTGTTGTAGTGGTAAATATATTGTTATGCTAATATAAATATCACCATATCATCACCACCCCTCTCACTCAATTTGTAACGCAACAATCTCCATGATTTTCTATTTCACGGACCTCCGTCCCCACCAACACACACACTTCACATATCATCACATATTTATTGGTTGTACTATTGGAAATGTGCAATAAAGATATGCAATTTGCTTTGCACGTTGTGGTTCTTTACCCCATGCAGAACCCTATTTAGCCACCTTTCACGACATACATGGAGGTGCATTGTTCATATTCTTTACTCTCCAGTAAGGAGTCCTGGGATCCACTCTGATATTACTACAACTAGATACGAGGGGTGTTCAAGTCAAGCCGGAACATTTTTTGTAAGGACAAAAATTGTTTTTGTGAAGTAGTCAAAATGACATTTATTTTCTATATAATCTCCTGCAACGTTTATGCACTTATCCCAGCGTTTAAATAATGTTTGAAAGGCTTCAGAGTAAAACGATTTGTCAGAACATCTGAACCAATCCAGGAAAGCCTGTTTCCTTTCATCATCAGTGATGAAATGCTGACTTCCCAAGAATTCTTTTAGGGGTCCAAACAGGTAGAAATCGCTTGAAGCGAGGTCATGGCTGTAAGGTGGATGTGGCAATACCTCTCAGTCGAGTTGATGCAGATGGCACATAGTGAGGCGAGCCGTAATTGAGGTTCAGCATTATCTTGCAGAAGTAGGACGCTCTTTGTGATCAAACCTAACGTGTACAAACTTTCCAAAAATGCATATGTTTATGAATAGTAGTGTTCACAGTACCAAGAAAAGGTCTTGCCTATTGTGCAATTTCGCGACTGGTTATGCGTCGATTTTCCAGGATAAGGCGTTCCACAACCTGGATATTCACAGGAATAACCGCCATCATTGCCGAGATCATCACTTACAGATGTACGGCCTTCTCTAAAACGTTTACGCCATTCTAATGTCTTACTGTGGCTGAATATTATCATCTCCGTATTCTGATTTGCGCTGTCCAACACACTGTCCAACACAATGTCCAACACGCTGTTCAACACACTGTCCAACACGCTGCAACACGCTGTTCAACACGCTGTTCAACACACTGTCCAACACGCTGCAACACGCTGTCCAACACGCTGTCCAACACACTGTCGAACACGCTGTCCAACACGCTGTTCAACACGCTGTCCAACACACTGTCCAACACACTGTCCAATACGCTGTTTAACACGCTGTTTAACACACTGTTCAATACGCTGTTTAACACACTGTTCAACACGGTGTTCAACACACTGTCCAACACGCTGTTTAACACACTGTTCAACACACTGTTCAACACACTGTTTAACACACTGTTTAACACACTGTCCAACACACTGTCCAACACGTTGTGCTCAACGCGAGATTTCAAGCAAGCACTAACAGTGTTGTCCGCCACTGTCATTTATCTGTCACGTGACTGGCCCATGACAAGTGGGCCACCTAGTAGTAATAGGACACAAAATGCCCCTAATGATTGTAGTTCTAGCACGCTATAACCCATTCAGGTAGAACTAGAACAATCATTCCCGGTTTGATTTGAACGTCCCTCATAATTATCTTCAATTGCCTTCTATAGCGGAAACTTACCAGTCAGCACCAATGTGGGATCCGTCCTTTCCTCTACAGATAAATTCCATGGTGCTATCGTGGACCCAGATGCCATTCATTTTCAAAGTTGGTTGATCAGGAACTGTATCTGTGGACGTTTTGAAAGTTTCGTGTGAGTAAACACAATTTAAGAAAAACATGAAGACTTTGATAAGTTCAGTTTCCATCTCTACATCAAAGGTAGGCAGCAATGAATTTCCATAGACCTCTATCTCTTGTCTTGATGGTACTTCTTCTTCTTCTTTGCGTTCGGTTTCGTATGCTCGTTTTATGCCACCAGATGGGCTGTCTCCATGAAGTGACACGTCAGTCGCAGGTCCTCAATGGTTCCCGACAGTTTGTCTTGTTTGTTTCTTTCCTCGGGCTAGGTCCTCTCACGGGAGCCTTGATGCAGTGGACATGTTTGCAGGATGTGTTCTGGAGTCTGGGGTCCTCTCTGACATTTGCATTGTGCAGTCTGTGCTGCTTTCATTTTATGAGCGTGTGCATTTAGTCTGCAATGACCTGTTATGAGGCGGAAAATTGTGGTATATGTTTCCTATTCAATCTATAGATTGGGTCCTGTGGGTATTTGCTGCTTTTCTCTCTATCCACTGTTTATATATTTTTTTTATGTGTGCCTTGACTTCTGGCAGTGACACTGGATGGGTGAATTGTTCTCTTTGTCTTCCCTCACTAGCCAGTCTGTCCGCCCATTCATTCTCAGGTATGCCGCAGTGAGCTGGAATCCACTGGAAGGTTATTTTCTTGTGGTCTTAGAGTTAATTTAGCTGGTATATCATTTCCCTTTCCATACTATCTCGTAGTTCTCTTTGTGTGGTCTGCAAAATTTCCAAGCAGTCACACAAAAACACTATTCTATTATTCTTTAACCCCTTTTCATCCAATAGTTTGACTGCTTCAATTATTACCTGTTGCTCTGTTCTTAGATTTGTCGAGGGCTCCCCGGCAGCAGTTGCTTTTTTCTGTAGACGTGCGTCCACATGGGTTGAGGATAGGCGTCTCCAATATGCTTTAGGTTTTTTTTCTCTCAATGCATGGTCTGATTCTTCCACCTTTCTATCGATACCCGGTATTTTTGCTTCCACCGTGAAGTTGGGCTGTTGGTCTGTATTTTCATATACTTGTATCATTTCCAATGTCGTTGGATATTTTGATATAATGTCATTGTTCCTGGCTGTAAGGGCTTTTGATAGATGATTGAAGCTTGTTCTTTTAATGCGTTTTTTGTTGTTAATTCATTGACTTTTCTCTGCATTCATGCTTATTCATGTGCTTGAATTTTTCTGTCAGGTTTAGTATTTTTCCTTCTCTGCGCTCACCGAAGCTCTGGAGGCGTGCTACCGTTTCTAGTTCTTTGATTGGGGTGCTTCTCAGACGCCCGATAATAATTCTAAGTCCGGTATTCTGTGCCCTGTCTAATTTCTGTAGGTTGGTCTTTGCCGCTGTTGCATAGGCACATATCAAACATCTTTAAGCCCCCTCAACCACAATAAAGGAAATTCACCAACTCATTAGACATAGTATCAAAACTCTAACATTAATACAGGATAAAAAGAGAGGCGGAATTTCTTTACAACATATCGACACTAAAATTAAAGCCCTACGCAGTACATTTATAAGTGAAATAGTCACACATCCAAATGAGTACCCACTAGCACACTACTACGTGGGACTCAGACTTAGTAAATGGTGTAAATTGGATAACACTATGCCACACATCTTTGGAAGTCCGCCTCCATTTTTACCAACAACGCATTAAACATATACAAGGCAATGAACACCTACTTAAACAGGAGACCAAAATTATATATAAACAATTAGTGCAATCCCAAGAACCATCACTCAACAGTAGAATCAAAAGCGGATACAAATATTTTATTACATTTTTTACAGGCATATTCAGAAATCTCCACACACTAAAAATATCTCCTAAAACTAGAGAAGTGTCATATAGACTTGTATTCAATCTAACACCACTCTTCATCACAGAATATCATATAGGACACCAACATGTAAACTCTGCAGACAAAACATTCCATAGACAGAAGAGCACATATTCTACCAGTGTATGACCATATCCCAAACTTTAATGACACTTAGACAGACAATCAACAAACACACACACATGAAAGTAGACATGTATAGAGCAATCATGCTAAACACTATCCCCAAAACAGATAGGAACACCCAAAACAAACTATTGGCACTCTTAGCGGAATTTAAATATTTAATCTGGACATGCAGGAACAAGGCACTTTATGAACAAAGAATATACACTACACAACTTTTCCATTCCATATACACACAAAGACACAAAATACTGACATAAATTATTCATACAACATGCACATGGATATTGTATTTTATCTTTTGTGTTTTTCCTATTTTCACCTTTATTTGACACTGTTTAAAAATTTCACATTCATCTTCTTGTATCTCAGAAACTAACAAACACACAACAACAACATCAACAACTTCTTTATTCATTTATGTCTCTAAACACAAGAAAATCATATTTATTAACCAACAAACAGAACAGTTACAATTTTTGAAAGTTGCAAAATTGAAAAATGTGAAAGATTTTCAACAAATTATGGAAGCGTGCTAAAGGTTAATTAAACTGCATATTTTGCTGTGTTAAAAAAAAAAATTAAAACAATTTTTTGTTTTGTTTTTTGCTTCACCTTTACTCCACCTTCTTCCTTTCTCATCTGCAAAACTTACTATTTCTCATTCTCAATCCCTTTTCTTCCTGTCCTTCTTTCTTTCCGCTGATTATTCCTATTTCATTCTTCATTTGCATTGATATGTAAAATTCCAACACATGAACAAGTTATGTGAATTTGTTTTGGACAAAGGATCAATAAAAACAATTTAAAAGTACCCATGCCATATTCCAGTGTTGGCCGCATGTATCCAGTGTAGACCTGTCTGACTGTGTTTGCATCTGCGCCCCAATTTATCCGTGCCAGTGTTTTCATCAGCCTTAGTCTGAGTGTGGCCTTCTTTTTAGTATCCTCTATGTGTGGGCTCCATGTTAATCTTTTGTCATATCTCATTCCTAGGTATATAGGAGTGTCTTCTCTAGGAAGTAGGCTGTTTTCTAAATATAGGCCGACCTGCTCTGGTTTTGTAGAACGAGAAAAGTGTTGAGAGGGTCTTGCTTTTGTTTATTGTGACACCCCATGAGTCTGCCCATTTCTTTACTGCATTAATTGCTTCCTGCATTCTTGCTTTTGCGGTTCCAATGTTTTCTGCCTAGGTCCATATGGCCAGGTCGCCCTTGATGGTACAATATGACATGCTTTTCCTTGCCCATCTTTTGATGTTATCCTCCGACTTTAAACCGTGTTTACCTCTGGCACGTTTGTTCTCTACCTTTTCTTCAGGTACAGTTTCTAGTTGTTGTTGTTTACCAATGCCCACAATAAGTAGGTTACTCTATTGTACGCCCTGAAAAGGACGTTAAGTGGCGGGTTGCAGTAGCTTTCTTTATATCCCGAGCGTGCCGATGAAGGTAGCCCGAGGTCCTGTAGACGTTTGGGCTATGCTTGGCTTTATTTGCGTGTCGCTCACTATTACAGGGATCACGTCGAACCTAACCTTGTCAACCAGACTGTTGTCCTCAACAGGACGACCAACGAGGTATTTTTCCTGACCCTGGCTAACATTGTCTGATCAGTGTGTTTTGCCTGACCAGATGTTAGCCTCATCGTCTCACAGTTTCCAGTAAGGTGTTGTGTCTTGGTGGTCGCAAAATATCGTAACTGTCTGACATTGATTTCATCCATCAATTCTCCGTGCACTCTTAATTTCTTATTTGTTGTTCTTTCTTGAGATTCGTTTAGCTGAAGTCTATGCATACATTACGGTCTTCATCACAAACACAACGCAATTAAAATAATACATATAAAACACGTAAACTAAGCTAAATTAATAATATTTTTTAAATTAATTAGTTTTTTTGCGTTCGCCTTATTTTTTCTAATCCCCAAGGCGGTGTGCGTTGCACTGTGTTTTTATTTTGCGCCTGTCGGCCCAGTGCATCCGACTTCAGCATGCATTTTATGTATGGTTCTGCTTCCTCCTGCATTTTCTAAGGGTTTGCTTCCCCGGGGTAACGACCGGTGCTGTGATGGGGATCGAACCCAGCACCTATGAGTTGTGAGCCGTGCCACTTAACCACTAGGCCACGCCGTCCCCTCAAATGAATAATATAAAGTGATAACATTTGAAACGATAAATAATATATTCAGCAATGAAACTGTTTCAGCTCAAACTGCAGAGAAAAATGACCTCTACCTATTTACAATAGGCAATGAATGACCTACAAAGGTTTTGCGTTCTAATGGACAATTTTTATTACTATGTATATTTAAAGCATGCTATACAAAAACTATATATTATTGAATAAATAGAGATATCACCAATCACCATCGCTCATATCACTCATTTTGTAACGTCAACCTTATTCATTTCTTTTTCATTTCAAGGGCATCTTCACCCTACTCCACATTTTATATCACCATATATGTTGTTGTAATATCGGTAATGTGACATAAAGATACGAAGAAAACAATTTGCAGTATGGGAATAAGGTAACAAAGCAGTTAAACTGCTGTACTTATGGGTTAATTATATTCAAAAATAATTATTTGCTGCACTTTCTGCTCAGATATTTAAAAAATAATTGATAAAAAATGCATAATTGGGTCACAACTTCAATTATCCTCACAATGAATCATACGACATGGCGCTGTCTTGTAGTATTGTTTCTTTGCAGCAATGTCAATTTTACTTAATGGGGTTATGTAAGCAAATGAAAATAAGAAATGTCTTAGACAACACAGTAACTAAGTAATACAAGAACTAAGAAGACAAGCATAATTGGTGGAAATCATCACGTAGAAATTATGAACAATAATGTGTTTTGGCTCCAGAGAGCGAACTTTTTTTTTCAGAATAGTTTTGCACACTATCCATTTCCGGGGAACTACTTTATTATCTAAATATCTAATTTATTATCTTAATATCTTAAATGTTTGAATATCAAGGAAACAATTAATAAACTAATATTTCTAATTCTATTTTGCTTTTCTTAAACATAAAGTCTATGTCCTGAAACAGCGACTACCATGTGATATGAAACGAAATACAAACATTATTTTAGTAAAAGAGTACATTTTTACATCAGTATAAATACAAATGCCCATTATCAATAACTCCTTAGAAGGTAGCAGAGAACAGCAACGCTGTGACCAAACAGGCAATGTGTATTAGACGACTAAGGAGCGTTGGATGTAGGGCAAGTTACCACATACTGCAGAAACTATTAGCCCCACGACAAATAAAAAAGATCTCCTCAACCCATTGCAAACGAGGAGAAACTGAGTCGTCATATATATATATATATGGGACGTAATGGCAACCTACCGTACTGCAGACTTGGCAAGAAACTTATAACAGCCAAATAGGTTGTCGGTTGTAAGAAGCGACGTTCTGTAAAGGACGGACTACTTACAATATGTATATATATATATATATATATATATATATATATATATATATATATATATATATATATATATATATATATATATATATATATATATATATATATATATATATATATATATATATATATATATATATATATATATATATATATATATATATATATATATATATATATATACAGGGGACGGCGTGGCCTAGTGGTTAAGTGACACGGCTCACAACCCAAAAGTGCTGGGTTCGATCCCCATCACAGCACCGGCCGTTACCCCGGGGAAGCAAACCCTTAGAAAATGCAGGAGGAAGCAGACCCTTACATAAAATGCATGCTGAAGTCGGATGCATTGGGCTGACAGGCGCAAAATAAAAACCACAGTGCAACGCACACCGCTTTGGGGAATAGAGAATTAAGGCGAATGCAACCCCCCCCCCCCCCCCCCCCCCCCCAAAAAAAAATAAAAAAAAATAAAAAATAGAAAACAAAACATACAAACACAACAACTATGTATACATATAGTGCGTTTTTTTCCTGCAAAACTAGGTCGGTTTACTTTTAAATAAGGTAATGTATTTTTACACTATTTTTAACTTCAATATCATGAAGCATTTTTGTCTATACTTTATAAATAGATGGGTATACGGCGTACGCCCGCACACACACATAATATATATATATATATATATATATATATATATATATATATATAGAAGACTGCATGACTTAGTGGTGAAGCGCCCGTTTCACAATCCAAAAGCACCAGATTCGAATGACGCTCGTGTAGAGTTTGATATACATGGGTTTTGTTTCGCTCCTCCACGTACAGAAAGTAATGGTAACCCACCGTACTGCACAATTGCCAAGAAACTTATAACATCCAAATAGGTTGGCGGTTGTAAGAAGCGACCTTCTGCAAAGAACATGCAACTTACGATATATATATAGTCACCTGGCAAATGAAAATGTGAAATAATATATAGACAACAGTACTCACATGCGATATAGACCTTCTCGCTCTTCTCGCTTTCAAATTTGTAATTTGTCGTGTTGTTTTTGACTGTAAGTGTACACTGATATTCTCCTACTTCAGCTGAAGAAGCGTTCGCTATTGTGTACACTTGAGTTCCGTTTTGTGGCATAGCGAGATCATCCCTGTAGAATTGATACAGTTATGTTTGATATTATCTGATACATTGGTTATTGAGAATGGTTAGAATTAACCAAACGACAGTTTAACATATCGTCTTAGTCGACCTGTAACTCTACAGGGGCTTAAGTTTCTGCGCATGTCCCAGCTCTGGTGTGAGCTGGATGTAGCCGGGAGGAGCATTTCCTGCTTAGGCTCGAGCAGCTTATTGCTCCGCAATGGAAGGTGGTTAACCGATGTGCGAGTTCATCTTAATAGACTCAAACACTAGAGCAAAGTAGACCAACAGACTGTTATGCGCCATTTATGCTGCTCTTAACAAACCACCTAACCATGGCCGGTGTTATGCCATGTCATACAGTTAGTTGCCTCTTACGACATGCTCTCTGTGGGACAGGGATGCTACTCTTGTCCTTGTCATACACATATACTCCGGCGAACCAATCGGGATTAAATACATATACATATATATTTGTATATACATTTCTTATTATATAGCTTCTTCTTCTTCTTCAACTTCTTCCTCTTCTTATTTCTTCTTCCTCGTCTCGTCTCTTCTTCAGTAATCGCTATCATCATGACTATTGCTCAAATAACTACATCTAAAATATCTCAGACAAATGAAAGTCTATCCCAGGTTTCTCTCGTCATCGTACATATTTGTTCCCTAAATTAACCAAATCTATTTCCCTCAGAAATCAGATAGTCTGTTTCATGATTTGATAGTCACTAAACAGTTTGTTTAAACTAAATTCCAGAATGAATTTGACCTCCTGTCTCAGGCGTCTCTGACCACACAGTCTGTCTAGCAAATAATCACATCGAATTCTGCTCACAACTGACAAGCAGTCTCTGGCCTCTCTCGTTACCATAAAGGTAATTTCTCAAATAGTCACACCAGTTGTATTCATAATACTGATGACATGTCTCCAGTTTATTAGTCAGGTCAGGTCAGGTCATCCCATAACCAGTAAGGTTGTTGTGGCACACATGAAGACATCCTCACAACCCCACGCCATCCCTCTCTGTCGGAGGTCACTCCCTGTACCTCTTCTGGTCGGAGATTGGTCCATTCTTTTATGTTGGTCTCCCACCTCGTTTTAGGACGGCCTCTTCATCATTTGCCTTGCACCTTTCCGTGCAGGATCGTATTTACAACACCATTTGATCTCGATATGTGAGCGTATCAAACGAGGTTCCTTCTTTTGAAAGTTGCCAAGAGGTCTTCAAAAGGCCCTAATACTGTTGTAATTCTTTCTCGTATTTTCTTATTTGTAACTCGATCTTTGTACGTGCCGTTTAAACGTCTTCGGAAACATCTCATCTCCAAGGCATGTATCCTCTGCTGCATGTCAGCTGTAATTGTCCATGTCTCACAAGCATAGAGGAATATTGGCATGACCAATGTACGCATTAATCTGATTTTTGTGAATAGTGTTATAGTGCTAATCGTTTATCTTGCCAGATTTTGTTAAGTCGTACAAGCGTAGCTATTGTCTGTGCTTTTCTGGCCAACAAATCACATTTTGATCCTTCATCGCTGACAATCGAACCCAGATATTTAAAACGGTCAATTAGTTTACTAGTCACCGTAAAGTTAATCCCTCAAATAGGCACACTTATTTTCTACGAACTGGCGACCTGATTCTAGCTCCTCTCGCTACCATAAAGTTTATTCTTCAAATAAGATTTAGAGAACGAAGCAGTCGCTCTGCTCTTGTGTTGCAGCAGACATACCTGGAGGCCAAATACCACTGTTTGTTTGCTCTTCTTCATACGGCCACATGCATGTGTGTTACAACTGTTAACTTGTTGATCATATATACATGGGCCCAAATACAAAATATAGCAATTTAAACTGCGATCAAAATTATGAACCCCCTTAAATTAGTTTTGTTACTTAACCCCTGCTCTTTTACCATGAGGTGTAGATATATTCTTTTGCTTTTCTTGTGGTCTATAGGTTTTAGAGAATTAGGCAACCAGTCTCATGCCAAACTCGCAAAAAAAAAATGCATTGTGCATTACACTTTTAAAGTCATATCCGGAATTGACTTAACTTATCTTAAAGTTTTTATATTGGTTTAGAACACTCTGCAGATTCTGCATACAACCTGTTTATTTTACATTCACTTGACCTAAAAATAACTCTGCGCATCCAATTTATTCTTGAATGCATTAATTGACCCAGCTGCCACTATTTCCTGTGGCGATGCATTCTAAGCATTCACCCCTCTTCGACAAAAAAATATTTTCTGGTATCTAAAATGGACCGTTCTTTAATTAATGTGTGGCTGTGCCCTCTTGTTCTTGTAGGCGGCTGTATTTAAAAAAAAACTATTAAAAAAACTTGTTATAGACTAATTTATCCTTGTTGCTGTTGCGAAAGCCCACAATGAGTAGGTTTACTTTTTACTGCGTCCTGACAAGAACGTTACTGTCACGGTTGCAGTAGTTTCCTCACATCCCGAACGTGCTGATGAAGGTGGACAGGGGTCCTCCAAGTGGTTGTGCTATGCTGGTTTCATCTGCGAGTCGTCCACTACTATGTATACCTTCTTTCCATATTTCCCGCATGATGGCTATTTTAACCACTATTGGATCGTGATCGGAATTGTGTCTGTACCTCGATACGTGTTTGCAAATGTGAAACCAATTTTAATCTGTCCTTATCATAATCAAGTCTTTCTTTTCTCCTCTATGTCCTGGGATTTTCCACGTGTATGATCCTCTTGTTACAAAAAATATTCTTGCCCTTGGCTTATGATTTACTCCTCTAGAATGTATAAATGTATACTGCTATGTTCTAACGTGTTTGGCGTCTGTTAGTCTTGCCTCTATCATACCTGGCAAATCAAGGTTGATATCACTTGCATTATACTGCCTATATAAATGTTTACAAATCGTATAAACTTTTCTTCTGTAGCTTTTACGTTTTAAAGGTAAAGGTGGGTCCAATGGCAAGAATTGCCGTCGAGTATGAAGAGAACTCTTCATGGACTAAGCTGCCGCCTATAGTCAGATGGGGTGGCCAGTTCCCTTCCTTGCTGTTTATACCTTCCACGACTCATTCATCATGTACCCATTTACATCTGGGTCGAATGGAAGAGCGTTCGCACTAAGAACGAACTAAGTCCATACTTGTTTCTGTCCTGTCCGTTCGTGATTTCGACTAGACACTATGCTTCACTCCACTTCACGTTTTAATGCAGCGCAAATCCATACAGTGATAAACGTGAATCTATGATACGTTTGGGACCCTAGATGATGGCGTACATGAGCAGCACTTTTACTTTGCAGAAACAGACACATATCGTTGCTTGTTTTTCTTTATAGATACTTACTTGTACCATAGAAACTGGAAGTCTTCCGTCTCTAGTGGGGTACTGCAAAACAAGTTCAATGCATCCCCAATCTCTGGGTGTTCATTGCTGACAATTACTTTTGGAGAATCTAAGAAACACATAGATATTGCAGCTAGTAATTTTGCTTGTTTAGGACAATAATGATCTTGCTATAGTTAACGTATTGCGATGCAGCTCAGTCACAAACCAAGGGATCAGACCTCAAGATCGCAATATTAAAACAACAAACTTCAAAGCGTTTCAGGAATAGCTGTCACAGCACATACAACGAATGTTCTTCTCGTAGATGCAGTCATTTTGAGAACTGCTTATTATTTTTTCTTCTTCTCTTCATTTGATTTATTCTTGCTCATATTATTTTGTTGATTACAGCGTTAATGCTTCTGTTGTTCTTTTTTCTGTGTTCTTCATCATCTTCTTCTGCATCTTCATCTTCCTCTTATTTTCCTTCTTCGCCATCTCCTGATTATTTGGAAACATATTATTTGCGTTGTCATCTTTGTGCCATATATGAGATATTGTTTCTTCTAGATCTTTCTTTTAAACGCAGACGGCTTCTGAATAGGCGTTCTCGCTTGTGAACGACAGTATGTGCAATAACATGAGTAGGTGAGTGATCTACCCCAGAGACGTTGGCCCGCACAGCTGTAGAGTGCAGAAAGAAGTGCAGCGGGGGTGGGGGTGGGGTAGTAGGCCGAGGGTGCTGCGGTCTTGGGCATCGATTTCGGGGCGGTCCAATTACAGAGTGAAATAACAATTCAGTTTTTGAAGGTGTTTCTGTTAACTTCATTTAAGTGAACGTACAACCTGTTGTTACCTGTTTACTCCCCCCCCCCCCCCATTTATTTCTCATTGGGAAGTGTTAACATCATTTATCTCTTGGACTATGCAAAGACAATGTGATACAAGATGGAGTTCCCGCCATTATGCTGTGAATGTATCCACGAAGAGTGCGACAACGTTATTGCAAACCTTGACCACATGCTAGAAAGATAATGTTTTAGGGGAACCAAATCTGATACAGGATCACTTCTGAATTCTATTCAATATTTCTCGTTCATATCTTTGTAAAATTTTTGCTAGCAAATTGTATCACCACTGGAGAAAGTTTATAAACGTTTACAGGATCCGAAAAGGGGAACCCATTAAGCTTCTTGTGATCTGGGAAAATTGTTACCGGATGATCAACGTGAAATAATCCCGGTCACCATTGTGATTTGAACACACGACCTCCAGCACCCGAGGGAACACCTTATCTCGAAACCACTGGGTCTCCTCTTCTTGTGAGCTAAAAGGGCTTATTCAAATCTTGAATTAGAAAAATGACGAAATTATCCACAATGCAATACATTCAGCTAATGAACACTGAAAAATTGAAAATACCAATTGCAGGAAGAAAGAGAAGAAGAAGATTGATGACTGGAGAATCAGCAG
Source organism: Ariolimax columbianus (assembly GCA_036924085.1). Taxonomy (NCBI): domain Eukaryota; kingdom Metazoa; phylum Mollusca; class Gastropoda; order Stylommatophora; family Arionidae; genus Ariolimax; species Ariolimax columbianus. The sequence goes on from JAVGWX010000002.1 coordinate 125,302,999, forward strand.
GAGATGATGAACTGACGGCAGAGCAAGAAATGAATAGCGTGATGGTAAAGATCATGAACTGATCAAAAACAGAAATTGACGACCACAGTGTTCGCCCTCAAGAACTCCGAGACCGATTTTTATTTATTCTGAATTCAGTGGTAACTTAAGATGAAAAAGAAAAAAAAAAAGATAGAATTTATAAATAATTATTTACAATTTGCAAATTATTATGATAATAATGTAACAGCCATTCAGTTACATGATGAAATTATTGACTTTGTGGTGTTCCTTCGAGTTGGCGGGAATCCAGTTCACCCTGATCCTAAAGATGCTCTGGACTTGTTTCAGCAGTTTGGAAGATATGTTTTTTTCCGGGAATGTTCGGCGCATACAGATTACTGATTACCATCGCATTTACAATCGCAAGTTGTGAAATGTCATTTTCAAAACTGAAATGAATAAAAACACATCTAAGGTTTTCCATGCCAAAAGAGCGACTGACCAACTTGGCCTTAAAAAGCACTGAGAAAGAATTCCATAGTTGATGTAAAAAATAAAGTAGTTTACGTATCTGTTGACAGGGGATCTCATTCGTGAAACCGAACTTAACAAATGTGGTTGATTTATATTTAATTTGAATTTGAAAGTCTATTACATGTTTCATCTTTTTTACACATTTGGTTGGTTGGTTACTGAACCAGCGGCCTATACGCTCCTGCCCTTTGGCCCAATGCCATATAGTGGTATCTGCAAGTGTTTGTAAGATGTTCTTTAGTTCCGTACAAAGTGTTTCATTTGTTTGGCCTCGGAGGAAGAAGCTCTTTTATAACACCGGCAAGCGCTGCACATTCAAAAAGATGACGTTCAACAGTTTATTAGGGACGTGTAGCACAGCCGGTACTTTGGAGTATAATCTGGTTGGATTCTGTTAAAGTGACTGTTAAGTTGTATGTGTTGAGTGCGAAGTCGGAAAATGGTGCTTTGGTTTCTCCTGTTGTCTTTGGAATTTGGAATGGCCATGTGTTTGTAGATTTCTCTCCCAGTATTTCCCATTGCCCATCTATTCAGTCAGGCCTCTTTGTTCGCAGTCGTCAGTAGTTGTTTGACTGTCTGTAGGGTTGTTGGTTTGTATTGTTGTTCTTGACTTGATCCCATCTGAGCCAGGTTGTTTGCCTTGTCATTGCCAGACGTATTTGAGTGGCCAGTGATCCATGCTATAACTATTCTGACTTAATGGGGTGTCAGAAACTAGTTGGTATCTAGGGATATTTGGGTAAGTTCAGGCTGACAATGACCACCATCTTCCAGAGCTTGAAGGGCAGATAATGAGTCTGTAAAGATGATTTGGGCTTTTGATGGGAAAGCATCAAATGCAGATTTAAAATGACTTCCTTTACCCCATTTCTCAGTGCTAAGTCACATACTTGAATGTTAGGGGCATACAATCAGGGAGTTGGCCCCGGTCATCATCAAATTTTTGCACGCGACTGCCGCACATATAGTTTCAGAACATCTTATGACTAAACAATTATACAGATGCACTCAGGAAGAGAAGAGCACAAAAGTGTATAGACGTAATAACAAACTATATAATAACAGTCTCCATAGAAACGAACACCTCGAATAACCTTGGAGGACAGCATATGTCAACCGTTACCTTCCAAACATGGCATAAAAGGAGACTAAAGAGGGCTGTGACTGGGTCTAGCGCCGTCATGATATAGAACTAATTGCTACATGTAGAAACCCCGTCTACAAAAGCGCACTTGGGACTTTGATACATGTTTCCTGTGAAAGGACGACTGCAGTTGTAACCCTGTGCTCCATATGGAGCAAAAAGAGGACAGGCAGTATGCAAACGGTGACAAACGTGCTACAATATAACCACCATTCTTTCTGTAAAGAAGGTTGAATGGAGCTTGGACAAAGGCAGCGAGAATGTCATACACGCAAGAACGCTTCTGGTCAGCTCTAGTATGCCCCACCTAGGTGTGGGAGCGAAGAGTAATCAGGGTCAGGTGAAACATTCTGATGAACTCCACCTTACGTCTTCGTTTGTGCTCCTGGAAACAGATCGTGCGACAGCAGTTTGGCCAACGAGGTGGGGATAGAATGTACGATCCCCATAATTATGTGCCGCTCAGGTCAGCTTGTCAGTACTTTCATTAGTCCACTTGTTCTCTTGTAGTCGACATTGTGAGCCTAAGTCGTCTCTCATGTAACCGGTCCGTCGCGGCTGAAGTTGACAATCACGTCACTGGAACATCGCATTTACGTCGCATTTCGACCTCTCGCTCGAAAACCGACTGTCGGATAGTGTAAGTCCACAAGGGAAGCTGATTTCAAACAGCTAGATACACACGCGCATCCATACACTGACCAACACGTCTTTATATCGCCAAATGGACTAGGTTCTGGCTGTGTAAAGACGCGTGCCTTCGTCAGTAGAATCCAGAATGGTAAACCTAATCAAACCAAAATAATCCCAGGCAGGGATTTAGAGAGGCAATTATGGTACTCATTAAAGAGGTCTTTTAATCCATTTCAGGACCAAAGTCGATGCATTTATATTTATAGAAAACATAAAAGTTGTAACGCGCAAGTCAAAATAATACTGCCTAGTAGTAGTAGCAGCCATTTTGTTGTTGACAAGTGATTAAAACTAGGTCGATGCTCTTGAACCTTTCGGCAAGGCTTGGTTGGTTCGCGAACAACATGGGGTATTGAAAAGATAATCGTCTTTTAGTGTCGCTATTTTAAAAGTTAAAACATGTTTTGTAAGTTCACTTCTGGACAAGCAAATGTGCCCTAAGTTACTAATAGTGGAACAAATCAGTGCACTATATTGAAAGAGAGGGCGCGCAATAACAAAAAACAAATAACGTAATTAGTGAATATCGCGTTTTGGAACATCCGTGTTTTACCGGGATCCAAGGAAACGAGGACCGATCGGGGTCAGGTGACACATATTGATCAAGATCCACACCTCATGTCCTAGTTTATGCTCCCGGAAACAAGTTGTATCACAGCAGTCTGGCCAACGATGCGGGGATCGACACTGTAATCCCTTAGCGGTGTGCTTACAGAGGAGTCTCACATTGCAATACAGCCAGGAGGACCAGGCCTACATTATCAAATTCGTGTGGGATGTAAGAAGAGCCACAACAACCCGCTACCAAAGAAAGGTCGCCAAGATGTAATTACATGAGCAGCTTTAAACAACAAAAGCTACAAGTCAAAAGGTCATCTATATCCAATGGTAGAAGTGAAGCCACTATGTGAGATATTGAAAAGCGATGGGGGTTTATTAGCGACCCAGATACTAAAGTAGAAAACTCTCCAACTCGGCCATTCAAACGTGCAAAAACCATACCGACTGTGGAAAAGCGTTCTGGGTTTGAACGATAGCTCTAGAAACAATGTCCGATATTTAATGCATTAATAAGAGAGTGAATGTCTCGTTTTCCAGTGGATCATCATCATCGTCTTAAGAAGAAGAAAAAGAAGAAGAAGAAGAAGAATGGAGTTTATTTATTTTCTGAAGTTAAACTATTATGGTAGTCCTGGCATTCTGAGGTAATCTCAAAATACTTGTTCAAAGTCAGACTGCTGCTACCTTTTCTACCTTACTGTGTGGAGATTCAATGGAAGCCAGATGGATTAGTTATAGACACGTTACTTACCCACAAAAATAATAGCAATGCCTTCACTAAACTCGGATGTCCCAGCAGAGTTTTTCACATAGCAGGTATATGTTCCGGACTTTCTCTGTCCATATTCGCTGTAGCAAATAGATATGTTGTATAATTACTTTCAGATTCATAATTACTGTACGATATTTTTACAAATTGGGTATATGACAATCGTATTAGCACTTGGGATCAAGATGCTGAGCAGCGCATGAGCTGCAGTGGTTAGCGACCCATAGCTGACTGCTAGCGTCAGGGCCAGCGAACCATAGCTGCCAAGACCCTTCTACACCTCCACGCGGTGATCCTGGATAACAGGCTGCAGAAGGGCAGACTGGCTAAGGAGAAGGGATCGAAGAGGGAATGCTAACCCGGTACTCAAAAAATGCTTGGTGAAGTTGGATTTGTTGGACCGAAAGGTGAAAATTTCGCAGCCAATCTGTAAACTACAACACAACGCATTCCGTTCTCTGGACTACATTCTGATACTTACCCTTTCAGGGTTTGGTAGTGGGAGATTGAGAACGAACGAAGAAGAAGAAGAAGAAGTATTAGCACTTGTCACAACCTGTGAACAATTAACGATAATTAGTGTATCAAAGACAGTGTCTGTGAGGGTTATCAGGATGTCATTCCCGATTAAGCGTGAACAAGATCTTACTTCACCGGGCCCAGGAGTTCAAATATTTGGTGAGTATTTTCTCAGAAGGTGGAAGGTTTTATAGAGAACTAGAAATATGATGTCAGAAAGACTCCGCTGTGATATATCAATTGACGTCACTTATTAAACACGGAACATCAGCTTGACAACTAAACTACAACTTATAAAAAGTGTTTTTGTACAACTATGACGGGAAGGAACGTCTGGTAAGGCAAAATATACTGTTTAGACATGTTAGTCAGGGTCAGGCAAAACATACTGATCAGACATATTAGAAAACGTCAGGTAAAACATACTGATCAGACATATTAGTCAGGGTCAGGCAAAACATACTGATCAGACATGTTAGTCAAGGCCAGGTAAAACATACTGATCAGACATGTTAGTCAGATCAGGCAAAACATACTGATAAGACAGTCAGGGTCAGGCAAAACATTCTGATCAGACAATCAGGGTCAGGCAAAACATACTGATCAGACAATCAGGGTCAGGCAAAACATGCTGATCAGACATGTTTGCCAGGGTCAGGCAAAACATACTGATCAGACATGTTAGGGTTAGGCAAAATATACTGGCAAAGACCCTCACCTCGGCTTCCACGTAGACCTTTCTGGAAACGGGCTGTTTTCATGACAGCCGTTGCTAACGAGGTGAGGGATCGACGTTATACCCATAGTGGTGAACGACATGCAGATGAAGCAAAGCATAGCACAGCCGTCTGGAGGACCACAGTCTATCATTATCAGCATGCTCGGGATGTGAAGAAAGCTACGAAAACCCGCCACTCAACGTCCTTTTCAGGGCGCACAAAATAGTAATCCTACTCATTGTAGGCATTCTACAACAAAAACAAAACAATACAACTATGTCCTATTAGTATCAGACTTGCACTTATCTAATGTGGACATTCAACAACAACAACAACAACAACAACAAAACAATACAACTATGTCCTACTAGTACCACACTTGCACTTATCCAATGTGGACATTCAACAACAACAACAACAACAAAACAATACAACTATATCCTACTAGTATCAGACTTGCACTTATCCAATGTGGACATTCAACAACAACAACAAAACAATTCAACTATGTCCTACTAGTATCAGACTTGCACTTATCCAATGTGGACATTCAACAACAACAACAAAACAATACAACTATGTCCTACTAGTATCAGACTTGCACTTATCCAACGTGGACATTCAACAACAACAACAAAACAATACAACTATGTCGTACTAGTATCAGACTTGCACTTATCCAATGTGGACATTCAACAACAACAACAAAACAATACAACTATGTCCTACTAGTATCAGACTTGCACTTATCCAATGTGGACATTCAACAACAACAACAAAACAATATAACTATGTCCTACTAGTATCAGACTTGCACTTATCCAATGTGGACATTCAACAACAACAACAACAACAAAACAATTCAACTGTGTCCTACTAGTATCAGACTTGCACTTATCCAATGTGGACATTCAACAACAACAACAAAACAATTCAACTATGTCCTACTAGTATCAGACTTGCACTTATCCAATGTGGACATTCAACAACAACAACAACAACAACAAAACAATTCAACTATGTCCTACTAGTATCAGACTTGCACTTATCCAATGTGGACATTCAACAACAACAACAAAACAATTCAACTATGTCCTACTAGTACCAGACTTGCACTTATCCAATGTGGACATTCAACAACAATAACAAAACAATTCAACTATGTCCTACTAGTACCAGACTTGCACTTATCCAATGTGGACATTCAACAACAACAACTAAACAATTCAACTATGTCCTACTAGTACCAGACTTGCACTTATCCAATGTGGACATTCAACAACAACAACAAAACAATACAACTATGTCCTACTAGTATCAGACTTGCACTTATCCAATGTGGACATTCAACAACAACAACAAAACAATTCAACTATGTCCTACTAGTATCAGACTTGCACTTATCCAATGTGGACATTCAACAACAACAACAACAACAAAACAATTCAACTGTGTCCTACTAGTATCAGACTTGCACTTATCCAATGTGGACATTCAACAACAACAACAAAACAATTCAACTATGTCCTACTAGTACCAGACTTGCACTTATCCAATGTGGACATTCAACAACAACAACAAAACAATTCAACTATGTCCTACTAGTACCAGACTTGCACTTATCCAATGTGGACATTCAACAACAACAACAAAACAATTCAACTATGTCCTACTAGTACCAGATTTGCACTTATCCAATGTGGACATTCAACAACAACAACAAAACAATACAACTATGTCCTACTAGTATCAGACTTGCACTTATCCAATGTGGACATTCAACAACAACAACAAAACAATACAACTATGTCCTACTAGTATCAGACTTGCACTTATCCAATGTGGACATTCAACAACAACAACAAAACAATACAACTATGTCCTACTAGTATCAGACTTGCACTTATCCAATGTGGACATTCAACAACAACAACAAAACAATACAACTATGTCCTACTAGTATCAGACTTGCACTTATCCAATGTGGACATTCAACAACAACAACAAAACAATTCAACTATGTCCTACTAGTATCAGACTTGCACTTATCCAATGTGGACATTCAACAACAACAACAACAACAAAACAATTCAACTGTGTCCTACTAGTATCAGACTTGCACTTATCCAATGTGGACATTCAACAACAACAACAAAACAATTCAACTATGTCCTACTAGTATCAGACTTGCACTTATCCAATGTGGACATTCAACAACAACAACAACAACAACAAAACAATTCAACTATGTCCTACTAGTATCAGACTTGCACTTATCCAATGTGGACATTCAACAACAACAACAAAACAATTCAACTATGTCCTACTAGTACCAGACTTGCACTTATCCAATGTGGACATTCAACAACAATAACAAAACAATTCAACTATGTCCTACTAGTACCAGACTTGCACTTATCCAATGTGGACATTCAACAACAACAACTAAACAATTCAACTATGTCCTACTAGTACCAGACTTGCACTTATCCAATGTGGACATTCAACAACAACAACAAAACAATACAACTATGTCCTACTAGTATCAGACTTGCACTTATCCAATGTGGACATTCAACAACAACAACAAAACAATTCAACTATGTCCTACTAGTATCAGACTTGCACTTATCCAATGTGGACATTCAACAACAACAACAACAACAAAACAATTCAACTGTGTCCTACTAGTATCAGACTTGCACTTATCCAATGTGGACATTCAACAACAACAACAAAACAATTCAACTATGTCCTACTAGTACCAGACTTGCACTTATCCAATGTGGACATTCAACAACAACAACAAAACAATTCAACTATGTCCTACTAGTACCAGACTTGCACTTATCCAATGTGGACATTCAACAACAACAACAAAACAATTCAACTATGTCCTACTAGTACCAGATTTGCACTTATCCAATGTGGACATTCAACAACAACAACAAAACAATACAACTATGTCCTACTAGTATCAGACTTGCACTTATCCAATGTGGACATTCAACAACAACAACAAAACAATACAACTATGTCCTACTAGTATCAGACTTGCACTTATCCAATGTGGACATTCAACAACAACAACAAAACAATACAACTATGTCCTACTAGTATCAGACTTGCACTTATCCAATGTGGACATTCAACAACAACAACAAAACAATACAACTATGTCCTACTAGTATCAGACTTGCACTTATCCAATGTGGACATTCAACAACAACAACAAAACAATTCAACTATGTCCTACTAGTATCAGACTTGCACTTATCCAATGTGGACATTCAACAACAACAACAAAACAATTCAACTATGTCCTACTAGTATCAGACTTGCACTTATCCAATGTGGACATTCAACAACAACAACAAAACAATTCAACTATGTCCTACTAGTATCAGACTTGCACTTATCCAATGTGGACATTCAACAACAACAACAAAACAATACAACTATGTCCTACTAGTATCAGACTTGCACTTATCCAATGTGGACATTCAACAACAACAACAAAACAATACAACTATGTCCTACTAGTATCAGACTTGCACTTATCCAATGTGGACATTCAACAACAACAACAAAACAATACAACTATGTCCTACTAGTATCAGACTTGCACTTATCCAATGTGGACATTCAACAACAACAACAAAACAATTCAACTATGTCCTACTAGTATCAGACTTGCACTTATCCAATGTGGACATTCAACAACAACAACAAAACAATTCAACTATGTCCTACTAGTATCAGACTTGCACTTATCCAATGTGGACATTCAACAACAACAACAAAACAATTCAACTATGTCCTACTAGTACCAGACTTGCACTTATCCAATATGGACATTCAACAACAACAACAAAACAATTCAACTATGTCCTACTAGTATCAGACTTGCACTTATCCAATGTGGACATTCAACAACAACAACAAAACAATACAACTATGTCCTACTAATATCAGACTTGCACTTATCGAATGTCCAAGAGAGGATAATAACATCATGGGTAATTAAATGTATAATTAATCAGTTTCTTCTTCTTCTTCTTCTTTTTTTTTCTTCTGCTTCGGCGTTCGTCCTAGAAAGGACGCTGTATCGTAGTTTACAGGGAGACTGCGATATCTACGCCATTCGGCTCAACACATTCAGCTGATTTTTTGGGGGGTTTCTGGTTTGTCGTCCCACTGCGATCTCTATTCCCTTAGCCAGTGTAGTCTGTCTCCAGGACCGCCGATTGGAGGCGACATAATTGTTTGGTCAGCTATTGTTGGCTGACCCTGATATAAACAGCCAAGTATGAGTCGCTGGCTGCTGTCAGCTCATTCGCTGCTGCATCTTCGGCCGGTCATCAGTGTCACCAGGAGAATAACAAGAAAGTGCGAGAGAGTATGCAGCAGGGCTGTGTACAACCAATGAGGTATAGGAACTATCAGTATCCACATTTTCCGTCATTTTCTGAATGAGTAATAATGGGTATTCCCAGAGTCCAGCTGTCAATTCTCAGGAACAGAATAGAAGATAACTTGTCCTCGCGATTGCTGTTACTCAGTAGCAAAATTTATCAGCTTAAAACTAAGGACGAAGACTCTCAATTTCATGCTCAGTTCAGTGCATGTGCCATCTCCGCATCGAAGTTCGGTTGCAGTGGATCTCCAATTTCTCCAATCTCTTGCCGTAATTGTGCAATCTGACAGGCTTTGTCCAGTCTATCTCTTGATGTTATCCACCCATTTATAATTTTGTCTACTTCTTGAACCACTGCATCCCCCCCCCCTTTCCCCCGTACCTTCTAGTATGATCTTCAACAAGTATGTATGTCTTGTTATTTGACCAAAACAACTATAATAACTAACTACAGATGGCCATGGTCGAACCCTGATTTCGGTCATTAATTCTTTTTTCATCCCCAACATTTTCAATACATCCGCATTTGTTTTCTTCTCTTCCAAGAAATGCAACCCAATCTTCTATATACCCACATTTCCCCAAGGCTTTTATACTCTTTTCCAACTTGTTATTCAGTGTCCATATTTCTGCGTCATACAGTAGTGACGAATATACATCACATGCAATTTCTCATTTTCAATTTTCAATTTATCTGTTTGGATGTCAGAATGTGTTGCATGTTGCTGAATACTATTTTGGCCATACCAATTCTCATTTGGATTTCTTTTTCACTGCTGCATAAATAGTACCAGTTCCAAAAGTTGATCTTTTATTTTTATCTGCATACATGGTTTCTTGTCACTTTTCCCAATTATCATAGTCTTTGATTTCTTTATGTTTATTATTGACTTATTTTGTATATTGTTGTCACAAACTCCTGCAATTCTTGCTCACATTTTGTCCTTAACACGGTACCATCCGCAAATCTAAGGATTATACATTGCCACTCCGTCCAATGATAAGTCCTGGCATCGATGCTATCTTCTTGAATATTCGTTCTTTGTAGATATTATAAAGACAAGGGTATAATACACATCCTTGTCTCACTCCTCTTTTTACATCTAAAATACTCTGTCGTCTTTTTCCCGGGTGCTTGATGCGAAGTCTCCTGCTTCTGGTAGTCGCCCCTTAGTCGTCTTGTCCTTGACTTGCCACTAAGGTCGGAGGCTCGAGACGAGAGAGTGAGGATAACAAGTAGCGCAGTTAATCCTTACTAAAAATAGCGCTTACAAAATTAATTAACCTCTACGATGGACGGCGGCCTTTGCCTTGCTGATCAGGCTTTTAAATGGCTTTAAACATCTGATTGAATAAAAAAAAAACAGCTTGGCCTTACCGAGATTGTGAACACGTAAACGTCTGATTAACATTGTGGTGATTCGCCAATCACTACGAAAAATGACTTCAGGACAGTTCAACAAGTCTGACCTGGTTGCTATCTCGTTATCTTACTGATCGTTAGAAAGGAAAGACAGTGAGAAAGGGAGTTGGTCACATATCTAAAATGGATGTGACCTCATACAGTTAAGTTTTTAACACTTCATCCCCACCAGCAATGTCTGCTATTGCTTTACCATATCATTACTGATAGGGATGCGAGGTGTTAGCGATTAAACATTTCAAAGGCTCAGCTATATGAGGACGGTAGCCATCTCCGCTCCCTTGCCGCTTTTATTTCACGGACTGAACCGGTAATCATTTAAGGCTAGATCGACCCGGGTACCATTGCGGTCTGAAAAACACATTTCCACCTCAACTTGGGAATGAACCCAGAACCAGTCAGATGCGAAGCCAGCTCGCTAACCACTGCTCTACGCGATCTTAGCTTATCCTTATTAAAAGACCAGTACCCTAATAGCTCAGCCACAAGCTTATAAAATAGGGAGAAATATCAAGTATTTGTTGCATGCTTGCCTTTTGTTTGTTACAAAAGCCAAAAAAAAAAAAAAAAGACTTACATTAGGAAGACGCTGTATCCTTGTTTTCCGAGAAACATTCCATCCTTAAAAAACGCATAGACAAGTTGATTCTGCTCAGTCTGGGTTTTACAAGTAATGTAAAAGTCTATGCGATTGGTCGCTTGGACAAAATAAGGGCTTGGACTGGAAGGCAGAATAGTTGGCTTGTCTGGTACGCCTACTGAAAAAGAAATACGTATAAGCTCTTACATTCACACATTCATACATACATACGTACGTACGCACACACGCACGCACGCGCACCCATACATACAAACATACATACATACATACAACCATACATACATGCATGCATGCATACATACATACATACATACATACATACATACATACATACATACATACATACACACATACATACATACATACATACATACATACATACAGATAGGCAGGCATGCAGGCATGCATGCATACATGCACACACATACATACATACACATATATGAAGTGAGATTGTCAGTACCCTTCCTCGCGACCTTTACTTCTCCAGCTACTCATTAGTAGCCAGGTCAACCGCAGTGTGTTGATAATGGGAATACAATCATGTACTTCTGCTATGCCATATATAAACACTCACACATGAACATACATGCACACGCACGAACACACACACAACAAGCACACACACACACATATCTATTTATACACACACACGAGGAGAGGTAAAAAGTAATGAACGCCACCATTCATTTTAGCTAATAATAAAGAGATAAACATGACATTTTGTTCACCTCAAATTTGGAATGTGCTGATTGTGTGCATGATATTAACTGCATTTGGACAACACGAACCAGCCGCAAAAAAATACAACAACAAAAAACAACAACATTAAAATGGCACATCTGAACGACATGTTACAAAAAACGAATTCCTCGTTGCCCGAAAGAAACTGTTGTTAATATTCACAAACGCTTGTATACTGTGTATGGGTTTTTTGCAGTCGATAAGAGCCCAGTCGATGGGAGCCCAGTCTATGGGGGTACAGTCGATAGGAGCACAGTCTATGGGGGTACAGTCGATGGGAGCCCAGTCTATGGGGGTACAGTCGATGGGAGCACTGTCGATATGAGCACTGTCGATATGAGCACTGTCGATATGAGCACTGTCGATGGGAGCACTGTCGATATGAGCACTGTCGATATGAGCACTGTCGATATGAGCACTGTCGATATGAGCACAGTCTATGGGGGTACAGTCGATGGGAGCACAGTCTACGGGAGCACAATAGATAGAAGCACAGTGGATGGGAGCACTGTCGATATGAGCACTGTCGATATGAGCACAGTCGATGGGAGCACAGTCTATGGGGGTACATTAGATGGGAGCACAGTCGATATGAGCACAGTCGATGGGAGCACTGTCGATATGAGCACAGTCGATGGGAACACTGTCGATATGAGCACAGTCGATGGGAGCACTGTCGATATGAGCACAGTCGATGGGAGCACTGTCGATATGAGCACAGTCGATGGGAGCACTGTCGATATGAGCACAGTGGATGGGAGCACTGTCGATATGAGCACAGTCGATGGGAGCACAGTCGATATGAGCACAGTCGATGGGAGCACTGTCGATATGAGCACAGTCGATGGGAGCACTGTCGATATGAGCACAGTCGATGGGGGTACAGTCGATGGGAGCAGAGTCTACGGGAGCACAATAGATAGAAGCACAGTGGATGGGAGCACTGTCGATATGAGCACAGTCGATGGGAGCACTGTTGATGGGCTCAGATAATTGAAACCAGCAAGTAGAGAGAAGGAGCTGCGGGATCTGCAGCACCCTGAATGTCCTGCCACAACAACCAGGTCAGACATGTTCAACTGTGCTGAAGTTATTATTCATAGTGATTGGCGAATGACCTTTAAACAATTGACCTTGAAGCTTTCAGTCAGCAAGAGAGAGCAGTTCAAATTATAAAAACACTGGGGTTTTCAAAGGTTTGCTTAAGATGGGTTTCTTGAAGTCTCACAAATCAACAAAAAAAATGCACAGAAAAACAATTTCTTTAGAATTGTTGGAGCGTTTCGATACTAATGGAGAAAGCTTTTTGTCCAGTATCGTTCCATGTTACGAAACATGGGCGCATCATTTTGAGATTGAGCCAAAAAGGCAGTCAATGAAGTGACATCACCCACATTCACTAAGAAAAAAATCAATCTAGAAAACACCTTCAGCCGGAAAGTTCATGATCACCATCTTTTCGGACAATGAAGGTGTGATTCTTGTGGATGTGATGACAAGAGGAGAAACAATGAAGGTGTGATTCTTGTAGATGTGATGACAAGAGGAGAAACAATGAAGGTGTGATTCTTGTGGATGTGATGACCAGAGGAGAAACAATGAAGGTGTGATTCTTGTGGATGTAATGCTAAGAGGAGAAACAATGAAGGTGTGATTCTTGTGGATGTGATGACAAGAGGAGAAACAATGAAGGTGTGATTCTTGTGGATGTAATGCTAAGAGGAGAAACAATGAAGGTGTGATTCTTATGGATGTGATGACAAGAGGAGAGACAATAAATTCGCAAGCTTACATCAAGACACTGACCAAACCCAATCGACGAGTCCGCAGAGCTCGTCCTCACAACAATCCCACAAAACTGCTTCTCATTAATGACAATGCGCGCCCTCACATAAGTCTAACAAAACGTGAGGCAATAACCGAATTGGGTTGGACTATACTTTCAACCAATTAGTCCTGATCTGGCTCCCTCTAATTTTCATCTTTCTGGTCCACTTAAAAATGCACATCATGGGATGAGCTTTGTGGATGATTAAGGCAGCGAAGAAATGGCTTCGTGATAAGGACAACACTGGCACCGGCAATGCATTCATGCACTTGTTTGAGGTGAGGTAGAGCCGTACGGGCAAGGCATACATGCACTTGTTTGGGGTGAGATAGAGCCGTACCGGCAAGGCATACATGCACTTGTGTGGGGTGAGGTAGAGCCGTACGGGCAAGGCATACATGCACTTGTTTTTAAATTTTCGGAAATGTTCAAAACTTTCAGAAAATTCAGTTATAATATTGTAATATAATATTATTATAGGACTCTTTCACACGCTTACGCACGTCTGTAAAACAAATACACATCCGCGCACACATACATACGGATGAACACACACCACGTGCCAGCACTCACATATACACAATCATACATCAGTTTGCAAATGAATACAAAGGCAAAACAATTTAGGCAACTTGCAACAATTGTCAAAAATTGTCCCAATATTGTCTCAAAAATATCATTACCGTGTTTCGCCATCGGTTTTGCACCTGTCCTGAAAGTTTCAGCTCAGTAGCTTCTCATCAAATGTTCGAGTTTTCAAATACAAGAATTGACCCTAACTAACACCTGAAGTTAAATAAAAGCGTTTAAAAAGAAGAGAACAATGGAAAGAATCAAAAGTACACGCACAATTAGCATTTGTTCAGAAATATCAAGAACTCACCTGGCAGTTGGGAAGATACTCCAGCTGCAATAGCTATCAGCAGGAAGGCCAGGCTAAGAGCTGACATGGCTTGATTATTAATCACCTACCTAAAGTTCAAACAAATATAATAAACTCTTTATTCTTTTCTTGATCCCAAGAAAAAACGACATAGTTAGGCTTTTATACTTGTATCATATACATGGTATTGTTTATTGAACTTTATTTCAATCTTAGATACCTACTATAGACTCAAGTTTATGACCTGTAAAATGGGGGGCGGGGCGGGGGGGGGGGAGGGAAGGGCGATGTAACGCAACGGGTTGGAGTTTACATTGCTAAAGGGAATTGGTTATTCCACTTGGATACAATCCGAGATCTCGTACTGTGAAGACTAACACTACAACCAAAAAGACTGACATTATTTATTTTAGGATCCCCGCTAACTTGTCATTCCCCAGATAAAATGTTTGCGAGCTATTTGTGCAGGCTGTTGTTTAATACCCACAATGAGTAAGTTTACTCTTTTGTGCGCCCTGAAAAGGACGTTAAGTGGCGGGTTGTAGTAGTTTTCCTCACATCCCGAGCATGCTGATGAACGTGGACCGCGGTCCTCCAGACGGTTGTATATTCTTGACTTCATCTGCGTGGCCCTCACTACTACGGGGATCACATCGTTCCACATCTCGTCAGCCAGGGAGCCTTGAAAACAGCCTGTTTCCAGGGAACGCTACATGGAAGAGATATTGTGGTCTTGGTCAGTGTATTATGCCTGACCCAGACGCGATGTCCTGATTAGTATGGTGTGCCTGACTGGACTAGCGTCTCAGTTCCCCAATATGTGCAGATAATTGGCACCTCACACGTGGGTTGACTTTCGGATTCAGAAAACTAAATGAATGGTCACATTGAGTGAAAACTGAAGTGTTGGGTTAAGTAAATTTGCTTTTGCCTAATTGAAAGCGAGCGAGTGCTTTCGTTCCATTCGTTTGGTGAGGCTCTTAGCTATATGAATATTGTATGCCCTTTGTTAAAAAAATGCACCATAAGGTCTCACACAACTTGAAAACATATCTTGATCTTGATTTTGATGACCCGTTCCTCAGCGTAGCTGCGGGCCCCGACGTCGTCTCCAGCGGATTCTGTCTTGGGCGAAGCCTAACCAGTTGGAAACAATACTTATATGGAATTTATAAAACAGATTATAAATATTATATGTATATCATTCTCATCATGTAGCATTTCCTTTATACAACGTCGCTCCATCACAGTCGGTCTGAAATAAACTTTTTCCCTAGGCAAAACTCGTCTCCACCACAGTCATTCCTAGGCATTCCTGGATATCTTAGTACCATCGTCATCTTGGTCTACCCCTGCCTTTTTTTTTGCCTGACACTATACCTTCCATCACTGTTTTCTCAAGACCGTTGTCTCTTTATGTGACCAAAGTATTTACATTTTCTGACCATAATGGAATTGATAAACTAGTTTCCCTCTATGCTCAACTCTTGCCGAATGTCTACATTTGTCTTTTTCTCCGTCCATGGTATTCTGAGGATCTTTCTGTAACATTTTAACATATATATATATATATCCCAAGGACAATGTCCTTCATTCAATCCGATCCTTCATGGTTCAGCACAATTTTGACCCTAAGTCTCCCAGCACACTATATCTCGCTCACCGTCGTATGGATGTGACCGACTTAACCTGCTTGTTCAGTACATCCATATTTTTTAAACACCTCCTGTAATCTTGGTAGGCTCCTGGAGAATGTTAGTCCCTTGTTTAGCTATTGCTAGCTAAATCTGGCACTGTTATTACACTGTAATCACTAGAGTGATACCTGGGCTGGGTGGGATTACATTGGGCCACTGTAACCTGATAAAACTTCACAAAAACAAGAAATGGAAAGAAAACCAAACAGCAGACCCAACCAGGGAGAGGAAGCGTTAGATGATTGGTTGTATGAGGTTTCATCATTTGTGAGTTTGTCTGACCAGTTCTATTTCTGGCTACCTTGCTTTTCATAACTAAGTCAGGTACCGGTCTACAGCAGAGTAGACTCCAGCTACCCGGGATCTATGCTTTAAAAAAAGCAAACATTGTACACATTACAGTACGCTTAGGAATAGGGTGGGACTATACCGGTTAACTACTATATTGAAGTACAGAGTGTAAAGTTGTTTGGTCATTTGGCAAGAATGCACTTTGAACAAACTGCAGCTAAATCATACTACACGAAGGTATCAAGTTCTCGAGCAAGAGGTCGGCCACGGTGACGTTGGATAGAGGGGATCAAGGAAACACTCCAAAAGTTCAACTATTCTCGACTACACAAGCCTCCCACCTAACGCTAACCAAAAGTCTAGGCATTCCTTCTTTCTGCGACGCCGCAAGGCAAGAGCAATAGGGCAAAAGAAGTAGAACAATTTAAAATGATAACTGATACAATTTGTACGGTGACAATCTTCAATTACGCAGTGACATAGAACGAGCAAGAACTACATAGCAAAATAAGATGAAGCATGAGTATGCACAACTAGCGAGCTGCAGGAACAGTATCCCTACCGTCGCTATTGCCTGAAATATGCTACCATCAATGGGTGTCCTGTGAGTGCAGTATTGTCTTCTCTGTACACCATAATAATTCACGCAGTATAATAACCTCTTGTGTCTACAGATTAAATTAATAAATTACAACTAATATAAATATCAAATATTCATAGTTAACACATACTTAGCTTCCGATTTCGTTAGTTATACACCCGTGTTGAAAATGACATCGTTTTAAATAGGCATACCAATTTAAATATCAACAACTTCCTGGAGAACCCGGATACATATTTCTTTCACTTACACAGACATCTACTGTCCTAGCTTCACTACGCGTGACTTACCGTCTCCCTTGACTGCACATAAATTATGCATAACATAATACGGCAATACCATGTTTTTTAGGACTGAAGCTTTGCTGTCATAACGTTAGTGCGGCACATTCGTTTACTTAACACTACCGAAACTGCTTCGCACAATTAACAGATCATGCGAAGCGGAACGATTAGGTCTAAGTATCTCCAAAGCATAAATAAATTAATCAATCAATCAATAAAAGCCCATGGCTCCTCTCGGTGCATAGGTCATTGACAACATCCCGTCAGCATGTATAGTCTTGAGCTGCTCTGTCTGCCTATCTCCAGGTATAATTTAATCTTAGTTCCTTCTCACATTCTTTTCTCCATGTATTTTTCTGACTACCTCTCTTTCTCTTCTCTTGAGGATTCCATGTAAGAGTCTGTTTAGCTATGTTGGACAATGCCTTCCATAATGTATGTCATATCCAGTACCATTTTCTTTGCTTAATTTGTTGTTCAAATGTCTATTGTTGGCTCCATTCCATCTTTATTTCCCATCACGTGCGGCCACTTTCTGCCCATTATCCTTCGTAGCCATCTGTTAAAGAAGAAATGGGGTTTTTGTTGTATGGAATTGGTCGTTCTCCAAGTCATCTCTCCATACAGCAGCACCGACTTGATACTGGCGTTGTATATTCAAACTTTATGTGAATCTATATTTTCATGGATCTGCATAATTTGTGTAGCATCAGGGATGCCCCTCTTGTCTTTCTAATTCGGATGCTTTGATCTACATTTGTACCTCCTGATGTGTTAATTATGCTGCCCAAATAGATGAAGGGATTCATTTATTACAAATGATTGGTTCTGTGATGATAATGTTGAGTTTCAGGAGCTCGGTTTTCTTCATGTTCAATTCATATTCAGTTCCAATTAGGCTGATTGTTCTTTCATCCTATCACGTGTCTCTTGCATTTAGCAATGACTGTGTGACAAAAGTTTCAGATTATCTACATAGTCTAGGTCCTCCAATTGTGAAAGTGTCAGCTGAATACCAGTTTTTTCCTCCTCGATTGCTGTCTTAATTATCCAATCTATAACCAACAAAAACAGGAAAGGCGAGAGCAGTCCTCATTGGCTCACCCCTGCTTGCATTCCACAACTGTCAGTCAGTGCTCCTTCATGTACATCTCTACTAACTGTGTCTTCGTACATGCTCTATGTGAGGGTTATGAACTTCTCTGGTATCCCATAGTGTCCCAATAGTTGCTAGCGTTATTCGATTCACACTGTCAAATGCCTTTGCGTATAGGGATGATGTCCATTCAATTCTTTGTTCTACTATGATACTTAGAGAAGCTATATGATCTGTGCATGATCTTCCCGTGCGAAATCCTACCTGTTTCTCTCTGATCTGTTTGTCTTAGTCTAAGTCTTAGTCGACCTGTACTTCTACAGGGGCAGATGTCCCTGTGCAGATTCCAACTCTGGTATGAGCTGGATGTAGCGTGGAGAAGGGTTTCCTGCTTAGCGGGCTAGGCTTGAGCATCTTAATACTCCGCTGCGCTGAGACAAGTGTTTACGGAGGGTGGTTAACCGATGTACGAGTCCATCTTAATAGACTCAAGCACTAGAGCAAAGATCCGCAGCCTGTTAGGCGCCATCTATGTTGCTCTAAACAAACCACCTAACCATGACCAGTGTTATGCTATGTCCCACAGTTAGTCGCCTCTTACGACATGCAATTTGTGAAGCAGAGGTGCTATTCTTGTAATTGTCATACACAAAGACCCCGGCAGACCACTCTTTTGTCTACTTCCTCTTTTAATATGTCCAAGATGATATTATTGAATATCTTGTCTGGCACTGACAGAAATGTAATCCACCTATAATTGCTGCATTCTGCCAGGTCTCTCTTCTTAGGAAGTTTAATCATATGTCCTTCTTTTCATTCTTTTGGCACTCTCTCCTATTCCTATATTTTCTTGAAAAATCCTTTCAATTTATCGATGGCCTTATCTTTATCTCCCATTATGGCTTCTGCTGCTATTCCATCTGGTTTTGTCGCTTTCCCTTTCTTGAATTTGGATATATCTCTTTGTATTTCTATCTTATTTAGGTTGCAGTCCAAGTTCAGGGTCTTCTCTGTTGGTAGCATGTTTGGTGTTTCTTGTGGTAGAGGTCTCTTTATACTTTCTTTGAAATACTTAACCATCGTTTTTGTTGTTCCTCCGATGACGTCAATATCTTGCCGTTTGTATCTTTGATTGACTTGTCTGTCTGTATATGTTTATATTTGCAATTCTCTTTGTTAATGAGTAGAGATCTCTCATATAACATGTCTCTGCTGCCTCTTCTGTCTCCTGTGCCAACTTATCTATAAACTCATTTTTATTTTTATTTTTACAAGTCTTAACATCTTTGTATGTAACAGTATAATTTCTCTGTGCTTCTGTTTTGGCGATTCTGGTTCAGCAATTGTTGAGTATAATCTTTCTTCTTTTTCATTTCTTCTATTTCATGTAATGTTTGTTATCATCCATTCCTTTTATTGGGTTTTCTGGAATCCTACAGTTTCTTCACATGTCTTATTCCACATCTCGTTAGCCTGTTCTCAAATACTATTTATGTCCATCTCCTCAACCTCATATAGCTCTTGCTGCATTTTGTATATATTAAGTTAAATGCTATATTCTGCCTTCATTTCCTGTTCCTGTTAGAGGTATATGCTGTATCTTGTTCTCCTTGCGCCATGTAATGGATACGTTTTTAGTTTGAGCTGCAAGATCCCCAGCAACATGTAGTGGTCTGAGGAACGCATGCACCTCATTTAACTCATACATCTTGTAGTGTACTCCTAAACGCCTGACACAGATGTGGTCAATCTGATTTTCCGTCACGTCCTCTGGTAATCTCCGTGTGGCCTTATGTACCTACCTTCTTGTGAGGAAATATGTTTCCTTCAATTATCATTTTGTGTTGCGCACATAGCCGTGCAAACATTTCTCCATTTTCGTTCATCTGTCCAAATATTTGTCTTCCCATACTATGTTCGTAACCCATGTTGTCTGCTCCCACATTTGCGTCGAAGTCTGCCATTACAATCAACCAATTTTTCTTTTCTATGAGTCAATGAACTCTTCAAGCTCGTTGTAAAACATTTTCATCTTATAATTTTCAGCCTCGTTTGTCGGTCAAAGCACATAATGATGCTGATATTGATGTTTGGGTTCCTAGTTCTAAAGCTTGCGCTCATGATTCTATTGGTTTTTGTTGTTGTTTTCGAATGCTCAAAATGAGTAGGTTACTCTTTTGTGCGCTTTGAAAAGGACGTTAAGTGGCGCGTTGCAGTAGCTTTCCTCACATCCCGAGTGTGCTGATAAAGATGGATCAGGGTCCTCCAGGCGGTTGTGCTATGATTGGCTTCATCTGCGTATCACTCACTACCGCAGAGATCACGTCGATCCCTCATCCCGTTAGCCAGGCTGCCATAACCCCAGCCCGTTTCCAGGGAGAGCTACTAGGAAGCCATGGTGAAGTACTTGGCCAGTATGTTTTGCCTGACCCTGAATAACATGTCTGATCAGTATATTTTGCCTGATCCTAACTAACATGTCTGATCAGTATATTTTGCCTGACCCTAACTAACACGTCTGATCAGTATGTTTTGCCTGACCCTAACTAATATGTCAGATCAGTATATTTTGCCTGACCCTAACTAACACGTCTGATCAATATATTCTGCCTGAGCCTAACTAACATGTCTGATCAGTATGTTTTGCCTGACCCTAACTAACATGTCTGATCAGTATATTTTGCCTGACCCTGACTAACATGTCTGATCATTATATTTTGCCTGACCCTAACTAACATGTCTGATCAGTATGTTTTGCCTGAGACCAGACGTTAGTTTTCCTCCCCGATTCTATTTGTAATAGCCTCCCAATTTATGAACGCCCTCTGCGTTTATCTAGAGAGCACCATTGTCATTCACTCTGTGTGTTAGGCATCATTCTCCTGTTTCCAGAATAGATTATAATTTTCCCAGTTGTCAGTGTATTCTTTCCTGATTATGACCATCTTGTTTCGCACAGTGTTAGCTCTGCCAGTCTGTAAATGCCAGCTCTGCCAGTCTGTAAATGCCAGCTCTGCCAGTCTGTAAACGCCAGCTCTGCCAGCCTGTAAATGCCAGCTCTGCCAGTCTGTAAACGCCAGCTCTGCCAGTCTGTAAATGCCAGCTCTGCCAGTCTGTAAATGCCAGCTTTGCCAGTCTGTAAATGCCAGCTCTGCCAGTCTGTAAATGCCAGCTCTGCCAGTCTGTAAATGCCAGCTCTGCCAGTCTAATAAATGTCCAGGTCAAGATGGTATTCATCCAAAATTGCTGTTTGAAATTAGAGACCAATTAGCAAAACCATTGGCTATATTATGTTCTCAATCACTTGCACAAGGGATTGTCCCACGGGATTGGAAAGATGCGGGAGTGATCCCCTTATTCAAAAAGGGCAAAAAGGCAGATCCAGCAAACTATAGACCTGTGAGCTTAACGAGCATAGTCTGTAAATTGTTAGAGTCAATAATCAAAGAAAACATTGTAATGCATTTAGAAAAATTTCATCTAATTAGAAATAGTCAGCATGGGTTTACCAGAGGGAGATCATGCTTAACAAATCTATTAGAATTCATGGAGGAGGTTACCAAAATGTTAGATAAAGGGGAGCCAGTGGATGTTATTTATCTGGATTTTGCAAAGGCCTTTGATAGAGTACCTCATCAAAGATTATTTCGAAATTTAAAATCACATGGAATAGGTGGGGAAGTTGCCAAATGGATTGAAAATTGGTTAACGGGAAGAAGGCAAAGGGTGGGTATAAATAAGGAGTACTCTGAGTGGTGTGAAGTGAAAAGTGGAGTGCCACAGGGCTCGGTTTTGGGACCAATTTTATTCTTGATATATATAAATGATTTGGACATAGGTATGGGATCCATTATTGCAAAATTTGCTGATGACACGAAACTATGCAGTAGTGTCTCATCTAAAGCAGAAGTAGATATATTGAGGTCGGATTTAGATAAAATTCGAGAATGGTCTGTAATCTGGCAAATGGAGTTTAATGTAGATAAATGTACAGTCATCCACATGGGTAGATCCAATATGGACCATAATTACAGAATGGGAGAGAACAATATTAGAAAGATAGATAAAGAAAGGGACTTAGGGGTTATAATAGATCATACATGTAAGGTGAGGGAGCAAGTTCAGGTAGCAGTAAAAAAGGCAAATGCAATGTTAGGGATGATAAAAAGAAATATTAAGCATAGGAGCAAGGAAGTGATAGTCAAACTGTATAAAGCATTAGTTAGACCTAGATTGGAGTACTGTGTACAGGTGTGGAGTCCTTATCAGAGAGGGGATATAGACATGCTGGAGAGAATACAAAAAAGAGCGACAAAGCTGATAGTGGGATTCCAGAATTACAGTTATGAAGAAAGATTAAAAAGAACTGGCCTTCAGTGTCTAGAAGAGAGAAGAATTCGTGGTGACTTAATACAGGTGTATAAGATGATCAGAGGAATGGATAAAGTGGACTATAACAAGTTTTTTAAAGTACAACCACCAACAAGGACAAGAGGGCACAGCTACAAGTTGACTAAGGAGAGGTCCAGATTAGATATTAGGAAGTATTTCTTTAGCCAGAGAGTTGTGAATGCTTGGAATGCATTGCCAAGTGAGGTGGTGGAGGCTGGGACGGTCAATGCATTTAAGAACAGATTGGATGCGTACAGCTTCTAGAGGAAGGTGTTGTAAATGGAACTGGTTGTATACATACTCTGCAGAGTCTTCTAAACCAGTATAAAGACGTTAAGTTAAGTTAAGAATAGTTATATGTTATCACATTCTATGATGTTTTCTTCTTGGTATTCAGAAGGGCAGTCAGTCATCGAGCTTCCTTACAGTTTTTACTCCACTGCGTTATTCTTATCGTTTCCCAAGACCCTTCCTTTCCCAAGGCCATTTGCTTTTGCTTTGTTGTCAATGTTTTCGTAACCACTTTTGTTTTTTAAAATAAATTTGGGTGGCCGGCCCTACCTTAGCCTATTATACTCTAGGTGAGCTGTCCGTGTTTAGTCTAGTCCCTTCCCCATGACCAATCCAGTTTCTGAGACCCTTCTAGAAGCTTTCACTTTCACTAGCTTAGCTCTTGGGAATATTGAGACATGCAAGCTCTCTCCTAATTTGAAGGTAACAAACACGAGAGAGAGCGAAGTATGAATATTGTGGTTAAAACAAAAGGAAAATCATACTTTAAGTGTGAGCGGAAAAATCAAAACAAACAAGACAATAACGATAACAAAATCATCAACATAATCAACAAAAGATGTATAAGAGACATAACACATATAATTGTAACCGAATACCGTGTGAGTGAGATGTTGTTGTTTCGAATACCTACAATGAGTAGGTTTACTCTTTTGTGCGCCTTGAAAAGGACGTTAAGTGACGGGTTGCAGAAGCTTTCCTCACATCCCGAATGTGCTGATGTAGGTGGACCGTGGTCCTCCAGGCGGTTGTGCTATGCTTGACTTCATCTGCGTATCGCTCACTACTACGGGGATCACGTCGATCACTAACCTCGTTAGCCAGGATGCCATGAAAACAGCCCGTTTATATGGAGGGCTACGAGGAAGCCAAGGTGAGGGTCTTAGCCAGTATATTTTTTCTGACCCTGACTAACATGTCTGATCAGTATATTTTGCCTGAGCAAACGTTAGTCTTCCTCTCCGTGTGAGGATACATCGGTTCATAGCTGACTCCTTGTACCAGGGTCAGAGGACCAGAACTGTCCAAGACCATATTCCACTTTTATTTGACGACACTGAGAACAGACTGTATCCGTGCATATTGGCTTAAAGAATAGGGATCGAAGAGGAAAGGCAAACCTGGTCCCAACATTGTGGGGTGCTTAAATCGGATGTGTCGAGCCATAGGACTCAGATATTCCAGCTTTACTTTACAACATAACATTATAAAATGTCCCTTGTGGGACGAAAGTAGAAGTGGAAGAAATAGAATGATAGTAGCTGAAGTAAGCTTTCAGAAAATATGAAACATAACTAACAAACCAATTCAGGTCAATGCAAGAGAAACTGCACAGTGTAAAAGAACAATCAATCAAATTGAAACTGAATATTTACCAAGCTCCTTAAAATTAACCAAATCAGCAAAGAATCACTCCTGCTGTAGGTAGACCCGTTGGAAAAGGTGGATGCATTTACTTATTTAATACAACTGACAATTCAGGGGAAAAGGCAATATTGGTATTCCTGGCTCTCAACTCAAAATTCACACCAAAGTTAGAATTTTAAATGTTAGTGTCGTCGGTGCTGTTGTATGAAAACACGAGGAACGACAAAGGCAATATAGCAAAGACTCGTCCTTTATTAACAGATGCCTGCGAAGGATAATGGGCATTACGTGGCAGGACAGGGTGAGGAATAAACAACAACAGCCACTGGAACAAGAAATTTAAATTAGAAAATGGGGCTGGATAGAACATACAGCGAAGAAGACCCCGACTAACACGTGCAAGAGAGGGAACTACGATTAAAATGGTTACACATAGAGAGTGGTAGAAAGAGTAGCTCAGGGCAGTGAATGCTGGCGAGGTGTGGTCAGTGGCCTATGTCCCGAGAGGAGTGACGGACTTTGATTATGAAGCTCCGGAAATGAAACCGAGTGAAATGGGGAGAGAGAGGAAGGGGGGGGGGGGGGAAGAGGAGGAGGGTGTTGTAACAATGTTGTAAACTATACTGCTTATTAGATGTGAGTACATGGCAATACATAAGCGGCAGAAATCACTTGCAGTAACTGAAATATTATTTCCAAGAAATCTTCAACGCAAGCAATGGACAGCTAAGAAACCCAGTAAATATATATTGCAAGAAAAAACTATGAAAGAGTACTCCTAACTGCAATAATTAGAAGACAGACACGGTCCACTGGACATATTCTCAGAAACGAGGGCCTAGAAAGCATTGGGACAATGGGAAAGAAAGGGCAAGAAAGGTTGAGGAAGACGGCGATAAACAATATCCGTCCACTGATTGCCATTCTTTCTTATATATTTGGTGGGCATTTACCCATGATTCGTCCAAATATACTTTCGTAGTCTTACATCCTGCGCTCACAAATCCGCCTAAGGTATTTACACCGTGCGGCAATAAGGTGAGGTTTTTCAAAAACTATTGTTCCTGCCACTGATAGATTTCCGAAAAGTGAAACCACTGCACCTAACAACTCTCCATAAAGCTATTTTTAAAATGTCAATATCGCAATGACTTTGCAGCTGAACCTTTAGTTTATGAAGTGTAACACTCCAACATGTTCTGTTGTCCATTTTCCCTAAAATGTTTCACAATCTCACGTCCAACAACATATTTATTGAAATCATCGGGTTTTGTTATCCTATTCACAGATTTTATCTTTAAGTCATGTTTTATCCATCGGGTAGAAGATATTCTACCTATGCCTAACGCATGTTGTGTTCTCTTCCTATGCCGATAAACGTCCCCTTCTGGCTTCTTTGCAGAAGTATACAATAGTGCAGTTACCTTCTGCATCATCATAAATTTGCACTTTAAACGCATTACTAAATTAATAAGAACGTAGCTCGTTCAAACTCTTCTAACAGAAAACAAATGAAGTGTAGATACGCCACATGCATGGGTGCAAATAAATTTGTGTGAACGACGCACTGGAAATGTTTTTCACGAAATTCCCGATTCTTTACTGCAAATAATTTAGATTTTGGAAACGATAGTACCCATTGAACGGAATACTGGATCGTGTTACTGTAAAGCGTGTATAGGTATATCAAATCCATAACAATGTTATTTTACTAATCCAAAATAAGTAATAACTTACAGGAGAACAGTTTTAGATGGGCAAAAAATACTTTCTTAAGGTTGTGACTATTATTAATATCCACAAAAAGTGTCATTACATTCTCATGACTCTGTCAAGGGGATTATTTATTATAAATAGCTAAAGTTGTTCAGCTTATAGATTGAGTAACTACACAATAGTGAACCAACATTATGTTTCCCTGCTGTAGTGTAATAAGTTGAATACCCAACAATGCATATTTTGTCTGAGGGAACAACATTGTTTCCACAAAAGGACAATTTTTCTGATCAGTTGCATTAGAATTTGCTATGGATGACTGGCATGGCGGACTATTTTTCTGATCAGTTGCATTAGAATTTGCTATGGATGATGGCCATGGCAAGAATCTTGAGTTCGAGAGTTGGAAGGTGAAGTATGTGAAACAAAACACAGTAATTACCCCTCCCTCGAGGTGGTGTGCATTGTACTGTGTTTTGGGCCTACATTGGCTCAGTACATTTGACCATTGCACATATTTTTATGGATTTGCTTTTCATAGCAAGTTTAGGTTGTGAGTCAAATCACTGACTGCTTGTCTCCATCGCCCTCCAAATTATAATTTAGCTCTGTGCTAAATATAGATAGGCAAATATATAGATAGGTATATAGCCATAGGCTAAATATATATAGCCCCTGGTTGAAGGGAATGCGTAAAATGCCATTTTCCTTCCCTCCTTTGACCCTAAATTCAGATTAGACCTCCTGATTGCACGTTAAGATTAGATAAAAACCAAAAGAATACCTAAGATCTTTGCCATTAATGGTCTGGAAAGGTGCGTGAAAGAATAAATAATAACTACCAAAGATTACTTTGCATTGGCCTTAAAAGCGTGAATATCTTAACAATTGATAAAAACATATTTTAGTTGAACCCTCTGCCAAAGACTGATGTGTGGTCCCGAAAGGTGCAAATATCGCAGTCAAGATGTAAACTAGTGACACATCACATTCCGTTACCTGGACTACATCTTGATACTTGCAAAGCCCTGTTCAGGTGTTGGTAGCGGAAGATTGAGAACGAATGACGAAGAAGAAGAAGAAGAAGAAGGTAAACCCTCAGTTGACAACATCTGCACAGAAACAAAACAAAAACCACATTATGGCCACAAGGCCTTCATCAGGAACAAATGAAAACACCAAATGAATCAGAACAAAACCAAAGATCATGTATTTGTGAGAAATACAATACAACTTGAGTTTATAGCCATTACCAAGAAAGGATCGTGTGAGTCTCAGTAAGTCGCTCATAGAAAATAGTAAACCAAACAGAAAATGGTTAATATGATTACACATAACTGTACACATAAACACAAACATGTATAATAAATGATGTAAAATGTATATCAATTAAAAAAAACACATGTAGATACATACACAAAGACACAAATATGTAAAATAATTTAACAAATGCCTATATAAGTGAACACGGGCCAAAACATACATAAATGAGTACATGAAAATACACATTAAAAAAATATTTGAACATTCAGACACATCAAAATAAAGAAATACAGGAATCTATTTATAGAGAGAGAGAGAGAGAGAGAGAGAGAGAGAGAGAGAGAGAGAGAGAGAAACAGAGAGAGAAAGGTGTGAATGTACAAGAGAAGCTTTGCAAAGATATGAAATTCATTAATGCTGTACAGATAAAGGAAGCACGAGATTAAATCTATTCTTCAACTCGGAATAACACAGATCTTCAGGAGAGCGAGAGACAATGCTTATGACTCTAATATATGCTTACCCATGGTTATCAGGATCATTGACATGATTAGCAACCAGGGAACTTGAATAATTATTTGAGATAACAATACAGTCTCACAATGTATGTTATTCAAAACAGGTGGCAAATGAGGGAATATAGTGAATTACAGCACTTGCAGGTAAACCATTCTTTAATATAAAACACTGCCTTGAGGAAAGCCACTGAATGTATCTGGATGATATAAATCAATCAACAATCTGTCAGCTCCCTGTGAAGTATAGGTCTTCAACAAAATCTTGTCAAGTCTTCCTATCAAGAGTCATCTGGTCTATCTATTGCCATTGTCTTCACTGGTATTTGTCCCATTTTTCCCATCAGTCCCACGCTGGTCATCTTGTTGTACCATTTCCACCATTGTATTCTGCGTAGACAACCATTTACCAAAGCCTGTACCTTTTCCTTAGGTACCTATGTTGTCCACCATGTCTCAGAGGTATAGAAAAGAACAGATTTTATGTTGGAGTTGAGCATTTTAATTTTTTTGTGGTGATTTTAATTTCTTTAGACTTTCACAAAGTTTCCAATGAAATGAAAACTCTTATTTTCTGTATTATTAACTGAACATTGTTTTCTGTGTCTCCTAATACGTTTATATTGCTGCCAAACGATATGAAAGACTCCACATTCTGAGGGTGGGTGACTCCCAACCCAATTCTTTCATTGTTATTTGAATTTATTTTCATAACTTGTGTTTCGTTTTTGTGCATTTTTTAAAGCGTCAATTGAAGTGACATCTCTTCAAGTACATATCTTAGTTTGCATATGGCTATGGATATAGGACAGAAGAACCAAATCAATAGCAAAGTCAAGATTGTCAATGTTCATTTAAAGTAGTTGTCACTTGACGATAATGTTCGCTTCATAATTCAGTCAATGTCATTGTCAGCACGTAACATATTTGAGATGGATAATAGATTGATCTCTCTAATGGGTTGGCTTCATTTATATCCATGGTATTAAAAGCCCATCCCTACTGTACGAAAACCTACCTGGAGGCAGCATATATTTCCAGAGGTGGTAGAAAACAAACCAGGTATTGGAAACAAAAAACAGGTAAACTGAAAAAGAAAGAAGAGATACAACCCTGAGGTACATAACGAAAAACTACCCAAGCATAGACTTGGCCCATGCATACACCGACGGTTCTGCAACACAGAACGGAGGTGCAGGGGTATTCCTGTGCCTACCAAATGGTAGAAAAGTAACACGGTCAGTGGCAACTGGAAAATACTCAAGCAATTTCAGAGCGGAAGCTGAGTCACTCAGGGCTGCAGTAGAAGAAATGGTGACAAACAAGAGTAATGAAAGCCATATAGTCCTGCTTACAGATGCCCTGGCCGTAGTCACAGCACTAAAAAGCCAGAAAAATACTGAACTTAATGACTTAAGAGCAGTACTCTGTCAACTATGCCAGCAGTCCACACCAAAAAGAGTAGTGGTACAATGGGTTCCATCCCACTGTAACATTCAAGGCAACGAGGAGGCAGACAGACTGGCAAAAGAAGGTGCAAGACTACCACAACCAGATACTAGTGTGACATACGAAGAGTCAAAAAGGCTTACTAGAGCTAGATACATGATCAAATGGAAAACAGAACATACTGGCTACACAAAAAACGATGCCTATTACCAGTTGACCAGAAGAGAGCAGGTCGTGGTCTTCAAACTTCGCACTGGCCACAATAGACTGAGGTACCACCTATTCAATAAATTGAAGATAGGTGGCACTGACGAATGCACGTGCGGCACCGGGAAAATGACCGCTGAGCATTTGCTGCAAAACTGCCCGACATACGAGGATCAGAGAGAGCAGATGTGGCCATCACCAGTGGCAACACTAGACAAGCTCTATGGCAGTGTCGACAGCCTCAGGATGACCGCTGCTTTTTTCGAAAAAATAAAGGTTGATGTCTGACAGCGTACGATGAAGAAGAAGAAGATATCCACGCCTCAATCGTTCACCTATACAAAAGAAAAGGCAATCGTCAGGAATGCGACAATCATCGAGAAATATCGCTACTCTCCGTAGCAGGCAAGATCCTAGCGCGCTTACTGCTAAACAGGCTCAACAAACACCTTGAACAAAGCCACCACCTCCCAGAAAGCCAATGTGGATTCAGAGCCGGAAGAGGAACAGTGGACATGATTTTTGCCGCTCGCCAAGTACAAGAGAAGTGTCGAGAGCAAAATCAGGCCTTGTACACCACATTTATTGATTTGACAAAGGCATTTGATACAGTAAACAGAGGAGGGCTGTGAATGATAATGTCTAAGTTTGGCTGCCCCAACAAGTTCATAACAATGGTGAAACAGCTACACGAAGGCATGTGTGCTCGTGTACTGGACAGCGGTGCAATCTCTAAAACGTTTCTAGTATCAAACGGAGTAAAACAAGGATGTGTACTCGCCCCGACTTTGTTCAGCATGATGTTCGCGGCCACGATGACAGACGCCTTCAGATCATTGGAGCTTGGAATACCCATAAAGTACCGCACAGATGGCAAGTTACTCAATTCCAGAAGAATGAAGGCCAAAACCAAAGTGGCTGGCGACATAATCAGGGAACTTGTATTTACTGACGACTGTGCTCTAATGAGCAACTCAGAACTGAACATGCAGGTTGGAATGGACCAGTTCTCTGCCGCATGCGAAAACTTTGGCCTGACCATAAATGCCAAAAAAACAGAGGTCATGTACCAACCAGCACCAGGCATGCCGTACACAAAACCAGAGACTACAGTCAGCGGGCAGACGTTGAATGCCGTAGACAAATTCACATATCTGGGCAGCACGCTGTCGAGATCTGTCAGCCTAGACGATGAGGTGGCAAGCAGAATAGCAAAGGCCAGCACAGCCTTTGGTAGAATGCGCTCGATGGTCTGGGCACGTCGTGGCATCAGCGTCAAGACCAAATTGAAAGTCTACCGTGCAACCATCATTCCAATCCTACTATACGCTTGCGAAAGCTGGACTGTATACTCTGGACATGCAAGGAGGTTAAACCACTTCCACACAGGTTGCCTGAGGCGAATATTCCACATCCGATGGCAAGATCGTGTCACTGACATCGAGGTTCTCTCGAGGGCTAACATGCCCAGCATACATGCACTGCTAGAAAAAGCACGACTAGGATGGGCCGGACACCTCGTCCGTATGTCAGACGAGCGGCTCCCAAAGAAGCTTCTCTACGGCGAGCTGAGAGAAGGATGGCGCGAGAGAGGGCGCCCAAAGAAACGTTTTAAAGACGGTCTGAAGGACTCACTAAAAAGTTGCCAGATAGACTTCGACACCTGGGAATGTCTTGCGAAAAACAGATCTGACTGGAGAAGTGCAGTCAAATCGGGTGTAGCTGCCGGTGAAGATGACCGTGTTGTGAAAGCCCAGAACAGACGCGAGACGCGGAAATCCCGAGCAGCGGGAACACCATCCCCTTCTACAAACCTCGTGTGCCCGATATGTAGCAGATGTTTTCGTGCTCGCATTGGCCTGTTCAGCCACATGCGCACCCACACCTAACAGGGAAATCTGTGACAAGGATGATGTCGGCGGTCCTCATCGACAACGATGGACAGCTATTATTATCATGTTTATCCATTCCTTTCCTTCTATTTCTGTTTACGTGTCTGTAGGCACACACATACAAATATTTTTGTATGGTTTATTTTTGTTTCTTTGTTTGTTTAATATGTATGTGTCTGTCTATATATATATATTCTTTTATTTTTTCATGTATTACACATTTATATTTATGTGTATGTATATACATGTGTATTTCCTCATTTGTATTCATTTTATGTGTACTCCTAGTCACCATTTCCTGTTTGGTTTACCTTTTTTCATAACTGACATACAGTAACTCACATGTTCCTGGCCACTTTCTTAGTAATAGCTGCCATATTAAGCCGCATTGTCATGTATGTGTGTGATCTTAGTTTTTGTTGTGATTTATCAGTTTTCATTTGTTCTTTATCCCTGACAAAGGTTTTGTGACTGTAAAGAGTATTTAATTTTGTTTCTCTCCTTGTGCAGTCACTGATCCTTTATCTATACATCTTATTTTTTACTATTGATCTTTAGTACTGCCATAGCTTAGGCCTATATTTATTTCTTTTTACAGGTTTACGGTTAATTAGCCTCAACAACTTCCTCATCACCACCATCCAACCTCCCCCACCACACACACATCCCAACATAAATGATGGCTCCATGGACTTCATAATGAACGAACGAACACAACAGAAATAAACATAATTTATGATACTTTCATTATGTTACATTATCACACTCCCTTTTGAGCAAATCGTTACATGTTACAATGTATGTGATTAATGATGTGTGCAAAGAAAGAACAAACAAGAATATGTACGTCCCAAATTCAACTTTTGATTGCACATGACTTGCACAATAGTAGAGTATATAAGTTACTGTCAAGACATTTTGATGACATGGGTATAAATGATGCCATGACAATTTGGCCAAACTGATTGACTAAACACGACCAAAGTTATTTGTGAGTTAATAATAAATATTTATATGAGTCACAAGTTGAATATTTATCATAACAAAATAAAACAATGAAACATGTTTAGAAATGAACATATAACATACAAATGAATACATTAGGATCTCTATTTGTATATTTATAAATAGAATATGTGGATTTCCATAAATACACTTATGTAATATTTGGCATGAAGGTAAAAGACAGTTTAGCAGTAGTTCAATTTTGTAAATTGTAAGGAGGAAAAAAAAACCTACTGTTACTTTATTTTTGCCATCCATTGTGAGCCATAGGGAGCCATTACCTTTTTTTTGCCATCCAAAATGCGGCTATGGGCCATAGGGAGCTAATGACTCCACGAATATTTCGTGTTTGGTAAGCCCATGTTGTAGTAGATTTTATGTTATATTATCTATCTATCTGTCACATGGTTTCACACATGCCCAGTAACTAGATCTTGTTTTGTTATGACAGGGACAGTTAATTGAGTTCCACTTCCATGAGAAAATGTAATCTTCTTATTTTATGTCTCTCTATGTATTCAGCACAAGAGGTAGTGTCCACAATATTTGTGATGTTCTCCTTTAAAATCCCCTCCTGGTAGCGTTGATGTTTTGGATATTCCATTTCTCAAGTTTTAATTGTTCTCTCCTGTACCTTGGATAAGAACCATATCAGTCACTGGTAACATAGAGTTGGTAAAAATATGTGTTTCAGTTGTTGTAAAGTTCGTATTTTATTATAAATAATAGTTGAGTTCTTACATTGATTTTCTAATGTGTAAGTAATGTGATGGTAAGTCGCTGTTACTGACTAAAACACCATCTAACATCCATGCATGTACTATGACATTGACTGTTACAGCGTGGCCAACTAGGTGGAGATCAACACTTTGATCCCCATAGTGGTGAGCTTCTGAGACAACTAGCATTGTACTACATGCCAGGAAAGTTCAGGCCCTCATTCTTCAGTACACTTCAGGATAAAAGATAAGCCACTTCAACTAGCTACCAGAGAAAAGAGCAACTTCCATGACAAACAACTTCCCAGAACAATTGTAATGTTCTACCAACTACTTATACAGGGTGAATATGATCTATACAAAGGTAAGGTACCTGAAGGTTATGAGTTTTTTAAGATGAATGAAAAAACTGATTATTCTCTGCAATGAAATATAGATAAAGGAAAATTATTTGATGAATGCCTCTGTGGAAAGAGAAGTAAACAAGTAAGAAGGCCATAGAATATATATGGATGAAGAGACAAATAAAGAATTGAGAACAGTAATGAATATATTTTGGCCATATTTTTAAAAAACCACAATAACATCTAAAAAGATGATACTGGAAGGCAATGGTGATAAAAAATGTGCACGAGAAAGACAACACTATAAATGATAGGATATAGTCAAGGGATGGACAGGAAAAAGCCTGCTCGATTGCACAATCAAGGCAAGAAAGAGGAAGTTAAAGATCCATTACAGCTGACAGTGTCACTATAACAACTGATCTAACCTAATCTCTGCAAAGTAGATTATGATAACAAATGAATAAATGTTGTCACAGTCATATAGAAAAACATTACACATAAAACTTGAAACAAAAGATAGATTACTGGCATTAATACCCCATAAGATAAGATTTTTTTAGAACTATCCCATATTGTTCAACATTATATTTTCATTAAAATTCACAGAGTACATTATCATGGTGGTTATTTGACTACCAGCATATCATTTTCATACTTCAAGTTTGCATTGTAAAGAAAAGGCTCCCATTGCTTTGCTTAAGAAAGATTGTTTGTTCGTAACAACAATCACAAGACATGTATTTATCTGCATTTGGGTAACATATATAATGAACAACAGAAAAGAGAGCAGCCTGGAATTTGAACACCAAACTTGAAAATGACGAAAGTCCCTTGCCACAAGAGAGAGGTAAGTTAAAGTGCTAGACCAGCGAGGCATCTAAAAAAATGTGCCCCAAAGACGCTAGTCTTTCATCATCCCACTTTTTTGACTAAGGAATATAGCCAGACTTCATATCAGACATATTTATTGACTCAATTACTTCCCAACTCTCCTATCTGTTTCTTACATGTGTTGTTCGAGTGCAGATTAACACTTGTCTTGTGATTGTTGTCACGAACAAACAATCTTTGTTTACAGCTCACTGTCTTGAAGTTTCTACATATTTCCTTCCTTTACACATTCCTTAATTGAAACTACTAATGTTCATTGTTTGTCTACCTGCAACACAAGTATTTAAGGTCTACATGGTCAATGTTTGAAGATAAGAGAGTTATGAAATAAATTAATTAACTAACCTGGTTAAGATTTTTAATTGCTTGCATTTTTCCATTCTTCCCAATTTCATATATGCCTTAAATAAACATGTCTACAATTGAAGTCTCCCTAAAACTTTGCACACATTGTATGAAGTAGCCAACTGGTTGAGTTTCAAAGAATGCTCTCCTCAAATATTATATATACAGGGAAGATCTAATTTCTTCAAGAAGAATAAAAGTCAGTAAACAAGTGTTTCAGATGCCCCTTTTCTGTGAAACTACCCTTTTAGGAAAAGATAAATTACCCCATAACTTTCGTGTTCCGAAATCACACAAATCATTCAACATCACACTTCACATATTCATTTTGATTTGTGGGTATTTTATCAACAAAATAATCCTGCTGACACATACATTGTAATATAACAAAGATTATGAACATGCAA
The DNA here is from genome assembly GCA_036924085.1 of Ariolimax columbianus. Taxonomy (NCBI): domain Eukaryota; kingdom Metazoa; phylum Mollusca; class Gastropoda; order Stylommatophora; family Arionidae; genus Ariolimax; species Ariolimax columbianus. Next base: position 125,338,592 of record JAVGWX010000002.1, read on the forward strand.
ACAGCTAGATATTTGTCAAGATTGTGAGGTATTCTCAGCAGTTTCTTCATAAATTTTGCAAGCAGAAGAAAACTTTTTGTATACATTTTAGTGACATCAAAACATGTGAATTTGTAAAGTAACCCTACAACAGGTGGCCGAGCCGTTTAGATGCTGGGATCTTAGTCTGTGGATAGAGGTTTGAACTTAGCTAAGGCCTAGTTTATCTTCTTCCAGGCAAATAGGTGTATGAAATTAGATTTTGCTTGAAAATTGCACTGTGTCTGCATGGTCTATCAGCATTTATTACTAAGCCCTATGAATTTTTCCCTATCTGACATCAGAAATGAGACAATGCCATAAAGATGATATAACTTAACTTAACATCTTTATACTGGTTTAGAAGACTTTGCAAAGTCTATATACAACTAGTTTCATTTACATTTCCTTGCTCTAAAAGCTATGCGCATCCAATTTATTCTCAAATGCATTAATTATTTCTGTCTCTACTACTTCTTGTGGCAATGCATTCCAAGCATTCACCACTTTCTGACAAAAAAAATATTTCATAATATCTAATCTTGACCTTTCTTTAAATAAACTTATAGCTATGCCCTCTTGTTCTTGTAGGTGGTTGTATATTTTAAAATTTGTGTGTTCAATTGCATGACTGATGATGAAGAAGTAATATGAGAGTTCATTGTTCAAAATCTCATTGTTTTTGCAAGGCAATTGAAAACGTTTCCTCCATTGTTAAATTTTGTTTTCAACCTACTCAGGACCAATTTACAAGTATGTAGTTTGGAGCACAATGCAATTAAGTAAAGTACCACTTGGGTATGTGCATATGTATGTATTATGTGTCCGCATGTGTATGTGTACGTATGTATTGTATGGGTGCATGTGTGTGTTTGTTTTTGTGTGCATGTTATGACATTTTAACACTGCGTTTTGATTTCAGAATGATTTTCAAAGCAGCTGTGCAATATAAAATAAAGTTAGCATATAGACAATGACCAACAAAGAGAAAAACGAACCCTATTATAAATTCCATGTGCTTTGCTTTATATCAAATAAAGTATGTTTTAAATTAAATGTATTTAATGTAACAGAAAATAATTAATGTGTGTGCTTTTTCATAACGAAAAGAGATAACAAGGGTTTGTCAGTAAGTAGGTCGCAAAATGATATAAGATAGCTGGAAAATGTAGTTGACAAAGGTGTCATTAAGTGGCAGCAACATCCAACTTTGTTATTATAGATAGCAGACGCTAAGTGTCACATGCACAATCAAAGAACAGCATGATGATGTGCATTTCTGGCTGCAAAATTACTTTCTGCAAAAGTTCATTAAGAAATGCTTCTTGTTTATGGTGAGAAGTGCTTGTTGCATAAAGTTGTACAAATTGCTGATGAAGCCCGACCTGGTCATCCTTTTCAAATTGCAATAGAATCATCTGTGCGGTAGGTGAGGGAGAGAATTCAAGCTGACGTGTGAATAATGATAGACAGTATAGCAGATGTAATAGGGTGTTCACATGGTTTAGCAGCATAATGCATGATCCCACCTTGGTAGGAGACATTTCCCGAATGTTCAAGAAGTTGAAAGTGATGTGCAAATGTGGCCGAGATAGCATATCAATTAATAAAATGCTGCAGGTTTTGATGCACTGATAAAGCGATGCGATGAGTGTACAAATGTTGGTGACAATAATGTTGAAAAATAAGGAACAATATAAGTGTAATAATAAATGGTTTTCAAATTCATATCTCGTTTAGATTGTTTTTAAAATAACCATTTGTGACGTATTTACTGACTTGTTCTGAGTGTATGAATTGACAATAAAACAAAAGTAATTACATTTATTAAATATTAACTTAACAAAAACAATTTAATATTTAAAGCCATGATACTTATGTTTTGCATCTGTTTTTTAAATTTCAGAATAATTTTCAAAGACAGCTATGCAATATAAAAGGAGTGGAGAAGAAAAATGAAGATGATAATCAAAGACAGTAATGAAACGCAATTTCTTTCTAATAGTAATGGAAAACCTAGAAGTATGACGAACATGTTTAAAATATCAACATTAACGGCCTCCTGCTTAAACTTAATTTTAATGACAGACTGCACCAAATTAATCAGATTTACTAAATATTATATTCAACAAAAACTATTATTTTGTCCAAGCCATTATATTCACGTTTTGCTGTAGTTTCTTTTTGTTTCACATAAGATTTTGTAGGAGCTACACAATAGAGAATATGAGAATAAAGTTGTTCCCATCAATTAAGGAGATGAAATAAATTATAATTTGAGTAGAAGAAATGATTAACAAAATGAAAATGTTGAACAAACAAATAGAAGAAAAATTTAAAGGAATTGAATGGACAATAATTGCAGAGAAAATGAGGATGACCAACAACAAGAAAATCGAACAAACTATGAGAAGAAGTACAATAGACAGAGTAATAGTCACAAGCACAAACATTTAATAAAATTAGCTTTACATCCAACAACCAATATTTAGCCATGGACAATTATATGTGGATCTCTCCAGAGTAAGATAATTTGAATACTAGCAATTAGTTCATCAAATCATTATATATTCAAAAGTGAGTTTTTTATAAAGAAATTCTATAAACTGTTTTAATAGCACTTCCAGTGATTGTTTATATAACTGATGTGATGTGTTGGAGGTTTTTTTTAAAATCTGATTTAGAAAAAAAATTTGTCATTTTTTTTAGTTTCCATCAAATCTTATATTATGTTCATTTAATCTATTTTAAGAATGTTTCTTTCTGGGTCTTCTGTTGCATTCTCTTATTTGTTGCATTACTCACACAATTTTTATAAAATTTGTCAATTGATTAAACGACTAGGAATATTAATTTTAATTGCTTACAACGTATTTAGTTTCAAAAAAGTAATATTTAACAAAGTCAATTTCACCAAAAAATTGTTTTTCCCTTTGTCTTTTTACTTTATTCCTCAAGACAGTATGCGTTGCACTATGTTTTTATTTTGTGCCTATCAGCCCAGTGCACCCGACTTCAGTATGCATTTTATGTTTAGAGTCTGCTTTCTTCTAAATTTTCTAAGGGTTTGCTTCCCTGGGGTAACGGCCGGTGCTGTGATTGAGGAGCTAACAAAGCACCTTTGGGTTTTGAGCCTGATCACTTAACCACTAGCCCATGCTGTCCCATAAATTCAAATATAAATTTGATTATAAGCAAGCAATGGAGATTATCAAAAAGAAATAAGGAGAAGAAGGGTCATGGGACTACAAAGGTTAACTAAAATAAAAAACATGTAGCAGAATACTAGCAAAATGACAAAAATAAAGATCCATAGGATTTGCATATTGCCTGTGGCAGTGTATGGATGCAAGACATGATCAACCACATACCCTATGGAAGAGGATTGAATCCTTCCAGCTAAAATGCTTCAGGAAGGGTGATCAAATTACCATGAAAAGTGAAAAAGAAAAACCAGAAATCTACAGGACCTGACTATGGAACAAAACTGGCTAGTAAACAACATTACGTTTAGGAAATTGACATACTTTGGCGACATCAAACGTTGCAATAACCTAGAAAAAACTGGAGAGAAAGAGAGGCAGAGGCAGACTGAAGGAGAAGATGGACAAAAGGCATTACAGTGACTCTAGGGTTGACAGTGTTGAGGTGGAAGAGTTGGCCAGGGATTGAGTGTCTTACTGATCGGCTGTCATGAAGGCAACATTCTGCAAAGGACATGTTACAAGATGTTGATAATGAAAGTAAATGTTACGTAAAATGTCAATCTCATCTTAAACGCAGATTTTTTTCTATTTCTATGAAATTTTTTTCTAAATGATTTAAACCACAATTGTTTCATGTAGATATTAAAACAAAATTATTTCAGTACTCACTGCCATGTACAGAGACATTTGAAATATACCAATCTACCCTTTTCAATATTAAAAAGCAGTGTGTGCTTTTATTTTTAATTTATTTGATTCTCAGACTTTACTTATCTTTTTATAATTAAGCGGTCTTGGAATTTGCTATCTTCTACATGACGCTTATCAATGTTAATAACAATAAAGCTGTTTTAACTGTAAAAATTCTCACATTTCTTTCACATTGTACATTTTTTCTAGTGGACAGATATTCTGCATAGGTCAGCTAGTAGATATGAAATTCAACAGACTCGTGAAGAGCTCACTATCTCTATTCAGTTTTGCATCTATTTATGTTCCTTCATAAAAAATATAGTCTCATTGTATTGATTACAAGTAAATTTACCTACAACAAAAGAATTAAGATGACAAAAGGATGAGATAATATATAATAAATTAAACAGATTCATACCAATTTTACAGCATACAAACATGATGACAATAATTATTTTTAACAAGCAAAGAATACTATTATATGATTGTTTTTCCTTCTTTGATCTTTGATCATGTTGAGATTGGAGCAACAATTATTATATAGCAAATTTAAAAACATTTGTTTTTTGCTTTTAGTCAAAATTAAACATTACAAAAATAATGTCACTATTCTGAATTAAAGACATCATTAATGTTATGTTTGGTGGTTTTGATTATAAATTCTTTCTACACCTTTTTTGCCTTTCAACATTTTAAATAACCATAGATTTTTCTTAGCTATCTTGTCATGTCATTCCATATATATATTTTCTCACCTTCATTTGTTGTCACTTTTACATTTAAAGTAATAAAAAAGTAGTCCCATAGAAGTTACTACAGATGTATATGAAGGGCTATATACTTGACTGTACAAAGTTTAAGTTTTTGATAAGTAGGTTGACCAGGTCGCATAGCAAATACTGAGCTGAGGATCAGGCGTTAGACACTTCATTGTATGAGATTTCAGCCTTCATGAGATTGGGTGATAAATTCTCATAGTTGATATTGACATGCATTCAAATTCTCAGTAAGATAAAGTTTTGTTTCCATTAGAGGTTAAAATAAAGCTTAGTCAGTACATTCTGTAGTGACTACAGGGGTAATCTTCCTTTATTCCTCAGTCCTATAAATTCTTCAGGTGGACTTCCAGTTGTGGTAATAAACACCTCAGTAATAGCAGTGATATTGACTTTGGGGATGGTGTATTTGGTTTCATTGTACAAAGTCTCAGCTTTTGTGAGGTGGTGTGATCAGGTCCTGCTCTTGCTGCCTTCCTTGGTTGTAATAAATTCAAGTACCAATTTACAGCTAAATGAACTGGAGAAAACAGCAATTAGAAAATGCATCCAGGCAGTTTTACAGGAAAATGTCAAAACTACTACTGTACTACTAATTTGGTACTCAGGGATACATTGCAAACAAGACATTCATCAAATTCAATTCAAATTTTATCAAAACTTTCTTGTTGAGATATGAGAAACTCTTTCAGTATGATACCATTAGACCTAAATACAATGATGCACTATCCATAAATGTCAACTTGTACTTAATGAAAACAAGTACACAATTTTATTATAAACTGTGCTTGAAAGGAACAAATACTTGCACAGGAAAATATGCATACAACACAAAATATGTGTGTGTGTGTGTGCTGGGGTTGGTAACGTATGAAGCAATAAACTCTGATTTTGTACACATTTAAAAGGCAGTTCTCATCTCCAATTGCTTGATCATTGTCCATGTTTCTACGATATACAGTAAAGATGAGTATACATAACACCTGATCATTCCCATTTTTAATTTGTGAGTGACTTATTCGTTTTCAATATATGACTAAATTTAGTGAAAACAGATTTGGCTATCTCTATTCTCTTCCTGATTTTCGTTTTGCATCTCCAATTTTTCATCCTATTACCAAATTAGGAGAAGATCTTGACCTGTTCCAGCATTTGGCTGTCTATTTTCATGTGGAGTAGATTTTCAGTCTACTTTACTAATTATCATTGATTTCCTTGTCTAAGTGTTCATGTTCAACTAATGCACCATATATTTTTTTCTTTACTTGAATTACTAATTCTGATTAAACTATAAAACTTCCGAAATTATCAGTGATTTAAAGTTTATTTTTTAGAACATTGTAACTAAAGTATAATGGTGATTACCTAATTTTGGTAACACAATGACCCTGACCATTTATAATCACTTTAAGAAATTAGATTAACAGATAGTGCAGACTGGATTGATTTGATATTTAAAGAATACTTTATGGTTGAAAAATGTGTTCAGACACAAGAGATTTGAAAACAAAAAGTATGTTTATATAATTTGTTATAACAAACACAATCAAGGAATAAACGAATACAAAATTGTGTATATTTTAAAACTAGAAAGAATGCCACATAAACTATAGTAACTTGTACAAGTTGACATGTATGACTCCTCTATGTTATAATTTTTATGGACAATTTCTGTAACAATGCAAACAAAACCGTATGGAAATAATTCTTATGGAAGACATTAATAACATAAACTGTTACATACTGGCACTCCTGATTCACATCTTTCATTAACCAATTTGTTGAGTCATTATAATTTAATAAACCTGAATAGTCTTGACCGCATATAGTACAAAATTGACCCAGCAATTTTAACAAAATGTGCTATTTTTGGCATCAAAATGGTTGGTAATGTAACATAGACAATATTAATTTATTAATATTTTGCAGAGACATTTTGGTTTCAAATAGATAAATACATAACAAAAATAACTTTCGCTCATGTTTTCTGACATTCAACTATTATCATACTTCATCTCTCTCTCTGCCTCTCTCCCCTCTCTTCTTCTTCTCTCTGTTTATTTCAATCTGTCAAACAGTGCACACATGTAGTTCATTATGTTCATCTTTTGTTATGACAGTAATTTTACACAACTTTCTGTACTTATAACATTCCAGTAGTCTATGAACCCATTCCCCATTGTCTTGCTCTACTACTTTTTCACAACTTTCTGTACTTATAACATTCCATTAGTCTATGAACCCATTCCCCATTGTCTTGCTCTACTACTTTTTAACAACTTTCTGTACTTATAACATTCCAGTAGTCTATGAACCCATTCCCCATTGTCTTGCTCTACTACTTTTTAACAACTTTCTGTACTTATAACATTCCAGTAGTCTATGAACCCATTCCCCATTGTCTTGCTCTACTACTTTTTCACAACTTTCTGTACTTATAACATTCCAGTAGTCTATGAACCCATTCCACATTGTCTTGCTCTGCTACTTTTTTGGAAATGGGCTGTCCTTCTTGGCATTCTGGCTAACGAGGTGGGGGATCGATGTGAAGCCAAGTGCAGCACAACTGCCTAGAGGAACCTGGTTCACCTTCATCCGCATGCTCGGGATGTGAGGAAAGCTACTACAACCCACCACTAAACATCCTTTTCAGGGCGCACAAAAGAGTAAACCTACTCATTGTGGACATTAACAACAGAACAATAGTTGTTCAACATAACACTGAACAGACATTTATAGATCTTAAAAAGCAACTGTAAGTCTAACTATAACACATTCAAATCTCTGAAAATAGTGACTTTGTAACAGTTGACTTAATAAACAGCACATGAAAAGTAACAAATTTCTGATGAGACTGAACAGGAAGAACTTGTTTCAAAAGTTGAATTCAGATCTAACAAGTATTTCAGGAAGGATGTTTTCTGAACAGTTCTATGCTGGAGACTCTGGTTCTTGTTTACCACCTGCCTGTAAGTTATAATAGATAATTATTATTACATTTATAAATGAGAAAACAATAAAATTAATATTTTAGCATTAATTTTTAAAAGTAAATATCATTATTATTTTAGATAAGAAAAGGGCAAATCAGCATTTTCTTCCTCTCCATATCCCCCTCTACAAAGCATAGGACCAACACTAGATGTATGCACGCAGGAAGTCTGTGCCAGAGCATAATGTCTACTCTTGTAGTGGTTATTTCTGCAACAATTTATTTTACGTGATCAGGTTGCTAAATTCACGCACAACCCTCTTTAGTTGCCTTTCATGTCATACATGGAGGTACAGTAGTCCTATTCTTTCCTCTGCATGAAAGGTCCAGAGATCTGCTTGAGAAATTAAATATTTTACTAAACAGTAAAACATACAGATGGAACACTGGTACTTTGATGTGTACTCCAAAATCGCGACAATATTCATTTCCATTTAAGACCATTTATATTTTTATATCTATACTTTTTCTTTTTGCTTGTTTAGAAGTTACCTTTCTTTTTGATAAAGGTATGCCATTTCAACATCAGACATAGTCTGTTTTTTTTTGTTTTTTTCATCTCAGCTGAATTGGTTCACTTTTTTAATTGACCCACGAGTATAGTAGACTAACTTGTTTTATCTTAATCATACAGAGAAGTGATTGGTTTGAGTGTGGTTATTTTTTTCAAGTGAACAGCAGCATTTGCTAATTATGTTTTTTTTTTTTCTGAACCAAAAGCGAAACTGCTAAAATATCTAGACTTTAAAAAAAATGAGTTGATCACTATCTGTGATCAATCTATAATTCAAGAAGAGGTAGGTTGATTTATGTGGGAATATGATCTATGCTTAATGTACAGCTTTGATAAATGTAATAATATGCAATTTTAAGATAACTTTATGTTATGCTCAAAGTTAAATTACAACGCTTAGAAAGTAGTTTTATATCTTTGCTCAAAGGAGTGGTTGATTCACGCAACATAACAAAAACTGGTATTAACTTTCTGCTTCCTAAACAATATAGGGAAGATGAGTTATTCACTTTTGTATTCTTTGTATTATATGATATTTGAGAACGTGTTTCTAGAGTTTTCTTTCTATGCCAGAAGAACTTACATTATTGATAATACCATGTGTTGGGAAGTCACAACCCCTAAAGGGGTTTATTTAAATGTAAGCATGATTTATGTAATAGTATGATACATTAACATCCTTTATATATAATTTTATTTTAAAAGTGCAGATTTTTATGAATAGCTGTCTGTGTAGGATAGAGAGCCAGATAGTATGATAAGATCACTAATGCTGAAGGATTAGATAATCACCAGCCAAGGGACATACAAAGGAGACACTGCTGCTGGATAGGACACTCACTCATTGAGGCCTCCAAATAACATGACACAACAGTCTTAGTACTGGGTGACCATGGTAAAAGAGGAAGTGAGAGCATAGGCCTATTGCAAATAAATAGAAAAGAGTACTCAAATCAGATATTTGAGGCATAGGGAGGTCATGTGCTGAATTGGAAAGGATGGGATGGCCAATGATCCAAAAATTTGGAGCGTATTTGTTGGTTGAAAGCCTATGCTTCTTTGGATTATTGACTGATTGAAATACTGTAACAGAAACAGATATAATGAAAACATTTGACCAAAGTTGTATTTTCTGTTTCAAATGTAGTTAATTTAATGTGTAAACATATTCACAAATAATGCACAAGCACTCAATACTTACTACAAAGGTAGGGTTTGGTGTGGCTTCAATGTATGGTCTTTGTATTTCAAACTGAAAAGAATTTTAAAAATCTGTTAGGTAAGCATTTCAAATTGAAATTACATGGCCTAGGGGTAAAACTCGCTCAGTTTCACAATCCCAACAAACCTGTTATAAATTCTGTTGTGTCCAGTTTGGCAGACACTGGGTTTTTTCCTTGTACGATCGCTTCAACACTTATAAAAAAATAATGGCAACTTAATATACTGCACACCTGTCAAAAAACTAATAACAGCCAAAGAGCAACGTTCTGCAAAGGACAAGCTACTTTTCAATATATAATTACAATTGAACATGAACAGTTGTAGGAGCTTTTTGTATTCAGGAAATAGTTCATGTTTTTTTTTTTAGTATTTAGTGAGCACCCATTTATGTCTGAAATATCCTAAAGTGCATGGATAACTAGTCTTAAGTAAAGGATAATGATTTGCCTTTTTATCTTCATCTGAAGCATAAAACGATCAATACATCTGGCTCTTTTACAGGTGTCTGATTCCAAGTGGTGGTTTAATAGTAATTGTTTTCAATGATGAAGTTGCTAACTCTATCCTTATGCAGAACCTTTTTTGATCACCTTTTATGACAAGCTATGAAAGTTACAGTGGGCATATTTTTTCCAGCTTGGATACCACTTTATTTAATAAAAAAAAGATGTGTGTGTGTATATATATACATATATATATATATATATATATATATATATATATATATATATATATATATAAATATATATATAAATATATATATATATATATATATATATATATATATATATATATATATATATATATATATATTAATATATATATATAGTAGTAGTAGCAGCAGTCCCTTTCAGTTATTTAAGAAAAGATTGGATGCGCATAGTTTTTAAAACAGGGTAATGGAAATGTAACTGGTTGTATACAGACTGATGAGTCTTCTAAACCAGTATAAAGATGTTAAGTTAAGTTATGACTGACTATAGGATGACAAGACCTTTGAGTGGTAAATATCTACTTAGCTTTCTTGTTTTTTTTTCTACTTGCAGCATTGTCGTTTCCCTTCCCCATGTTGTAATAGCTTCTTTTCATCAAGTGTGAGGTGGCTATTCATGGTACATCTCCACTTGAATCGATCTGCAGCATTGTTTAACCAGGGTGTCATATGTCTAGGACCTTCATATCGAACTTACATATATCTTTGAACCTCAGCTGTGGTTGGCCGACGGTTTTCTTGTCATCTGCCAACTGTCCATTTAGGATATCTTTGCTGCCGAATACCGATGTGTCGGACCGAAAGGTGCAAATATTGCAGTCAAGCTGGAAACTAGCGACACAACGCATTCCGTTCTCCGGACTACATCCTGCTACTTGCAAAGTCCTGTTCAGGGCTTGGTAGTGGGAGATTGAGAACGAACGCAGAAGAAGAAGAAGAAGAAGGATATCTTTGGGAATGGACCATCTTCCATGTAATGAACATGGTCAAGCCATCGTAGTCTTTGCTACCTAAGGAGAGATTACATGCTTGGAAGACCAGTGTGTGAGTGTACCTCTGCATTTGTCACTCTGTCCCTCTGTGTAATATCAAGAATGGATCGCAGATCCCATAGATGGAAGGTGTTAAGTCTGCGATCTTGTTTTGTATAGGTTGTCCAATTTTTTGCTACCAAATAGAAATGTGCTGGTGACACATGCATTGTAAATCATAGCCTAGGTTTTAATTGTGAGTTTCTGGTTTTTCCAAATACGCATTGTGAAGCCAGCAAATGTACCAGCAACTTTGCCAATGCGACTGTCTCTTTTTGGGTCTACAGAAAGCTGGTTGTTTTGTCCCCAAATTTTCCCCTGGCTTTGTCAGGTACCCATTTACAGTTGGGTCAACTGGGAGAAACAGTCATGCCATGAAAATAACCCATGGATTTACGAGTCTATCAATAGAGCATAACATGATTTTAACCTGGTATGTTGGGATTGCAAACCAAGCTCACAAACCCAAGGCCACATGCTCCTCCAGAGAAGAGAAATAGCCATAAACATGGTAGAAGCAAGACAGATGTGGAACCAATTGGAAGTTTTGTAGAAGACAGAAGGGCTTGGCATGTGTTTGTAGAGGGCTGATACTTCCCTGGAGGTGATAAAGGCAATTATAAATCATAGTATCACCATTTTAGAAAGTTCATTTCAGGAACTCTGCAACAAAGCACTTTATGTGCTCTAGGAGTTGTAGTTTCTGAATCTAATTTTTTCTATAACAGGTTGCTAGTCTAATAGATGAGCTGCTGGTTGAGTGGTTTGAATGTCTGCCTTCTGATCACAAGGACATGTTAAAACCTTTGATATGGCATAGGTTTATTTCTAAAGGAGACAAACTAAATAAAAACTAGTCTGCACAGTTTGTGGTGACTGGTGGAGCAAGCAGTCTTTATTTCTCAGGCCTATAAATCCTCCCGGTGAAACTCAGCAATGGGAATAAAAGTAATGATATAGCTTGCTTTATAATAACCTTTTTTTGTTTAAGCTATTGTCATGCACAACTTTGTTTAGTTAACCTTTATGGCATGCATGAAGATGCAGTTTGCTTATTCTTTACTCCCTACTCAGGCACTGGGATCCGCATAGGATTTGCATTATTTTGTCAAAGATATTCCACACACTAACTGACACTTGAGTCTACTGAAGTAACTGCTGTTTGACCAACCTTAACTACTTTTGATAGGCAACATACTTACATCTTTGTGGGGTTCTAAAAGTCTGAACATGTATTCCCAAGAGAAATTGGAAGTTGGTCCTGCAGTTTCTGTTGAGGCTATGGAAGAAGTTTGAGATGATTTGTAAATGGAATTGAGAATAAACTAAAATGTTGTTTTGTAAAAATGAGAAATTTATAAGAGAATTAGTGAACTATGTATTCAATTGACAGTCATTATAACAGACAGTTCACTCTATATCCAATACAAAAACGCAGAGCTTCATCAAGTTAATGAAAGAGTTCAGATATCTGGGGTCTTGTTAACAGATAATGACAGAATGGAAAATAAGACATAAACAAGAACATGATCATCATGTAGCATATCCTTTGCAGAATGTAGCTTGCACAACAACCAATCTGTAAGACTCTTGGTCTCTGGTCAGAACTTCTGCCTCTGTTGGTGTCATCTTCAGGACCTCCATGATGTCTTGTGTCCATCATTATCTTGGTCTGCCTCTGCCCTGCTTTCCAGACACCATACTCTCCAGTATCATTATCTCTAGTCATTCTTGTAGGATATATTCATTATTCTTTTATGCTATCAATGGTATTTTGATCACTTTCCTGTAGCATTTTAGTTCAAAAGAATCAATATTTTTCTTAAGTGTTTGAATGGTGGTCTACTTTTCACATCTGTACGTTGTCACCAGAAAGATGCAAGTTTGCAAGATTTTTATTTTTGTCAATTCATTAGTGTTCTGCCATAAGTTTCTCATTTTATTAAACCTCTTCATTGCCATTCTCTGTCTGGTGTTTCCTTCAGGCAATCTCTATTGCTGCTTATAATTGAGCTGAGGTACTCAAAACTTGTGACTTTCTCAATTTCCTCTTGTTCTAAAACAACTTTAGGTTTGCTTTTTGCATTGCCTGTGATCATTATCTTGGTTTTACTTATTATTAAGAATAGATTTTGGTATTGACTGGATTGTTTTACCGACAAATTAATCCGTTCAAGCCGTGCAGAGCTCTTTGAGATAACAATTGTCTTATCTGCATATCTGAGCTCTGGTATCTCATTCTCATCAATTATTAATGGCTCAAACTTGTTTTAATTTTCATCATTTTGACGATCTTCATTATGGATGCTGCATATATATTGAATAGATAAAGGGAGACTATGCATCCCTGCCTTACACCATGTTGAACTTTGAAACAGTCTGACGTTACGCCAACTATTCTGACTGCTGCTAGTTGTTCCTGGTATAATGACTTGATAAATTGAATCAAGTGCGTTACAAACCCCATGTCTCTCATTATTGTCCACAACACATGGGGTTGCACAGTTCAACGCTTTCATGTAATCTATAAAGCAAGTGTTTACGTCGACATTGTACTCTGCATTGTTCTTTAATATTTCTTATGTTGAGGATGTGATTACTTGTGTGCCTTCCGTGTCTGAAACCTGCCTGTGCTTCATAGACCTCCTCATTAAGGTACATAGATAATTCCACATCTTGTAAAAGTGTGTCTCAGCACAATTTTATTATTGTTCACTGCATTTATTCTAATAATCTTTTTATTCTCACTCCAAATTTGTGATCTGTCATCAAGTAAACATACATATTTTATTTGGAATTTTGTTATTGGTATGGCACAGAAGAGCCAAGTCATCCGCAAAGTCCAGATCATCAAGGGTTTTGTCGAATTCTTTTGAATTTCAATATTTTTGGTTGATGTTGAATAACACCATGTATGACAAATATTGAAAGACGGATAATTAATTGGTTTAGATACACAACAATGTCTCCAAATTATGCATGCACCTATAGCACCAGACAGCAGGGTTTTAGAGCAAGAGGAAGACCAACAGAAATGTAGATGAGATTAGTATTTTATCAATTTCCAGGCAATTAATACCCATTGTCACATCAGCCCATCATCTATATCTCAGCACACCCATTCACACAAGTCAAGTAATCTGACTTTATTACAATTCATCAATCCATGGATCTGTTTTTCGACATTTCTATTAATTCATTTATTACTACTCCATCTAATCATCCATTAATCCATCTGTCATCAATCACAATTTATTCACAAATCTATCCATCCAACAACCCATCTAGTATTTCTCCATCTTTAACCCATTAATCCATATAATTATAAATCCATTTAATAACATATATATATATCTATTCACCCATCAAACTACCTATTATTACTTATTTATTCATCCAATAATTCATTTTTCATAAATCCATCTTTAATTAAACAATCTGTTCGGAGGCATGAAGTCAACGCCAATTGTAGAACTTGAAAAGATTACAAAACTGCAATCCATGACCAATAGAAGAGACTGCAGAGCCCAGCTGCAGTCAGAGAAACTCCGAAGACTGACTGACCATCCAATGCACCAGAGACTAAACCATTTGGGAAATGGGAAACTAAAGCGGAGAAACTTTGCAGAAATAGCCAAAGCAAAGATGCACGAAGATACCATAAACGCACTAACAACACCAAAACCCATCACTACTGTACGAAAACCTACCTGGAGGCAGGATATATTTCCAGAGGTGGTAGAAAATATACCAGGTATTGGAAACAAAAACTGCCAGACTGAAAAAGAAAGGAGAGATACTACCCAAAGCTTTATATCGAAAAACTACCCAAGCATGGACTGGACCCATGCATACACCGACGGTTCTGTAACAAACACTACACAGAACGGAGGGGCAGGAGCATTCCTGAACCTACCAAATGGCAGACAAATAACACTGTCATTCGCTACTTGTAAGTACACAAGCAATTTCAGAGCGGAGGCAAAGGCACTGAGGGCGGCAGTGGAAGAAATGGTGACACACAAAGAAAATGAAAGCCATATAGTCCTGCTTACAGATGCTCTCGCCGCAGTCACAGCGCTAAAAAGCCAGAAAAACACTGAGCTTAATGACTTAAGAGCAGCACTCTGCAAACTGTACCAGCAGTCCGCACCAAAAAGGGTAGTGGTTCAGTGGGTCCCACCACACTGCAACATCCAAGGCAACGAGGAGGCAGTCAAAACGGCTTATCAAAGCCAGATACATGACCAAATGGGAAACCGAACATACTGGTTACACCAAAAACAATGCCTATTACCAGTTGAACAGAAGAGAGCAGGTCGTTGTCTTCAGACTTCGCACTGGCCACAATAGACTGAGGTACCACCGATTCAACAAATTAAAGATAGGTGGTACCGACGAATGCCCGTGCGGTACCGGTAAAATGACCGCTGAACATCTGCTGCAGAACTGTCCGACATACGAGGATCAAAGAGAGCAGATGTGGCTATCACCAGTGGAACTGCAAGACAAGCTCTATGGCAGTGTCGACAGCCTCAGGATGACCGCAGCTTTTTTCGAAAAAATAATGGTTACTGTCTGACTGCTTACGAAGAAGAAGAAGAAGAAGAAACAATCTGTTCAGAGTTTAGCTCACCTTCTCTGCTTTCTGGAGCTGCATAAGATGAAGCGCCATTGTTGTCATACCATGCTGAGTCCTGGAAGTCAGATCGCCCCGTCTGTCTTGTCTTGATCAAACCCCCATTCCCACTTCCAGTATCTGAATAAGCATCAGGAGCATATCTATCCTGCATTGGTCCCCATGACCCTTTTGTAGAAGCTCGAGTAGGAAATGTAGTTCTAAATGGTGCAGCACTGAAAAAATGTACACTTTTAAAAATCATGGGCTGTGTTAGTAGTTGAATTTGTCAATAGTTTTAAATTTAAAATAGATCTAATTTGAAAATAATAAATGGATATCTAACTTGGAACACATCATATTTCATGCTTATCTTTATTTATTTATTTTTGGCTAAAATTTTGTTTCTCTGTATTTTTACTAGTGTTCTTTTATGTGCATATCATGTACGCAGGACTTTCACTTAATTAATCGTCCATCTCCAATAGGACTAAGCCCATGACCTCACCTCCTTGAGACCAGAGGTTACTTGAAGCTTCTAGGATTCAAACACCCACTGTTTTGTGCTTCCATTAGTTTGTGTTTTGTGCTTCCATTAGTTTGTGTTTTGAAAGGCAATCGCCTTACCTCTCCACTATAACGGCCTCCAACTCTAATTCACTAGTGTCAAAGTGAGGTGCAACATACTCATCAAAACTCCTGCTCTTTACTTAAAAACAGGCTATGTTACAACAGCCTGGTTAAAGGGATGATTCCACCATGGTGGTAAGCCTACTGAGAATCCTAGTATTACATTACAATCAAGCGAGGGCCAAGGTTCACATTCTTCTACGTGCCTTGAGATGTAATGAGAGTCCCTGTAACCTGCTACTAGAACAAAATTGTCAAGAGTGAATAATAATAATAATAATAATGTTCGCATAGGCATCAAAGGCCTGTTGCGTTGATTGACCACTACCATGTCCAACTGCTGAGGCTATGTCCATGCGTAGCGTGTCGACCGAAATCCCTACAGCCCCCCCCCCCCCCCAGGTGAAGCCGCGTTCTCCGCAGCCTTGAGATGACGGCAGCGAGGAGCATGTTAGACTAATTTTTGTGTCAAGCTTTTCGTGTCTGACTGTGTCAAACTCCCTGTTTCCACATGTCACGCCGCTGAGGACTGTGTCCACCTGTTGGTCAGCGAGACCCTTGCTGGGCTGAGAATATGAGGATGGGCGAGCTATCGTGTACCCTCCAGTGGAGGGAGCGGTAGGCAGGAGGAAGTCGACTTCAGTCCGAACTGAAATGTCCTTGAGTAGTGATAATCTGGACTGAATTCTAGGGTGCAGTTAAGCGGAATGTTGAACTCCATCATGGACTGGTTTCCCATGGCTTGAGCCAGTCATGAAATGCAGCGAAATGCAGCATAACAAACAGGACAGCCAATCGAAAGCACATAAAATTCACAGAATAAAGTCCCTGATACCACCCGGCGAAGGAGTTGTGAAATATAATCCGGACAGGAACCACCAAACATTGGAAAACTCGACACAAACACTGGAGAGTCGAGAGTGCAGCCACTAAGGTGCTGCCATCTTACTTTTCCTAAAGACTGAAGATTTAGTGCAATTAGCTTTGGACAATTGCAACAACCAATGCAGTATTTGATAAAGAAGAAAACAAAAATGCTGAACTTACTTATCCACAGACTGACTGCTCGATTGCTGATCATTCCTTCTCTTTCTTCTGACATACAAGCAGCAAAGCACAGCTATGATAATGGTGACAATGATGAACAGTGGTATTCCCACAGCCAGTCCAATAATGAGAGCATTCCTACTTCCTGCCACAATAAATAAATCAAAGTTGCAGTGGCACTAAAGGTTAAAAGGGGTTAAAAATATATGACCACACAAGGACAGAAACAAAACAACACCTATAGTATGGCCACAAGGCCTCAATCAAAGACAATGAACAAAAACAAACAACTAACAAATCACACAGAAAGATAAGAAACATTGTGATTTGTTAGTTGTTAAGCTTTTATCGACTTCCTGTTACAAGGACAATTTCAGAATATATTAACAAACAAACAATCCAAAGTAGAGACTCCAAAGTTAACAACATATTTGGTTATAGCATGTAACCTCATATCTATACCAGTACCCACTCCCATTCACTAATCCATACACATCATCATCATCTGTTTTTTCACTCAAGTAGAGATCAAGAAACACCACTACAGTTGGTTTCCTGCAATATATACATTTAAGGATGTCCAAGACCACACTACCACTCTAGCCATATATCAAGTATCAATGACAACTGATATATGAGGATGACACTGTCTAACATACCAAGACAGGCTCTCACATGGAATCTGCAGGGAAAGAGAAAAAGATGTAGACCTAAAAATACTTGGAGAAGAGATTAAAAGATTACACCTAGAGAGTGGCAGAAAGAATGGCCAACCTTGAAGACTGGCAAGATGTTCGAAATGTCTTATGCATTGAGAGGACCTATTGGTCTTGATTGATTGATTAAAATATGCTAGATAACTAATACTATTTATTGCAAGTGTGTGTCATCGGGAACCTAAAATCATTGGGCATCCAGAAGATGCATTGATTGCAGTAGCTTTATATCAGTCTTGACAATAAGTATAGAATTGTTATTTAGGGTGCGTGACCTGCTTAAAGAATGTGTATATTATAATAATTTGCCCATCGTCATCGATGAAGACCACTAACGTCATCCTGTTACTTACAATGAGGCATGTTCAAATGAAACCTGCCCCTGCTGTGTCACATGGACATACACGTGAGGAGCATTATAAAATCACATCTGAAGAAATAATCACTTACTGATGTACAAGTGTGCACGTGATCATTATCTTTGCATTCATAGGTTCTGCTGCACACCTTTGAGAAAAATAAGCGAGGTGCCCAAAAGGACAGAACGCAAAAACAACTTAACTACTGGCGACATGCATGTGTAGCGCAGGTGCTG
The DNA here is from genome assembly GCA_036924085.1 of Ariolimax columbianus. NCBI lineage: Eukaryota > Metazoa > Mollusca > Gastropoda > Stylommatophora > Arionidae > Ariolimax > Ariolimax columbianus. The sequence continues at coordinate 125,357,145 of JAVGWX010000002.1, forward strand.
TAAAATGTATCACACAACTGTAGAATCATACATGGTCACATCTGACTATACATATCTGATGTCGTCACCATCTTCTTTGCTTGCGATGGGCAACTATTATATATATCAGAGCATATAGTGTCATCAGGGAAGTAGTGTACGAAACTTCATTGTACTAGTCTGTATTAGTTTTGCCTTGCGTTAATTTACAGTAAGCAACAGTTACTATTTAGCACTGGGTAGACTTGAACCTGTTAAGATAGGGAGGTGAGGGGAGGAGGAACTTGCCCGTTTTTCGTGTAGCATGGGCATTGAAAGCGTCATTAGTTAGGCAATAAATTATATAAGAATAACTGTTCTAATTTGTACTTACCTAGTGTGTCACTTGCAGCAGGTATGCAAGAAACATTGTGAGAAGTGTCATCACAAATTGTGCCTGATTCACATGTGCCGTTGAGCTTAGTGTAAACATCACACATATTGTCTGTATTTCTCACTAAATTGTGAACGAAAAAAAAATAAATTATAACATGAATAACTATTAGCAATAGTTTTATTCTGTTCTGTTAAGAATTTACGTTACTGCCGTCTGGGTAGACCCACAGGTGCTCAGTATTTTTCAACACTTTGACAATTGATGTGGAAATTTATGTTCCCCATTACTTGTCAGTTGTACATGCTTTTGCTCCATCTTCTTAGGGATGCAGGGCTCATAATTAAGTTCAAAATTTTGCAATCTGAGAATTGCTAGTTCGTCAATTTTGCAATGTAATTGACAGTCATCGAGACACTTTAAAATGTCACCCCTATCCATATTTAATGTTTATACTATAGATGTCCTGGAAGCCAGGATGTCAGCTCTTTAATTGTTGGAAAACTCAGCATGACCAGGACAACAGATTACCCCATGCCTCATGTTGCAGAAAGCCCTTTTATATCTACTGAAGCAAGGATTGAAAGTATGATTTATAATGATCCTCATTAAGGAGGTAGATACTAATAGTTTCAGTCATATTAATAAATCGATGCATATTCTAAAAAATAAAAAAATTATCAGTCTTCTACAATATTTTAATGATTCTCATTCAAACAAGATAGAAAAGGTGCTAAATATAACTTAACTTAACGTTTTTATACTGGTTTAGAAGACCCTGCAGAGTCTGTATACAACCAGTTACATTTACATCACCTTGCTCTAAAAGCTTGCGCATCCAGTTTATTCTTAAATGCATTAACTGTCCCTGTCTCCACTACCTCCCCTGGCAATGCATTCCAAGCAGACACCACTCTCTGACTAAACAAATATTTCCTAATATCTAACCTGGACCTCTCTTTAGTCAGCTTGTAGCTATGCCCTCGTGTTATTGTAGGTGGCTGTATTTTAAAAAACTTGTTATAGTCTAATTTATCGATTCCTCTGATCATCTTATAAACCTGTATTAAGTCACCCCGAATTCTTCTCTCTTCGAGACACTGTAGGCCGGTTTTTCTGAGTCGTTCCTCATAACTGTAATTCTGGAATCCCACTATCATCTTTGTCGCTCTTTTTTGTATTCTTTCTAGCATGTTTATGTCCCCTCTATGATAAGGACTCCACACCTGTACACAGTACTCCAATCTAGGTCTAACTAAAGCTTTATACAGTTTGACGATCACTTCCTTGCTCCTATGTTTAATATTTCTTTTTATCATACCTAACATTGCATTTGCCTTTTTCACTGCTACCTTAACTTGCTCACTCACCTTTCCTATATGATCTATGATAACCCCTAGGTCCCTTTCCTTATCTATCTTTCTAATATTGTTTTCTCCCATTCTGTAATTATGTTCCATATTGGATCTAACCATGTGGATGACGGTACATTTATCTACATTAAACTCCATTTGCCAGCTTACAGACCATTCTCAAATTTTATCTAAATCCGACATCAATATATCCACTTCCGCTTTAGATGAGACACTACTGCATAGTTTTGTGTCATCAGCAATATGCCGTTCATGAATGAAGTACATTGTACAAAGAGTAGCGATAATGAAACAAAGGCAAGTATTTTTTAAAAGAACTCGGTACACATGAAATTAAAACAGAAAAGAAAAGAATGCAAACCAATAGACACTTTTAGTAATAGTTTACTCTTAAAGAATTGTTTTTAAAAATAATGAATTAAAATGATGGGTCTGTATCTATATTTTGATGTATTCGTTCAAACAATGATAGCATATGAACAACAGCTTCACAAGAGCAATAATCAAGATTTTGAAATAAATTGTCCACATAGATAACTATATTAAAAATAAGAAATTTGTAGAATTAGCAAAGAATATTAGTTTTAAAAATAATGCAAAAATAAACCTGAAAAAAGACTACGTATGGAGATTACTTTTTACTTCCAATAAAGGAACTTTATTAGAGAATGCTAAATCATAACAGCACGGGCATACATATATAAACCTCGCTACGGCACATGTTTTGTTCTATCAACGGTGAATTAAAAACCTAGCCTCTACAGTGTGTAGTGACTGAAGGTGCAAGTGGCCTTTATTCTTCGGTCCTATAAATCCTGATTACAAGCCAATTTACAAGTACACGGTGGGTGGCGGAGGCAGTGGCAGCAGTGCAGCATCCAGACAAAAGTAGTGAAACCAACAACCCTGCTCAAACCTGGCCTGCTGATCAGAAAAGAGATAGCCTATGCCAACTCCAGAATCAACAGCTCAAAGCCCTCCAGCGCCAACATGATTGCGTGGGGTTGACTTTGGGGATGGGAGTATTTCATGAACAATCCAATTGTCTGTTAGTCACTTTGTGATGAAACTACACGACTGGAGTGAGAAACTACGTCTACAGACTCTGCAAAGTCTTCTAATCCAGTATAAAGATGTTAAGATTAACAAAACTAGCTGTTCTACAGACTGCAAAGTCTTCTTATCCAGTATAAAGATGTTAAGATTTACAAAACTAGTTGTTCTACAGACTGCAAAGTCTTCTAATCCAGTATAAAGATGTTAAGATTAACAAAACTAGCTGTTCTACAGACTGCAAAGTCTTCTTATCCAGCATAAAGATGTTAAGATTAACATATTTGAAAAATGAAGTAACATATTTGCAATCAGAGATGAGTTGATTATAAGTTCCCTTTTCTGGTTCTGGGCTCTTTCAAGGAATCATCACAGTCTGATCATGGCCAACTCCAAATTCTCATCCCATGCTATAGTAAATATTATTTGGTCCTCTTTCATACACAAGGGGACGGCGTGGCCTAGTGGTTAAGTGGCACGGCTCACAACCAGAAGGTGCTGGGTTCGATCCCCATCACAGCACCGGCCGTTACCCCGGGGAAGCAAACCCTTAGAAAATGCAGGAGGAAGCAGACCCTTACATAAAATGCATGCTGAAGTCGGATGCACTGGGCCGACAGGCGCAAAATAAAAACCACAGTGTAACGCACACACGCCTTGGGGAATAGATAAATAAGGCGAACGCAAAAAAAAAATAAAAAAATACACAAGGTTAAGACAACACAAAGGAATGATACATAATATTCCTAAGTCTTATTGTGCAATTTTGGTCTCAACATATTAGACCACAAAAAGTATGTTGTGCCTGCCCGAACTAGCGTGTCAGTTCCCTTACTACTACAAACTAATCACCTCTTTACGACCTCTTCACATCTATATATGACTATCTTTCTGTTGTCATGCCTTCACTTTTTCCTAAATTTTGATTTTCAACAAAGTATTTTATATTTTCACAGGAGTAGTAACCTTTCAAGCATATGGCAAATAGTGACAAAAGAGGATCGTGCATCAGGCTAGCAATCTCATCATGTAAAACCACTGCTATTGAGACCACCACTGCAAATGCTACAGGCTTCATGTAAAGGAATCAGTTTTAGTGCTGACCCTATGCCTTAGAGTAAAAATATTTCATACTTAAACTCTTCCCACCCTTAGTTTTTATATATAAATGTTGACAATTTTCATGCACAACAAATACTCACAGTTGTAATTTTCTAAAGAAATAGCTCCCAATGTCACAATTGTGCCATTAATGTTTAATTTGCGATCTTTATATAACTGGTATATAAGCTTTGCTGCATCTGCTGGAGGGTTGGATGAGTGAGTCTCATCAATATAAACTGTTGTGTTGGCAACTATTGACCCTTTGCTGAAAGAAAATAATGTATAAATTACTTTTCAAATATGTTGTATTGAGTGGTGGAGTTAGATGTGGTGTCATCATGGATGTTGTTTTCTTATTTAACTTTTTTTCATCATCCTTTTTCCAGAATAAACACTAAAAAATACAGAATCAATAAATTTACTTCAGGAAAATACACAAAAAACAGCCACTATACAATGAAAACAGGATTTAAAATGCCAAATAATATTAATAAACAGTGCTCCATATTCCATGTGTCTTTTGGTATGCCTCTTTTTCTTGGAATTCCAGAATAGTGACTGCCTTGTAATGCTATCAGTTGGTTTTCCTAATGTGTGTTTTATCCAATGCTAGCAACTTCTCTTCACTTTATGTCCCACTGTTATGTTTTCCTAATGTGTGTTTTATCCAATGCTAGCAACTTCTCTTCACTTTATGTCCCACTGTTATGTTTTCCTAATGTGTGTTTTATCCAATGCTAGCAACTTCTCTTCACTTTATGTCCCACTGTTATGTTTTCCTAATGTGTGTTTTATCCAATGCTAGCAACTTCTCTTCACTTTATGTCCCACTGTTATGTTTTCCTAATGTGTGTTTTATCCAATGCTAGCAACTTCTCTTCACTTTATGTCCCACTGTTATGTTTTCCTAATGTGTGTTTTATCCAATGCTAGCAACTTCTCTTCCCTTTATGTCCCACTGTTATGTTTTCCTAATGTGTGTTTTATCCAATGCTAGCAACTTCTCTTCACTTTATGTCCCACTGTTATGTTTTCCTAATGTGTGTTTTATCCAATGCTAGCAACTTCTCTTCACTTTATGTCCCACTGTTATGTTTTCCTAATGTGTGTTTTATCCAATGCTAGCAACTTCTCTTCACTTTATGTCCCACTGTTATGTTTTCCTAATGTGTGTTTTATCCAATGCTAGCAACTTCTCTTCACTTTATGTCCCACTGTTATGTTTTCCTAATGTGTGTTTTATCCAATGCTAGCAACTTCTCTTCACTTTATGTCCCACTGTTATGTTTTCCTAATGTGTGTTTTATCCAATGCTAGCAACTTCTCTTCACTTTATGTCCCACTGTTATGTTTTCCTAATGTGTGTTTTATCCAATGCTAGCAACTTCTCTTCACTTTATGTCCCACTGTTATCCCTCTTGTTCTTTCCTCCAATATTCCTACATTAGAGATCTGACGTATGAGTTGGGAAGATATAAACAGCAAGAAAGGAAATGACCACCCCACATCACATAGGCTGCGGCTTAGTCCATGTAGAGTTATCTTCATCCCCAACTGCAATTGTTGCCATGGGACCCACCTTTACCTTTAGTGATTTTATCCAACCAATTCATTCCTTCTTTTCTGTATTAGCACCCATTTATGAAAGTCTACCTTTTTCATTGTTACTTTTGATATTCTCCATTCAGAGCCATACAATAGTACGGAAACTACACTGGAGTTGAATATTTTTATTTTTGTGTTGGACTTAATTTCTTTTGATTACCACAAGTTCCCCAAGACAATGAAAATTGCTCTTGCAATTTGTTTTCTTATTTTGACATCTTTATCCATGTCTTCTATTCTATTTGGTATCGCAACTCAGATATTTTATTAATCATTTCTCATCCTGTAGGAGTATGTCTCCAAATGAATTCTGATGGTAAATAGTTGTATTTATTCATAATCTTTATTTTTTTCTCTATGTATTCAGTCCCAAATTTTGTACCTATCATTAAGCACACTTAATTTACTTTTCATTTGATTTTGGTTATGGAACAGAAGAGTCATCATACAGTCTATATCATTAATTTGAATTCCATTTTCCTTGGTTGATGGTATTGTCTTCATTATCCAGTCAATTACCAGCAGAAAGAAAAATTGCAAAGTAAAATAGTGTTGTTGTTTTTGTTCTTCTCTTCTTCTTCTTCTGTGTTCATTATCAATCTCCTGCTACCAAGCCCTGAACAGGGTTTTGTAAGTAGCAGCATGTAGTCCGAAGTACAGAATGCATTGTGTCGCTAGTTTACAGCTTGACTGCAGTATTTGCACATTTTGGTCCGACACATCTGACTTCGGCAGTTTAAATAGTGTTAGAATGTAATACCAGAGAAAAATTTGTATTTCAGTAAATATATAAGATAAAATAGTGTAAACAATGTTTTTGTAAATAGTTCTTTAGTTTAATACTGCACAGTAACTTCAAAACAGGACAACATTTTAAAAGTGTTTCTGATTAAAATATATATTACAGTGCCATACAAATTTAAACAAACAAAAACCCAATTGATTATATCTTAACAAGCAAAAAAAAACTTACTAGAAATTCACTACTCGGACACCTAAGAAGGCCAGAGATAGGATTCCTTTTCCATACTTAAACAACTGTAAGAAAAACATGGAAGAAAAATTAGTGAACTGAAAAAAGTATTTAGACAAATACACATAAATTAGCAAAATGTGCATGGTAGAGAAATAATGACTATTTTAAACACATCTTTAATTTAACCAACGATCATAGATAATCTCAGTTCTTCCAAATGTGTTCAATTATGCTTCTCATGGCAGCTCTTGTTATATCTCACAGAAATATAGCTGTAAGTAATGGGCAGGGTCAGTTAATGTATTCCAAAATATATCAGATGCACATAGTTATTTTTAGATTAAGTTGAGTAGAAGAAACTGGTTGTATACAGACTCTGCGGAGTCAAGTGTCAGGACTGAACTTCCTTGTTAACGACATACGCACAATTTATAGAAAGCTACTGCCAAAGACAGATGTGTCGGACCGAAAGGTGCAAATATCACAGTCAAGATGTAAACTAGCAACACAACACATTCCAGATTACACCCTGCTACTTGCAAAGCCCTGTTCAGGGCTTGGTAGCAGGAGATTGAGAACGAACGTAGAAGAAGAAGAGGAATAGAAAGCTAAAAACTGTGAGATACGCAGTTTGTATTTTATTTACTACTGCAAAATGCAAGTGTCCCAGGCCTCTCTTGAAAGATGCCTTACTCTCCTCTACCAGTGTATGCAGATTCTCCACAAATCTGACATATGGCAATATATATATATATAAATGACTGGTTGCTCATTGAACCACTTGGTCACCGAGGCCATGATGTCTGCATCAGAGTCGAATCTTTGTCCCTACAGAAAGTTTTTTTAAGGGTCCGAACAAATAGAAGTCACAAGCAAACATATCGGGGGCTACAGAATGGGTGTAGCAGTACTTCCCACCTTTTCTGTGCTAATGCTTTCTGAACAATGTTCATGGCATTGTCGTACAACAGAATCATACCACGCGAAAGCATGCTGAGTCGTTTATTCTTAATTGCTGTATGCAGCTTGTCTAGTGTGTCATTGTAGCGAATGGCATTGATATTCATGCCAGGTTCTTTAAAGTCTACCAACAATAGTCCCTCATAACCTTACCAGCGGAAATGTGTGACTTGAATTTTGTTGGTTTCGGTGATCCGAGATGTTTCCATTGCATGCTAACAGTTTTGCTGCTCGGCTCAAAGTGATGGCACCACGATTCATCACCTGCCACTATGCACAAAAGAAATGAATCACCTTCCTTTTTGTATCACAGCAAGTGGTTCAAACTCCATCCCATGCCTTCTTCCTTATGGTGGTTGGTTAGTAACCGAGGTACCCATTGTGAACACACCTTTCGATACTTCAGTTTCTTGCTAACCACCATTTCAACTGTCCCTAGCAACACAGCAAATTCCTCTGCTAGCAAACGTAAGCTCCTGCGACGGTCCACCCAAATTGCTGCATCAATTTTGGCGATGGCATCTTCTGACGCAACAATATGCACCTGACCTGGTCTCGGCAGCTCATTCATTAACTCACGTCCTTCTTTAAACATCATTGTCCAGAAATTCACTATTGTCTTCAACACACTTTTGTCACCATACACTGCCTATATTTCTACAATTAATGCCAGCTGCTCGATATCCTTCAGCTGTTAGAAACCGAATCACCGCTAGCTGATCAACTCTGGACGGATTCCGTATCACGCAGCCATGTTTTCAAATCTGCTGAGGAAACTTTGATTCAGAGAATAATGACATTTTGTAAACTTGACAGTTGATATGTGCTGTTTACACCAGAAGTGACGTCATCATGCGCATCATACATATGTTCACTTGTTGCAGTTTGATCCGGTTTCATTTCAACATGCCTCATGTATATCTATATATCTGTATATGTATATATATATATATATATATATATATATATATATATATATATATATATATATATATATATATATATATATATATATAAATTATTTATACATATGTCACATTGTTCTGTATATGGTACAATGCTCTCCAATTATGTAATAGTTGTCCTTGTATTTCAAAAGAACATTCTCTGTTAGTTACATTCATCTACCATATAACAAATACTACAATCTAATCTGACTATTATCTCTTCTATACTGGTGCATTTAAGTGAAAGAGTAAAATGTTTTCACTTCTAAAAAAATATAATGCAAAACATATATATATATATTTAATTGTTTGTTAAAATTCCGATTCTTTTTTTTATAAAGGTTAAAAAAAAATTAGGCAATCATGGAAAGTTTTATATTGATTGAATTACAAATCTTCATTGGTGTTATAGTTGCATCAATGGTAGATTTTACTTTATTTTCCATCACAGCAATATAACCTCCCCTTTACGCTGGATGAGGCCTGTAGCTGTGTCGCAGCAGTGAGTTATGGATGTGGCTGGCCGATGTAACGCGTCTCAGATTTCTAAGCAAACTTATTATTATTAATAGACTTTGAATGTTCATTTTCAATGACGGAAAGGATACGCACTAAATGCAGACAGCCACTCGATGTAAAAACAATCTTTTTTTTTCTGCACTACAAAATTAAGACTCTCACTGAGCTGAAATAAAAATATCTTATAACATTTCTAAAAGTGCTAAAACTGCATGTGTTTCATACAACGAAACAAACTCTGCTGCCAATCAGGAATATAACATTTACTGACATGTAATTAACTTGTGTAAATAAATATATTATTGATTTGTGACTTACTAATTGTGTGAATTAATTGATCTGTTCTTTAAAGTTTTTGTGGTTTTTTGGTAAGATTTTTGATGTAAGAATTTTTTCAGGTGTACATAATTTCATCTCAACAGACTAATATATATTTAATTGATTTGGTTTCGGTACTAAAAAAAAATGCTTTCTGAAGTCGGATGTGTTGGACTGAAAGGTGCTACTTGGAGGCAGGATATATTTCCAGAGGTGGTAGAAAATATACCAGGTATTGCAAACAAAAACTGCCAGACTGAAAAAGAAAGGAGAGACACTACCCTAAGCTTCATAACGAAGAGCTACCCAAGCATGGACTGGACCCATGCATACACTGACGGTTCTGTAACAAACACTACACAGAACGGAGGGGCAGGAGCATTCCTGAACCTACCAAATGGCAGAAAAATAACACTGTCATTCGCTACTGGTAAGTACACAAGCAATTTCAGAGCGGAGGCAGAGGCACTGAGGGCGGCAGTGGAAGAAATGGTAACACACAGTGAAAATGAGAGCCATATAGTCCTGCTGACAGATGCTCTCGCCGTAGTCACAGCGCTAAAAAGCCAGAAAAACACTGAGCTTAATGACTTAAGAGCAGCACTCTGCAAACTGTGCCAGCAGTCCGCACCAAAAAGGGTAGTGGTACAGTGGGTTCCGTCACACTGCAACATCCAAGGCAACGAGGAGGCAGACAGACTGGCAAAAGAAGGTGCAAGGCTACCACAAACAGATACCAGTATGACGTACGAAGAGTCAAAACGGCTTATCAAAGCCAGATACATGACCAAATGGGAAACCGAACATACTGGTTACACCAAAAACGATGCCTATTACCAGTTGAACCGAAGAGAGCAGGTCGTTGTCTTCAGACTTCGCACTGGCCACAACAGACTGAGGTACCACCTATTCAACAAATTGAAGATAGGGTGTACCGACGAATGCCCGTGCTGTACTGGTAAAATGACCACTGAACATCTGCTGCAGAACTGCCCGACATACGAGGATCAGAGAGAGCAGATGTGGCCATTACCAGTGGAACTGCAAGACAAGCTCTATGGTAGTGGCGAGAGTCTCAGGATGACCGCCGCTTTTTCGAAAAAATAATGGTTACTGTCTGACTGTGTACGCAGAAGAAGAAGAAGAAGAAGGACTGAAAGGTGCAAATATCGCAGTCAAGCTGTAAACTACGCCACAATGCATTCCGTTCTCTGGACTACATTCTGCTACTTAAGCTCTTTCAGGGTTTGGTGGTGTGAGATTGAGAACGAACGAAGCCAAGCCAAGCGAAGCCAATTGATTGAGTTTCACAAAACAATATGGCAAATAATTGTCTTCTCTATCTTTCAAAATGTTCATCTACTGATGTTGTTCTAACAGTATTCTGAACATGGTACCACTTATTGGAGATCCAAATGCTGAAGCATTAATTTTTTGCTTTTGAGGACTTTTATTAACTCATTCACTCCCAAATATGTTAGACCTCTGGACACAATTTTATTTTTATGTAAAACTGAAAAACAGCATCACTTAGTTGCGATCTATTTGTCTTCAATAGACGTTCACTAAAATAACACGTATTATATACTAAACTGTTCACAATTGAGGCTAGAATAGAATGGAATACACATATTTTACAAATGGAGGTGTAAATTTGTGTTTGATGAATTAAAGTTGCATAATCGTTTGTTATTTAAAAAAATTATGAACAAAAATGTTCCCCTCATCAAAACATTATTCAGCTCTAAACCAATATGCAAATAACGTAATGAATTTCTATTGACGGAAATCCTCAAAGGACGATGTTCTGAAAGTTGCACCTAATTTGGTGCAGTTGTTTTCACAGTATTTACATTTTACTGAAGGCACGTGAAGTTGAAAACGTGCTAAAAAATAAAAAGCTCCGATCAACATCAGCGTGAGTGTTTACAATTTACGCGCACACGGAAAGAATGTTCCTGCTGTATTCAAAATATATTTAATATTATAAATATTATACACACTAGAATGATTGTGTCGGATCTTGAACCTTTACTGAATTTGTGAACTGTTATTACCATTGCTTGAGACAAAAGAGGGCACCGCCCCTTCGTCAGTAGACTTAGTTTTACTTTCATCGCTCGACGTAGAACTAAGACTAGATAAATAAATTGAAACAGCGCTATCATAACGATCGATATCTTCATCATCACTACCATTAGCAATAATATAATCTATCTATTCTTGAGCTTGTACTGAAAAAACTCTAATTGGTGTGGCTGAAGGTGCATGGGATAGCTTCAAAGTTGGTCTCCGAAAAAAAATTATATTTTCCAAGTTACGAAATTAAACATTTTTTCAACGAAACTCAAACTAACTCTTCCGGAATGAAAAAGTGCAAAATCTGGACTTCCGCCAATAACCAAAATAAAACATTTAGGAGAACTAGGAATGGGAAAATAGTTTTCTAGAAAAAACCGGAAGCCGTTGTATCGGCTCGTGGGAGTGAATGAGTTAAATTGTTTCAGGATTTTAACTATTATCTTTTGATCTTTTAAAATATCAATATCTGTTTACTTAAATTAAATGTTTTATTTTACATGATTTCTAGTCCGCATATTGGCCTATAAAGGTTGAAGTATGTGTTTATGATATTGTGTCAAATTGCATTTTAGCCTTCCATGTTTTTCAGCCACAATCTCCAGAGATCCATATTTTCTAAACTGAAATACGATGTGGTAATCACCAAAAAAATAAAAAACCAAGCATTTCACAAAAGATAAATATTAAATTCATCACAAATCTATCACATAAATATTTTCTGTTAGGTTTAAAAAAAATGGTTAGTCATTATTTTACACTAACTTATTGTAAGATGCAGCACAACCACAACTGAGATTACAATTAACAAAATTAACTTAATAAGAGTGATACTTACACTTTCTTCAACAATTTTAACAAATTGTTCAAATTCATTGGTATCGTTGTGAAATATGCGTTCAAATTGAATAATCTCACTTGGAGTATATGCCATGCTTATCTGCACTTGATAATTTTGGAATTTATCTAAGAGATAGAAATTGGTCAAATTTGGTCATTGCATATCTAAAGTTTTTACATTTAAAAGTAACATTTGATTAATTTTCCTTACACAAGCAGTTGCAAGTAATATATAGTGTATTATTTATGTGTATAAGGGGCCAAAATGTGTTTGCTGACTATATATATTGGCCATGTTTCCCCATTCGCTAGTTTTTGCCATGGTCAACAAATAAGGAGGGGTCTGCTGTACCGCAACAACATATATAAGCACAAATATTTTTTAAATCACAAAAATCCTCATCATCATGTGCCAGGTTGGCTAACATTGACAATGATGGATCTATATAGCATCCTGTTATTACTGCTGTTCATCATTTCTAATGTCAACACTTCCATAAGTGAAGTGCTTAAACTGTACTTATTTTCTTTTTATCACCACCATGGTTTTAAATTGTTCAGCATCTTCTCTCTTTGTCATTCTCTGTCCCTGTTTCTCTACAATGTTGACTATTCTTGCAGTGTGCTCCAACCTATCCAGTTCACACAACATTAGGTAATTGTTTTGTTCATTTATGATATATGTAATAACCTACTTTTGTGCATTGCCCTTCATGAGTACATGGATCAGGTGTTTTTATTTGACCATGAAATTTTTAACGTTGTTCTGAAAAACCTCATTTTTATAGCTACTAGTATCTTCTTTCCCTATGTGTAAAAATTAATAGTGGCTCACAGAACCAACTACATTGCACCTGAGCACCTCCAATTGTGCTGATTTCCTTTCAGTGCTGATAGTGTTGATGACAGGGCATGAATTCCTTAGTTCCTGTGGTGGCTCAGAATTTTCCCCTGACTTTGTTAGGTACCCATTTACAGCTGGATCAACTGCAAGAACTGGCTATTCCATGAAAATCCCACAGCATGCCTGATCTGTCAAACTTAATGCAACGTGACTTGAACCTAGCGTGTTGAGGTTGCAAACCAAGCCAGAAACCCCTTGCCCATGGGACACCTTACTGGAGAGAAAAGAATAGGACCACTGTACCTCCATGCATATTGTAGAAGGTGACTGAAGAGAGTTGTGCATTGGATTAGCAACTTCATGGTGTAAAACAGAAACCACCACTGCAACAGCAATCAAAGTGTTTTGATGGAGGCTTTCTAAAGGAGGGCAACTGAGATGACGACCCTATACCCCAGCTGGAGTGAAAGTAGGACGAAGAAAGAGTATCTTCATGTTTTGTTTATTGATGGCCTATGTGTCACTTCTATATGATAAGAAACTAACTTAACACAAATATAAAGAAAAAATCTATAAAAGTCATAAATATTGCAGCTCAGATATAAACATGTGGCTCAATGTAATTCACACTTATCTTAATGAAGAACAAGAAATATAAACTTGGCAAATTTTCTATTGATTTCATACTATTATTTGTTTAACCTTTCTACTGTTCAGGAATTTCTTTGGGTTAAATATTTTTTATTTGTCTAATCATCAGGTTGTGAAACTTGGAATAATATTTTTAAAAATATGTTAAATGTCAAAATAACATCTTTAACTCTTAGTAGACTCGTCCTATGCAAATATCTTAATGTATGGCTGTGAAAGATAAAGGACATCTAGAACAAAGAATTCAATAAATAACTTTAACAAATGGGTGAATGAGCAAATAAGATTTCAAATGGCATGATTCACTTAGTCGCGCCTCTGCAATCATGTGTGCAGATGAACAGATGATTAGCCTGTTGTGTATTTGCATGACAGAGTACCCCTCCGTTTTGGTCTTAATGCTGGCCACTATTGGGTAAGAATTAAATTATTTTTATAATTTTTTGTCCAGACAGACAGCGGCTAACTGCTTGCTCTTTTTTTATTTTAAACTGTTAAAGATTCTTCTTTGTGCATGGCATGCACACAGGATCTCTGAGTTTATTGTCCACCTCTGACAGGACTAGTAGCTAATCTCACTTTTCTTAACTCTTAAACTTCTACATTATTTTTCTCATCTAAACAGAGTTATTTTACTTTGGATTTTAAGCCACTAGATGTCAACAACTTCACACCTCTGTAACTTTATAAAATAAAATAGAACCTATAATAATATATCAAATTATAGTGAAATGCACAACAAGAAACAATTGTTAATAGGACATAATACTGTAGGATTATATATGCATGAGGCAAAGAGTGATTAGAGAAAACAACAAGTAATGAAAACTTGACTCCCCAAAATTGTATTCAAGGCTTATTGGTATGTGCATTAAAATACCAGACACATTCCAAATGTTTATTTTTACAATTTGGTAAATGAGTTTCTCATGCAGAATGTATTAATTAATAATAGAATACTCAAAAGTTCACATTGAAATTTAACGTTAATCAATGTTGAATAACCTGTTGTTCTGACTGGTTGCTTATCAATCATGATTGCTATTGCTACGAAGATAGGCACACAGGATTTATCAGAACCAGGCAAATTAAAATCACTATCTGATTTTTCAGCATCAACTATATCTTGAACTTGCTGCTCAGTAAACAGCCTTTAGGTGATCTATCCCTAGATGGGCCATGCCTACCTTTCATTATAAACAAGGAAAACAGTAAATTTCACAACACTTGTCAACATGTTGTTGGATTTGGGTTTCATCAACAACTCTTCAGAAAACAGATCCATCAATTAGAAATAAATTAAAGGGAAATCATTTCAGTTGATTTTTGGCAGTCAAAATATGAGTACCTGAACAGAAACTAAATAAATATTTTTTAATTCAGAGATGATGTCTCTCAGGAGTTTAAGAGTTAAGACCTGAGGATGCTTGAAATTTGCCTGATTTGAACCATCCAGATTTGCTTTTGCTTATTTGTTTCTTCAGAAGCAAGAGCCTTGCATCTCAGTCACAATAACCATCTAAATAGCATGACAAGATGGAAATATGTAACTGCTAGAAAAAAACCTCAGACAAACAAGAGAAGAAAAGTAGATTGGTAGATGAGCAGAAGATTCTGAAGTTAGATAGGGCAAACATCATGTAAACCTTTTGACAGCATTAAAAGGAAATCTCTGTTCTGGAATCACCAGATAAACGGAGATAAAGTAACAAATATTAAGGACAGCTGTTGAAATAATTTCAAACTATAACATACTTTACTTTCATACATCGTCTATTAAAAATGTTCTGGTAATGCAGGATGACATAACTAAAACAAATCCTACCTGTGCAAACATCATTGAATTCTATCAGCTTCCCTCCCATACACAGACAATCAAAACTGCCATCTGTGTTATTACATGTTCTGGGCTTTTCACAAGCTGTGTATGTTGGGTCAATACATTCGTTGATATCTGTCAAAGTATGAATGTATTTAAAGCAAATAAACAGAGATTTACATTTGCAATGGAACTATAGCCAAATGCTAAGATTAGCACAGATTCAGATCCATTGACAAACATTTCAAAAGACAATGTAATAAATTGTGAATTTATAGCATGTCAGTTTTTATGTTTTTTTTACATTTCCATATTTGATCCAACCCTAAAGCTTTCTTGTTACAAACTGTGTTCATACGAGGGGTGTTCAAGCCAAACCAGGACTTTTTTTGTAAGAAAATTAATTTTTTTAAGTAATGAAAATGTCATAAATTTTTTGCATATAATTTCTTGCAATATTTATGCACTTATTTCAGCGTTTAAGTAAAGCTTGAAAAATTTCAGCGTAGAAAAATTAGTCAGTATGTCTGAACCAACCCAGGACAGCCTGTTTCACTTTGTTATTAGTGCTAAAATACTGACCTCCCAGGAATTCTTTTAGAGGTCCAAACAGGTGGAAAATGCTTGGAGCGAAATCTGGGCTGTAAGGGGGATGTGGCAATACCTCCAAGATGAGTTGATGCAGATGGCACATAGTTCAGTGAGCTGTACGAGGTTGAGCATTATCTTGCAGGAGCAGAACGCACTTTGTGATCAAACCGGGCCATTTTTTTACGCAGACAGTTATGCACATCACTCAAAATGCATATGTACTGTTCACTGTTGATAGTTGCACCACAGGGTAGAAAATCAACATGAATGATGCCAAATTTGTCCCAGAAAACACTTGCCATCACTTTACCTGCAGATGCAATTGTCCTATAATTTTTTTGGTGGTGGTAATTGCATATGCTTCCACTGTTTGGATGCTCGTTTCAAATCAGAAGTATAATGATGCACAGGTTTCATCACATGTAATGAAGTGATCCAAAAGGTCATGCCCTTCCATGTCAAAACGTTACTTCAATTCAGTGCAGGCTTAAACTCTTCTCTGCCAGTCAAAAGCGGAAAGCTGTCCTGGCATCAAACGTGCACTAACCTTCTGAAAATGCAAATGTTCATGAACAATAGTGTTCACCATACCCAGAGAAAGATTTACTTCTTGTGCAATTTTGCAACAGGTTATGCACTGTTTTTCCAGGATACGGCATTCCACAATCTGGATATTTACATGAATGTGGTGAATTGAGAGCTATCATGGCTGGGATCATCACTCATGGATGTACGGCCTTCTCTAAAACGCAAACACCATTTAAATGTCTTACTGTGGCTGAGTGTCTTATCACCCCATTGTGATTGGAGTCTTCTGTAAATTTCAACAGGTTTCACGCCTTCTTTCACAAGAGACTTCATCACAACACGCTGTTCCATGCAAGCTCTAACAGTGTTGTCCACCATTTTTATTTATCTGTCACGTGACTGGCCTATGGCAAGTGGGCTACCTAGCAGTAATAGGACAAGTGCCACTAACTAATGATAGTAGTTCCAGCCTGCTATAACACTTTCAGACAGAACTAGAACAAAAAGTCCTGGTTTGATTTGAACACCCCTCGTATATTTACTGCATTTGTGTTTACTGTATAATCCGTGTTTAAGAAAAAAACCTGGAAATAAATTATTTCTGCATAGGTAAGAGTTGCTTTACCTCCTCCCCCCGCCCCCTCTCTCTCTCCTTCTCACACTTACATGCACACATATATGTATATTTTGTGCTGTGTAGTGGCATGGTGTGGCAACTGTGAGAAAGAGAGAAAGAGAGAGAGAGAGAGAGAAGAGAGAGAGAGACAGAAAGAGAGAGAGAAAGAGCCTTGGGAGGCTGAGAAAACATCTGACAAGAACAGTAGACAAGGAAGCCAGTTTATTCTGGATCTCGTGGACAGAACTCAAGAGGAAAGCACAGAATAAGAACAGATGAAGCACATCTGGTGAAGGCCTATGTTTCAAAGTTAAACATAAAGTAAAAAGGTATGGCAAAGCTATTCTACTAGATGACACTGCCATCGGGGATGAAGTGTTAGAAAGATCATTGTACTAGACCTCAGTATTTTTTGAAGTTAGGTAGACATTTTTCTTCCTTGCTGCTGTTCTTTCCCTTCCAGTATGCCAGATGCGTACTTCTTTCACTTCTAACATTAGAACAAAATCATTCATTTGATAAAATAGTTATCTATTGAAAGCATTATTGCAAAAGAAAATGCATTAAAAAAATCAACAAATACCTTGACAGACAGTGCTAGATTTGTTGTAACCACTGCGACACCTGCATTCAGCTGACCCATTTAGGTTAAAACATAATTCGTTGATGGCAGAACAGTAGTTAGGTATTGTTGTACACTCGTCAATGTCCACATCACAATTAGTCCCTTCCCAACCTTGCTTGCAGGTACATGAACCATTGACATTATTACAATTCTGTGTGTTTGCTGCAATACAGCTACATTTCTGGAGGCAGTCCTGACCATAATTGGTGGCCTCACAGGCTGTGGATAGTTTTTCAACAAATGAGTATTATTGATACAAAAAAACAGTTAAATGAAATAAACTAGTTAGTATAATTCTTATAAATCTGATAGTCAACCACCAGGTCATGAAATATTTCCTTTAAAATATATTGTTGTCAGGGATGAAGTGTTTGAGAATTCATTGCACTAGGCTGAAGCATTTTATGGGGTGGGGTGGCCAGTTCCCTATCCTGTTGCATTTCCTTCCCTAATAATAAACCAGATACCCATATTTTTCTTTCTAGTTTTTCTTCTTGTCCCTTTTCACTTAAGCCAGAGGTTAGAGCCGCCACGGCAGTTGGCCTCTTTTATCAAGTTTTAGTCAAAACACTGTTGCATATTTTTGCAGTGGTGGTTTCTGTAGTAATTTGTATTACTCGATGAAGTTATTAGCCTAATGCACAACTTTCTGTAGTCATCTTTTATGGCATGCATGGAGGTGCATTGATCCTATTCTTTCCTTCCCAGTAAACGATTCACTTGGAATAGGTACCCATTAACAACTGGGTTGACTGGAGTGTGCCAATAATGAGGATCAGTACCTTTGCTGTGAGAAGTGAATGTTTAACATAACATGAAGAAACAATTCTGAAAAAAAAGGTAAATGTTATGGCAGACCCATTGTATTTATACGTAAATTCAAGTTATCAAGGCCTAATAAATAGAATGGTCCTTAATGCTGCCATAGCCAGGGGTGAAATTGATAATGATCTTTCCATTCTAGCTAAATGCTCCTTAGACATGTCCACACAATAGTGTCTGGTACAACTGGCCAGCTCCTGATCTTTAAGGTAATTGTAAAGGTACGTCCCGTTGCAATAATTGCTGTTGGAGATATAGATAACCCTTCATGTACTAAATCACAGCCTATGTAAAGTGGAGTGGCCAGATTCATTCCTTGCTGTTCTTACCTTCCCCAACTCATACATCAGGTACCCATTTACAGTTGGGTCGACTGGAGGAGTTCAAACCCTGGCACGCTGTAATCCCAGTCCAGCAAGCCAGTTCAATGTCGACTAGGCTACACACTTGACTGACTTTTAAGCAGCAACATTTAGTAACAAGAGTGGGGTGAAGTGTGAGACCCTGGTACCCTATAACCACAATGCTCTAGGGAGATGAAATCTGTAAGCCTTTGCTGCTCATTCCTTTATGGGTAGGAAAACTGTGACTTTAAACTAGTAATGACAGCCAAAGTCTAGAGAGAGTTGCAATGAATAAAACAATTTGTCAACATCAAATATTTCTAAAGGCACAATATTATATCTGTTATTATCATAGGAATGAGTCTGTCCTCCTATAAGGTACATCAGCTTGGTGGTAAATTGATGGAGACTCCTTTATTTTAAGATTTAGCTGTGAAAAATGAATTAGCAGCCATAGACCAAGTCAGGTCAGTCTGCCTGGATGCCAGAAGGAGGTAGCTTCTACACCAAAGTCCCATGATCTTAAAATCTGATATAAAAAAAAACAACAAAAAGTCCTATAAGTAAGTCACATCAGGGGGACACCTTAGTAATGAGAAAAAAGGGTAAAATTATCATAATTTTAAAATAAAGCTATTTAACAAACAACTGCGTCTTCATCTTGGAATAAAAGATGAATGACTAAGTAAGTACAAGAAAACCTATTTTAATCATTAGAATATACTCACAGACACATTTTTCACTTCCTGTGGGGTAATATCCAACATTGCACACACATCTGTAAGAGCCAGGAGAATTCTCACAGTGAGTATTGGGCCGACAGCCATTCTTGGTTGAGTCGCTACATTCATCTATATCTTCTGAGCATGTGGTACCATTCCATCCACTAGAACAATTACAAGTACCGTCGGTAGCGGCACATTTCTCTGTAGTGGTCCTATTGCAGGCACATGTATTTGTGCAGTTTGGTCCAAAAGTCCAATAGTCACATGCTGAGGAAGGATAAAGAAAATCTCTTTAATAATTATCCTATCACATTATGCATATTTGTTGACATCCAAGTTGTACCCAAGTTGAAAGAAATGTGCTCACTGTAACCTTCAAAACATGTCATAAAAGACAATTTATGAGGGTTGTGTATGGGGCTAATAACCTCATCATGTAAAATCCTTGCTATTTAAACCACCACTCTAAATGTTCAGATATATGCTTCCTGTAAACAGAACAGCAGTAGCAGCCCTATGCTTCACTTTTGTTGCAAAAGAGTGAATAATCATAAAATTTGTTCCTACTATTCATCATACCATTTGTTTCTACTAAAAGTAAAGTGGAAATTCAGCAGAATAAATTGCTGGTTGGAAATAAAGTTTTTGAAGACTCCATTACACTAAGACGCAGCCTGTGAGAGGTGGGATGGCCAGTGCCCTTAATGTTTTTACTTTCCCTAACTCATGCATCAGGTACCCATTTATAACTGGGTTGACTGGAGAAGCGATCCCTGATTTAAATCACGATCCAGATATTTTTGTCTCTGAACACGATTCGAACTGAGGCATGCTGTTACCACAAAAAATAGCATATTGCTTGCTTTGAACTGAGCTAACGTGCCCCTCTATCATCATCAAATTTTTCCCAACTAAACTTTGTTTCAATTAATAATAATCAAATTTGTTCCAATTAATCAACAGCAAATTTGTTCCTACTAATCATCATCAATTTATTGTTCCAATTAATCTTTATAAAATTTGTTCCTACTAAGGATCATCAAATTTGTTTTTACTAATCATCATCAATTTATTGTTCCAATTAATCATCATCATTATTATTGTCCCAACTGTTCATCATCATCAAATTTCTTCCTACTAATCATTATCAAATTTGTTCCAACTGTTCATCATACTTGATTTTTGCTTCCACAGGAGTATGGGGCTACCACTGACCCCTGTAAAGAAAGTCAGTCACAAAGCATGCACCTACTCTTGCTTGACTGTGGTTTCTTGTTGAACTTTGTTTTAGAACAATCTAACTTAAACACCTTCCCTGACAGTCATAGTAGGATGAGAGCGCCTAAGTAGTGTAATAATTGAAATGTAGGAAGTGATAGTCAAACTGTATAAAGCCTTAGTTAGATCTAGATTGGAGTACTGTGGACAGGTGTGGAGTCCTTAACATAGAGGGGATATAAACATGCTGGAAAGAATACAAAAAAGAGCGACAAAGCTGATAGTGGGATTCCAGAATTACAGTTATGAGGAAAGACTCAGAAAAACCGGCCTAGAGTGTCTAGAAAAGAGAAGAATTCAAGGTGACTTAATTCAGGTTTATAAGATGATCAGAGGAACGGATAAATTAGACTATAACAAGTTTTTCAAAATACAGCCACCCACAAGAACAAGAGGGCAAAGCTACAAATTAACTAAAGAGAGGTCCAGATTAGATATTAGTAAATATTTTTTTAGTTAGAAAGTGGTGAATGCTTAGAATGCTTTGCCACAGGAGGTAGTGGAGGCAAGGACAATTAATGCATTTAAAAATAAATTGTATGCGCATAGCTGAGCGCAGAGCAATGTAATGTAAATGAAACTGGTTGTAATACAGACTCTGCAGCGTCTTTTAAACCAGTATAAAGACGTTAAGTTAGAGAACTTACTTCTCACAGAAAAGGTACTGTGCTCAACCTCCCATAACAGTCATAATTTGGTCAATTAAACTGAAAATGAGTACTTGTCTTACTGTTGGGGAAGAAAAGACAGCAAGAAAGGAAACTGGTCACTCCATCTCATAGAAAGCTGAGATCTAGAATCATGAAACCTTTAACACCTAATCCATGCCAGCAGTGTCTGTTATGAGACTAATCTGATCAATTATAGAAGAATGCAATAGAGGACGATGAAATGTAGGTCAAGCAGGAAGGGATGCCTTAGAGGATACATCAGGAGTGTACGCTGTCAACAATCTACAGGAATCATCCACTTTGCCTTTTGCTGAAATACACTAAGCACCTAAAGATGTGTCAATAGTACAAGGATGTCAGTTATATTTAACACAACTATATTAATCATCATCTGCATGTATCAACAACAAAAACATAAATTTATCTTCACTTTACCTTCACATGTAATTTCATCAATTCCAAGTTTCAACCCAATATTGCATGTACAGAAATAATTTCCATCTGTGTCTGTGCAGTTGCCGTTGATACATGGTTTCCTTTCGCATTCATCTATGTCTATAGATAAAAGAAAAACAGAAACCAGGTATTTTATATGTTACAAACATATTTATGTCTCTCAGAGGCTGTCATAGATGTCAACTGGGACCAGATGAGAACCAATGCACTTGGACCAATTAAACCTGGACTTGGGTCAACTAAACCTACACTTGGTCCAACTGAACCTAGACTTGGACTAGCTAAACCTGGAATTGGATCAACTAAACCTACACTTGGACCAACCTAACCTACACTTGGACCATTTAAACCTGGACTTGGGTCAACTAAACCTACACTTGGGTCAACTAAACCTACACTTGGACCAACTAAACCTACACTTGGACCAAGCAAATCATGAACATGAAAAAAAGACAGCAAGCAAGCAACTCTGACAATTGACAGAAGTTCAAACAAATATTTGTTTATGTTAATTATTTTATATTCATTTCACTGTAGTCCCTTTTTTCTTTTGTGCTAATACAAATTTTGTGAGAACTTGATTAAGGCATTCATAGGAACAAAAGTTGGTATATGGTGTTATAAAATTAGATATAAACATAAAGAAAAAGTATATGATACTTGGGAAAAATGACAAAAAAACTATGTAAGCAGATACAAATAAAAGATCAACTACCGGAACAGGTACAGAGTTTTCTCCTATCTAATTTCATATAAAAACACAGGAAGGCAGCTGTGAAAAAGAAATCAGAAAGAGAATAGGTTTTGGCCAAAATGGTATTCAGCAACATGGAACACATACTGTCATTCAAACAGATAAATTGAAAATGAGAATTGCCAGGTGTTATGTATACTCATCACAACTTTATGGCACAGAAACATGGACACTGAATAACAAATTTGAAAAGAGTATTGAAGCTCTTGAAATACAGAAGATTTGGTTGCTTTTCTTGGAAAGAGAAGAAAACAAATGTGGAGGTATTGAAAAAGTTATGGGTAAAAAGAGAATTAATGGCCAAAATCAAGGTTAGACAGATAAGCTATTTTGGCCATATAACAAGACATATCTCCTTGTTGAAGACCGTACTGGTGGGTAGGGTGGATAAGTCGTTCAAGAGGCAGATAACGTTATAAGTGAGTGAATACTATTGGAAGATGGACTGGAAAAAGCCTGTCAGATTGCACCCTTACGGTAAGAGTACACTGGAGATCCACTTCAGCTGATGACACTTAAACTGAACTCTGAACTTCCCAGATAAGTAACAATTGACACTTCTGCAATTATCTGGCCATTAATCTTTATGGGGTTCATTTGCTTGTTATTTATAATAATTTTCTTTGTTCCGTTCCCACTGATCTGGAATCTCATGATCAAACCTCATCAGTTGTCTCTTTCGACATGCCTGTATGTTTCAGTCTTGCAATTCTTTGTTCCCCTTCAGGTTCTTGTAACACTCCTAAATCTACCATAAGTATTTGTACATATGTATACATATTCTTTTTTCTCGCCAATGGGGTTATATGATCAGCAAGTGCAGTTGGCCTAATTTTTACAAGAAGCCTATGCCAAAGTATTTATGAGCTACTGCAACAAAGATTTTTTATAAAGATAAGGTTGCCAGCCCCATAGACAAACCCTTATGTCAATTATTATAACATGCATAATAAGGTGCAATTGTTCTATTTGTTCCTCTTGAATCCTCATAGGTAAGGCTGGATGTTTGCATTGGGCTTTATATTTGATCTCATCCCACTTTTTTAAAAAACCCACAAAAACAATAAAACAAAAAACTCATCAGCAGAAACGTTACACAACACTATGCATAATTGTCCTGATATTTTATTCCCCGAGTGGTCTGCCGGGGTCCTTGCGTATGACATGGACAAGAAAAGCACCACTGCCTCACAAAGAGCATGTCGTAAGAGGCGACTAACTGTGACATGGCATTACACCAACCATGGTTAGGTGGTTTGTTTAGAGCAGCATAGATGGTGCCTAACAGGCTGCAGGTCTACATTGCTCTAGTGCTTGAGTCTATTAAGATGGACTCCCACATTGGTTAACCACCCTCCGTAAGCGCTCGTCATAACGCAGCAGAGTATTAAGCTGCTCAAGCCTAGCCTGCTACGCAGAAAACCCTTCTCCCGGCTATATCCAACTCATACTGAAGCTGGGACCTGCACAGGGGCATCTGCCCCTGTAGAAGTACAGGTCGACTAAGACTAAGTTTTTATTTCATTTGTGTTTATTTTCTTAATTATTTCCCTAAAAGGGTGGGTACTGTATTGTTTTGCACATAAAGATCCAGTACATCTGACTTCAGCCCACATTTAAAAATTTTGTTTTTCCCTATAGGGTACAGTTTTGCTGTTTTAATAATGGGTTGCTAGTCGTATCAATAATTGTTTCGACTGTCCTGGACATAATCACAAAGAATCATGTTGAAAAGTGTGGTCCTTCATCGAATGGAAAGTAAACAAACAAATAAGCAATTCTGGCCTAAAACTGATTGAGTCCAATCGGACCTGACACTCCTAAAGGTCTTACAGTGTGGCTTGGATCTAATTGCGCCTGACACTCTTGCGAATCTTGTACCTGGCTTGGACCCAATCAGGCCTGGCACACTTGATGGTCCTGCACACTTAAGGGTCTTGCACGTAGCAAGAAGAACCACACATATTTATTTCAAAATCTGGATATATATTGAACTATTCAAGTACACTGTTCCAATTTGACAATGGATTTGTTAAAAACTGATTTAACCTTAAAATATTGATATTTAAAAAAAATAACAAGACTCACTTTTACAAGTAAAGTTATTCGCTTCCAGCTCATATCCAGGCTTGCAGAAGCAAATCTCCTGCCCATTCTGAACATAACATGATTCACTGCAGTTAGCAGCAGTGCCACATGTCTGGGCTGTTAGGTCCCCTGGAATGGAATATGAAAACAGACAAAACTGCATAAATATTTTGCCAATGGAGAGTAGCAATATACAAGTATGTATATTACATTACAGAATAAATTAACATAATTATAAGAAAAAGTCCCTGTCTGTCAAATGAATAAGCGACTTAAGTAATGACTGAAACCAGTAGGCAAGAGTTTCATAGGGACAAGAATATAATTTTTTTTTAAAGTGATAGCCAATATTGTGAGCAAAAGATCTGTGTCAGGGACAAACGACAAAATAGATCAGACAATCCAATGGAAAAGTGGCCGCATAGCAGACACTGTTGTCAAGGATGAAGTATTAGAGATTTCATTGTTCTAGGCTTTATTATTTTGTCAGGTAAAGTGAGTGTTCTATCATCCATTTTTGAGCAGCAAAGGCATGAAGCCTGCTGAAATTTATTGTGAGTAAAGGTTCAATACGGAAATTCATGCCTGCCACTCCAACAAATCTACGAGTGAAGTAGGAAGTTCAGAAATGGTGTGAGTTCTCTGACAGACTTCATGATCAGGTCAGGCACATGAAGTAGTGATACCAGAGTTGATTCCATCAGTTGAATGTATCATGATGAAAAATCGCAGTGACTGTAGATAAAATAGCCATTCTTCTAGACATCAATAAAGGTTCAGCACACACATCATCCATGGTGTGACCCAGTTAAGTGTCTGCAAGGTGGATGTCACGACATCTGACTCGTGATTTGAAACAATGTTGTGTCGATGCCTGCCAAGAACTTTTGCCGCACTTTAAAGGTGAAGGTTTCTAAACAAGAATTGTTACTGGAGAGGAAACCTAAGTTCACTTATACCAGCAGGAACTCAAGAAAGAGATTAAAGAATGACACCATCCCTCCTTACCAAAACCAAAGATGTTTCATGCACAGTCATCTGCAGGGAAGGCTGTGCTGTTTGTATTTTGTGATCCCATGCATACACCGACGGTTCTGTAACAAACACTACACAGAACGGAGGGGCAGGAGCATTCCTGAACCTACCAAATGGCAGAAAAATAACACTGTCATTCGCTACTGGTAAGTACACAAGCAATTTCAGAGCAGAGGCAGAGGCACTGAGGGCGGCAGTGGAAGAAATGGTAACACACAGTGAAAATGAGAGCCATATAGTCCTGCTGACAGATGCTCTCGAAGTAGTCACAGCGCTAAAAAGCCAGAAAAACACTGAGCTTAATGACTTAAGAGCAGCACTCTGCAAACTGTGCCAGCAGTCCGCACCAAAAAGGGTAGTGGTACAGTGGGTTCCGTCACACTGCAACATCCAAGGCAACGAGGAGGCAGACAGACTGGCAAAAGAAGGTGCAAGGCTACCACAAACAGATACCAGTATGACGTACGAAGAGTCAAAACGGCTTATCAAAGCCAGGTACATGTCCAAATGGGAAACCGAACATACTGGTTACACCAAAAACGATGCCTATTACCAGTTGAACCGAAGAGAGCAGGTCGTTGTCTTCAGACTTCGCACTGGCCACAACAGACTGAGGTACCACCTCTTCAACAAATTGAAGATAGGGTGTACCGACGAATGCCCGTGCGGTACTGGTAAAATGACCACTGAACATCTGCTGCAGAACTGCCCGACATACGAGGATCAGAGAGAGCACATGTGGCCATTGCCAGTGGAACTGCAAGACAAGCTCTATGGTAGTGGCGAGAGTCTCAGGATGACCGCCGCTTTTTTCGAGAAAATAATGGTTACTGTCTGACTGTGTACGCAGAAGAAGAAGAAGAAGTATTTTGTGATGAGCCAGAAGTGCTATCTTACAGCACTACATGCCCAGAGGGAACATTGTCACCAGTGCCACCTAATGAATGCTTTTTAGGAATCATCTCCAACCAAAAATTAAAACCAATAAATTCTCAATACTAACAGAGTGCAAACGTTGTCAAAATGACTGATGGTGTTACAGATGGTTTTGAAATCACTATCAGCATGAGACAATGGTATGTTGTTTACCACTACACATCAGAGACTAGACAAATTGAGACATCTGAAGCAGAACAGAACTCAACACATGAATTACTCTTTGCAGATGATCAGTGTTTGCTGTACGACAATGAATATAAACTGCAAGACCACATGAACGCGCTTGCAACTACATGTGCTAAATACAATATGCATCTGTTGTGACTTATCAGCTGCCACCACTGCTTAGGCACCTGAGCATTAGTTTGACAACAAAGCAACATCTGATAAACAGTATATTTATGTCGACTCTGTGCTACCAGTGCCAAACATGGCCTCTGTCCAGGGCGTGTGAAAGCAGAATTTTGTATAAGTGAAATTAAGTGTTTGCGGAAGGTCATATATGTTACCATGGGAGACAAAAGCAGGAAAGATGACATTCGAAGTAAGGTTGGTATTACGTTTTGTGCTGAATACATTTCCATGCAGAAAATAAATTGGTTTAGTCATCTCATGAGAAGGAACTCTCATCAACTTCCACTGATGGGTTACAAGGTACAACCATGGTACATCTTGCTACAGGGTAAGGGGTCGGTCGCAAGGCAGGTGGATAGATGATAAGAGTGACTGTGCAGTGACATGGGCTGACATTGACCGACGCAACACACTTGGTACAGGATTAAGCTCCACACGACACTAAACGACAACAAGTGGAAAGAAAACTAATTAACTAACATAGACACAGGTGGCAGTATGGTTTAGGTACTGCTCTTGTGATAAGGAAGTGCAGGCTCTAACCCTGGTAAAATCTAGGTTTTCTTCTATTGGGAGCAAGCAAAAAAATAAATAGTCAGCAGACGGACAGAGCCTGCAATCTTAATTCCTTACCTTTATAATTCTCCTCATCATATACCAGGAATAAGAATATGTTTGAATTTGTTTATTAAACAACTTCCTCTACCCTACCAAGAGAGATTCAGTGACCTAGGGGTTGTGAGCTCAGTTTGTAATCTCAATGTCCCAGAATCACATTGTGCTCAATATTTTTGCATGGTGTGACCGCTTCATTCAGCTGACCCAGCTGTAAATAAGTACCTAAGAATTCAGGTGAACATTTCTGAGCCACCACAGGAACTATGGCTACTTTTTCTCGCCCCACTTGTACATAACACGTAAATAACAATTTTGCATTTACTCACGGTAACAGGTATGTCTAGTTGTGGTGTTGAGTATATAACCCTCATAGCATTCGCATGTAAAGCCACCTTGTGTGTTTCTGCACGTCTGATCACAGTTGTTTAAATCAGGTTTAACACACTCATCAATGTCTGTGAAGAAAATGTAAATGGTTTTTAAATAAAATAAATGTTCGGTCCTCGATAAAAACAATAATTGATTCAAATCTTGGTCCTTATTTGTAGAAATTCTATACAAGGCTTAAAATTAAAATCTTTAAAATGCGATAGAAATTCGAAACACCCTGTCATTATCATATAAGTTGGCAGGATCGCTGCTAAGGACTTAAAGAGTGTTCTGTTCATTTAAAGATGGCATTCACACTAGTGACATGTACCAGAGAGTAGCATCATTTGGTTATCAGTTCTTCTGAGCAGCAAAAGGGCAAAGCCTATCGAAATGCATTGGCAATTGAGTCCAGTATGGTGATACATGTCTGCCACTTCAGCAAGTGTAGTAAAATGTTCCAAAATGGTGCGAGTTCTGTGACAGACTGCTTTTAACGGGGTCAGGCACAAAGTAATGACACCAGAGTCGATTTCAACAGTTGAACACATAATGACGAAAAATTGCTGAGTGACTCAATGAAATAGCAGCACTTCTGGACATCAGTCAAGGTTCAGTACATCACGTTATCCATGATGTGTCCCAGTTCCACAAAGTGCCTGCAAAAGATGGGTACC
Organism: Ariolimax columbianus; assembly: GCA_036924085.1. Taxonomy (NCBI): domain Eukaryota; kingdom Metazoa; phylum Mollusca; class Gastropoda; order Stylommatophora; family Arionidae; genus Ariolimax; species Ariolimax columbianus. The sequence goes on from JAVGWX010000002.1 coordinate 125,386,075, forward strand.
ATGGCAAGTGACTCCAGAACTGAAACAAGGGCATTGTACATGAGTACGGGAAACAAAATGACTTTTTCTCTAGAGGAATTCATGTACTTTGTAAGGTCTTGGAGACCTGTTGACCTCAGTAAAGAAAATGTAAAAAAATGTGCCATGTTTTCATAATAAATTTTAAAGAAAAAACATTTTTGCATGTTTTTCAAAAAACATGTTTTTCTTCAGTGCAAACTATAATATTTTGTAAAGCTTAAAAATTTGTAGAATTGCTTTGTTTGTGTAGCAGTATATAAAAATAGTATGAAAAACTACATTAATTTTCACTTGACTTAATCACTCCTTTTCTACCCAGGGAGTGTAGAGGTCTTTGTATATACTTGCAATCGAGTGTACAGACAAACGGATGATTGGATTGTTGTTTTTACATTATAGAAGGGCTGCCTCTTTTTGGTCTTCATGCATACCACTATTGTGCAGAAATTTCTTTTTAATTATTGCCAGTATAATGGCTAACAACTTGATATTTTTTATTTTCAACAGCTAACTAATTATTTTACATGTACACAGGATCTCCAAGATTTTTAACCATCACCAATAGGACTAGACATTGGTCTCACCACCCCTAAGACCAGTGAACACCCCACCATTCTATACTCTCATTTGTTTCTACGGCCACCTCACATACATCAATATGCAGACTGAATATGATAACTGTACCTCAGGCCCAACAATCAGTTACAGGGACTTGTGTAAATCTGCTGTCCTGACAATGCTGGGAGTTAAAGTAATAATAGAAACAATATGCTGGCTTTCAAAGTAGTAAAAGTGAAGAAATTGATTTTAAAAATAGGTAGTCTCATGGGAGACTTAAGGTGAGGAATGAAATGCTAGAGACTTCAGCATACTAAGCCACAGCTTGTTTAAGGTGGGGTAGCCTGTACCCTTTCTTGCTGCCTATCGGTACCTATTTACAGCTAGGTTGACTGGTGCATGCCAGTGGTGGGTGTTGAGCCCCCCCCCCCCCCCCCCCCCCCAGTTTAAGTTGAGACATTAGATATTGATATGGGAGTCATATTGAAATCAAAATTGAAATCAATTAGTAATGTCTTAGCCGATGACACTGCAATAGATCAATCAGCAAAAAGGAGACTACAAAAGTTTGAAATCCTGAGAAAATGGATCATGAGTTTGTAAAGTCAGTGAGATAACAGAACCACCAGCACCCATAACTTTTACCATCTATATTGAAAGAAAAAGAGTACCTATTGCTGTACCCATAATGTCATGATGATTTTGTTGAACATCCTAACTGACAGGTGCCATAGAAACAATGTTATTTAAAAAGAACCTTGCAACAAAATATAATATAATATAATAAGATGGGCGATGTAAAATGGAAATTAAGAATAGAATAGCGCTAGTCAAACCTGTTTTCACCAACATAAGTCATATATTGACATCTAAAGAAGTCACTCACAAATTAAAAATTCTCACAAATTAGAAGTTGGGGCAATCAGGTGTCATGTATACTCACTTTTACTGTATGACATAGAAATATGAAAAATTAATAAACAATTGGAGAAGAACATTGATTCTTTAGAAATGTAGATAAATATATGAATTGGGTGCATCTCCTTCCTAGAAATAAAAGAAAACAAGTAAATCTTGGAGAAAATAGAGATGAAAGAGTTTGAGAACAAAATCAAAGTCTGATAGTTAAGATGTTTTGGTCACATAAAAAGACAACGCCATACTGAAAACAATATTAGAAAGAAAGGTGGTGGGCAAACATGCCAGAGGTAAATAACACTTTAAGTAGGAGGATAAAATCAGGAGATTGACAGATAAAGTCTGGTGGATTGTATCGTCAAGACAAAAGACACATGATGTTGAGATCCATTATAGTGGACTTTCACTGTGGAGAATGCACACCTAATCAGAATTGTAACAAAAACCAGAACCTACCATCACACCTATTCCCATTAACTATGAATCCTTCTGCGCATGAACATGTGTAACTGCCAATTGTGTTGTTACATGTGTATTCACATAGCTCCTCTTGACACTCATCTATGTCTGCAAAAAGTTATAGTAAAATGAAAAATAGCTATGACTATTCTGTGTGAATATTAGCATGATAAATTCAGATTTATAATAACACAAATTGTTGATGAACTTTCCTAGACTTTTACTTTTAATTTCTTTCCTTCTCTGTACCAGATAGTGGAATGCTCATGTTTTCATCAGTTGCTTTGTGTCTTCATATAGAGTGCTGATAATGGTTGATTCTCTTCCATGTGTTTGGTAGCAGAATGTTAATGTTTTCTTCAGCTGTTTCCCTACAAAGTGTTGGTGATGGCAAGAACAGTAAGAACAGATAATTGGCAAGGTGGTATTTTACTTCCGTCCCCTTGTCTGTTGCGGTGCTTATGTATGTAGTCTTTTAGTGTGTTAACAGCTGCCTACCGCAAACAATGATGTGAAAACATCAGATAAACATAGTCATTTGGGACTTTATATGACAGTACAGTTGAATCTAAATGTGACAAACTTTACCATACATGGGGCACAAATAGATGGCCCCAGTAATAGGGCTGTCTTGGATTCTCTCCTTTTCAGCATCTCACATTTTTTGCACCACATCAATGTTTTCCATGTGTGTGATGACAGAGTGCCATGCTGAGGGGTCTGGAGCAAGCAGCTCCCAGGAAGTAACATAACTGACTAAACTGCTCAGAGATACTTTAAGAGTGGGTGTACTATTTCTTCTGTCCCTCTGACAAGTGCTTGCTAGTCCAAACGCATGTACAACAGCTTGTTAGGGAGGCATTTACCAATGTGTAGGTGTTTCTTGAGGGTTACATATTTTATTCTCAATCTAAAAATTGTGCTCTGGTCTCTTTGGTCTAAGTTTTTAATGCAATCTCTGAGGCTGGGTTGGAATATGGGCCCATACATAACTCTTTCATACCATCCTGTAGTATTTGGGTTGGTGGTATGTCAGTATATTGTGTGCTTCTTTCTCAGCAGCTATAGTCATATTGAAACAATAAAGATGATGGTAGTATATATTGTGAAGTTCATATTGATTGCAATAAAAATGATGTAGCAGTGATGACAACATTGATGGTAGGAAAATCAGTAATTGAAGATGATGGTAATTATTATAATTCATGACATCCTGATATTTAAACAGGCAGATGTATGCCTGCTGCCAGGTAGCTGAAGGCTATCTGCGGTAGATTCTATTTGCAATTTTACTTCCTGTGGCTCACTATTATGATAATAATGGCTGTAATAATGATGGTCCTGTACATTCAGGAATGAAAACAATTATTCAGACTGAGAAATGTCAGCTGAAGGCTCATATACCTTCTGTTAGATAAATTACAAATTGGACAGTTAGACATCTGTCCATGTGGGATTGTAAACAAACAGCATAACATGTTTTTAAAGTTTGTCAGTTCCACAAATAAAGCTAGAGTCACAGCTTGAGTCTCTCCTCCAGCCCATTTGAAAGAATTCTTCTTCTACTTTACAAAAGCATGGTATTTGCTCTTTTATTCCTGTATTCAAATTATATTTGTTATATTTTCTAGAGTTTTCTGTCAGACTGTAAAGGCTTCTCTAAAGTCACTAGGTTTTTGGTCTGTATGAATGGAGGTGTGGGCCAAACAAATGTTTGAAGAGTCTTCTACAGTGGAGGGGGCAGTCAAAGAGTAATCAGGGTCAGTTAAAACATACTGATCAAGACTCCATTTAAGGCTGTGTCACAGCAGTCTGGCCATTGAGGTGGGGATTATTGCTGCAATTTCCATAGCAGTGAGTTTACTGTGGTGCCTAGCATTGCACTATAGCCAGGATGACCCCACCCTAACTTCTGAAGTACGTCTTGAGATGTAAGAAGAGCCACTGTAAAATGCTACCAACGAAGCATCATCAAGAACGAATTTAACTCAGCCTAAGTAACTTTGAACAACAAGCCTGGATGGGTAAGACCCCACTGTTTGCCATCTCTTACAGGCTTTCAGTTTGGCAGTGGACCTATTCTGATCTCTGTCACACACAGATCCCTCCGGGAAATCACTCAGGCAAGCAAAAAGTAATAAGTAAGGAAATATAGCAATGAAAACAATCGCACAAGCAGTTAAACACAAATCATACCTATGCACATAGTTTGGTTGCTGTCAAACTGGAAGCCAGTCTTACACTGACAGATATATGACCCAAATGTGTTGAAACAGATCGAAAAACCAGAGCACATAGTTTTATTCAAGGAGCACTCGTCCTTATCTTCATGACAGGTAACGCCAGCCCAACCAATATTACACACACATCCAGTAATTGAGTTGCACTGCGATGAGCCAACAGGGTCACAGGCACACTCATTATCGCAGTTAGGACCCCAATGGTAGTTATCGCAAGCTGTAGTGGGATAAAGAGAAAAGTTACAAAATGTTACACAATATTTAGTTCTCATCTCATCTCATTCTTCTTCTTCAACTGTGTTCGTTCTGAATCTCCCACTACCAAGCCATGAACAGGGCTTAGCAAGTAGCAGAATGTAGTCCAGAGAACGGAATGCATTGTGTCGCTAGTTTACAGCTTAACTGCAATATTTGCACCTATCAGTAACCAACACATCCATCTATGGCGGCATTTCATCTCATATCATCTGTCCACATATGTTGCTAGACATTGTGGAATGGTGCAACATTCTTTTGTGTGCCACCAGTGCGGCAATTGTTATTTTCAATTTCTTTTGTGTTTCTTTAACACAGTCATTCCAACCTTTTCTGATCTTCCTCTTGCGCTAAAGACCTGCAGTCTGATGTTTCAGGTTCTAGCAACTAAAAGATTTGGAAGTATTCTTGTAAAATCTTTAAATCATTTGATTCTCTCTTTGTTCATGCTTGGTGTTGTTTCAACTTTCTGTTGCATTTTTTTCTTTTTGCTTGGTACAAGAGCAAGTCAGTAAGTAGATTACAAACTGATATAGGATAGTTAAAAAATGTAGTTGGTAGTTTCTAAAGGTGTTATTAGGTGGCAGTAATGTCCAACTCTGTGATTACTGTAGGTAGCAAACGCTAGGTGTCTCAAGCACATGCGCAGGTGAGATACAAAATGACATCAATGCTCACTGAGCGCACAATCAAAGAACAGTCTGCTGTTGTGTATTTTTGAGGGCAAAAAGACTTTCTGCAACAGATATTTATAAGGATATACTTCCTGTTTTTATGGTGAGAAATTTTTTGTAATGTAAAGAGTGCATAACTGGGTCAATACATTTTCTCAAAGAGCCTAACAAATTGCGGATGAAGTCTGACTTGGTTGCCCTGTTCAGATGCAACAAAAGCACCTGTTGGGGGGGATGATTTTAGTGGACAGGTGAGTAATGATAGATAGTGCAGAAACTGCTATAGGATATTCACATGGTTTAGTCTACAGCAGAATGCATAACTGATTGAATTATCTAAAAGTGTGCTCAGAGTGAGTACTCAGAGAAGTGACTGATGAACATAAAATTAACCAAATGGGCTTGTCCTTGCTGCATTTCTGTTACTATGCAAATTAAGAAGAATACATACTGAACAGGATTGTTACTGGAAAAATATAAAATGGAAATCAGGAAAAAAATAGGGATCACAAAATCTGTTTTCATCAATATGAGTTATTTATTGACATGCAAAACAAGTCATCACAAATTCAAAACAAAAACATTTTTAATGTATTAACGTATCACCTTATTAAAGTTAAGTAAAAAACAAAGGATTGGGGAAGAGAATTTACACCTTTGAAATGTTGATAAACAGAAGAATAAGGCGCATTTTATAGAAACAAAACAAAAACAAATTAATAAGTCTTGGAGAGAAACTAAAGTGCAATGAGAACTAATGAACAAAATTATAAGTCTAACAGTTAAGATATTTTGGTCACATAAAAAGACATAACACCTTGCTGAAAATAATAACTTAACTTAATGTCTTTATACTGGTTTAAAAGACTACTACAGAGTCTGTATACAACCAGTTTCTTGAAGGGTGGTTTAACTGATGTGCAAGTCCATCTTAATAGACTCAAACACTAAAGCTAAGTAGACCCGCAGCCAGTAAGGCGTCATCTATAGCTGCTCTTAACAAGCCACCTGGGGAAAGGTAAATAACGAGTAGATTTTGAACTTGCATTTTGTCTGGGCAGCTGCTGTTAAGCCTACTCATTTTGATTTCCAACTGCCAAGGAATTTTTAATGTGCTCGACACTGAACGCTGAGTCCAATCTCATTACCAGAGATCAGGGAAATTTTTACCAGAAGGTACACTTGAAAAAATCCCGGCCTCCGCTGTGATTCGAAACCGTGACTAACGGCATCTGAGGCAGACATTTTACCTCGAGACCATACAGTTGCTAAAAAGTTAAACAAAACATTTGATAATATTTACCTTTGCAGCTTCTCTTGTCATTCAAAAGTTGACTTCCATCTGGACATGAACAATTGTAGGAGCCTTCCGTGTTCACACAATTGTCCATGCATTTGTGAGTGTTTAGTGAGCACTCATTTATGTCTGAAATGTGAGAAAGTATATGAATAATAAAATGTGCAGTAAATGAAAATGATTCAACTTAATTTTATTGTACTGGTTTAGAAGGCTCTTCAGGGTTTGTGAGCCATGTCACTTAACCACTAGCCCACGCCAACACCTGTTTGTCAATAATCAAAGAAAACATTGTAATGCATTTAGACAAGTTTAATCTAATCAGAAAAAGTCAGCATGAGTTTACTAAAGGGGATCATGCTTAACAAATCCATTAGAATTCATGGAGGAGGTTACTAAAATAATAGAAAAAGGGGAGCCAGTGGATGTTATTTATCTTGATTTTGCTAAGCCTTTTGATAGAGTACTTCATCAAAGATTATTTTGAAAGTTGAAATCACATGGAATAGGTGGGGTAGTTGCCAAATGGATTGAAAATTAGTTACCCAGAAGAAGGGAGAGAGTGGGCATAAATAAGGAGTACTCTGAGTGGTGTGAAATAAAGAGTGGAGTGTCACAGGGCTCAGTTTTGAGACCAATTCTGTTCTTAATGTATATAAACAATTTGGACATTAATATCTGATCCATAATTGCAAAATTTGCTGATGACACAAAACTATGCAGGAGTGTCTCATCTAAAGTAGAAGTGGATATATTGAGGTAGAATTTAGATAAAATTCGAGAATGGTCTGCGAGCTGACAAATGGAAATTAATATTGAAAAATGTACAGTCATCCACATGGGTAGATCAAATATGGAACATAATTACAAAATTGGTGAGAACAATAATAGAATGATAGAAAAGGAAAGGAATCTAGGGGTTATAATAGATCATACAGGTAAAGTGAGTGAGCAAGTTCAGGTAGCAGTGAAAAAGGCAAATGCAATCTTAGGCATGATAAAAAGAAATATTAACTATAGGAGCAAGGAAGTGATAGTCAAACTAAATAAAGCATTAGTTAGACCTAGATTTGAGTACTGTGTACAGGTGTGGAGTCCTTATCATAGAGGGGATCTAAACATGCTGGAAAGGAAACAAAAACGAGCGACAAATTAAATTAAAATGTAAACTAATGTAAATTAAACTGGTTGTATACAGGCTCTGCAGATTCTCCTAAACCAGCATAAAGACGTTAAGTTAAGTTAAAACCAGTTTATTCCAGTCTACCTAAATTAAAAATAACCGTGTGCATCCAATCTATTTTTGAATGCCTTAACTGACACTGCCTCTACTATATCGCGTGGCTATGCATTTCAAGCAATGATCACTCTTTGACTAAACAAATATTTTCTAATATCTAAGTTGATTCAGCCTGCTGCTATCTTTTGTGAGTGAAATCTCATGATTTATAATGTGTTAGGTATGATAAAAAGAAATATTAAACATAGCAGCAAGGAAGTGATTGTCAATCTGTATAAAACATTAGTTAGACCTAGATTTGAGTACTGTGTACAGGTGTGGATTTCTTATCGTAGAGGAGATATAAACATGCTGGAAAGGAAATTAAAAAAAGTGACAAAACTGATATTTAAGTTCTAGAATTACAGTTATGAGGAAAGACTCAGAAAAACCAACCTACAGTGTCTAGAAAAGAAAAGAACTCAGGGTGACAATCGAGGTTTATAAGATAATAAATGGTAAGAATTAATTAGACTATAACAAGTTTTCAAAGTTCAGCCACCTAAAAATTAACTAAATTAAAGTCCAGATACTAGAAAATATTTTTTAGTCAGTCATGAATGCGTAGAATGCATTGCCACAGGAAATAGTGGAGGTAGGTCAATTAATGCATTCAAGAATAGATTGAATGAGCATAGTAGTTAGATCAAGTGAAGTAAAAGACTTTAAAGTGTCTTTTAAACCAGTATAAAGATGTCATGTTAAGTTAAGGGAGCTTGTAATTTCTTGTCCCAGATAAATGTGTACAAACATATTCGAGGAGATAATTTTCTAGCTGCTGTTCCCCTTGTGGGAAAAAAGTGTTCAGTATGTATCAGGATTTCTTGCTTTTCATTTTAAAGCCAACTGCCTTGCTTGCTTTGTTGAGCTCACTCAGGCATTTCTCAGTCTCTCTAACACTTAAGTAGGTGGGCATTTCTTCGTCTATGTTGATGCCTTTATCTTCCCAATTTAGTTTTTACAAGGGCCACTACAAAACGTCTTGGGGATGTTGTATCGCCCTATCGAATCAATGGTGATCACATAAATAAATGAATGAATAATTCATTTTCTGAAGGACGAGATGAATTTAGCCAAGTGGTTTCTTCTGAGCCATTTTTATTTTGTCCAGTCCTTGATAAAGACTTTAATTAGTTTATGTCAGTCCTTGTCTGTTTTATGTTGCTATGCAAACATGTTTTAAACCTTTTTGTGTTATTCATCACCAATTTTATTGCAGTTATTTCCAATATTTTTTGCACAGAGCATTCATTGATAACAGCTGTCTATAAACAGTACAGAATAAGTAAACAAAATGTATATATTTTGATATCTGAATAACAGCACAAGATGGCAGCTGCTGTGTGAAAAATTTCAGCTATCATTCACAAGGGCTTCATCTTGTGCCAGTTGTGCACATTTGTTAAGTATCCTCTGTTTGTGTTGGACCTTTATCGCACGTTGAAAAAGATGAATTAAGTGTTTCCACTTTAAATACAAGCATTCTAACTCATACTACTTATTAGATACATGCTTATGTATTGCAGCTTTCGTGCACTCATTACTGAATTTAAGATATCAAGCCAATCAGTGCTTGCAATTTAATTGGGATGAAATTCAGTGTGTGCACGTCACTCTCTGTGATAAGTAGGAAATACTTCATAAAGTCCAGTAAGACAACTTTCCTGACAGTAACCCCTCTGACATTAAACAAATTTGGTCTATCAGATGAACTAGGAACAGTCAGATACTAGAGATGCAACCCTAAACATATATGTTCTGAAGACGGATGCACTCTACACTTGGGCACATAACACAGTGAAACTCAACCCGTTTTACAAAGGCAATATTTAAAAATGAGTTTCTTAGAGCCATTGACATGGATGTCTGATGGTGAATTAGGAAGAAGAGGAGGACAATCTTATACTGTTTAAGACAAACAATAGCACAGAGAGTGTTCTCACCATTGCATGTTTTGTTGTCATTTCCAAGAATGTAGCCTTCCGCACAGTAGCATACAGGTATGAAAGCTTCTGAATTACAAGCATAACCACAACTAATATTTAAGTCTCTGCATGGCTCGATATCTGAAAATATCAAGTTCAATTTTTTAAATAAAAGTTTTTATTTACACCACATACAATATACAATTTGTGTATAGGAATAATTTCCATTCAATACTTTGTTTTTCTATAATGTATTGAGTAGTTATAAGATCTGTGTATGATCTTCCCTGGCAAAATCCTGCTTGTTTCTCCCTGAGCTTTTTGTTTACTTCTGTTTTTAATCTGTCCAAATTGTTTCTGTTGAATATCTTACCTGACACTGATAGCAATGAAATTCCCCTATACGTAATATATATGAAATTCCCCCATTCCTTCCTTCAAATCTGTCAGGTCTAACTTCTAAGACAGTTTAATCAGATGTCCTTTTTTTTCCATTTTGTGGAGACTCTCTCCTCCTCCTATATCTTCTTGAATAATCCTTACAATATATTGGTGGCTTTATCTTTATCTGACATTATAGCTTCTGCTGCTATTCCATCTGATCCTGCCCCATTTAGATATTTTAAATATGGCCCTTTGGATCTCTATCTTACTTGGTGGGTTACAGTTAAAGTCAGGGTCTCATCTGCTAGTAGGATGTTTGGAGTTCTTTGTGATGGAGGTCTGTTTAGACTTCCTTTGAAATACTCAACCCATCGTTTCTGCTGTTCTTTCAATTGTGTCAATATCTTGCAGCCTCTATCTTTGATTGGCTTGTATGTGTATTTATAGATTTGCCATTTTATTTGCTGATGAGTAGAGATCTTTCATATTTCTTCTATCTGCTGCCTTTTCTGCATCCTGTGCAAATTTGTCAACGTATTCTCTTTTTTTTTATTATACATGTCTTGAACTATTTGTCTGTAACAGTCAGTATAATTACTCTATGTTTCTGTTTTGTTGATTTGGGTTCAACAATTGATGAGTATAGCTTTCTTCTTTTTCTTTTCTTCTATTTTATGTAATGTCTCTGTTGTGATTTATTCCTTATGTTGGGGTCCCATAAATCCTACAGTTTCTTTTCATATCTTATTCCACATCTCTTAAGACTGTTCTCACAAACTATTAATGTATATTTCCTTGTTTACATATAGCTCTTTTAATACTTGGTATCTGTTATATAAGAATATATTGGACAGAAACAGCTGGACAGTCCAGTAAGACATATTTCTATGAAGAGATGACTCTGACAACAACTGCTGCCTTGCAGGTAGGCTATGGACAGCTAAAGAATAGGGTAGCAGAAGTAAACAAATTCACGCTGAAGATAGAATCATTACGTTCTTCGATGCAGAACGCTGTGCAAAGCAACCGGCTTCATAACGATAGACACATCCAGAAATATATTAAAGCCATTGATGCAGACGTCTGAAGGTAAACAAGGTTAGTAGTAGTGGTATTTAAAAATATACATGATAAAATTAAATGAAACAATTAACATTATTAGAATACCTTTAACACAATCTTTCCTGTTAACTGCGAGAATGTAGCCTAAATTGCAACGACAATTGAAACTCCCTTCCATGTTGTCACAGGCGTGTTCACACCCAGATATGCCCAAAGCACATTCATCTATATCTGGAAAAGAAAAATAATGTTAGTAAATGTTGTCACATTTTGTGATAATAGCACAATTACTATCGTCTGACAAGACAAAAAGAGCCAATGATTGATTGATTGATTGATTGTTACCACATTGACAGCTATATATTTGGCACCATCAAAGTTCAAACAACAAACTGTCATAAACTGAAATCGTTTTAAATTTTCTCTTTCCCATTTTATTTATCATTTTTCTTTACAGTGTTAAATCAAACAAAAGCACTTTGCAGCTAATACAATCTGTCTGTTCATATCTACCACTGATATTGGGGAGTGTAGACTAATGTCAGAGTCAGGTGAAGCATGCTGATCAAGACCCCATCTCAAATTCATGTGGGTCTCCCTGGAAACAGGTTGTGTCATAGCAGTCTGGTCAATGGTGAGGATCGACATTGTAATTTGCTGCAAAAAAAGACCACATGGCAGACCGCCCCACTAGATGGCAAGATTCGCTCGAGCTGCACAACACTCGTGATCCTAAAACAAATAAGTTCACTGGACAACCTGTGCCCTAGACAGAATCGGCTGGAAGCCAAGCTGAGACCAGCACAAAACCCCCAAAAATAGCACTGCTCAAACCAAGCCCGCAAAGCAGAGAAATGCACCCAGCTACTACCAACTCGCACAAGAGTTGGGACTTGCACAAGAGCTAATGCCCTTAAGATAGATGCACCTGTCGACTAAGACTAAGACGCGACAGGTGAATGGTTGAGAAGTCTAAGAGATTCAAATCAGCAAAGGTGGCTGACAAAACACAAAAGTCAAGTGCCATTACTAATGGATGAAAATTTTGGTAGTACCATCTCTCCTACAATTGGAAAGGTTGAAGTGTTCAGCTGAGAGTCAGCTGGAGGTTAAGAGATTTGGTCCCAAAAGAGATAATTAATATCTCAGTCAGTCTGTGGGTGGTGCTGATTGCCTCAAAGTCTCAGCGGATCTCTTTCTGGAAGGTTGACATATACAATCAGCGAAAGTCGTGTTGGGAATGGCAACTTCATTTGGATTTTTAAAAATGTGCAAATAAAAACCTTGCTTCAAAAAATGGATCAAGGATTCCTTATAAGCTAGATAAGGTCAATACAAATGTAATGTTAAAGCCTCTACCTATTGGATTGAGGATATTATTACTATTAATACTTTTAATATTTTGTAGCTGGACTATTTTTAAGGGGTAAATATATTTTTTGTTTGTACAATAGTCAATAGTCAGAATTACAATTTCCATTATTCATCCATGTTGACCTTATAGTTTAAAAAAATGTTTAGTTTAAAATGTAAAATTGAATAACTTTGAACTAAATCCTGGAAGGTTGACACAGACAATCAGCGAAAGTCGTGTTGGGAATGGCAACTTCATTTGGATTTTAAAAAATGTGCAAATAAAAACCTTGCTACAAAAATGGATCAAGGATTTCTTATCAGCCAGATAAGGTAAATACAAATGTAATGTTAAAGCCTCTACCTATTGGATTGAGGATATTATTACTATTAATACTTTTAGTATTTTGTAGCTGGACTATTTTTAAGGGGTAAATATATTTTTTGTTTGTACAATAGTCAATAGTCAGAATTACAATTTCCATTATTCATCCATGTTGACCTTATAGTTTAAAAAAATGTATAGTTTAAAATGTAAAATTGAATAACTTTAAACTAAATCCTAAAAATAAAGGTTACAATAATATAAGTTTAGCTACTTGTGCTGAGTTGAGCTAACTCTTGATGTTTCTTTGGTAACGGATTACAGTGGCTCTTCTCACATCCTGAGACTAACTTGAAAAGGTGGACAGTGGCCCTTCTGGCTGTAGTACGATGTGACGTTCCTCAGTAAGCTCACCTCTATAGGGATTACATTAGCAATCCCCATCTTATTGGTAGACTGTTGTGACACAGCATGTTTGCAGGATCATGAAGGAGGACGTGAGGTGGGGACTTGATCAGTATGTTTCACCTGCCACTGATTACTCTACACTTCTATAAGCTTAGGATAAATGCTCCACATTTTTGGCAAAGAATTATGGCAAACAGTATTAAAAACACATTTGAATGTTTAGTAAAAGATTTAAATCTTTCTTTTGTGAGCACATGCTCTTTTCAACCACAGACAATATTTTCAGTTATATCAGAGACAGTGGGAGTGAGTAAGTGTGTGTGAGATATATAGAAATCCATAAGAAAATTATCTTCATCCAGACCAAGACTTTTTAACAGCACTAAAAAGAAACAACATTTCCCATAGTCACAAAAAGAACTTCAGTCTAAACAAACCACAGATGCAGCAATTAATGTTTTTTACAAGTTTACCTATCTCCTAGCAAAAAGCAATACTAATAGTAAAACAAGCCCAAATAATATATATCAACATCGATGGACAGACCATAGAAGAAGTGCAAAGGTTTTCCTATTTGATGTCATCTGTAAAGTTGAAATCAGAACTAGTATAGCAACAGCAAAAAAGACATTCTGTGAGAAACAAGAACTTCTAACATCAAGTAACATCATTATTAAGCTGCACAAAAGAACAATCATCACACATATCTGAAACATGGACTCTAAACAAAATGAATGAAAATACTGTATACATTTTTTTCATGTGGTCCTATCGCACAATGCAAAGAGCAGCCTGAAAAGAAAGACTGTCAAATGAGGAAGTGCTTTACGATATAGGGACACATAGACAACTAATAAAAAGTACACAAACAAGGTAGAATGTCTTGGCTCACTCCCAGTATGAGTCACTGAGGCCTACTATTGAAAATACTAGAAGACAAAATTCAGGGAAAAATAAGAAGAGGATGTCCAAAAAACAAATACATCACAGAGACATGTAACAACATTGGGGTGCAGACTTATACTGAGCTAAAGAGATCTACCAAGAACAGAGGCCTGATATGATCAGACGACTTTAAAACCAGCCTTTGGACTGACTAACCTGATGATGATGGGAAAAGTATGCTTCTTTTAACCATAGTGACATGTTTTTTGTTTGTTATATAAGGATGATATACGCATACTGCTGTTTGCTAAGATTTTAACCTCCATCTTGCCAAGGTTAGGTTTCTCAACCAAAGACATTGTATCTTTGGTTATATCAGAGCTTTTGAGCTGTTGAAAAAATATTTGGCTTCAAATTTAAAACTCTTATGTTGCACACAAATGCATTTCACCAATAAAAAGGTTTCAATTCTAACCAACCACCATACTGTAGGAGAAAGGGATGTCTGTAGATTTTGCAACAATTTACTTAAAAAATGTAATAAATAATACAAAACAGGTTTTGTCACATGAGCAAACTGAAATAAAACATTGCAGGGTATAATGCAAGAGATAATTGCTTGTTTTAATTGAAGAAAAAAATTGTTTGAGCACAAATTGAAAAAAAAATGTACATTTACATATTGGTTGTGGTAAGCTTAAGCTTATTCCATTCTTTGTGTTTTTTCAATATAAAGTAAACAAAGCGATCAATGTTGCTGTACCTCACAATGGTGATGGTAGGAAATTCCCAGTAACAAGAACACACACAATGGAAACAACAGAGCTGCACCCTCTCCAGGCCTAGTAAGTCAAATGAGTTTGGAAGGAAAAGCCACAGAAGACATAGGATGGTACCTTCTAAAGGCTGGACAGTTGGATTTTAAGAAAAGGATAGATTTTGGCTACCTGGCATCAGGCATTGATCTGCTTGATTCAAACCAGAATTCTAGTGAACAAAATTATAAGCTGTACCTTGACAATAATTGTCGACATAATTGTAACCACTTGTACATGAACAAGCAAAGGATCCTGTGTTGTCTATACAAGTCTGTGAGCAGTTGTGTGCTGCTGGGTCAGCACACTCATCTATATCTGCAAGGAAAAGAACAGAAGTATTATCATTCATGCATCAACTACAAGCAACATATAGCATTTCTTTTACTTATTCTTGTCTCATCTCACACTCGGTACAAATGATAAGGTGACCCCTACAGTGATAACAAGAGATGAAGTAACTGAAGTGGGGAAGATGCTAAAAAAGGGGAAAGCTGTGAGTGTGGATAATATTCCAGCAGAGCTCCTATAAGTGGAAGGTGAAGTAATAACATACATCTGTAACAGAATTTGGTGGACAGGAGAGTGGCCAACCATCTGAACAAAATCAGTGGTTTTACCACTGCCTCAATCAGAGAACCTGAAGATGTGTCAGAACTATAGAACAATTAGATTCATAGTCATCCTAGCAAAGTTCTCTTAAGAATAATCCTCAACAGATTAAAACCACAGGCAAAGAATATCATTGCGAAAGAGCAAGCAGGGTTTCGAGCGGGAAGAAGCACCACTGAGCAGATATTTAATCTGCGGATATTGAATTATAAATACTTATACTTAGAGTATCAACAACACATATATCATGTCTTCATCGATTTCAAAAAGGCGTTCGACAGAGTATGGCATGCCCATACGGAGGGACATTTTGGTATGGTCAGAATAGGTGACAAAACGATTACAAACCTATGATTTGCAGATAATACAGATGGTCTTGCAGGCATAGAAAAGGAACTCCAAGAAATGATTAATAGATTGGACAGAGTGGCACAGAGCATTGGCATGGAGATAAATGCAGAGAAAACAAAACTGATGACTACTAACACGGAAGGGCTTACATAAAAGCAAATGGTCAGGAACTAAAGTTGTACACCGGTTCAAATATCTGGGATCACTGATCAGTGATGAGGGCTCGCAGCCTGAGATAGTTGCCAGAATAGCACAGACAACAGCGGCGTTTACGTGTTTGAAACCCATATGACAGGATAAGCGCCTCAGCATAAAAGTTAGACATATGTGCTCATTGGTGCTCTCAATATTTTTGTATGCCTGTGAGACTTGGACCATTACTGCGAATATCCAGTGTAGAATACATGCAATGGAAATGAGGTGCTTTAGAAGACTCTTAAATGTTACATATAAGGATCCTGTCACAAACGTAGACATACGATGAAGAGTGGAAAATGCAATTGGGCCTTTTGATGATCTGTTCACAGCTATCAAAAGGCAAAAGATGGCTTGGTATGGGCACGTCACGAGGTCCAGTGGAATTATAAAGTCAATGCTGCAAAGTTCCATTCCAGGAAAGAGAGGATGAGGTCATCCAAGGAAGAGATAGGCAGATAACATTACTGAGTGGTCAAACCTTTGTCTTGGTGAGGCACGACTGATGGCAGCGGACAGAGAGAGATGATGTTGGATTGTGAGAGTGTCTTCAAATGTGCCCCAACAATCTGATAAGTTACGGAATGAACTGAGCTGAATTGAACAGCTTGCCCCTTTACTGGAAGAATGTATCAAAGAAATTACAATGGAGGTTTACATTTACTCAGCATTTGGCTAGATAAAATTAGAGAGCATCAGTCCAACTGAATGTCAAATGTAAATTTTGACATACATATGTATATACCAGAGGCATATAGTTTTTCTGAGTTAATACTGGGGCCCTTTACTGGGGAGGAAAGAATAGGCACTGTACCTCCATGCATGTCATAAAAAGCTACTAAAGAAAGTTGTTCATGAGGTTAGCAGCCTTATCATTTAATACACATTGCTACAGAAATCATCACTGCAAAAACACACAATGTGCTTTCGTGCAGTCTTCCTAAAGTCAACTGAAACAATTTGTTAGAACACAAATTAAAACAAAACAATTACATTTACAAACTCGTTGTAGTAAGCTTATTCTATGCTCAATGAAAAAAGAAGTGTCAAGTATGAACAAAAAGAAATAAATTAAAACTTTTGTTACAATGATGGACAAGACAGGTCTATTCCTTTCTGAATCAACATCACTGCACATTGGGCAGAACCATATGTGCCCAATTTCTTTCAATAAATAGAAAAGGCTGTAGAAACTGATGGCTCCAATAGTTTGCTCGCTAGACACATTCCTACATTATCCTCTCAGATGTCCCTCCTTACTCGATACATATCCGATTTAAACGTTCTACAGGTTGGACATTCCTGGTTAATAAGTTGTAGTGTCTTTAAAAAATGCAGGCATTGATCGACTTCGAAATATCAGTCTTTTTCAAACTCAATGTCCATTGTACAGGTGTCATTGAAGTCAAGATGTAAGCTCTTTCACATTGACAAATCTATCTAGCAAATCTAACCAGTTATGACGTCAACATTTCTTTGAACTGTTTCTATCTTAATCATAACAGATGTTAGCGAGTTAGCTCAGTTCATAGCGAGCAATTCACTATTTTCTGTGGTAACAGCATGTTTCAGTTCAAATCGTGTCCGTGGACTAAAAAAAATCGGGGTCATAATTTTAATTGGGGACCACTTCTCCAGTCAACCCAGTTGTAAATTGGTACCTGACACATGAGTTAAGAAAAGTAAAAACAGCAAGAAAGGGCACAAAAAACGCATACATTTTAAAATTTGTACAAATGAAAAAGTATACACGTTTATAGATACACACAAATACAAATGAATAAAATACACGAATCAATGAGTAAATACATGAATACATATCAATACATGTTATTATATATTGAGAGACACACACATGCACACACACACATACATACACACACACACATATATATATATATATATATATATATATATATATATATAAACAAAAATATGTAAACATACAGACACACATGCACAAATAAGCATTCAGAAATGAATGTAAAAACAATATGAGAGAGATATAGAGATAAAGGGGGGGGGGGGGGAAGAGAGAGAGTGAAAAAGAGGAATGTATAAGGGAGTCAAAGGTATGAAATGTATTCAAACAATAAGTTCAAGGCCAGTCTCTCTGATTCTCAAGTTCTCTAAAAACAATACCTGTATAGTGTGTCCATGCTTGATGATAGGAAAGTTAGAAAGCAATGCAGTCTATAAATATCTCTGGATTAAACTGGACCTACATTCCATAGTCACAAATGTTTAATGACAAAATGCTTGGCCAGTTGGGGCACTTTTTTTTTAATGTCCAGCTTGTCGCAGGTTTTAACAAATTTCTTTCTTGTAGCAAGACCATTTCAACACCTGGAGGTATGTGGCTCAAAATCTGGGCCGCCTATTACTTCACTTTTTTTTATGTAGTTCAGTTTATATGTTTTATGAGTGCAAATACTTTGTAATCATTGTCACTAACAAACTTACTTTATTTACAACTCACAGACTTGAAGTTTCTCTATTATTTCTTAGAAACTATACCCCCTATTTGATACAGGAATTAATGGATGAATAACCTATTTTCTTAACGATTGAAAGAAAATGGAGAAAAAGAAGTATGAATTTCTAACAAAGGAATTATTGTGTGAAGACATAACAAATGTCCTTACTGAAACAGCTTCCATTACTGTAAGTTTCATTATAGCCAGTAGGACAGACACATGTGAAGGTTCCATTTTCATTTATGCAAAACTGTTCCTTGGGACATGGTCTTATGAGTGTAGTACACTCATCAACGTCATCAGAACAATCAATGCCTTGCCAACCACTTTCACAGATGCAGCCTTTCGCATTGTCACAACTTTCTCCTCGGCCTTTACAGTTGCAGGTTGACAAACATTCAACACCATATTCATTGTCTGAACAAACTATGGATAATTAAAAAAATATGATAGTGTAAAATAAAATTACAACAGTTGTAAATGCACAAACAATTACCATAGATAACAGAAACTGCCATTTGGCTGAAGTACTGACTACATCATTACACTAGGTTTTTTAACCACATAGGAGAGTGACACTAATAGTATTCAGATAATCAATTTATTTAGCCATGTAAACTGTGGTATTCCACCACCATACTACAATAGACTGTCTGTCTGCCATAATGGGGAGGCATAAATATGTGTTTATCACTAACATATTGTTTTGATTTCAGATTTTTAATTGCTTTAGTTTTAAACAATGTCAATACATATATA
Source organism: Ariolimax columbianus (assembly GCA_036924085.1). NCBI lineage: Eukaryota > Metazoa > Mollusca > Gastropoda > Stylommatophora > Arionidae > Ariolimax > Ariolimax columbianus. The sequence goes on from JAVGWX010000002.1 coordinate 125,405,327, forward strand.
TTTTATATAATTTGTCCATTGATGTTGTCCATACACTTCATTCTAATAGTCAAATGTAAGTCCAAAAGGCAAACTATGGATACACTGGATGGCACCTGGGATTTGCAGGATTATTGGATAGCTTTTGGCTACCTGACATCAGACATTGATCTGCCTGATTGAATACCAGGATTTCAGTATCACTAGTCAATAAACAAGGGAGCAAAGAGTAACAGCAGGGTGAGATGAAAAATACTGATAAAGACCCCACCTCCCATCCACGTCATGCTCCTTCGAACATTGTATGTCACAGCAGTATGGTCAACAAGGTGGTGATTAACAATATCATCAATGTGGTGGTAAGCCTATTGAGGAGCCTTGCATTGCACTACAGCCAGGAGGACCCAAATCTGCCTTCTCAAGTATGTCTTGGAATGTTATGTCTTGGAATGTAAGACGAGAAACTATAACTCATCATCAAAGAAACACCATCAAGAGTTAACTTACCAACAATAACAATAAAGACGATGGCAGTGAAAATTATAGATCTACCCTGATCACTCTTAATTGTAATCATTATTTGCTCCTTTCCATAGAGCTGGCATGACCTTTGACTTTTTTGATGTCTTGGATAATGTTTTCTTTTGTATAAAGCTGGCAATATCCATCATTTTTTTTAGTGGCATGGATGTTTTGCTACTCATTTCATCCTGCATTTACATCAAATAGACCTTTCCAAAATTGGTTATCTGAACTTCAGTTGTTTGCCTCTTTTTAATATCTTTTAGTAGAAGAATTATATGTTAGTGCATACTCACTATCACAGGCAAGTAAATCGTCTGACAGAGAATATCCAGGAAAACAAAAGCATTCGTAGCTTCCATCAGTATTAATACATCCTTGAGAACAGAGGTTCTCTTTGCACTCATCAATGTCTGTAAAGGAGAGATATTAGCGTGATATGAAATGAATATCAATACAAGCAATGTTCGGATAATGGTGACATCATAGACAGTTTTGTCTTGATGATGTACCTTGTGATGTACTTGGATTATTGTGAGGAAGAAGCTACGCTGGTCATCAGTCTCGCTCTCTGGTCCCAAGCTACCTGGACCAGTGGCAAGACATAAGTCAAGATTAGAGGTCAGAGAACATTACATCTACATTTAACTAACAGTACTTATAGCTTGATATATGGGGCTGGGATTTTGATTGGTTGATTTGATTGTATGTTGGTGTTATATTCTTGTTCAGTACATAGAGCAGAAGTGGTCAACCTACAGCTTGCCAACCAATCTAGATTGGTCACCGAGGTTAATTGAAAATTACTACATACTCCAACTCCTGGATTTAAAAAAACAAATGAAAAAAATAACACATGTACAAAAACCAAAAAAAAACACAAAAAAACTACACTTAAAATGTACAACTATTACCACTCTTTGCAGTGAGTCTCAATGGTAGCAAGGCTATGTTTTGGGCTAATACTGGTTTGTTGAACTTTAAATCAAAAACAAAATTGACATGCCTACATTGCATTTTTCACCAAAAAGACCTTTGTGCAAAATTTCATGAACGTAAATGACACTATGGCTATTGTGGTGAAGATAACAAATTTGATCAGAGGAGGACACAGGTCTCTCTCTAACTCACAGGAGGTTCATTGCATTTTTAGAAGAAGTGGATTCTGTCTAGTGTTCTACTACTTCAAACTGAGGTGAGATGGCTTAGTGGAGGAAAATGTTTAATAAGATTTTGTAAGTGAATGATGAAATGTTTCTTCCTGCAAGACAACTTAACACATTCAATCAATATTGGCATTTCTCACAATATATGTATTGAATTTGCAGTTACAATGAAAAAGGCAAACAGTTTTTAAAATGATGTGTTATGTTAATGGCTTCTAACAAGAAACTGAATATATTTTAAGATGTCTTTGCAAAAGAATGACTGGTTTAATTTTCCTTGTAAACAGCTGTCTGAGGAAGATAGTGTTAAATGTAAAATGTTGACAGATGACATTGAACAGTTGATTTTTGAGATTGATCATCTATTTAAAAATGTTTTTTTGTTGAGATATTTTGTCTGCAAATGGAACTTTTCAATAACCCATTCAAGTGCATGGTGGAGTGTCAGGTAGCAGAACTACAATTACAGCTATGTGAACTCCAAAGTGACCCATCCTTCAACACAACAGAAGCAACGAGCTGATTTGTGGAAATTACTACAAAAAGGAAGTTACCCACTTATGAGACAATGGGCTCTAAAAGTGCGCTCTTTATTTGGTAGTATATATATTTGTTAGACATTTTCTACCATGAAGCCTATCGAATCTAAGTTCAGAAACAGATTATCTGACTCTTTTGCATTATCCCATATTTTCAGAATTGCTACTTTGCAAATGGAAGAATACTTCAAATTCCTGCTGAAAAGTTTGACATGCCCCACTATTCACATTGAAACAACATATGAAGTTATTTTTAGAGGGATCATGATGCTGAGCAGCGCATGAGCGGCAGTGGGCAGCAACCCATAGCTGACTGCTAGTGTCAGGGCCAGTGAACCAGAGTTGCCAAGACCCTGCTACACCTCCACGTGGTAATCCTGGATAACAGGCTGCAGCAAGGCAGACTGGCTAAGGAGAAGGCATCGAAGAGAGAATGCTAGCCCGGTACTAAAAAAATGCTTGCTGAAGTTGGATGTGTTGGACCGAAAGGTGCAAATATCGCAGTCAAGTTGTAAACTACGACACAATGCAACCTGTTATCTGGACTACATTCTGGTACTTAAGCCCTTTCAGGGTTTGGTAGCGGGAGATTGAGAACGAACGAAGCCAAGCCAAGCCAAGTTATTTTTAAAATAAATAATTAAATGTCTTATTACAAATTAAGAAATAAATTTAAACAATACAAACTTTATTTATTTAATAATAAATCTCAAAACATAATTTTAAAGGATATAATGGTCTGCCCCCCTGCTTTTACCATTTACTATAATCTGGCCATCATATATTTTTGATTGTAGAAGACCACAAAAATGAGCTGACCACTAACAAATTCCAAGAACTGCACAGAGAGCAGCATAAAGAAGTGACTGAGGAATCTTCTTCTTCAGGGGAGGAAATTAGTAAAGGAACATTTCCACTACAGATATTAAAGAGAAAACACAGAGCCTAGTGGAAAAATTGCATCTTAACATTGCAATAATAAACAGCAGCATTAAGCTGTTCAATGATAATGCTGTTGACCATTTTAGAAAAAATTTGAAACATCATAAACAGCAGGCAAGCTTGGACAGGATTTTAAGTAAAACAAAAAAGTAATTTAAATTTATTTCACGTATAAATATTGTTTTTTATAATTTTTATGTAAAATATTATGCATTAAGTATTAAATAAACAATCTGGGGGTCTGGAATGGATAAGTTCAGCTTACATTATTTCTTTGGGAAAAACTTGATTTTGTATCCATATAAACTGCACATCAAACAGCCTCTTGGAATGAATTGTAGACGAAAAATGAGGTTCTACTGTGTGTGTGTGTATATATATATATATATATATATATATATATATATATATATATATATATATATGTATATATATATGCACACAAAAAAACAATAAAATACACACATATGCTCGCACGCACACTTGCAGTCAATAGGTAATAATGGCTATTAAAAAAAAAAAAAGCTAAATGGGATTCAAACTTGAAAATCATTTATTATTGCACTTGCATTGCCTCTTATGTCTCAACATAATTTTCACCAACATTGATACACTTACACTTCAGTGCACAAGGACAAGCCAAATCCATTCATGTTGTTAGTCAGTTAGTTCTCTGGGTACCCATCATGAGTATTCCAGAAATCCAATCGATCATGATGTATACATTGTCACAGTCAGGCCAGTACTTCAATACGGCATGACAGCCTGGACCACAGCATCAAAAACAAACACGGAACGCCTAACCAAAATTCAAAATTCAGGCTTAAGGATAATAACAGGAGGAATGAAGACTACATCAATCCAGAAAATGGAAACATATACAAATATAAGACCCCTAAATACTAGACGAGAGGAAAGAGTGCTGACACATAGTGAAAAGATGCTACGCATGCCTGATCATCCCATACATATCAAACTAAAACACTCAGTTAAAAATAGGCTAAAGAAAACCAGCTTCATTCATATATCAAACCACCTACACCAAAAATATGGAGAACTAATTCCCAACCAACCTACAGAAATAGAAATGACTATTAACTATGAAGAGCCAAGCTGCAACATAAACAACATCGAAATAAGTACAGAGATCCCAGGAATAAGAAGAAAAGACCAACACAGTATCCACGAGCTGAAAATTTGAGCACAAACAATGATTGTGGAGAAATATAATACCAAGGAATGGACACAGGCTTAGCAGATGGGGCAGGCCGACACAGGGAAGGAGGCATATTCATAAGACACAAAATAGGAAATATAACAGAAGAGGCCCTCCCAACAGGAAAGTTGTCCACAAACCTTAGAACAGAATCGATGGCCTTCCTGCGAGCACTGAGAATAATTCAAACAGAAAGGCAACCTCCAACAAAAATAGCTGTATTCACGGACTGCAGAGAACTATTAGAGACAATACAAAAATCAAACAGCGAACCACTGTTATCAGAGATCAGAGCAGAACTGGAAAAACTCCAGAGATCCTCAACAAAAGCGCTCCAGTGGATACCCTTCCATTGCGGAATCACGGGAAACGAGAGAGCTGATGCTCTGGCAAAAGATGGCAGCAAAAAGGCACAATTTAATCACCGAGTACCATACAGAGAAATCAAGAACATGATCAGAAATCAGTATATACACCAATGGAGAGAAAACAGAAACATAAGCAGTACACCAGACCCAATTCACTATCTCAAAAGAAATCAACAAACTAACTTATTTTGCCTGAAAACTGGACACTGCAGACTACTAGAACATCTATACCGACTGAAGATCTTACACACAGATGAGTGCCCATGTGGAACAGGATGCCAGAACCCTGACCATATTCTACAAGAATGCCCAATCTTTAGGAAAATGAGATGCCAGACCTTGGCCAGAGGGTGCGGAGCTGAGACAAAAGCTGTGGGGCAGCCGCTCTGACCTGGTGAAGACTACAGACTTCATCATGGCGACTGGCCTGCAGATATAGCATGACCAGAAGATCCTGAACGCAAAGAAGAAGAAGGTACCACGTAACGACACTTTTAGAAACCACAAACTATGATAGACAGTCATTAAGTAAAAGCAATTTTATAATAAAATGCATTGAACAGTATGTACAATAGAAAATCTTATTTTAGGACACAAAATGGTTCTTAAACAGTACCTCGCTGGCCAGACTGCTGTGCCACAGACTGTTTCCAGGAGCAAATATGTAAGGTGTGGTATGATCAGTACACTTTCTCTAACCATGATTATTCTTTGCATCCCCAAAAAGTGTAAATAATTCATTTTCTATTGGACCAGAACAAGAAACACAAGCAAACATACCCTAGTATAACCTATATATTTCTTATAATTATGGTAGAATGTCTCCTAAAAAGCAGACAAAATTTGATATACACGGAGTAAACAAATAAAACTAGATATTCTGCTAATAAAAAACATATGAATATTAGTTTTAGACTCCCTTTTTAAATTAACGCAAAATTTTAATGATTTTTTGTCTTCTTTTTGCTCAACTCAAAGTGTAGGGTTATAGCTACTGCAGCTGGCCCCTTTACAGGATGCATGTATCAAAATACTTATGTGCACTCTTACATTATTGGTTTTGGTAGCAATTCCTTTTACATAATTTTTCTAGCACCTATTCTTTCCTCTCTATGTACCTTGACAGGGAAACAAAATATTAAATGATTGCAAATGATTTTTGGAAAAAACCCAGAATACATACCTTCACATGTGAAACCATCAGCTGCCAGCTGTAGACCAACTTTACAGAAACATTGTGCTGCCCCAGAGACATTCTGACATCCATATGAGCAATTATTTGTCAAATTCTGGCATGGGTCTGTTTAAGAATACAAATGTGCAACATGAATACATTTATGTGAATAGTATAAGAGGCCAAAGATGCAACAGTGGATCAACTGACAGCAGCCAGCCAATCATAGCTGACTGATTGTATCATGGTTAGCAAACCACAGCTGACCAAGACCTTATTCTGCCTTCTAAGCGGCAGTAATGGAAACATGCTGCATTAGTGTAGTCTGGTAGTAATAGACTAGGGATAAACCAAACTCGATACCCCAAAAAGGCCAGCTGAAATCAGATGTGTTGGGCCAAAAGATGCAGATATTGCAGCCTCAAACCATGATACATCACAATGTGCTTTTCAGAATCAACGCCGTAGATTAAGAATAGTATTAACTTAAATATTTAATTTAATTTTTGTGTAAATGTTAACAATTTTTTGTGTGTTTGCTTTATTTCTCTAATCCCCAAGGCGTTGTGCGTTGCACTGTGGTTTTTATTTTGCGCCTGTCGGCCCAGTGCATCCAACTTCAGCATGTATTTTATGTAAGGGTGTGCTTCCTCCTGCATTTTCTAAGGGTTTGCTTCCCTGGGGTAACGGCCGGTGCTGTGATGGGGATCAAACCCAGCACCTTCGGATTGTGAGCCGTGCCACTTAACCACTAGGCCACGCCGTCCCCTCAGCATGTATTTAATACCAACCAGTAGATGTCACTATTTTACTTGTGTAAAGATTGATTGGGCTATGAAGAACTTCAAGAACCACAAAGCAACTGATGAAGATGGAATTGCTGTGAGATGCTTAAGATGGCTGATGGCACAACTATAACGCACTTCTTATCAATCATAAACGAAGTATGGAGGAGAATTCACCACAGTAATGGAAAGATGGTGTGATTGTAAAACTTCTGAAAATGGTAGACCTTTTAGACCCCAACAATTGGGGTGGAGTGATGTTACTATCAGAACCAGGGAAAGTACTTTGAAGCTTGATGATAAGAAGACAGAGAGGCAGTAGATGAACAACTGTGGGAGGAGCAAGCTGGTTTTCGACCACCGTGATCGGGCATTGACCAGATCGTAACCTCAGAATAATTCTAGAAGAGCTCATAGAGATGCAATCACCCCTCACCATCAACTTCATCAATTTTCAAAAGATATTCAATAGTCTACACCGACCATCACTTTGGAACACTCTCATCACCTATGGCTTCCCAACCAAGTTTGCAAGGGTCATGAAAGCACTATACACTAATTAATAGTGCTGTGTACAGCATTTCATTTCATTTTTGCATTCCATTTTTGTTGTTTATATTTTTTGTCTTATCTATTGCTGGGGGTGTCCAAGTTTGACACTAGCATAGTATAGGCATGAAAATTGTGTTGAACAGGGCTCTTTTTGTGCCAATCTTTACATGCTTGTTCTTCAGTATTGTTGACATCTGGCCAAAAGAACAACGACGCTTGAAAATAGATTGAACGCATTTGAAAATAAATGCCTTAAAAGTCTATTAGGCATTGCCTGGAAAGAACTCATGACTACTGATCATATACAATTACACTCCAACCAAAATTATGTTTCTAATGTCATCAGGAAGAAATGTTGGGTATTCACTAGGCACGTGCTGCGGATGAACAAAAATAGACTCCCGTTTCACGCGATTATGTGGAAACCTAGCGGCAAAAGAAAGCGGGGTAGACCCAGAGAGACTCTATTCAGAACTATCACAGTGGAAAGTGCAACCATGAGGCTATGGAACATGCAAGAAATACAGAGAGTGGAAGCGGTCAAACTGGAGAATTTTGAATTCTACTTTATGCGCCATCGTTGGAACTGAAAGACCATAGAAAAAGTGGCTGGAGAAATTCTCAAACTAATACTATTATTCATTCTTTGATTATAACTTTATTGAAATTAAGCTATCACATTAAATTTTTCCGATATTCTCTTTCTGCTGAGAAGGTCCTCCTTTCATACAAATGTTGTTGAAATTGGCTTTGATATGAATCAACAGTCCATTGTGGTATGCAATTTCCTGTAATGATCAGCAAATTGGATGAAACATAAAGTGAGACCTGGGCTGTGACAGCATGCCAAAATGAGAAAAATGTAATAATCTGAGCTTATCTTTCCATTTATATTGTTAAGATTTGCGGGGCGAACACTTTGCTTTCATGCGTCATTAGTGTGGATGTTGTTATTTTTAATTCCTACCTCTGTAGTGTTTCATCAATCCATATTTTCAATATTTCTTTCGTCTTCCTAACTAACCAATTTTTTAAAAAAAAGGTCAAGGTAGCATTAAAGCAGATGCTCTCACCAGAATGAAGAAACTTCATTGTACTAGATCTCTGATTTTTATAATGGTGGGGTGACCCCAGTTCCCTTCCTTGCTGTCTTGCCTTTCCTAACTGTAAATCATGTGCCCAATTATAGGTGGATAAGCTGGAGGAAATAACAATTGCCGTCCCAATCTAATAATAGCTGTCCATCGTTGTCGATGAGGACCGCCAACATCATCCTTGTCACAGATTTCCCTGTTAGGTGTGGGTGCGCATGTGGCTGAACAGGCCAATGCGAGCACGAAAACATCTGCTACATATCGGGCACACGAGGTTTGTAGAAGGGGATGGTGTTCCCGCTGCTCGGGATTTCCGCGTCTCGCGTCTGTTCTGGGCTTTCACAACACGGTCGTCTTCACCGGCAGCTACACCCGATTTGACTGCACTTCTCCAGTCAGATCTGTTTTTCGCAAGACATTCCCAGGTGTCGAAGTCTATCTGGCAACTTTTTAGTGAGTCCTTCAGACCGTCCCAATCAGTAAAGGAGTAATGCAGGGATGTTTATTATCACTTTACCTATTTTATGCTTATTCTGAAGTGATGATGAAAGAACAAACACTCTAACGATTGTGCCCCACGGATGCCTTAATTGAATATAGAAAAGTTAAATATCTGGAGCTCTTACCGATGTTTTGTTGTTTACTACAGTTGAATCCAAGAACTTTGTCAAGTGTAAATCCTTCATGGCATTTACAATTATAGGATCCAGCTGTGTTTATACAGATTTGATTACAACGGTGTTGGTTCTCTACACATTCATTTATGTCTGAAAAATAATATCATATTCATTTTATATATATATATATATATATGCATATGTGTGTGTGTGTGCATATACATGCATGCATGTATATGTGCATGCGCACGTGTATGTAATTACCCATATTTATATCCCATCTATCTATTTTATCTATCATCTATCTTATCTCTTATCTCATCTATCTAACATCATATCTTATATTATCCTATCTTATCTTAAATCTAGCTGTATGTCTGTCTGCATGCCTGCATGTATGTATACTGTCCAAGAAGTTTCCATAAGACCTCTGAATGTGACAGAAATATGGATAGTATCACTGCCATACTGAGAGTATGTCATAAGAGATAACTAATGTGGACACTAACTTCCTCTACGATAGCAAGCTCTCCAAATCATGAAACTTCACACCTTGTCATTCACATGGCCAAAACCATGTCAAGTGTGGAGTAACTTTCTGGGTTCAAAGGAAACTTTAGAAACTATTAAGACTTTTTTTAAGCTTTGACAGTTTATCATTATTGAAGGCTTGCAGAAGTGACATTGCATTGGCAAAGAATATCAGGTAAAACCATTGCTATTGAAACAATCAATACAAGTTTATGGATACATGCTTTAAGCTTAGTGTAAGTGGATCAGCTATAGTGGTGGCACTATGCTTTGCATGGAGTGAAAAGTGGAAATGATATTTCAGTACTGATGAAATAATATGTAATTTAATGCCTTACGTTGAATGTAAACACTTACTCACCTATACAACGGCCTGAACTTGTACTTCTGTAGCCATGTATACACTTACAAATATGGCTTCCATATGTATTAGTGCATGTAGCATTGGGATCACATGAATGTGTGTTAGTAAAACATTCATCAGTATCTGGAGCAGAAGAGAGAACAAAAAACTAATTTGTAAAAAGTAAACATTTGTTTCCCAATTATAAATTAAATTTACAAATAAATGTCAAACTTATTTGTCTTCATACGATTAAAACCACTCACAAACCTAATACTAACAACCAAAAGAAAAGTTCAAAAGACAAGACAAGGAAGACATGGGAAGGCACCGTCTAAACTCTGACCAGATAGATTTGCAGAATGAAAGAATAGCTTCTGGCTACCTGGCATTACAACTGACAGGCTTGATGGAATAACAATATTCCAGTGTTCTAGCAGGGGACAAAATGTCCTCATTATTCTTCAACGCATTAACTGCTGTTTTGCAAAACGTTCTGTGGTGCAATACGTTATTATTTACTATTCTCCCTCTGAGCAGGTGAGTGCACAAATTAAATTGTAGTGCATTAAATCTTTAACTGAATGAGAATGTATTTTGGTACATTTTTTCAGTCATCTTCTCACTACACTAGTCTTGGTGCTGGAAGTGGCTCTGTATCTCATTAGATACAATTTCTCTGATGCTGCTAGTGAATCCCGGCAGTTCATGTGTTAAAAATAGTTTTGAATAAATGTCATAACCTTTGTTCATAGTATGATTTCAAATCATATTTTTTTTATTTTCATGGGATTGAGAGGAGAAAACGTCATAATTTTTGTTTAATAATAACTTGAAATAAAAAGACAAATTCTATGTTTGTGTCATGATTGTGAATAAACAAAGTCATAAGATTTGGAATCATTCATATATGTTAGTAGCAATATAGACAAAGCAGGAGATACAGACAATGATGTCAGAATAGAAATTCAAATGGCTAAACCAGCATTCATTGAATAGGGAATGATTGGAAATAGAAAATTAACCCAGATAAAAAGAAATTTAGTTCAACACAAAATATAAATCTTTAACTTCAATGTAAAGTCAGTTCATTGGTATGGTCCAAAAACATGGAAACAAAAACAACATCTAAAAAAGTACAGTCTTTCATAAAAAGATACATGCACAGATTAGAGTGATTAAAATGATTTGATTAGAACTCTAATATGGAACTGTTGTAAAAAATGAGACTAACTACAGTGGAAATGGATATAAAGAAATGATACCTGGCATTAGATAGAACACATATTAAAGAAGCCAGCTGATAGCAGTCTCTGTTGTGGAACCTCCCAGGATAAAGAAAATAAGGATGACATGATTAAAACTGGAGGGGATGGTTCACAACAGAAGGACTTGGAGTGTATTTATTTCAGATCTCTCCTGCACAGGGAGCTGAAAAGGTTTTTATTGATTGATGTGCAAAGTATATGTGCACTTATGTCTCCAAGAAACTGGTTGCATACAGACTGCAGAGTCTTCTAAACCAGTATGAAGATGTTGAGTCAAGTTATGCATAAAAGTGTATTTGAATTCATACAACAGCCTAAATAATGATGGTTGCTGCAGTCACAATAAAGATGACCACCACTTAAATGATAACATCATCTATATTTGATGTAGACTATCACTGGCTATACAACACTATCCACTTACCATTACACTTTAAATTGTTGGTATCAAGATTAAAACCTTTTGGGCAATCACTGCATTTGAAAGATTGATTTGTTGATGCTTCCTCAGAAGCCGAGATGTCGGTACACGTTGTACCATGTGGACAAGGTTTATCAATGCACCCATCCTTGTCTTCTTCACAGTCATCACCTGATAGTAAGCACAGTTTGATTAAAATATAATTTACTAAATCTTTAAAAACACAGAATACTGGAAATAACAGTAGAGGAGTGGGTGGCTGAGCTGTTAAGATACCAGCCTTTTTGTTAGAAAAAGAATGCTAGTTCAAACCCTGATAAAATATTTTATTTAATTACTGTATGTGTATAGTTGGCTTTGATAATCATTACAAATACTGATGATCCTACTAGGTGACACCATCCTATAAGATGTGAGCTCCTCTATATATCTTGGCAGCAATATAAACAAAATGGAAGACAGATACATATGTCAGATTGCAGATACAAAGGTGAGGGGTGCTTTCATTGTGCTGGGATACTATGGAAATCAAAAGATGTTATTTAAATCCAACATGAAAATCTTCAACTCCAATGTAAAGTTGGTTCTACTGTATGGCTCTGAATCATAGAGGACCACAAAAGATAACAAAGGTGCAGGCTTTTATAAATGAGTGCCTGTGTAGAATAGAGGGATTTTAATGGTATAATTAGATCCCCAATGTGGAGCTGTGGGTGAGAAAGAGACAAATACCAGTGGAACAGGACATGAAGAGGAGGCGTTGGTGTTGGCTAGATCATACATAAGGAAACCAGTTGATAGCATTACAAAGCAATCTCTGTTCTGGAACCCCAGAGGCAAGAGTTGTAGGCACAGGTCTACTCATCCATGGCGGAGAGCGCATGAGGTAAATATCAAAGAGACTAGGAAGATGTGAATTAAGCTAGCACAGATGATCCATGACAGAAAAACTTAGTGTGTATCTGTTGAAGACCTATGTTTCACAGAGACGATAAAGTTTTTTGGTTGACTAATTGATGTGTTTAATTAAAACTCTTGAATTTTGACCCAAAACATCAGGTGTCTCCAGATTGTTCAGGTGCAGTCACTACCCTAGATTGTTCAGGCATCTGCAGTCACTACCCTAAATTGTTCAGGCGTCTGCAGTCACCATCCTAGAATGTCTGGTCAGATGTACCCACCTCATTTTCAAAATAACAAAAATCTCCTGTTTAAGTTCATTGTAGATGCTGCCAGACCAAGGATTTGCATAGAATTCACACTAGTCGACGACTTACACTTGTGTTCACGGAAACGTATTGCTGTTTTCCATTTGCAATGGCTAATTCATTTGTTTTGTGTTTTCTTCCGTCCGATAATCCTGGAATGGACATTGGCTATATGAATAGCACTACAATTTCACAGGTGTCATATTTCACAGTCTAGTTCACACGGATGAACTTCATGAGATTTGTGTCCTTCGCATTAGCTGAAGACAGTGTCAGCTTATTGTATGAAATTTAGACACAACTATAATGAACAGCCACCAGGAGATAGATGGGCTCTGTCAGGTGTGTAGCGACCCAAGACACAATCTTACTGTTGTATGGTAGGAGCTGGTACTACAAACTGCAATAACAGTGCCTCAACGATTGTCAAGGTTACTAAACTGATGATGATTGTGAGGTATCATTTGTGACTATCATTCAACATTAATGATTTATATATGGGGACTGAGTGGTCTTGAGATAAGATGTTGTTCTTGGGTGCTGGAGGTTGCAGGTTCAAATCACGGTGGAAATCTGGATTTGCACACCCATGGGCAGTGTCACGCATGTTAAAAATCCCACAGCAGTTGGAAATACAAAAAAGTAGGCTCAACAGCCACTGCCCAGGTAAAATTCTAAATTATGCTAATAATCTACCCAATCTATTACAGGATCGTCGCCGGTGCTTTGAACTTCGTGCATTGTGCAGAGACTCTTAAAAAAGTATGGAGAAGAACAGAGCACATGAATTAAACAATGTGCAATGGCATTGATTCTTCAACCAAGCTAAACAAAACAAACCTTAAAGATACATTTATACGAGGGCAGCCCAAAAAGAAACCAAACTTTTAAAACGGCACAGTAACTAAGTGAGGCAACAAACTAGTTACTGCGTATATGTGTGCCAGTGACATTGACCTTCAGATTAATAATAACTGTATCATGCCATGACCGTTAGTTCTTGGTGGACATCTGTTGAAGTGGATACATGAGAAGTGCACTTGGCAATTGAGCGATGAAGGATCTTGAAGAGCAATGTATTTGCGTGAAATTCTGCTTCAAATTAGGTAACACTTTTACTGAATGCTGATAGAGACTATCTGGAAAATGTCATAACATGTGATGAAAGAAGGTTGATAGATAGATATCAAAACAAAAAAGTAGTCATTACAGCAGGTTGGAATGGCATGACTGCAAAAAATAAAAAGAGCATGTCAGAGTCACTCAATGTAAAGGTTCTGTTGATCGTCTTTTTTTAATGAATTTGTTCCACATGCTGAGACAATCAATAAAGAATGTTAGTTGAATGTTATGATGTGTTTGAGAAAGGTATTACGAAGAAAGAGGCATGAAGCATGGACAAACAACACCTGGATGCTGCACCACGACAACACACATTGGACACACGTCATTGCTTATTTGTTACTTTTTGGCAAAGTAGGTGACGACTGTTGTCCCACAGTCACCCGATTCTCCGAATTTAACCTCTGTAGACTGTTTTTGTTACGAAAGTTGAAATCCATCCTTAGAGGTTGCCGATTTCAGACCATAAAAAAGATCAAAGGAAATTCGCTACGAGACATACATGCTATCACAGAAAAGGAGCTTCAGGGCACATTACAAACATATTTTCATATGTTGGCAGTGGTGTATCAACAGTGGGGAGACAAGTTTTAATAAATTGTAAATAAAGAACAAGTTGTTTTTTTTTTTACAAAGTTTTGTTTATTTTCGAACTGCCCTCATATTAGGCGTATTCAAATGATGTCATTTCAGGTGTAAACAGCACATACCAACCATCAAGTTAAAAAAATTTCATTATTCTCTGACTCATAGTTTCCTCAGAAGATCGTTGAAAACATGGCGGGTGGGAGTTAATCAGCGATTCAGTTTCTTACAGCCGAAGAATGTCGACCAGGTGACATTCCTCGCAGAATGAAGGCAGTGTATGGTGACAAAAGAGTATCAAAGACAACAATGAAGAACTGGACAATGATGTTTAAAGAGGGACACGAGTAAACTAAAGATCTTCCGAGGTTAGGCCAGGCACATATTATTGCGTCAGAAGATACCATCGCCAAAATTGATACAGTAATTCGGGTGGATCATCACCTGAGCTTTCATTCACTAGCAGAGGAATTTGCTGTGTCGCTAGGGACAGCTCAAATGGTCGTTAGCAAGAAACTGAAGTATCGGAAGGTGTGTTCACAATGGGTACCTCGGTTGCTGGCCAACCACCATAAGGAAGAACACATGGGATGGAGTTTGAACCACTTGCTGTGATATGAAAAGGAGGGTGATTCGTTTCTTTTGTGCATAGTAGCAGGTGATAAATCGTGGTGTCACCACTTTGAACCGAGCAGAAAAACTGCTAGCATGCAATGGAAACATCCCAGATCACCAAAACCAAAAAAATATTCAAGTCACACATTTCTGCTGGTAAGGGTATGAAGAACTTTTGTTGGTAGATTTTAAAGAACCTAGAGTGAACATCAATGTCATCCACTTCAATGACACACTAGACAAGCTGCAAACAGCAATGAAGAATAAACGACCCGGCATGCTTTCACGTGGTATGATTCTGTTGTACGACAATTGTTCAAAAAGCGTTAGCACAGAAAAGGTAGGAAGTACTGCCACAACCATCCTATAGCCCCGATATGTCTCCTTGTGAATCCCATTTGTTCAAACCCTTAAAAGACTTTCTGTAGGGACAAAGATTAGACTCCGATGCAGACGTCAGGGCCTCGGTATCCAAGTGGATCAACGAGCAACCAACATATTTTTTTTTCTTCACAGCATCCGCCATCTACCCAAGCAGTGGAATGCGTGTCTGAATGCCTATGGCAACTTTTTCTAACTAACCCTGTGGCATGTTTGCTTCATAAAAATTGCTATATTTAATTCTGTCACACCAGATGATGTAACTTTTATATGCTTGTAATAAAGCCACTGGGTCTGGTTTAATTTGAACGCGCCTCATAATTATTTGTTAGGTCATAAAAGATCCACATATTTTACATGAAAAGCACAGGTGGTCCTTTAAGTTGAAGAAATTGTACATACATAATATAAACAAAAGAAAGGAAGGCATACCAGAGTATGGCTTATAACAGTCACAGCTGGCCACAGAGAAGTAGGGGCTGATGGTGTTCCTCGGCACATCAAAGTTGCATGTCCCATTTTGTGAACAACCACTGCATGTTATTATGGCAACCTCTGCTATTTCAGACTGCATGCCCTTAGAATCTTGAGCTACCACTCTAATTAAATAGAAATAAGATACCGACAAGTATGAGTCAGTTTGGCATACTTGGTATAGTATTTTCAATATTTAAATTTTAAAATCTACTATAACCTCTATGGTTATTACCTAAATACATTATTGTAACCACTATGTCCCATACCAACTGGCATATTTCTTCTTCTTCTTCTTCGTACGCTGTCAGACGTCAACTTGTATTTGTTCGAAGAAAGCAGCTGTCATCCTGAGGATGTCGACACTGCCATAGAGCTTGTCTAGTGTTGCCACTGGTGAAGTCCACATGTGCTTTCTCTGATCCTCGTATGTTGAGCAATTTTGCAGCAGATGTTCAGCGGTCATTTTCCCTGTACCACAGGTGCATTCGTCAGTGCCACTTATCTTCAGTTTATTGAATAGGTGGTACCTCAGTCTGTTGTGGCCTGTGCGGAGTCTGAAGACCACGACCTGCTCTCTTCTGTTCAACTGGTAATAGGCATCATTTTTTGTGTAGCTAGTATGTTCTGTTTCCCATTTGGCCATGTATCTTGCCCTAATAAACCTTTTGGACTCTTCGTAGGTCACACTAGAATCTGGTTGTGGTAGTCTTGCACCTTCTTTTGCCAGTCTGTCTGCCTCCTTGATGCCTTGGATGGAACCCACTGTACCACTACTCTTTTTGGTGAGGACTGCTGGCATAGTTGACAGAGTACTGCTCTTAAATCATTAAGTTCAGTATTTTTCTGGCTTTTTAGTACTGTAACTACGGCCAGAGCATCTGTAAACAGGACTATCTGGTTTTCAATGCTTTCGCCTGTCAGCATTGCTTTTACTGCAGCCTTCAGTGCCTCTGCCTCTGCTCTGAAATTGCTTGAGTATTTTTCCAACTGGCATATTTGATAATGCCTCTTCACAATTTTCTGTCCTGAATCATCATCATCACTTATCTGTCACTTCAGATTCCGATTCCAGAAAATAGGTCCAACACTTATTTAGTTTATCTTATCCAGCTTTAAGGGAATCCTGAATGCAGTTGTGCATGAATATATTTATAGTAATGAAGACCGGAAACAGAGTAAAAATGGATGTCAATATCTCATTAATTAAATATAATTGCATTGTTTACATAACTAAAAATAAATGTAAGTAGCATATCCTTTGTAGAAAGTCACTTTTTGCAACCGCCAACCTATTTGGCTGTTACAAGTTTTTTGGCAGATGTGCAGTACAGTAGGTTGCCATTACTTTCCGTATGTGGATAAGCGATCATACTTTGAAAAAAAACCTCTGCCTGCCAAACTGTACATGGCGGGATTTATTAAACTATTAATCTATAACCCATTCGAAGCCAAAGCTTCTCAGAAAATGAATCTTTTCAAGTGACTTCTTTGTATCATCAGAACAGATCAGAGATCAGTTGATATATTCTCACACAAGGTTGACTATAAAAAATCTCAACATCTGTTCTGTTTCTTGCCTTGTGGGACATTAATCTGACATGAGTTTTTTTTCTGTCAATCTCTTGATGTTATCTTTAAACTTATGTTATTCTCCTCTGACACATCTGCCCTTTATTTTACCTTTCAGAAAAGTTTTCAACAAGGTGTTATATCTCTTTATATGGCAGAAATATTAAAACTGTGCAAATTTAATTTCGTTCATTGATACTCTTTGCATCCTTAACTTTCCTAGAACATTTTATTTTGTTCTGTTTTAAAAAATTTCATCAAAGTTGCTCTATATTCTTCTATATATCTACGTATCTAGAACCCAAATTCTCTCTTCTAATTGTTTCATGTCCATATTTCTACATCATACAGTCTTTCTTTTTCGTTCTCTTTTCCTGGCATTAATCTTGAAAAGGACAATTACAGTTAAAGCTATCTGCAACTTTCGACCCAACACATCCAGTTTCAATATAGCATTTTTTATTCCAGGTTTGCCTTCCCACTTTGATGCCTAATCTCTTAGCCAGACTACGTAAGTGCAGTCTGTTTCCTGGGCCGCCGTTTAGATATTAAATACAGTCTTAGCTTTGGTTTGCTGAGTCGCTGGGTGCTGTCATCTCATTCCCTGTTGCATCTTTGGCCTAACATCAAACAGTAAAGGCAGGATACATAACTGCAGATTAATCTTATTTTGAAATTGTGAATTACTTGTTTATATATTAATATATGTCTATGTTGTTGAATGCAGCTGTGGCTATATCTTTCTATATTTTTCTGGCAAAGATGGCGCCATAACTGGCTGCGAGTCTACATTTCTCTACTGTTTTGGATCATTATGGATGCCGCCAGACCATGGATTTGCCTGGAATTCACACTAGTCGACGACTTACACTTGTGTTCACGGAAACGTGGTGTTGTTTTCCGTCGGGACTTGTTATTTCGTTCTTTTTTTGTGATTTCTTCCATCCGTTTATCCTGGTCTGGACACCGGCTGAATGGAACTACGCTTATACCTGTGTCGTATTTCACGGGTTAGTTCTGCCGGTTCACCTTCACGAATTTGGCGTGTGGAAATTTTAGATGCTGCTATGATGAGCTGAATACAGCTGGGGAGAGATGCCAGACTCACTCACATGCTGAGTGTTATCCATACAACCTCTTGTGGTTATCTAAAAGGCACGACAAACTGCGTTAGATGCCATCCCACCTTTCTACCCTGCGGGTTACATGTTTATGGAAAGGCTTCGGTGGTAACCCTGAGGCAAAATCTGCATACTATGCTATCTCCAGTCGTCTCGATGAATGTCTTGCCACTGGCAAAAGGTAGCTTAGGCTCTGTGAGTGAGGTTGACAAAAGGCGCAGTTTCTTTCTCACTTTAATCCAAATCACCGCGCAAGTCACCCATTTCAGCGGACACAGCAAGAGATACGACTGTCCACACGGCTGAACAAAGAGAGTGGTCTTCATCACTTGTGATGGACAACTATTATATATCTTTTCTGATTCTGATTTATGTTTCGTATCTTCCATCTTCATATCATACTAACTTTCAAACATAATACTTACTCGATAGAGACTGGATTAATGTTAGTTGGTATATATGTAGCTGTGAAAATGTTGCTGCTGTTTGTGGAATTGAAACCACTGCCTGGCTCTGATAAAATGATGTATTGAAAGTTGTCATTATCTGGATCTTTGGCAGTCATAGTTAGAGTTGAGAGCTCGTTAACTGTGACATTTATTGTCAGCGTTCCATTTATTAGTGGTGGACTGTTGGCTGAAAAAAGGATGATAATTTAATGAACAGTTATCAATATTTAAAATTTAAAGTATTGTAAAGTAGGTATATATCTCTCAAGATTTTGTTGCTGTGTTGAAACTAGGAACAATAAGTATATATCTCACAAGATTTTGTTGCTTTCCTGATGTAAGGCAAAAGAAGTATGTATATCACAAGATGTTGTTGCTGTGTTGAAACTGGGGGCAGTAAGTAGGCCTATGTCTCTCACAAGATTTTGCTGTTGTGTTGAGACTAGGGACAATAAATATATATCTCACAAGATTTTGTTGCTTTCCTGATGTAAGGCAAAATAAGTATGTATATCACAAGATGTTGTTTCCGTGTTGAAACTGGGGGCAATAAGTATGTCTCTCACAAGATTTTGCTGTTATGTTGAGACTAGGGACAATAAGTATATATATCTCCCAAAACATATATAAAAACATATATAACTTACAAATACTTACACAGGAGGTTGCTTTTGTCCAGGTGCAGTCATTGAATCATTACTTATATATTTTTGTTATCACCTATTGATTTTCACTTCTGCTGCAACTTCTATTTTTATTTTTATTTGGTCTAATTATAACAGTGACCTTAGAAAAATTATATTATTATCAAGCTAACAATATTCAACATTAATTAACTATGCTAAATGATAACAATTTGGACACATTGACAGTTTTCAATTTTTGATAGCAGTGCAGTTTTTTTAAGCTGGATATTGCATTTGTCAAAACATAAATACTTTGCTTCGTAATTCTTTGGTCAATGATTTGTCAAATGATCCGTGACCATCATTCCTGGTGGCATCTTTAAGGGTAGCAACACTGGGTAGTCTGAGGTAATCTTTTGTTCAGTGTTCCAGCTTTAGTTCATGATTTCCATTCCAGTTTCTATGCTGTCCTAGGTTAGCCTTTTTTAGCCTTCCCTCTGGGGTTCATATTGTGGGGTTCATACCCTGATATCAGGTTTTCATTTTATGACATGGTCGATCAAATACCAGCACTGACCGGTTATGATGGTGTGCATGTCTGCTTGGTTGTTCTGGGCAAGCAGTTCTTAGTTGGTGATTGTCTTTGACCAAAAAATGTCATGAATCTTTCATATGGAAAGATAACAATTTGGACATGTCTTTTTTTGTTATTCTCCAGCACTCTTCACCTTACAGAATCACAAACACTTGTATAAAAGATACGTTTTGTAATATATATTTAATTATAATAGATATTGCTCCCAGGAAGTGTTAGAGACTTCAATGACCCAGATTTAAAGATTTCAGCTTTTTTTTGGAGACTGAATGGCCAGTTGCCTTCCTTGCCTTACCTAACAGTCACCTACCGATTTACAGCTGGATAGACTGATGCATGTCAAGACTGTGTATTACGCTTAATACCTTGGTAGTCAGACGTAAGCACTCTCCAATCTCTCTGCTGCTCAGATGCTCATGATGTATATAACAGAAGAAAATTCAGCAATCACAGAAAAATACAGGAATACCTACAGTAGCCATAAGACAATTTTCCGAATGTTATTGTTACTTACAGATCTTTCCTTCATCCTCCTCAAATGATTCTATGGTGTTTTTGCTATGCAATGCAAGCTCCATATTATATGTTGCAAGATAGTCATAGATGCAGGGGATGTTATTATCACCACAAATTCCCTTTGCTGTATCTACATCTGTTTTGTTAGCTTCGTCCAAAAATATTGGTGTAAAGTGCGGGTCAGTGAATGTAGTTGAGTTTTCTCCAGGTGCATAGTTGAAGAGATTCTGATTTGTTACTGCCCCTGTAAGAAATACAATTTTGAACGGTAGAGTCAACATTTGATCTTAATATTGTTACAATGGGGGTAGATGGAGGGCAACAATATGTATGTGCTCAGTTTAGCAATTCATGATGACTCTACTTTTTTTCACCAAGTGAAGCATAAAGTCACCACTACAGCTGATCCCTTTACAGGAAGTCTGTATCTGAGCATTTGCAGTGGCTGTTTCATTAGTAATAATTTTAACTGGTTAACTACCACAAGCCGCTCCCAGCGCCAGAACACTTATTTAGCCGCGGCCATAAGCCGCTGTGAGCGACAATGTTTGTTTCATAGTAAAACAAGTTATAAATTTATAGTTTTCCTTTCCGTTTCGGTACGAGATTTTAATTTACCGAAGGGAAGTTGATTTTTGAATCACATGTGGACCAAATCGGATGTTAAAAATTGTATTCTTGTCATAATGATCATATTTTCAAGCTAGTTACCGAACTGTAAAAAATTGTTTACCATGGCAACAAGCGATAAGGTCCCCAAAAGCACTTGTACGGCTCGTCTAACTATTGAACAGGCTAGAAACTTGTTTCAACAGATAAATAATACATCTAGTGAAGACGAGGTAAGTGAAACAGATGTCGATAATAATGATTCAATTGGTTTTGATGAATACGAAAAAAATAGTACTGACAGCGCAAGTAGTGATAGCGAAGATGGTGCACGTCCTGGACCATCAAAAGTCCCTAAAAAGGCTAAGATGGGTGCTAGATTTACAAATAGTTCAGTAAAAAATGGAGCTCAAGAAAGAGAACAGTGGCACCAAGTAACTGAAGGTGAAACAACAGGCAGTATTCCCTTTGTTCCAACTTGTGAACCAGGTATGCATGCAAAACTAGATGCATCTTCCTCTGAACTAGATTGTTGGTTTGCCTTGATAACACCAGATGTGTTAGATTCATTGGTATCAATGATCAATGAATATGCAGAATTGAAGAAACCCAAACAAGTTTCTTTACAAAAGTCTACACTTGCAAGTTGGAAGCCTATCACTGAATATGAGCTGTTAAAATTTTTGGCCGTGATTATTGCAATAGGTTTAGGTAAAAAAGCATCGGTGAAGGATTATTGGGCACACAAACCACACAGCTACAACCCATGGTACAGTCAGATGTTTCCCAGATTGAGATTTGAAATCATTTACCACACCATGATGCATGTTGGAGATGCTGAATCTGTAGGCAAAGACAAAATAGAGCCATTCTTGAATTCACTTATAGCAAAGTTCCAGGATGCATTTTATCCATTTCAGGATTTGGCCATTGATGAAATGGTAATAGGCTATAATGGACGCTGGAAGCACAAGCAGTACAATGCCTCCAAGCCAAGCAAGTATCACATCAAGACTTTTGGCTTGTGTGATTCTACTACAGGGTATGTCTACTCTGTATTGACATACTTCGGAAAAAACACATCATATCTCCTTGCCAATGACCGTTCAAGTCAGGCCGTGAAGGTGTTTGATTACCTGCTGCAAGGAATTGGAAAAGGCCACCATGTATTTGCGGATAGGTACTACACTGTAGACACTGTGATTACATATCTGTTGAGTAGGGGTATTGATTACACTGGCACACTCAACATCAACAGGAAAAATTTTCTGCTTCAGTTGAAGACCATTTCTCTACAGCTCAGAGAAGCTAGGTGGTACAGAAATAATGATGGATCCCAGATATGTGTTGCTTGGCGAGATAAGAAAGCCAAAAAGCCGTGTATTGTTGTCTCCACCAAGACTACAGTTCAGATGGAGCAGGTTACAACTAGACGAGGCAACACAGTTGAAAAACCCAAAGTAGTGCAGCGATACAACATGTGTATGAATGGATGTGACCATAGCGACCAGATGGTATCATACTATGGCAGTTTCCAAAGAAAACCCAGAAAATGGTGGAAAAAAATATTTTATTGGATCATTGAGGTTTCACAGGTAAATGCTCATATATTATACACGCTCTGTCATGCTGATGAGAAGCCTATGCCCTTGAAAGTCTTCAAAGAAAATTTGATCCATCAGCTGACTGAGAAGGCTGCATCCATCATCCCGCAAGAGGTAGTAACCACAAACAGCAATAAAGTTGGGAGAAAATTAAAAGAAGGAAACAAAATTAAAAGATATGAGGGTGCTGTGCATCTTGTGGATCACTCAGACAAAGACAGGAACGGCATTGTATGCTCAACTCCTGCAAAGAGAGCCCGCACAAATTTTTATTGCATTGGTTGCCCAGAAAAGCCACATCTCCATCCAAAGAACTGTTTTAGAGTGTACCATACACATGATCCTGCAGATGGTGCTCACTAAAGACATTGATGTACTGTAAATAAATTGGAGATATATATTTTTTTTTAAATGTTAATTTTTCCAAAGATATATATTTTTTTCTTCAAATGTTTATTTTTCAAAAAATGTTTAATTTTTTCTGATCTGGCCTACATGTGGTTACATTAGCTATTAGAAGTGTAAATATTATCCAATTTCTGTGTTCTTGGATTTGTTTTTCTTATTGTTGGATATACTTTGTGATAACCACCAAGTAAAAGACATTAAATGTTTTGGACATTCAAAAATTTAAGGTGAGTTGGCACTTTTTTTATAACTTTGTAATGCTTTTCTGTTGTAAATAATGATTTACCATTTACAAATTTCCTACTAAAAAATAACACACAATTGTTTTAGATCTATCTTAGAGAACATTCATTTACCTACAAAATGGTATATCATTCATAAAAATATGTTAATAATTAAGAAAACTGCAGCTAAATTTGTACATACACCTGCAAATGGGAAAATGGGACCTAAATTTAATTCTGCCACAGCCTGTTTTTCAATTCAGTAACTAATCAGTTAAATGATGAGGTTGCTAGCCTCATCCACATCCCTCTTTAATTTCCTTTTATAGCATGCTTGGAAAGTTACAGTGGCCCTTTTCTTTTCAACCTGGGAACCTCTCAAGTGAAATTGTGATACGATTCATTCAATCATTCACCTTTTTGCTTTAATGTGAAGCATAGGTTGTAATTGTTGCTGGTTCCTTTACAGGAAGCCAAAAACTTTGCAATAGCTGCTTCAATAGATATAGTTTTACATCATGAGGTTGCTAGCCCAATGCACAACCCTCTTTAATTTCACTTATGGCATGTTTGGAAGGCTACAGTGGTCTTAGTCTTTTCTTCTGGGTATCCCTTGGGTGAATTTTTATATGATTAGCAAATATTTACAGTTTGCTAAATTTATACATGCAAAAAGGAGTAAAATACAACCATTAAAATGACAATACAGATCATAAAAAGATATTAAGGTTAATATAAATATATATTTTGATTTTTTGGGGTTTAATTTTTGTTTTTTTTGGTGTTTGCCTGATTTCTCTATTCCGTAAGGCGGTGTGCGTTGCACTATTATTTTTTTTTGCGCCTGTCGGCCCAGTGCATTCAACTTTGACACGTATTTTATGTAAGGGTCTTCTTCCTACTGCATTTTCTAAGGGTTTGCTTCCCGAGGTAACGGCCAGTGTTGTGATTAGGGAGCAAACCCAGCACCTTCGGAATGTGAGCCGTGTTACTTAACCACTAGTCCATGCCTTCTCCATGTGTATATATAGAGTTTTTTGGGTTTTATTTCTCCTTGTCACCTTGTTTTTTCACTTATTTGTGTTGCAAGAGCTTCTTTAATGAGTTGATTCTTCAGTGTACATCTCTACTTGGATCAGTCTGCAGCTTTGTTTTCCCAGGATGTCAGACATGTTTCAAACATCACATTTACAAACATCTGTAACCTCAGCTGTGGTCAGCCAACTGTTCTTTTACCATCAGCTCATAGAGGAAAACTTTGGGAATGTGACCATCTTTCATACAACAAACATAATCAAGCCATTGTAGTTGCCGCTGCTTAAGGAGAGTGTGCATGTTTGGGAGACTAGTGCAAGAGTTCACTTCTGTATTTGTCACCCTGTCCTTCCATGCAATTCCAAGAATGGATCGCAGGTGACATAGATTAAAGTGTTAAGCCTGTATTCTTGTTTGGCATAGTGGGTCTAAGTTTTGCTACCATATATGAGGATGCTGCTGACACATGCATTGTAAACCATGGCCTTGGTAATACTTACACGCCATACACATGCATATAGATTTAGCACTTGCCACTCAAGAAATGAATTAAATCACAAAACAGCAGGCATTTGAAACCCACAAGTTTCAAGCAACCCCTTCTCCTATCAGAGGCAGTACAGTGAGGTCTCGTGCACATGCTGCACATGTAAAAGGACATTTGATAGTTCTAAAATAGAGAAGAGCAGACTGTTAGCTGTTGTTCTGACAAAATATTTGAGAAATGATGGAATTCCTACCTAATATACCACCTACCTTTCCCCAGACCTAGTAAGCCTCAGGATATAACATTGTGAAAAAGAAAGAACATACTACTACTAAAGTTGGCTACATGACAGCAGGCATACACCTATCTGCTTGAATACTGGGATTTCAAATATATATGAGAGAACACATCTTGCAGCACAAGTCTGATGCTGTTGTCATCTTCACTTGTAATGGTCAACTATTAGTTTATGTGTGTGTGTGTGTGCATGTATCCATGCATTCTGTTACCTTGATATATATATAGTTTCTTATCGTTATTATGTTGTTGTTGTAATTATTGTTAATACCATTATTAATAGGGAGGCTTGATGCTCCTTAAAGCCCAGAACAAATGTAGGTTAATATATAAAGAGTTTTACTTACATGCCATGCCAAATTCATATATTTCGCGCTCTTTTGACGTATTGGCTAGTTTTGTTCCATTTGGGAATATCATGTCATCTGTATTATCTCCATTGAAATTTCCCAAAAGTCCTTTTCCCATTTTCATATATTTGCGATCAACTTCAAGAGTAAATTCCAAAAGGTTGTTGGCAAGACTTATGAGAATTCCAATGCCTGAAAAATAGAAATATATATTTATAAATTAATAATAATTTTATCATCCCGTCATAGCATAGCTCTTCCTACCTAACTTTCTGTTCCAAATCTTGCTTCTTGGATCCTTGGACAATCCTTTCACAAAAATGTTTCTTTCTATATTTGGTTGTTTTAGCTCAAATGTAGTATATCAGGTGCATTTTGGGTTCTTTATTATTTTTTGGTTAATAATACTTTCATGATAATTCATGGTATTTTCTAGGGTTTTTGTTTTACAAAAGATGATTAAAAAAAATTATATTTTCAATGTCTTAATTTCTGATAATTTCTTTGCAAGAGTTGTTATCTTTGGCTCACATGAATCTTTCAGCTGTTAGGATGACTGTTGTTTCTCTTCTAAGTTACAGAGGTTTAACATTAGCAGAGATTTTGTGGGGGTGGTTTGTAAACCTCATCACACATAAAACAACTACTTTTGAAATGGTCACTGCAAATGCTCAGATACATGTGTCTTGTAGTGGTGGCCTTATGCTTCATTGGGAGCAAAAAGATGAATCATCATTTTCTACCATTTTTGTTTCTTTTCCATAAAATTGTATCTACTGCCACAAAGAGCTCTAATACTCTCATTCTCACAACTTGTCTTAAAGAAAGGAAGTAGTTTGCTTCTTTATAATGTGTGCAATAAATTGCCTCTATGCATAGATCACCTCCAGTATATCCATGTTAGTCTTCTTAGATGACCATCAGGCATTTCCCATGCTTCTGTATAACCACATTTGTGTGAGCTGCAGTGATAAATTTATTTGTTTTACTGACTGTCCATAATTAACTTTCATATGACAGTGTGGGCTCTATAGATCAATTAAGAGGGAGACAAGATTATCAATACTTCGTACTGAAACATACTACCAAAACTCAACACCATGTTTGCATTGTGCACCTGGAAGCTGACTGTGTTATGGCAGCTCAGCTAATGAGGTGAACCATATATGATTCCCACAGTGGTCTACTAAAAAGCCTCACATCACACTACAACCAGAAGGACCTAGGTCTGCTTTCTTAAGTAGACCTCAAAATATATGATTTCAGTGTAATGCACTATCAGAGAAACATCACCAAGGATGAACTCAGTATGAGTAGCTTTGAACATCACTTAAGAATGATCTCACTTACTTCTATTAACAAAGAATTCTCTCATTTGCTTCCATTGGCAAAGAATTCTCTTTCTTATTTCCATTGACAAAGAATTCTCTTACTTCCATTAACGAATAATCTTCTTACATACTTTAATTAACAAATAATGTTCTTTCTTATTTCCATGAATAAAGTATTCTCTTACCATTTTCCACTGACAAATAATTCTTTTACTAACTTCCACTGACTAAGATACTTTGTTTAGAATGCTTTTCATCTTATGGGAAGCTGTTTTTGTTTGAGCTATTCTATACATCATTTATAAATTTCATCTCCTATCTGATGTTGTTAGAGAACCTAGTTTTATACATGTATTAGACTTGTTTGAACAGTATTAAATTTTAACCTAGAGATACCATTTCTTAAAGAGGACAAATCACTTGCATTATATTACTTTTCAAAACTGTTTTTGCTCAACTAGGAGCATAAGACTACATGACTGTGCTGTGACTGCCTGCAAGAAACTACCCCCTGCAATTGATGTTTCTGTAACAATTTATTTTACATGATCAGATTACTAGTGTCAAGTTCAGCCTTGTAAGTTTCATCTAATGCTATTCACGGAAAACCTCTGGATATATCAAACTTACTGACACAGCAATACATGAGACTGTTGGATAGTAAGAGGGAGCCTAAGATCTACATCAGCTGATCCCCGTAGTAGTGAGCAACACAAATGAAACAATGCATAGCACAACCACTTGGAGGACTCCTGTTCACCTTCATCAGCATACTCAGGATGTAAGGCAAGCTACTGCAACCCGCCCCTAACCGTCCTCTTCAGGACGCACATAAGAGTAAACCTCCGACTCATTGTGGGCTTTTACAACAACTACAACCCCAACTGCAAAAATATACCCCATAATTGGCGTAGCACCACCTGAGACCCAAAGAGGTGTCACATCAGAAATCAAAAGAGAGAAACAGGTAAATGATCCAAGGCATCCTACATATGGGCACCAGATGCAGTGTACAACACCAAAATCTAAATGGAGTTTCCTCTGGTCAATAGAGCCCCTACAGATTAGTCTCAGAAAACAATACATAAAAAAAATGGAATAAACTGATGCAGGATGAACTTGCATCTGGACACCATTTGCCCCAGGCTAGATGAAGGTCTCTGAATACACTCTGAACTGGTGCATCCCAATGCAGTAAGAACTTAAAGAGATGGGGATACAGAGAGGATGAGACATGTAACTGTGGAGCACCACAAGACTCAAAACAACTGATGGTCTAATAAAACCTTTTGAGAACATGCAATTTGAATGACATGTTCAGAGGGAGCGGCAAGGCAATCCACATGATAGAACATTGGAAACATAATGGCTAATGTGGTGCCCTGGATACAGAAAATAAGTAATATGCTGGTTCTTGACATAAATTATATAACTAAAATGGAACAACTTAATATTAGTCCACCTCCACCATTCACTTACAAAAAAACATATAAATTTCTCTAAAAGACTTGATGGTGTTTCTCAGAATTCCCTCATCACCATACATGTTATCAGACAAGAAGGTTGAGGGGGGGGGGGGGGGGGGGGGGGGAGGAGGGGGGGGGGAAGCGGCTATGTTGTTAACCAGCTCCTCTCGTAAATCCCAAAGACTTGGAAAGCATGATCCATTATTTGTTAGTCCTATCTGCACATGCAAATCAAATTGCTAAATTGGTAATAGATGTTATCTAAGAATGAAGAGGCTGATTCCAAGTTTGAACATTGTCATTGGATCAATTCATAGTAAAAAAGTGAAAGTTGAGGTAGTGCAGTGGTTAGTGCACAGACTTTCCAGCGATTGGGGTTAGGTCCCCAGTTGGTGCAGGATTATTCCAACTGTAAAAAGGTCTCTGATGCTGACCCAGTCTAAAAAATTGGGTACCAGAATAATCTGAGAAAGTAAAGGTGGCTGACACGATGTTGACCATATCACCCATAGTGTGCCGTTGGTCAAGTAAAAGTGGCTGACGCGATGTTGACCATATCACCCAAAGTGTGCCGTTGGTCAAGTAAAGGTGGCTGACGCGATGTTGACCACATCACCCATAGTGTGCCGTTGGTCAAGTAAAGGTGGCTGACGCGATGTTCACCACATCACCCATAGTGTGCCATTGGTCAAGTAAAGGTGGCTGACGCGATGTTGACCACATCACCCATAGTGTGCCGTTGGTCAAGTAAAGGTGGCTGACGCAATATTGACCATATCACCCATAGTGTGTCGTTGGTCAAAAAAAATATGAACATAATACCATATTCCCAATATGCCACACTGGTGTGTTAAAGGAATCTTTCCTTTTTTTAATGGCAAAGAGTAGTCTGCTTCTTTTATATCAGAATCGAGTTCTCTAAGTCAATCGTCTCTGAAGTTGTTTTTAATAATAATTTTTATTTCTTAATATATTGCCCTGTCTTTAGTCTCTAATAGATTTCCAGGTCCATTATTGGGGAGGAAAGAATAAGTCTACTGCACCTCTATA
This sequence comes from Ariolimax columbianus, assembly GCA_036924085.1. Taxonomy (NCBI): domain Eukaryota; kingdom Metazoa; phylum Mollusca; class Gastropoda; order Stylommatophora; family Arionidae; genus Ariolimax; species Ariolimax columbianus. The sequence continues at coordinate 125,434,969 of JAVGWX010000002.1, forward strand.
CATGTAGTAAAAGGTGACTAAACAGAGTTGTGTGTCGGGATAGCAACTTCATCACGTAAAACAATTTGCTACATAAATCACCACTGCAAAATCATACAAATTGCTTTGGAGCAGGCTTTCTAAAGGAGGTAAATTGTAGTGGTGGCCCTAATACTCTAACAACTGGAGTGAAACAGTAATATTGTAAAAAGATAATCTGGGTTTCACTTCGTTTCAGCCATGAGTAGTCTTTCTGTCGCAACATTTAATTCTATCTTGCAATGAGCAGAAATCCACTGTTTTGTCCCTGTGCTGAAATTATATTAATATTAGTAATTTTTCACAAGACTCTCATAGCTAAAATAAAACTTACTATCTGGTGTTGAGACATGAAGTGACGTATTCACCTTCTGAACATATATTCCATTAACTGTGGCATTGAAAGATTTTGAATCTCGGAAACGCGCTGTAAAATCTTGGTCATTTATGTATATGATCATATCTGCATAGACAAACACATAAAATGGATAGAAATTAATATATTATTAAAAATATTTGTAAGGTCTTTCAAATTTACGCTGCAACTGCAATTTGTAAGTGAAGAACAATGATAATTAAAAAATTTACACATTTCAGTGCCACTATTGAGAGCAAAAAGTAATCAGGGTCAGGTAAAACATACTGATCAAGACTCCATCTTGCATTCTGATTTATGTTCATTGAAACAGACTCGTGTCACAGTAGTCTGGCCAACAAGGTGGGGATCTATACTGTAAACCCTATAGTTATCAGCTTACTGAGGAGCCTTGCACTGCACTACAGTCAAGAGGACTCTGGTCTACTACCTCAAATTAGTCTTTCGATGTAAGAAAAAGTACTGTAATGTACTACCAAAGAAAGATCAAGAGTTCCTCCACCTCTGCACAAGCAGTTTTAAACAACAACAACATAACAACAACATAATAACAACAGTGCAACTATTTTCATATATATTCACTTTTGAATAATTGCTTGTTTTGTTTTTAACTTGGATTACTTTTTTGTTCTTTTTGTTTGTGCCATATTTGTGTGTCCAGTGTTTCGAAACGGCATTTACATGTCAACATATAGACACATATTTGTAACTGCTCTAACGTAGGACTGCATTTAGACAGTCTGTTCTTCTTTTCCCCCCTTCCATTGGTATTACATTTTACTGCTGTCCCTCACATATTCAGTAAACATCAAATTGAATATTGCTATTTTTTTTAGTTGGTCACTGACTGTTCTGTCTAGTGTGCATATTCAGTTCAGTTCATCCCGTAACCCATCAGGTCATTGGGGCACACATGAAGACATGAAAATCCCACACCAGCTCTCTCTGTCTGTCGCCGCCTGACGTATCTTACCGTGACGAAGCCCTGACCACTCAGAGATGTTGTCCCCCCATCTCTTCCTTGGACGTCCTCGCCCTCTCTGTCCCGGTACGGATCCAAAGAGTATCGAGTTGGGAATTCTGTTGGACCTCGCGACGTGCCCGCACCAGGCCATCTTTCGTCTTTTGTTAGTTGTGAACAGATCTTCAAAAGGACCAATAGCGTCTTCAACTCTCTGACGGATGTCTACGTTCGTGACACGATCCTTATATGTAACACTTAGGAGTTTTCTATAGCACCGCATTTCCATTGCACGTATTCTGCCCTGGATATCTGCTGTAATGGTCCAGGTCTCGCAGGCATACAGAAATATTGACAGCACCAAGGAGCGCAGTAGTCTGACTTTTATGCCGAAGGCGAGGCGCTTGTCTCGCCAAATAGGTTGCAGCCTAGTCAGCGCCGCTGTTGTTTGTGCTATTCTGGCAATTACCTCTGGCTTCGAACCCTCTTCGCTGATCAACGATCCAAGATATTTGAAACGTTTCACCACCTAAAGTACCTGCCCATTTGCCTCTATGACAGATTGAAACCCTGCAACATTATTGGTCATGAGTTTTGTTTTATCAGCATTTATTTCCATACCAAAACTCAGGGCTGTTATATGGATTGTGCATATTAGGTACTTTTTATTCTGTCAGATTTTTGCATTTCCTTTTCCTTGTTAATTGATATTTATTTAACTTAGATTAATGTTTTATTTTTGTTTGCCCACTCATTGATAAAGGTTTTGCTTTTGTATTTTTGCCCTCTTTCTTCTCAACTGTTATCTTCAGGAGGTATGGGTTCAGCGCTGTAGATGGCATCTTTTAGGAAACTTGTTTTAAAACACTGAATGTGTTCTTTCTTGCTATTGTGGTTTCTGGAGCAATTTCTTATATGATGAAGTTTCTAGTCCTATGGATAGGTCCAAACATCTTTTCCCCTCCCCCCACCACCCTCCTAAATTTATGACTTGCATGAGTATGCAGTTGGTCTAACCATTGCTCTCCAGAGAGGGATGCCTGCATTCCCACAGGGCTTTGTCTTGTAAAGTTACAAATAATAAGAAGCATGTTCATAGTTCATGTATATCTGTATGATTTTGGTTCAAAATCACATTTTATTTAACAATAAGACCTGATTTTGGCTTTAAAAAATAATGAAATTGTCATATTTATACATTAATTTTAGTTAGACCATGCCAAATATCTTGATTGTTTTTAGCCTATCAAAGCTAAATCTGAAAATATATTATTTCTGTATAATTTTCTAAGAATTACATTTATTTGTGAAAAATTAACAGCTATTTTAAACTTCATTAACATTAATAGTCTCTGGTGATAAATAAGAAAGTATCTTTTAGCAGCTTGCATGCTGTGTATCAAAAAGTATGTTTGTAGTTTATTCCATTTTTTTTATTAGCTTGGAATATCTAAGCCATTATATTAAAAAATATTTACAGGGAGTGCCACTTCGCTGAAGCAACAGCTTAACAAATTTAGTGTGATTTCAAAAGGACAGTCAGACTGCCAACAAAAACAAACAACATATTTGTATTGAATAAAGCATGTAGTGATGTTTACATAAAATATGATGGCATGAAACGATGCTGAAAATAATAAAAGAGGAACACTTTTCCTTAGATAAATCTGCCAGTATAATTGCTCAAATAAGATTACTAGACGTTCTCCCTTGCCTGTTCTAGACTGACTAATATACTAGTAATATAAATAACTTGATATGTATATCTATATGCAGACTACTCACAACTGCCAGAGGAATGTATGTTCACTCTGAGTGATGTTCCATTTGTATTCTGCATTGCAAGAGCACAAAACTCTGTGGCATTTGAAAGACTTCCGTTAGCTGTTTTGGCACGGCATGTTCTACCCTTGAAAATCAATCAATTCAAGGTTATTAAAATAAGTAGTTACAAAAAAAAAATAATATATATATTCAACTTTAATGTAAAGTCCAACATGACAAAAGCAGCAACCAAAAAAATGGACTTTCATAAGTAGGTGCTGCGTGCACAGAATATAATTGAAATGGTAGGATAAGATTACTGATGTAGAGCTGCAGGAATGATCCAGACAGACAGCAGTGGCACATGAGGTGAGCAGAAGGTGTTGTCATTGGATAGGACATATATTAAAGAAACAAGCTGATAGCATTACAAGTCAGTCTCTGTTTTGAAATTCTCAGAACAAAAGAGGTAGAGGAAAATCAAAACACACATGGAGAATGGAGTTGAGACAAACATACAAGAAACAAGGAAAACATGGACTGAGTTTGTGAGGACTGTTCAGGACAAGATGACTTGGTGTGTATTTGTTGAAGATGCGCTCCACAGAGAGTTCAAAAGGTTTTAATGATAATGAAAGCAGACACAGCAAGAAGTAAATGGGAAGAAGACAACTGAAAATCTCACTAAGAAAAGATGACACAAGAACAAAATTAAGGACATACAATATAAAGAAAGTAAAATATTTAATAGTATGAAAGTCACAGTGCACATTTATGAAAGAGATGAAATGATAGTCTCAAAAACCACAGATAGTAGGGAAATTGGCTATAGATAGGTGGGACGCACTGAAATTAATGAATGTCCTCATGTTGGATAATAAAACTACAATCTATGAATCAGCAATAAGCCGATTGCATGAGCTTGGAATAAAAAGAAGATAGAGCAGGGTGAACCCCAGCAATGATGGATTATTAGTGTGTACAGCCATTATGCTACAGGAATCACAAATATTCAAACCCCTTGATACCTATTTAAAGATAATTATAACTTATTGGTCTGCCCAGAGTGTTGAGACGTCAGCTCTGCTTACTATAACAACATAACATTTACTTTTTTTAAACTGGCAAAGAGAGATTCTAATTAAGTTACACAAGAAGTTCCAAGGTTGATAATCTTCAAATTTCGTGTAACTAACAAAATTAAATTGTAATATTTTTATTTATTTATTTTGTTGTTGTTTGTCATGTATCCTAAGGTGAAATGTGTTGAACTGTGTTTTGCACCTTATCACCTAGTACATACAACTTCAGCATGCATTTTTAAAAGGGGTGACTTTCCATAGGGGTACCTTCTTTCTGGGTCATGAATTCAAACACATGCATGTTTAGTTTGTAAGCCACACCACTAGCCATGAGACAATGCTGCCTCTTTAATTAAAAAATATAACAGTAGCCTAATATTATGTTATGTTATGTATGACTGGTTATATTGTCATGGATTTTTCAAGGGTGTGTCCTATCCATCTTCATTTTCTTTCCCTCACCTTGACCTGTATTAATTGTTGTTGTGTTTCTTGACAGAGAAATGTGTTTGTTGCTACATCTAGCCTTCAAAAAGACATCTGTTAGCGAAGGTCTTCAAATCAGGATCAAATACTCTTAACTACATACCATCTGGAACAAAACTAACAATTAAGATATAAATCAATCAAAACCTTTACAGCTCCCTGTGCAGCATATGTTTACACACAATACATGCCAAGTCATAAAACAATAATGACTTTATCTGTTTCAGTTTTAGTGGCTTAAAGCTTCTTCAGGATGGGGTAGCCATCCCCATGTCCACCGCCCTTAGTAGCCTCTTACAACATGCCTGGTAGGTTACAGTGTTAATATTCTTTACTCTCCTTTCAAGTCCCATTTACACTGGGGTAACACCTTCAAGATATATGTGTCTTACATTCCTTGAGATATCTTATAAAAAGTAATTTAACTTTTAAAAATATCTATGCCTCATTTTCTGCACTGATACCTTATCAACAAAGGAAAACATTACCTGCAATCTTAAATCAACAGTGGTGTTATCAGATGCTTTCCCAATAATTTCAAGTAATCTGAATTCTCCAAGGCCATTGAAGATATATCTAAATAAATCCAGTGTTACCACGTGAGGTTCACCAAAAAATAAAGCTGCAGAGACAAATAAAAAGCACATATTGTAAAGGCTACTAAAAATAAATTCAATAATATGACTATCACTTCCAATACTAAATATCTTGCCAATATGTTATCATCTATCTCATCTATTCAATTATTTTGCTAGATCTCACAGGACCTGCAATTTTATTTCAAGTGCTATCTGTGTGACTGTTGGTTTTTTTCAATCCAGATAATGTCTAACAAAATCAATTTACAAGGTGTGTTAAAAAAGTATACAACCTATGGGTCGGAAAAATACAATTACTCACCTGGAGGTTTGAAACCCTAAACCCTATACAATGTACTCTTCTTGGAACTCTACACACTTCTCCCAGTGGTCCCGCCATTGATGAAAGCATTTCAGGAAGACCTCTTTGGAGTACAGCTGGTTCATCACATTCTGCATGATGTCTTCTCCTGACTCAAATCAGGTGCCTTTCAGTAAAATTTTCAGATTGGAGATCAGACAAAAATCACAAGAACCCATGTTGGGAAAACAGAGAGCCTTGCATTGCAAACCAGAAGAATGTTGCGTTTGGCCAAGACAGTCTGAATCAGATGCAAAGAATGGGCGGGTACGTTGTCATGATGAAGCTGCCAAGTTTCCATTGTCCACAGGTCTGGTTGGTCGTTTGTGTTGAGCATCATTGTGAAAATGACAGATGACCTCCAGGTAATACTCTTTGGGTATGTTTTGACTTTGTGGTGTGTACTCCGCACACATCCCCACTGGAGTCAAATAAAACTGTCAACATGACATGCACATATGGTGAATGAAAACCCTATGGGTGCTCACTACACTCAACACTGAAAGGCTGACTGCCAATGGCTGATGCAATCTGCGGGTAGGAGAAAAATTAACGCATGCGCATGTTGGTGCTCTATACATCCCTGCCGAAGGATGCCACCCATGTTTCATTTGTTTCAACTGAAAAAAAAATTAAGATTGGATACTATTTGAACACACCTCATATATTTCTGCTACTTGCTCAACCCTACTAAGTTGCCTTTTACTTGATGTGTAATATTGTGCAGTGTTTTTATTCTTTCCTTCCCAGTTAGGAATCCTGGGACCAACTTGGAAATTATTCCAGAATTTGTGACTTTGGCAAGAACAAATATCTTCAATAGATTTCTAACCAATAGTTATTAACTGATATTAATTGTAAAGTGATTATGTTATCAGTCTTCAAGTGGCAGAGGAGTTTTGTCTTTTTTGGCACAGCTGACTGGTATGTAACCTAGTTGTATCAAGCTCAAGTCAACCCAGTTATAAATGAGTACCTGACTATAGAGTTATGAAAGGTAAGTCAACAAATAGAGGAAATATTTATATATTCACCCTTCTTCATGCAAACTGAGTCCTTGTGCAATAAAGTTTCTAGCACTTCATCCCATTTGGCCACATCTGTTCAGTTCTAATTGGTTGACACTGAGCCATGTTCTCAGGAGAGACCATTAATCTCTCCCTAGAACAGCCATGTCAGGCAGGACCGTAATTCTCTCACTAGAACAGCCATGTCCTCAGGAGAGACCATTAATCTCTCCCTAGAACAGCCATGTCAGGCAGAACCTAATTCCCTAAGTGAAAAAAGCCCTGTCCTAAAAGACCATTATTGTCTCACCAGAACAGCAATGCTTTAAACCCAAAAGAAAAGCAGACCTAATACAACTCGGTAAAGAGCATTGGAAGCCAATTTGAACATTTGTTACTAGGGCTGGAGCACCATAGAAAAAATTGCTGAGGACTGAAAAGCAAGAGTGAAGTATCTTGCTACATCAGGCATAAAGGTCTTTGACTATTCTGTTTTTGTAAAAATCTACATAGCTGCACTCTTCAGACAGACTCATAGGTTCTTTGTCACTCTTACAAAAGGTATAGATAAGGATAGTTCCAGTAGTTCAACTGCCATTCTCTGCTAGATCTATACCTGATTTCAAAATGTCAAATCTGTGGATTGCCATCACCAACAAAGAGATAGTCATGTATTAACTTCAAAATGTCATCCAAATCCACTATGAGTTTCTTTAAAGCCAGGGTGTCAGTTCTTACATTGCCTTACACTCCAGCATGACCAGGACAGCAGATTCAAACGGGATCCTGAAGGTTTAAGGCTACATGTTTGCTATCCACTAATGCCATAGCCAGCACTTTTGTACCTTCCAAAGTGAGACCCATAAATGATGTGTCAGCACTGATTTCAGTCATCAGTAAATAATTAAAGAAGATGTGAAGAAGATCAAGTTAGTATAGACACATTTGATTAACTGACAACACATATTTGAGATACCTAGCCACACAGATCTTGGATCACAAGTGCGAACAGGTCTGGCAATGTAATATACCATACACAAATTTGACTCAAAACAACACCATCGTTTTGGGGCAGCATCATTCCTCTCATGGTTGGCTAGATCCCAAGCGTAGGGAGTAAATGTTTGAAAATTGCCAGAATAGGGACGTCTGTTCTCAAAAGCAAGGCTACCATCCATTCTGTAGCAGCATCGCTATGAAGTAATTTAAAATGTAATGTGTTATACTGATGGCAATTATAATAACCATAAAGCAAGCAACAAATAAATATTCAACAAAGATTAAACAAATATATTAAAGCAGGCTTAAGTAATTCAGGTAGTTAGGAATTGTCATGCCAAGGAAGTGAAGATGCACAAATGAAATGAAAAAGTGAACTGCACACATAGGCATACTTTCAAAAAACAATAAGAATACTAAAAAATGAAGCAGGACCATCATTTTCTGAAACAAACATGTTTTTTGTAAAAAAAGCAAATTGAATGTCCTGTTATCATCTGGCCTTTCAACACTGTATTTGGATTACAGCGAGGAAGAAGCTGGTCATCAGCCTCACTCTCTGGTCCCAAACTACCTTGGGCCATAGGCAAGACATAAGTCAAGATGACTGGAGTTAATACAGGATGCAGCACTCTGTTTCTGTCTCCTTTGAGACCAGGGGTTGCTTGAAACCTGCAAAGCTCAAACCTATGCAGTTTCTGTTTGTTGCTTTGAGAGACTAATGCCTTACTTCTCGATCACAGCAACATTATATATACGAGGTGTGTTCAAAAATTATCAAATTTCTTCTGCAGAAACAAATGAAGCACGGTTGCTGTCTTTCGGCAGGGAAGTAGCGCCATGCGCATGCGTGAATTTTCCCCCGCCTGCACACTATGTCAGTCGCTGGTAGTTAGCCTTTCAGTGTTGAGTTTAGTGAGCACCTGTTAGGTTTTCATTCACCACGAAATGGTGGAAAGAATTGAGTAGCGGTGTTGTGTCACATTTTACCAAAAATTTGGCAACACCTAAGTGGAAACCTTTAGCAAGATTCAAAAGGCTTTCAGTGATTATGCCATGAGTATCATACAAATTAAGAAGTGGTACAATAGCTTCAAAGATGACAGCACATTGGTGGAGAATAGATCCTGTTCTGGTTGGTCCTCAAAGAACTGGAATGATGAAATCACTGATCAAGTATGGACCTTGGTCTTACAGAACCATTATGTCACCATCCAAGAACTTGCGAATGATGTGGGAATAAACATTGGTTTGGTCAATTTCATTTTGAGCTAGGATTTGGCTATACAAAGAGTGTCTGTGAAATTCGTGCTGAAGTTGTTAACAATGGAGCAGAAGCAACTCTCTCTTGAATTCTCATGGGCATGCTGGATTGTGGACATGGTGACCATGACTTCCTAGACACCGTGATCACTGGTGATGGGTTGTGGGTTTATGGGTATGACCCGGAACCAAGCTGCAATCACTGCAGTAAAGACATTCATCATCCTCAAAGCTAACAAAAGCGAGGTAGGTGTAGAGCAATGTCAAAGTCCAAATGGGAAGGGAGGGAGGGGGGGGGTTGTGTATCACAAGTGTGCATTGTAAGTTCAAAACATTACCAAGGAGTACTACTTAGAGGTCATCAGTCGCCTTGGGGATGCCGTTCAAAGAAAACTACCGGACCTGAGGCCACTGGGAACTTGGCAGCTCCATCATGACGATGCACCCGCTCATTCTTTGCATCTAATTCTGACTTTGTTGGCCAAACACAATATTTCTCTGGTTTGCCAGGCTCTCTATTCTCAAGACTTTACACCTTGAGATTTTTGGCTGTTGCAAAAGCTGAAAATGCGGCTGAAAAGGACCTGATTTTAGCCCCTAAAAGACATTATGCAATGGCACAGCTGCACTACATTCCAAAAGAGGTTTTTTGGAAATGCTTCCAACAATGGCAGAACTGCTAGGTGTTGTGTGTGTTCCGTCACTAAGAAAGTACAAGGAACGAAAGTATGTGTATCTGTGTGTGAGCTTTCCTAAATGTATTACATACAACATAATTGTGTGTCATATTTACCCTTCCAAAATCAACTCCAGGCATAGGGAAACTGTCAAAGCAGTTTGGCTGCAGGAATGATGAAATCCAACGAAAACTAATAATTGCTGAGAATTGATCACACGGACATGCTGGCACAACCAAATTCCAGAAATATATTTCTGAAACGACAAAGATGATGCTGATGATACGACACATCCCATGGTACTCATACATACTAGAATCTGGCCCCTCAAACTGAGACATATGCTTCAATCTTAAAAAGTTATAGACTTTTTTCCTATCAAAGACCAAAACAAAACTCTAGCCTGCACACTGTGCCACTGCTAATAAGACGAGTGGTCTTAACTCCTCTTCTCCATATATCACCTCTTGCCTTCCCTCACTTTCATGAGACCTCAACAAACAGAAATAAATGTTGCAATGATAGCTCTCTAAAAGATATACATATATATATATAAGTCATAAGTGACCCATTCCTCGACAAGGTGGTAACAAGGACAGCTAGTTACGGTAGTTAATCTTGTGCGGCTACAAACCCTGTTTCCAGTTATGTAGTCTTGTCACTAAGTGACCAGTGGATGATTGGATTATTCATATTCATTGAAGTTGCTGTCAATGTTTGTGCTGTAGGAGTTTGGGTATTTGGTTCTGGAGTTGGTATAGGCCTCTCTTTCTTGATCAGCAGGCCAGACTTTAGCAGTGTTGTTGTTTTCACTACTTTTACCGACTGCTACACAGACTCTATTGCCTCTGTTACCCTCTTGTTTACATGTAATTGACTGTTCCTTGGGCAAATTTGGACACTGCATTAATGAGAAAGTCTGAACGGGTCTGAAGATAGCTAAATAAGCCAATCTGAGTCTTGAATTGTCTGTTGCACTTTGTACAGGGAAATAAGACACCGCCTTCCATTGGCGTTGAAGAAGTATTGATGTGAGTTGACTTGCGGACCGATTGTCTCTGGATAGCCCCCATCTTTTCTTGATGCCTCTGAACACCCTCAGCAATAGTGCTGTGCGATTGGTGGTGATTCTTTTCTAATCACCGTGGTTAAAATTGCACTGGATCAGTGATCTCTTAAGTGTGTCCTTGTTTCTTTTCCACGGCCCACGGCTTATTCTCTTGCCATTTTGCAGTTCACCAAAGAGCAAATGTTTTGGTAGATGTTGATCTGACATGCGTACCGCATTACCAGCCCATTTCAGCTGTGCTGCACATATCATGGTGTGTGTGCTGGACATGTCAATTGCACTAACACATCTGTATTTGGCACCATGTCCTGCCATCTAATCCTCAGCAGGCAATGCATGTGGAATTGGTTCAATTTTCCAGCATGGCGACTATAGACGGTCCAGGTCTCACATGCATATAAGAGCGTAATTAGAACAATGTAGGTGGAATTTTGAGACACTATTCTGCATGAAATCTCCATGAAAAAGGACTGAATTTATACATTTATAGCTCAACTATTGCGTGGGTGGGTATAGTGATTCACAGTGATCTACAGCAATCGATGATGTTGACCTCAACACTGACGTAAACACATGATGTGGAACATTGTGTAGGGTTAAATTTAGTATTCAAAATAACTTGCACACTGCATAATGAGCAAGCTTGTATATATGTATATAAATAGACATAGTTTTAGAACGGTGAAACCCAATGGCCTGTTTAAAAAAAACACAAAAAAAACAAAACAACAGCTAACCACTAAGAAATTGTACACACAAACATAAAAAAACTTGAAATAAAAAATGGCTATGACATAATACGGCTTGATGGGAATTTCATGCATTTTTTAAAAAGTTAATCAATTAAATGAACAGATTTTCTAGAAAAATTATGTACAAGACAATTACTTACAAACGGAAAGCATGATATAGAAAATTACTGCCCAATAATTCCACTAAGTTCATACACAAATGTTTAACTCAACTTAAATCGTAACATCTTTATACTGGTTTAGAAGACTCTGCAGAGTCTGTATACAACCAGTTTCATTTTAATTTCCTTGCTCTAAAAGCTATGCACATCCAATATATTCTTTAATGCATTTACTGTCCCTGCCTCACTGCTTTCTGTGGCAAAGCATTCCAAGCATCTACCACTCTCTGATAGAAAATTAATAACGTAGAGAGAGTTTCACTGGTATAACATTCTTGGTAATAATCAATTGTTGTGCTATCAACTTATGATTACTTAGTTACTTTCCATGTCCTGGACACCACATCAGACAATGCTTCCAATGTTCGGCCATGTGGATTGGCTTGTCATTCTCCCTCAACATGTCATCCATATCGCATGTTTTAAGAAGGTGGTCTGTACCTTGTGGGTCTGTCATCGTGACAGACGTGCAAGCCATACTTAGAAAGTACAGAGGGGATGGCTTAAGTACGAGTGGATAGCTGCTGTTGAGGCCTCAAACCTCCAGGCGTTGACCTGGATCTACTATCCTGCTCATGCCGGGGTTCAGGGCAATGAAAGAGCTGACATTTTGGCTTCAAAAGCTCCCAACATGGGCACATTAGTGATGGATAGAAGTGACAAATTGAAATAAATCAATGACCGCCTGCTGGATGAGGACGCTGCAATGGATGAAGCAGCAATCCACAGACTGCAATGTTTGGACATTAAACGACGTTCGAGCGGAGTGGGACGCATGAGAGGACGGCGCAGGAGAGTGTACAACCAGCGATCTACAGGTACCATCAACATCCATACCATACGCCATTTGATGAAAGAGACTGAGCACCTACGGGTATGCCCGGAGTGCAGTGATGTCAATTCTTAGAAACAGAAACAGAAAGTCCTTTGATGTTGATTGAAAGCAGAAGGCCTGTTTTATGACCCATGATTCTTCTGTAGTGCTTCTGTAGTGAAATGATTGGCTGACTAAAATTAGCTGACTGAAAAGTCAATTCCAGGGAATACCTGATTCCTCAAAATATTACAGTGGAATGCGGAGGGAGTCATTAACAAAAAACTTTCCCTAACACACCACCTGCATGAAGGTAAGATTGACGTGGCATGTATCCAGGAAACGCACCTCAACAATAACCATAAATTCTCAATCAGAGGATACCAGACCTTCCGTCTAGATAGAGAAGGCCACAAAGGAGGGGTCCTGATACTGACCAGAAACAGCATACCGAGTAGCGCGGTACCTGTCAATCACACCGGACAAGCAGAAATTGTAGGAGTTGACATAATGGCTCAAGAGACGAAGCTCCGCATCTTCAATCTGTACGGACCACCAAACAGAGACCTATCGCTCTCGAGTATGGAGGTCAGAGACTCCAACTGCATAGTAGTTGGAGATTTCAACAGCCACTCGGAGAGATGGGGCTACTCTGACACAGACAGCAGAGGTGACGAAGTGGAAGATTGGGAGATAGATGCAAATCTCTCCCTAATCAATAGGCCGGAGGATAGCCCTAGCTTCTATTCAAGAACATGGCATACCACCTCGACTCCAGATTTGGCCTTCTCCACACAGGACATACACTACAAAATAGACCGCCAGGTGCTAAACCAACTGGCAGGTAGCGACCACAGGCCGATCAGGCTAACCATTGACATGGAAGTAGGCCCACAGGAAACAAAACCGCTCCCACGTTGGAATTACAAACGAGCCGACTGGGACAGATTTGCAATCCTGACAGATGGGCTGTGTGAAACCATCAACACACGAAACACCAAAATGAAGCCCATGGTAGAGAGCCTAAGCAAGGCAATAATGCAAGCCGCCACTGAAACCATCCCAAGAGGAGCTAGGAAAAACTATAAGCCCTACTGGAATGATGAGTTACAGAAAGTGGAAGATGCAGTAACAAATGCTAGGAACGTGGCAGAACGGGAAAAATCCATGGAGGCAAACATTGCCCTCAAAGCCGCCACGGCGAAGTACAAACACACTCTCAAGCAAACAGCAAGAGAAAGTTGGAAAAATAAAACGGAAAGTTTAAACCTGGACAAAGAAGGGAACAAGCTATGGAAGCTAGTCAGAGCCATGAATGACGAAACCCCGTCAAATAAACAAATTACTATCAAGCAGGGCGAGAACTTGATCACAGGTAAGAAAGCCGCAAACGCCTTTGTCGATCACTATGCCAGAGCAAACCACATCGAGGTCCCTGCAGATAAGCATACAGACATTAGCGAAGAGCTAAAGGGACACGAAAACATAAATACGGCTCCTGAAGAGCACATGATGGCCAAACTAACAATGCGCGAAATGGAAGAGGCTATGAGAACACTAAAGAAAAGGAAATCTCCCGGAAAAGACGGGATAACAAACAAAATGCTGATGGGGCTGGGCCAAACAGCGAAGAAAAAACTACTGTCAGTCCTGAACCAAAGCTGGAAAAGGGGTATTGTACCCCAGGCATGGAAAGATGCAATACTGGTACCAGTACCAAAAACAGGAAAGGACAAAACAGATCCGAATGGATACAGGCCCATAAGCCTACTGAGCTGTGTCGGCAAGCTGATGGAACGGATGATAAACACCAGACTGATGTGGCATCTGGAAGAAAAACGAATACTAATTCCACAGCAAGCCGGCTTTAGACAGCACAGATCCACTGAGGACCAGGTCATCCTCATAGCCCAGGAGATAGAAGATGCCTACCAGGCACAGAAACACACAGTAGCTGTTTGGGTGGATCTGGAAAAGGCATTTGACAAAGTCTGGAAGGATGGACTTAGAGTCAAGCTAAGAAGAAGTGATGTCTGTGGGAAGATGTACAAGTGGATCAACCACTACCTCAAACAAAGAACGGCCAGAGTCCAAGTACAAGGGCAGATGAGCAAAAAGGTGACACTCGAGCAGGGAGTACCCCAAGGGGGAGTACTGTCACCCACACTCTTTCTGGTGTATATAAACGATATTACAGAGAATATACCAAGAAGAGTCCATAGCTCAATGTTTGCAGACGATCTGGCTATGTGGACCTCTGAAAAGAATCTCACCATAGCAAGAAATCGGATGCAAACGGCCCTAACATCGCTGGAAGAGTGGGCGAACTCATGGCTGGTCAAAATAAACGAGGAGAAAACCACGTGCACAATATTCTCGCTCTCATTAAAACCCCAAAGTACCAAATTAAGCCTAAATGGTAAAATCCTGCAGCCAAACAACAACCCAACCTATCTGGGAGTCACATTTGATCGGCGCATGACATGGAAAAGTCAGATTGAGAGAAAGCGAATGAAAGCCAGAGAAAGAATGGCGATCATGAGGAAACTTGCTGGCACAAGCTGGGGAGCAGACGAAGGCATACTAAAGAAACTGTACACTGGAAGAGTGAGACCAGTTCTCGAGTATGGCATTGCGGCATGGACAACAGCAGCGAAGGCGAACTTCGATAAAGTTAACAAACTTCAAAACCAAGCCATGAGAATTATAACAGGTGGCATGAAGTCAACGCCAATTGTAGAACTTGAAAAGATTACAAAACTGCAATCCATGACCGATAGAAGAGACTGCAGAGCCCAGCTGCAGTCAGAGAAACTCCGAAGACTGACGGACCATCCAATGTACCAGAGACTAAACAATTTGGGAAATGGGAAACTAAAGCGGAGAAACTTTGCAGAAATAGCCAAAGCAAAGATGCACGAAGATCCCATAAACGCACTACCAAAACCCATCACTACTGTACGAAAACCTACTTGGAGGCAGGATATATTTCCAGAGGTGGTAGAAAATATACCAGGTATTGCAAACAAAAACTGCCAGAGTGAAAAAGAAAGGAGAGACACTACCGTAAGCTTCATAACGAAAAGCTACCCAAGCATGGACTGGACCCATGCATACACCAACGGTTCTGTAACAAACACTACACAGAACGGAGGGGCAGGAGCATTCCTGAACCTACCAAATGGCAGAAATATAACACTGTCATTCGCTACTGGTAAGTACACAAGCAATTTCAGAGCAGAGGCAGAGGCACTGAGGGCGGCAGTGGAAGAAATGGTAACACACAGTGAAAATGAGAGCCATATAGTCTTGCTGACAGATGCTCTCGAAGTAGTCACAGCGCTAAAAAGCCAGAAGAACACTGAGCTTAATGACTTAAGAGCAGCACTCTGCAAACTGTGCCAGCAGTCCGCACCAAAAAGGGTGGTGGTACAGTGGGTTCCGTCACACTGCAACATCCTAGGCAACGAGGAGGC
Organism: Ariolimax columbianus; assembly: GCA_036924085.1. Taxonomy (NCBI): domain Eukaryota; kingdom Metazoa; phylum Mollusca; class Gastropoda; order Stylommatophora; family Arionidae; genus Ariolimax; species Ariolimax columbianus. The sequence goes on from JAVGWX010000002.1 coordinate 125,450,813, forward strand.
AGACAGACTGGCAAAAGAAGGTGCAAGGCTACCACAAACAGATACCAGTATGACGTACGAAGAGTCAAAACGGCTTATCAAAGCCAGATACATGTCCAAATGGGAAACCGAACATACTGGTTACACCAAAAACGATGCCTATTACCAGTTGAACCGAAGAGAGCAGGTCGTTGTCTTCAGACTTCGCACTGGCCACAACAGACTGAGGTACCACCTATTCAACAAACTGAAGATAGGGTGTACCGGCGAATGCCCGTGCGATACTGGTAAAATGACCACTGAACATCTGCTGCAGAACTGCCCGACATACGAGGATCAGAGAGAGCAGATGTGGCCATTGCCAGTGGAACTGCAAGACAAGCTGTATGGTAGTGGCGAGAGTCTCAGGATGACCGCCGCTTTTTTCGAGAAAATAATGGTTACTGTCTGACTGTGTACGCAGAAGAAGAAGAAGAAGAAGAATACCTGATTGCTGTGTTAATTACAATGTACTTATAATGCTTTCATTTAACTGATTTCAATTTGCTACCCCCTCCCCCCTCCATATCTAATGTCTCTACTATCCGTTAGAAGGCAGGATGGTAACTCTTCTATTGTAGTGCACCCAGCATGACCAGGGAGTTTGTCCACACAAGTCTCTGAAGTCTTTAGCCCTCAATGACTGTCATAAACTCATGCCTTCAGTGTCTTCTGAAGAAAATCAAACATGACAACTGTCCTGGTTAACTGAAATCTCAATCAGCCACTTCTGAGATGAAGTATAAAAAAACAAAACCAACCTATCATTAATGGTGCTGTCCCATTCCTGGTCCACATATTGGATTTAGTAAGGATGAGGAATAAAGGCCCCTTATTGTTGCAACTCACATTAAGTGTCCCAGCTTGGCTTTTATTTCACCCTTAATAGAAAATACCCAAGACCTTACTAGGGTTTTGACTCATGTTCTTCATGATAAGAGATTGGTACTCTAATCACATGGCTATGATGAAGTAGCTGCCTCAGTATATATTACTTACCAGTCATTTTTTGGACATTTGATTCAAACCAATTCAAACACTTTGTTCTGCTATTTGATATATGTCCAAGGGAAAAAAACCAGTAACCAGGCCAATCTATGAACATGAAAAATTATAGAAGAGTTTAAACATGTGATAGTTTTGGACATTATAATAACAGAAACATCTCATTGACAATAGAAAATCTTACATCATAAATAGCTTGAGCTGTATATCTGTTCAAGGAATCTCTTTCCTACTGCTGTTATTAGCTTGTGCAACAACAGCAAGAACCAAAAATTCTAAATGTGAAATGAGATGCTTACAAAAAGTAGGGAAGGTCAACAGAAGAGACAGAGTAAAACATTGAAAAAGTCAAACAGAAAATTAGAACAATACCACGAATGGTATATACTGCCAGACAGTGAATTAAATTGTTTTCTACATCTAACAAGAATGCTATATCTCTCCTCGCCCCCCCCCCCCCCCCATTCTATCCACAGTGTAAGCCTTTATCACCACTTTATCACCAGCCATATATCAAGTAAGAGAACAATCAAGAAAATGATGGCTCAGAAGCATTAAATAAAAATCTCAGAAGCATATAGTTCAAAAAACAATGTCCACAAGTCTGCAAAGAAGACTACACCTCCTAATGGTGTCTAGCAGTACATGTGGATGGATGAGATTATATTTAGCAATGAAAAATAGCTATTAGAAGCACATCACGGAAAATTAGGAAACTCAAAAGTTTTTAAATGTAGTTTTACTAATATAAATCACAGGCAATGTCCGTTTAATCCAATTTAGATGTTTTTCATGGACTGAACAATTCTAAAACAATACAGAAAATGAGAACAGAAAACTAAATATGTAAAGTGGAAACAGAGAAAATAAATATGCAAATGTGAACTGCAAATGTATGATAAAACGAAATATTAAACATAGGAGCAAGGAAGTGATGGTCAAACTGTATAAAGCATTTGTTAGACCTAGATTGGAGTACTGTGTACAGGTGTGGAGTCCTTATCATAGAGGGGGATATAAAAATGCTGGAAAGAATACAAAAAAGAGCGACAAAGCTGATAGTGAGATTCTAGAATTACGGTTATGAGGAACGACTCAGAAAAACTGGCCTGTAGTGTCTATGAAAGGAGAAGAGTTTGAGGTGACTTATTTCAGGTTTATAAGATGATCAGAGGAACAAATAAATTAGACTATAACAAGTTTTTCAAAATATAACCATCTACAAGAACAAGAGGGCATAGCTACAAATTAACTAAAGAAAGGTCCAGATTGGATATTAAGAAATATTTTTTTTAGTCAGAGAGTGGTGAATGCTTGGAATGCATTACCACAGAAGGTAGTAGAGACAGCGACAATTAATGCATTTAGGAATAAATTGGATGCGCATAACTTTTAGAGCAAGGTGATGAAAATGAAACTGGTTGTATACAGACTCTTCTAAACCAGTATAAAGACGTTAAGTTAAGTTAAGAATTTATATCAAAGCAATTAGTAAAATACAGTCCAGCTGATAGTGTCAGCATGTGTGCACAAGGTTGGTGTACATGTATGACATTGCAACTGAAGGAGTGAAAATATAGGAAAGCTCTTCTTTCAGATGCATCTGTCATGAATTGATGCATGTATACGATTATGTAGCTATTTGAAAATATGGCATGGCATGTTGCAGGTGAGCATAGGTAAGGGATTTCCACAGAAGATGTAAATGATGGTCAAGAATGAATTGTTACAGGCTTCAGTATACTAAGCCACAGATTATACGTGGTAGGGGTGTCCAATTCCCTTCTTCACAGATTCTCTAACTTTAAGTCAGGTATTCAGTTACAAATGAGGAAACTGGAGCGTGCTGGCAGTGGGAGTTGAACCCTGTTCCTTTGTCGTAAAAAATAAGTGCTCTACCACTTCATTAAAATCAGACAAGGTTATATACTTTTAAACACTCTTCTAATCAAATGAAAAAGAGTTAAAACTAACGTCAGGGTCAGGTGAAACATACTGACCAAGACCCCCCCCCCCCCATAACACATCTCATCGTACTTCTGCAATCAGGCTGTGTTAGAGCAGTCTTGTCAACATGGTTTGTATGACATTGTTACTCCAATTTCGTGGTCACCTACAGACAGGAAGACCAAGGGATAGAAAAATCACTGTAAACAGATAAAAAAGACTTAATCCAGAATGAATAAATGAGAGTAATTTCGAACAACACTAAATGGACAGCTTAGCTCAAAGTATTTATAATCTTTAAAACAAAAAATCCATTGACAAAATTAATTGCTCACTTGTGTTCCCCAAAACTTTGTCAAAGTTGTAATAGTTGTTTCTGCTTGTGTCCAGGTTCAAATTATTCATACATACTTCAACTTCTCGTCTCAAAGTGGGGTTAAAGTTCATTGCTCCTTGTGCATATAGATAAATGACGTAGGTTGATTGTCCATTTGAAATTATTACACACTGAAAAGTCACCCGCTGTTGAAAGATCAGATAATTGTTGAATAAATAAATACAATGAACTAATGTAAATACTGGGACTAAATACAAAGAAGATTAAGATAATGACAACTGACAAAACAAAACTCTAACCCAAAATTGAGATTGCTGGCGAAGAGATTGAAAATGTTGAACATTTTGAAAATCTGGGATCAATACTGAACAACAATAGAGACTGTACAAATAAGGGAAGAAGACGACTGATTATGGCAATGCAGAGGCTAAGGAGTATGCAGAGTATGGTATAATACAAACAAGGTACTAAAAGTAAAGATCCTCAGAACATGTATTTCTCCTGTGGCAACCTTTGGTTGTGAAACATGGAGGTTTACAAAATCAATAAGAGCGAATATCGGTGCATTTGAAACAAAGTGCTACAGAAGAGTCCTGAAAATCCTGTGGACAAAGAAAGAAACAAACAGATCCATCCGGCAAGACCTGAATGTGGTGGAGAGTTGGCTTATAAATGATGTTATGACACCAAAACATAGTTTTTTTTGGACACATTAAGCGACACAACGGACTGGAAAGAGTGGTTATCTAGGGCAAGGTCACTGAAAAGCAAGGCATGGGCCGACTGAGAAGACGATGTACTCAAGAAAATTAAGGTGACGGTGGATTTGACCTTAGAGCTGGCCCGAAGACAGTCGAAAGACAGAGTTTCCTACAGACAGGTTGTCATGTGAGCGATGTTCTGCAAAGAACATGCTACATGATGATGAAATATTGGGCACTACTACTGCTTCTGCTACACAGGAACATTAGATCCCCAGCTGCCATACTATTTGCATCATTTGCTAAATAAAATAGCTATCCTAAAAAAACGTTTGAAGGCAGGCCTATGTAGCAAAAATCAATTAAAAAACTAAGTGTTTTTACAATTATCAAATCAATTTGTTCATCATGAAGAATTCAGGCAATACTAATTCAATAAACCTTTTGGTTGTTGGTGTTCAGCCAGAAAATGTTATACATTTTTCTTGTACAAATAAATTAATAAATGGGAAATTGTTCATATGCTCGAATTCATAGCACCTCAAACATGCCTAGTCATATTCATTGCTGAAAGTGCAGACGTCAAAGCATAAACTCTGTAGTTCCTGCAGCGGCTTCGAAATTTTTCCGTGACTTTTTCATGTTACCATTTATAGATGGGTCACCCATTTATAGATGGGTCAACTGTAAAAAGTGGTCATACCATGAAAAAACGCACAACATGACCGGTCAGTCAGACTGAGCTATATCAGTTCAGTTTAGTTCATCCCGTAACCCATCAGATCGTTGGGGCACACATGAAGACATGAAAATCCCACGCCAGCTCTCTCTGTCTGTTGCCGCCTGACGTATCTTACCGTGACGAAGGCCTGACCACTCAGCGATGTTGTCCACCCATCTCTTCCTTGGACGTCCTCGCCCTCTCTGTCCCGGTACGGATCCAAAGAGTATCAAGTTGGGAATTCCGTTGGACCTCGCGACGTGCCCGCACCAGGCCATCTTTCGTCTTTTGATAGTTGTGAACAGATCTTCAAAAGGACCATAGCGTCTTCAACTCTCTGACGGATGTCTACGTTCGTGACACGATCCTTATATGTAACATTTAGGAGTTTTCTATAGCACCGCATTTCCATTGCATGTATTCTGCCCTGGATATCTGCTGTAATGGTCCAGGTCTCGCAGACATACAGAAATATTGACACCACCAAAGAGCGCAGTAGTCTGACTTTTATGCCGAGGGCGAGGCGCTTGTCTCGCCAAATAGGTTGCAGCCTAGTCAGCGCCGCTGTTGTTTGTGCTATTCTGGCAATTACCTCTGGCTTCGAACCCTCTTCGCTGATCAACGATCCAAGATATTTGAAACGTTTCACCACCTCAAGTACCTGCCCATTTGCCTCTATGACAGATTGAAACCCTGCGACGTTATTGGTCATGAGTTTTGTTTTATCAGCATTTATTTTCATACCAAAACTCAGGGTCGTTCTATCCAATCTACCAATCAACTCCTGGAGTTCCCTCTCTGTGCCTGCCAATACATCAATATCATCAGCAAAGCGGAAGTTTGTGATAAGCATGTCACCTATTGTAACCGTGCCAACATGTCCTTTTAAGGTCGTCTCCATTATTCTCTCCAAGAAGATATTGAAGAGTGTGGGGGAGAGTATACAACCCTGTCTCATACCCACCGTCGTACGGAACCAATCGCCTAGCGTTCCCTCTACTGAGACAGCACTGGTCGCCTGCTGATAAAGGTTTGCAATTACCCTCACAATATCACTGTTGAACTTATAATGCCTCATTGTTGACCATAGCGCCGCATGCCACACTCTGTCAAACGCCTTTCGAAAGTCAATGAAGGCATGGTAGAGTGGTTGATGATATTCTGAGTACTTCTCATTCAGTAGATGAAGATTAAATATCTGCTCGATGGTACTCCTTCCCGCTCGAAAGCCCGCTTGTTCTTCGGCAATGATACTCTGCGCCTGAGGATTCAGTCTGTTAAGTAATATCCTCAAGAGAACTTTACTTGGATGACTTATCAGACTGATTGTTCGATAGTTCTGACACACATTTAGGTTTCCCGATTTAGGCAGTGGTATAATGACTGATTTTGTCCAGCAGGTGGGCCACACTCCTGTCTGCCAAATTCTATTGCAGATGTAGGTCAGGGTAGTGACCGTCGCCCCACCTCCCACTTGCAGCTCTGCTGGAATATTATCCACACCGACAGCCTTCCCACTCTTCAGCATTTTTACTGTATACCAAGTATGTATACCAAGTTCACAACCCCCTAGGCCAACAAATCTTCTTGTACAGGTGTGCAAAACGATAGGTTGCATATATATTTTTCTGTTACTTTCCAGGAGTACTTAGTGTGCAAAAGTATTGAGTATATTCTCAGATGCACTTAACTTAATATCCTTGTAATTGTTTAGAAGAGAGTCTGTATACAACCAGTTTCTTATACTTTTTGTTTTGTCTTGTCTCTCGTAACCCAAAGAGGTTGCATGCAATGTGAACGATGTGTCTTGGGCATGTTACTAACCCGGCATGGTTCTTCTTCTTCTTCGTACGCAGTCAGACAGTAACCATTATTTTTTCGAAAAAAGCGGCGGTCATCCTGAGGCTGTCGCAACTGCCATACAGCTTGTCTTGCAGTTCCACTGGTGATGGCCACATCTGCTCTCTCTGATCCTCGTATGTCGGGCAGTTCTGCAGCAGATGTTCAGCGGTCATTTTACCAGTACCGCACGGGCATTCGTCGGTACCACCTATCTTCAATTTGTTGAATATGTGGTACCTCAGTCTATTGTGGCCAGTGCGAAGTCTGAAGACAACGACCTGCTCTCTTCGGTTCAACTGGTAATAGGCATCGTTTTTGGTGTAACCAGTATGTTCGGTTTCCCATTTGGTCATGTATCTGGCTTTGATAAGCCGTTTTGACTCTTCGTACGTCATACTAGTATCTGTTTGTGGTAGTCTTGCACCTTCTTTTGCCAGTCTGTCTGCCTCCTCGTTGCCTTGGATGTTGCAGTGTGATGGGACCCACTGTACCACTACCCTTTTTGGTGCGGACTGCTGGCACAGTTTGCAGAGTGCTGCTCTTAAGTCATTAAGCTCAGTGTTTTTCTGGCTTTTTAGCGCTGTGACTACGGCGAGAGCATCTGTAAGCAGGACTATATGGCTTTCATTTTCATTGTGTGTCACCATTTCTTCCACTGCCGCCCTCAGTGCCTCTGCCTCCGCTCTGAAATTGCTTGTGTACTTACCAGTAGCGAATGACAGTGTTATTTTTCTGCCATTTGGTAGGTTCAGGAATGCTCCTGCCCCTCCGTTCTGTGTTGTGTTTGTTACAGAACCGTCGGTGTATGCATGGGTCCAGTCCATGAGTGGGTAGCTTTCGATATGAAGCTTAGGGTAGTATCTCTCCTTTCTTTTTCAGTCTGGCAGTTTTTGTTTCCAATACCTCGTATATTTTTTACCACCTCTGGAAATATATCCTGCCTCCAGGTAGGTTTTCGTACAGTAGTGATGGGTTTTGGTGTTAGTGCGTTTATGGGATCTTCGTGCATCTTTGCCTTGGCTATTTCTGCAAAGTTTCTCCGCTTTAGTTTCCCATTTCCCAAATTGTTTAGTCTCTGGTGCATTGGATGGTCAGTCAGTCTTCGGAGTTTCTCTGACTGCAGCTGGGCTCTGCAGTCTCTTCTATCGGTCATGGATTGCAGTTTTGTAATCTTTTCAAGTTCTCCGGCATGGTTCAATCACTCCTGGTCAATCAGTCCATTATTGATCAGTGTGTACATTTCCTAGCCACACAAAAACCTACCTTGTCAGCAAACACAGCGAAGAGCGCCAATATCGTGAAGTTCAGCCGTGTGGAAATACAACACAGAGTAACTAAAATTCTACTTCAAATAGTCGATGATAATGCCAGTATAAACGCCACCAAATGAACAAACTAACTGATCCAAATCGGAAAACTGCAACATGTTTCCGTGAACACACAAATATGTCGTCCACTAGAGTGAATTTCAATCAAATCCGTGCCCTGGAAGTATCGATGATGGACTAAAACACAAGGGCAAAATTAGACCCACGGCCTGTACCATTTTTGCTGCTCTCTTCACTTTTTACTAAACACTCACTCCATTGTAAATGTCTCGATAAAAGAAACGAGCCAAAACAATGATTGTGATTTTGCAGTGATGATTCTGTTGTAATTTGTTATTATAATGAGGTTGCTAATTTCATGCACATCCCTTTTTATTTATCTGTTACGACATGCATGATGATGCAGTGGTAATTTTTTGTCTTCCGTAGTAAAGAATCGCATAACCCACACAGGGGATGGTGTTTATGAATTGTGATAATCCACACGCAGATGGTGTTTAAGGAATCCCATAATCCACATGTAGGATGGCACAGAGATGGTGTTTAAGGTATCCCATAATCTACACGAGGGATGACGCACAAATGGTGTTTAAGGAATCTCAGAATCCACATGAGGGATGACACAGAGATGGTGTTAAAGGAATCTCAGAATCCCCACAAATTGTATTTTTGATGTCCTATAAATACTTCAAAAGTACTAGCTCTAACTTCTTTCCGGAGCTACTCCTTCTGATTTTTCCACATGTGATGATTTTTGTTCTGCTATCATATTGTCAATCCCCACCTCGTTGGCAGGGTGTTGCAACACATACTTTTTCCCATGTGTAAGAATAGGATGTGAGGTGCCTCTGGGGGAAGATGAAGAGTAGTCTTGGTTTCATCTAAGCCTGGAATTAGATTTATAAAATAGGTACTAAAAAGTAGTCCCATAGCAGACACTGCTGTCGGGGCTGAAGTGTTTGAGTCTAGACCACATCTTGTTATCTTCAGACTCAGAACCAGGACATTGCAGACTCAAGGTCCACATCAACATAATTGGTCTTAGCGACACTGTCACATGCGATTGCGGAGCACTCAAGCAGACACTAGAACATATCCTGCAGGACTGCCCCAATTATGCAGACCAAAGAGAGGTAGTCTGGCCTAGGGAGGGGAGGGGGGAAGGGGTGGGTGGTGAGCTACCATTTTCAAAAAGCTTTGGGGGGGGGGGGGGCAGCGAAGACCTGAAATGTATAGTCTCCTTTGTAAACCTCATCGGGTTAGATGCATAGCATCAGTTGATAAAAAAACAAGAAGACGTTTATGAGATGGGGTTACCCAGATCCCTTTCTTTCTGTTCTTTCAGCACTAACAGTAAACCAGGTGTCCATTTACAGCCGTCGACTGGAAGACTGGAAAGTGTCGATAATAGAATAAGAACTGAGTGCCTTTGCTGTGAAAAGCGAATGCTCTAATACAACACAACAAATCAATTAAATGCCAGCCATAAACTCACCTCATCATCATCACCACGATATGGTTTCAGCTGATACCATGTTGCTACGATCACTAACGTGGCTTCAAAATTGTTTTCATTAGAATTCAGTCTAACGTCCATGCTTGCCTTGTTTAGTATACTCATAACATTGTTGTTGGATCGAGCAGTTCTTACGTACCCCTGTGAGAAAATTAAAGTATGCTTTGATACATGAATCAAAGATTGAAGGTCAAAAATGATAAAAATATATATAAGTTAGTTACCAATTGCAAGCGATGATGGTGACATCATCAGATGGTTTTTCTTGTCTTCATGATGTAACTTGTGCTGTATTTGGATTACAGTGACGAAGAAATGTGCTGATCACCAAACTCACTCTCTGCTCCCGGGCTACGTTGGACCAGTGGCAAGACTATCAGTCGAGACGACTAAAGGTAACTCAGGATGCAGGCACTCTGTTTTTACCTCCCCTGAGACAAGGGGTTGCTTGAAAATTATGGGATTCAATCGCCTACCATTTCAGTACATCATTAATGACTCAAGTGACCACATTCATAATGTGGGTCTCAATTTGTTTTTTTCGAGTGTAGCAACTTTAGCTTATCCATTACCTGTATATATTTTTATCAAAGTATATTTTGACATTGCAAAACCAAATGTTAGAAATGAAACAACTAACTAGCCATTCATCACCCACATTAAACTCTTTCTTAAAAATCCGATAACTGAAACAAACAAATTATTTCACATAAATGATGCCATTCTTGCATGCTACGTGACATGTCCAGTGTACTCTGAATCTGTTGACAACATTTTGAAATCGTTATTCAGTTCAGTCCAGTAGACATCTCCACAGGGATGGTCAGGTACAATGGATCTCCAAAACCCTCTATCGCTTGTCTTGGTAGTACAATCTACCAGTCCTTCTCTTGTATTTCACCTTTCCTCCCAGCAATTTTTTCACCAAGGCGTTTTGTTTCTTTTGTGACCAAAATATCTGAACTATTTGACACTGATTTCGTTCATCATCTCTATTTGCACCCCAAGACCTAATCTATTTTCTTTTATATCCAGGAGATGCGCCTAATTTTTCTATAAATCCATATTTAAGAGGTAAATTTGTCTTCTCCAACCTTTTGTTCGTTGTCCATATTTCTACCCCACATTGTAATGACGTATACACATAACATTTTGTCCATCTCATTTTTAATTTATAAAGGACTTTTCTGAATGTCAGTATATGACTCATGTTGGTGAGTACTGATTTGGCCACCTCTATTCTCTGTCTGATTTCTATTTCGCATCTACCATTCTCTGTTATTATATTGCTAAGATAGGAACTGTTTGTGATTTGAATAAAGTTTTTGTCCCAGTTATATATTTCAGATTTCAGTGTGCAGATTTCAGTATTATATATGTTCTATATAGACTGCCTTGTAATGCTATCAACTGGTTCCCTTGGCGCATTGCCAATCCAATGCAAGCGCCGCCTCTTTATATTCTGTTCTAACAGTATCATCCAGTTCTCTACTGCATATCCACATTAGTGATCTTATAATTCCATTTCAATTCATCTTTTCTGCACAGGCATCCATTTATAAAATCTGCATTATTGTGGTTCTCTTTTTATGTGGTCCTCCAGGTATCAGACATACACTTGAACCGACTTTACATTTGAATCCAATACTTTAATTTTTTGTGTTGGATTTAATTTCTTTAAATCTTTATAAGTTCCCCAAAACAAAGAAAGCATCACTGGCCTCTTGCCTTTGTATTCTGACATCTGTATTTGAGCCTCCCGCTTTGCCCATATTGGTACCACGATATAAGGAGCTCAAAAGCTGTGTTCTGGACCTGATTATTTGCTGACCCAAAATCTGAGATCGCCTTTCAATCATACTTATTTTATTTTGCATCTGACCTGTTGGAATGGGACAAAAGAGCCAAGTCATCGGCAAAGTCCTGATCATAAAGGTGCTTTGTCAAACTCCACATAATTCCTCCATTGTTGGTTAATGTTGCCTGTCTGCCTGCCTGTCTGTCTGTCTATATATCTATCTTCAGTCCACTTATGTCGTCAGACATTGTGGGGAGGTGTGACCTCCTTTGTTTCATATTTTTCCGGCATGTGAAAATCCACTGGTGACATGCCAGGTCAATCCCAGCACCTATTTTTGAGACTGGTAGAAGCATAAATTAGAGCAAGGTAGACCCGCATCCTGTCAGGCGCCATCTAAGCCGCTCCGCTAACCACATAACCAAGATCTGAAGTTATAGTCACATAGTCCCCGTTTTGCGACATATTCTCTGTGAGGCGAATTTCCCTAGAATAATTTTAAGTAGAAGTTTAACTTAAATTTTGCTCGAGCAGCGGCCGTTAGGACCTTTAGACCACAGGGCCCCCGGCCCCGGTTAATGTTGTAGACTTCATACGCCAGCAAGTGGCCAGCAGATGGAGACAAGAAACATCATTGTCGGACTGCCGATCATTTTACAAATGGCACAGAAAAGTTACCTTCATGAAGAACTCGATAACTTGACTCAAATTTGTATTGGTTTGCATAATTATGTTGGTGACCTTCAAGGGCACTCCAGAGTAATTGAGCAACTTCCAGGGTGATTATCTATTTAAGCTGTCGAATCCGATATAAAATGGCGAGTTAATTTTCACATTCTTTCCAAAAATGATGCGAAATGTAGCTATCCTTTTTGCACTGGACCTTTTTGTTGAAACCATGCATGTGCGTATTGCAGCTGTTTGTCTAAAGCACTTTTCAGTCTTTCTAGAATGATCCTATTCAATATTTTCTCATGTGTGAATAATAATGTTATTCCTTTATAATATGTACACTACTGCAGATCTCCTTTCTTTGGTAACTTAGTTCCTTCCTTTCATTCAGCCGGTATTTCTTCTCTCACACACTTGACCAAGTCATTTCTATAACAGTCTTGCATTTGGCAAGATATTTAAAAAAATAACCATTCAATATTGTCAATACATCAGTATATTCTATACTGGAATTATGGTGTTCAATCAAGCAGATCAGTACCTGATGCCAGGTAACCAAAAGCCATCCTTTTTGTTCCCCAAAACTACGTGACGGGGGCCTTCAGAAGGTGCTGATATGTGTCATCCCTGATTTTCCTTTCAAACTCACATTTGATTATTGGTAGAAAGTTTGTGGGTGGTTACCTTCTTGTGTCTTAGTAAGCCCGGTGAAGGTGTGCTCTGGGGTGTCCAACCTTTCCCTGTTCATATTTAGCCTACCCAGCAGTACAGGGCGTGTACTCTGCTTTGGCGGCGCTGTAAGTGTTAAACTGTCATTGTATGACACCTTCCTACAGGTCATTTCCTACCATCATCTCCAGGATGTATGTCATAATCGATGACGTATGTTGCATATAAAATGAAATGAAATTAATCAAGAGCATATGTAATTATTATTAGTTTATTATTCCTACAGCACGCTGGTCCCTGAGATGCAAATTTAATCATGTTTACACCATGGTTCATAGTGAAAATCCCTACTACCTTGTAGGTTAGCACGACACTACAGAAGGCTAGAGGAACAAACTTTGATCTAAATCAGGAGATAGATCCTAAGGCAGTCAATGGTTAGGCGTTTGCCAACCCATCTTCTGGCATCCCCCGCAGTCTCTGTTTATTTCCAAATGTATGGACTCTGTCCTTCCTTTAGGTTAAAACAGAAGAGACGAAAGGTGATCAGTGCAAAATGGCCAACGCAAAAGTCCTCATATCAGCTGCTCAGGCTAAATGTAAGGAAAAATCATTCAGACTTAGAATATGAAACGTAAGAACAATGTGTCTAGTCCTTGTAAATATGGACCTTATTAGCATTTGCAGAAATCAGCCATGACTAATAGTGAACCCAAACAGCTGCAGGTGGGTATTGCTGCAATACAAGAAACAACTTTTCCAGGGTGCGGATCAGTCAAGGAAAATACTACTACACTTTCTTCTGGTAGGGTCAGAATATTAGCCAACCTGTAGGAGTTGATTTCGCTCTACACAACAGACTAATCAGCTCTATCGGCATATAACTGCATCCGAGTGCATAATGTCTCTCCGGTTTTGCACAAAGGGTTGGTCCATGAACATTGTCAGCGTCTATGTATAAAAGCTAGCAGCTACTGCAGCAGAGAAAGACAAGTTCTTTTACAGATCGTCATAAATTCATTTCCAGGGGAAGAAGTAATCAGAATGCACGTAGTTGGTCTGTGTACAGCTTCTGGCCAGGATGTCTACACAGCATGGCGTTAAAAAACTCAACGAAAATGTGATCAGAGACAGCTTGAATTCTGCTCACAAAATAACCTTTGTATAACAAACACGTTCTTTGCTGTCAAAGAAGGTCACAGGGTATCTTGGTGTCATGACAAATTAGGCCACTGCACCAGATTAATTTCATATTGACATGGAAGAAACATCTCAATGCAGTCAAAATCCCACAAGCATTTCGTAGTGCAGACTGCAATACAAAGCACACACTAATAGTCAGCAAGGTCAAAGCGCAATCGTAAAAAACCTACAGATCAGACTTTTCCAGAGACTTTTAAAAGTTGGAGGAGATGGCTGAGGATAGTGTTGCATGGAAAACAAAATTATATAGAGCAGTAAAGACATTTAATAGAATGCCGTAAAACACATTGAAAAGTAAACGACAACAGCGCAAAAGTAAATGTAACCATATATTCAAAACCTGCACTCACTGTGGTAAAGTGTGCCTGAAATCGACACAATCAGCCATGAAAAGAGCTGAAAAGAGACTTTTACCCACTGAAAACCATCTGTAAAAATGAAAATGGTTATATAATATTAGGTTCATAGACAGCTAGCAATTATTTCAAATCACCTGTCTCGACAAAAAGGTTAAGAAAGTTTATCAGTTACTACATGAAACTTACGTGAACAAAAACTTGGCCTTTATCGCCAGTCGTTACTTCCAGATCAGCCCAAAAAGGAGCTAACATAAGTATTGGCACTCTTTTAGAGTCATAGACTGGACACCGTTCGGGCGTGAAGCTTGCAAATCTTCGATTGAATGAGATCAAACCATTTATCGAGACCTTGAAGAGAAAAAAACCCAACATTCTCATTAGTTAGTGATGGTTAATACATATTAGTATTGCGTTGATAATTGTTTAACTATAAAATAAAAATGTTATTGGCACACAGTGGTGCATAACCCTTGGGGTCGGGACCCCATTTCCCACCAGAGACAATAACAGCACATTAACTATTCATTGAATAAACGTGTGTACATAAATGTTTTTCTAACTTTTTTTACTCTGAGGTGAGTGTGCAAATTAAGCTGCAGTTTTCATAATTGTTGACATGTGTTTATGAGTGGATTTATCCCCACAACCAACCAACCCAGTTGTAAACGGGTACTTGACAAAGTCATGGAAAAATTGTTATGACGCCACTGGAGCTACGGAGTTTTTCTTCTGTCGTCTTGACTTTCTACAATGAAAGATGCTGAGCACATATTGGGGCCGCAATATCTTCGGTTTTGTTAGCCATTTTCTATTGACAAATCATGTCATTGTTGAAGATAATTGATTATACTGTTTAACAAAGAGTGAAACCATCTCTAGTACTGAGAAATGACAATGGTATTCAACGCGCTAAAGGCTGGTTTTGAGAAACTGCCTTTTCTCTTCCCACCACCACGAAGGAAGACCAAACACCGATCTAAACTAAACATTGAAGGCGAATTATGATTGGCGACTTCAAATATTCCATGAGTGGATCATGGGGCTTGCTTTCTTCTTTCCCCTTATCACATTGGAGTATATCTACCAGGGCTTGTCAACCTATTTATACTTGGAGCCCACTTTTATAACTTTTGTGAGGGTACATTTTCCTTACCGGCCACTAACATCTAAATTGAAGAACATTTCGTGGTCGTCCACTGAGTCTGTATATCTAATGTTTTTATTACATCATAATGTTCAGGATGTAGCATGTCCTTTTTCAGAACGTAGCTTCCATCACAGCCCGTCTGAAAGAAATTCGATCTCTTGCCAAATATCAAGCCTGCTCCAGCATTCCTTGACATCTTAATGCCATCACCTTCTTGGTCTGCTTCTGCATCTCTTGGCTGACACCATAACTTCCATTACTGTTCTCTCAAAACTGTTGTGTCTTTTGTGTCAAAGTATTTCACATTTTTGTTCATGATGGAATTTATGAACCAGTTCTTCTCTTTGCCCAACTCTTGTCGAATGTCTATATTCTTCTTTTTTCGGTTCATGGTATTCTGAGAACCTTTCTATAACATTTTGACTAGAGGGACTTGATTATCTTTCTTGAGATTTGGGTAACTGTGCATGCTTCACAGCCGTACGCTGCCACAGGAAAAACAAATGTACACTTGTGCTTTTTGCTGGTATTCTGCTATAGTTTCCGCACGTTGTGTATGTAGCTTTGCATTGCCACAATAATAATACTATTTTAAAAATACAGAGTGTAATTATTCAGCTGCCGCCCGCCAGAAAGCTAAATCTCCCACTAGTGTGTGCTAACGTCTTGATTGAAGAGCACTGGTACAGACCATCAACCAAACCTCTCTAAGCAGACGGACCTATGATATTTTCTTCAGTTATTTACAATTTCTCCCTGTTTTCCTTGTATATTCCTCTTGTTATCTTTCCCATGTGTTCTTTGGCCATCCTTTGCCTTTTTCTTCTTTGGTTCCAGTACTGAGATTTTTTAATGATAGTGGTTTGAAATCTTCGCAGGTCGTGACACCCAGCGCCACCTTCCCAAGATTTCCTGCCCCGCCTGTCTTTGTAATGCTCTCTTCCTTAAGTTTTCGTCTGTAACCTTGCGAACCACCGCAGGCCCATAATCTTTCTTGAGTTTGGTCATCTACCATATGAAAGGACCGAGCTCACATTGCAGTTGAACATCATTTACTCTATGCATTCAAATTTGTTTTATAGTTGCATATGGTTTTCAATATGAGAAAGGTTACTCTTGCCTTCTTGTATTCTGGCTTTTGCATCCTCGCCAAGCCCTGAGGAGAAAGGATACAACTACCACATCTCCATACATATAAAAGACGACAAGAGTTATCCAAGGGGTCAAGGTAACAGAGTATTACCTTCATACTCATTCCAGGACACGCAGTTGTTGAAGGCAACGAGAGAGCTACCAGTTTTGTGAGCACAGCGATATTCTAAACGCCGTTAAGGAAATCAGCTGAAAACAAGATTTGAAAGTTGATCTTGACTCGATGTCCTTGGCGCGACTGGATGAAGTGTGAGGGAAACGAGGTGCGGTGAGGTACGAACACCATACGGGGATCCAAAACCAGTACTGAACCGGAACAGTCAGTCATCACTTGCTGGCGGAGATACTGAGGATGATATCTTGAGTGCTTATAGACTTGTTGTTCTGCTTGCAATGAAGATGATCTGACAATTAACTAACAATAATAATAATAGCCATCCCTCGCAATTGATGATGACACCATCGGTCAGACATGTTGTGTTTCACCTCACCATGGAGTCCGAATGTGGTTGTATAGTCCAATTCTGGCACGGAAACCCATTCCACATATGCAGCATTTAAACAAACAAACAAACAATCAACCAATAAACAAACTAACTTAACTAACTAGAGTTATTCATGAGGTTGGTAGCTGCATTGGGCAAAACAAATTAGTACATAAACTACCGTTGCAAATTAACGCAAGGTGCTCTGGCGCAGGGTTAATGAAGTAGGCCAAATGTAGGGGTGTCCCTATATCCAACTGCAGTGGAAAAAGTGATAATACTTTGGAGATTTCAAATATGAACCAAGTGAAAGAGCGCATATTTGTCAAGATTCAAGCTCAAATATGATCCATCAATGAAGAGCTTAATTCTCAAGGTTCAAGCTCAAATATGATCCATTAACGAAGAATATAATTGTCGCGATTCAAACTCAAATATTACATTAGAACTGACCTATACAACGTATAAACAATAGTTTAGTTGATCCTGCTGTCGGGAACAAAGTGTATGAAATGTCATTGTAAGATGCCTTAACTTGTGTCGAGAGGACGGGGGTAAGGACAAATTGTTTCTTTTTGTGCTGCTTTGCTTTCCCCACCTCTTAACACAGTCAGGTACCCATTTACAGACTGAAGTGCAACATGACTTAGATACACACCAGGAAACTGGTGACAGGCGAGCATTCTAGACACTTTGCCACGTGGATAAACAATCTAAATATATCGACTATAAACAACATAGATTTATGAACACATATACAAAAAAAAAACGTTGTAATGGAGTAGAAGAAAAACAACGACCTACTGGCAGTTGTTAAAGCAAGCAAAACACAATTGTACGGACATATATCAAGATCAAATGTGGCCCCAGCATTATACAAAAGGGAACACGAAAAGAGGGCCCTAGATATGTTTTTAAAAAAAAGTAAAGATCCCGTTTACACGCCAATGTGGCATATTAGGAATATGGTGTTAGGCCTATATTGTTCTTGACCAGTACCACACTAGCGGTGATTTGGTGAACATCACGACTGCCGTCTTTACTTTCCTTGATTATTCTGGTGCTACATTTTTTAGGCTGGATTGATTGACCCAAGGAACTGTTATGCAATCAGAAAAATCTCTGCTGAAAAGCGAATGCACAAGATAATCAGACAATATTCAGAAATTGACAAGAAAAATCTAAAGAGAGACAGAGGCACAGGAAACAGATAGGCATAGCTAGAAAAAAACAATTGATAATATAATCAGATAAGAGGCATGGACCTCCAAGGTGAAACAGAAGAAGAACAAGATGAAGACTGAGTAGACATAAGCTTCCTTTAAAATTATTTAGTTTCACTGCAGTGTTTCACACATATCATTTATAATATAATTCTATTTAACTTACATAGAGATGGCTCACAAATTGGTTCCCAAAGGGAATATTTTCAGGAAAATCAACTCTTATTGTGGCGAATTCCTCATTGGCTGGGAGAGCATTATCGTTTTGATCTAGTCCAAATGGGTACATTCCTGTGTATAAAATAAAAATCTTGACATATAAATATAAACATAAATATATAACATATATATATAAATATATATATATATATATATATATTTATATATATATATATATATATATATATATATATATATATATATATATATATGTGTATTTATATAATATGTAAGTAAGTACCTGAACGATAGGTACTCAATCGTTCACCTGTACAAAAGAAAAGGCAACCGTCAGGAATGCGACAATCATCGTGGAATATCGCTACTCTCCGTAGCAGGCAAGATCCTAGCTCGCTTACTGCTAAACAGGCTCAACAAACACCTTGAACAAAGCCACCATCTCACAGAAAGCCAATGTGGATTACGAGCCGGGAGAGGAACAGTGGACATGGTTTTTGCCGCTCGCCAAGTACAAGAGAAGTGTCGAGAACAAAATCAGGCCTTGTACACCCCATTTATTGATTTGACAAAGGCATTTGATACAGTTAACAGAGGAGGACTGTGAATGATAATGTCTAAGTTTGGCTGCCCCAACAAGTTCATAACAATGGTGAAACAGCTACACGAAGGCATGTGGGCTCGTGTACTGGACAGCGGTGCAATCTCTAAAACGTTTCTAGTATCAAACGGAGTAAAACAAGGATGTGTACTCGCCCCGACTTTGTTCAGCATGATGTTCGCTGCCACGATGACAGACGCCTTCAGATCACTTGAGCTTGGAATACTCATAAAGTACCGCCCAGATGGCAAATTACTCAATCCCAGAAGAATGAAGGCCAAAACCAAAGTGGCTGGCGACATAATCAGGGAACTTGTATTTGCTGACGACTGCGCTCTAATGAGCAATTCAGAACTGAACATGCAGGTTGGAATGGACCAGTTCTCTGCCGCATGCGAAAATTTTGGCCTGACCATAAATGCCAAAAAAACAGAGGTCATGTACCAACCAGCACCAGGCATGCCATACACAAAACCAGAGACTACAGTCAGTGGGCAGACGTTGAATGCCGTAGACAAATTCACATATCTGGGCAGCACGCTGTCGAGATCTGTCAGCCTAGACGATGAGGTGGCAAGCAGAATAGCAAAGGCCAGCACAGCCTTTGGTAGAATGCGCTCGATAGTCTCGGCACGTCGTGGCTTCAGCGTCAAGACCAAACTCAAAGTCTACCGTGCAACCATCATTCCAACCCTACTATACGCTTGCGAAAGCTGGACTGTATTCTCTGGACATGCAAGGAGGTTAAACCACTTCCACACAGGTTGCCTGAAGCGAATATTCCACATCCGATGGCAAGATCGTGTCACTGACATCGAGGTTCTCTCGAGGGCTAACATGCACAGCATCCATGCACTGCTAGAAAAAAGCACGACTAAGATGGGCCAGACACCTCGTCCGTATGTCAGACGAGCGGCTCCCAAAGAGGCTTCTCTACGGCGAGCTGAGAGAGGGATGGCGCGTGAGAGGGCGCCCAAAGAAACGTTTTAAAGACGGTCTGAAGGACTCACTAAAAAGTTGCCAGATAGACATCGATACCTGGGAATGTCTTGCGCAAAACAGATCTGACTGGAGAAGCGCAGTCAAATCGGGTGTAGCTACCGGTGAAGACGACCGTGTTGTGAAAGCCCAGAACAGACGCGAGACACGGAAATCCAGAGCAGCGGGAACACCATCCCCTTCTACAATCCTCGTGTGCCCGATATGTAGCAGATGTTTTCGTGCTCGCATTAGCCTGTTCAGCCACATGCGCACCCACACCCAACAGGGAAATCTGTGACAAGGATGATGTCGGCGGTCCTCATCGACAACGATGGACAGCTACTATTATTATTAAGTAAGTACCTAACTTACTTAACGTCTGTATACTGGTTTAGAAGACTCTACAGAGTCTGTATACAACTAGTTTCTTGGAGAGTGGTCCATCTTAATAGACTCAAACACTAGTGCTAAGTAGATCCACAGTCAGTTAGATGCCATCTATAGCTGTTCTTAACAAACCACACGAGAAAAGGTACAAATAACTTGGGTAGATTTTTAATTTGAATTTTGTCCGGGCAGCGACGGTTAAGCCTACTCTTTTCGATTTCCAACTGCCAAGATTTTTTAACGTTCTCGACACTGAACACGGAAGTTCGATTTCACTACCCAGAGAACAGGGGAATTTTTACCAGACATGATAAAAAAATCCCGGAAATCTGACCTCGAGACCACTGAGTCCCCACTAGTAGATTACGACTCAACTATTCTTTGCTATCCTGTTAGGCCATAATAATACATGGATGCTAAGATGTATATTTAAGATAATCTAATATAAAAAAGGACACACAGTTGATCAATTATCACATATTGGTTTCAAATATCTGGATGAAAAGAGACACTATCAAAAGCATGAGAGGGTTTGAATAGTTAGCTGGACGGATACAAAGAAGATGTGAAGTATAAATGTACTGAGAATAGAGACAGTTCTGGCAGGATTTGGTTGTCCTGAACCCAAGACATGACATGCAATGATGACGATTTGGTTTTTTACTTACGAGATTCACTTAATCTGTGGATAGAAAGAAACAAATGCATTTAAGGTTATTTTTGAGAAAGATTACATACATATAAATAAATAAATTGGTAATGTCCTTAGGTTAATTATGCAAATTCGATAGTTATGAGACTAATTATACAAATTTGATAATGCCCTGCAGTTAATTATACACATCTGGTAATGTCCTGTGTGTGACAGAGCACGATCTACTTTTAGATATACAGTAGGCTGTGAACAGTCCTCTGTCTCAAAGCCCGTATTTCTTAACAAGTTCAGAATCAAGAATTTCTGAGATGTTCTCTAGAACAGATATTATGAACAGAGTGAGTATAGATTACAGACAGCCGAGCTGAGTAGTAGATAGAGAGAAACCACGGTTTTGTTTGGTTAGACTGTAGGTGAACTAACATGAGTACAACATCTATGCACGTAAACGAAATACCAGAATAGCTAGTAGCAGAGCAGATAGAATACCTTCATTATATTGTTTGTGTTTAAATTGATTACATGTAACTTTAATTTGAGGTGTGTATAAAATAAAATATAAATAGTAAACTAATCGTTTGAAAAGGAATTCATGAACGTAAGATAAACTTGATGTTTGAGTGTATGTCAACCAGAACAACGGCCAGTTTGAGAATCATTGTTAGAGGAAGCGTGTTCCGTGAGGTTAATCATACCAATTTGGTAATGTCATGAAATTAATTATATTTGTACACATTTGGTAACGTAATTAGGATAATTATATAAATTTAGCTGTGTCCTGAGGTTAATTATAACTACAAATTTGGTAATGTCCTAAAGTTAATTATACAAATTTGGTAATGTCCTGGGATTAATTATCCAAATTTAGTAATACTTTGAGGTTAACTATACAAGTGTAGTAATGTACCGAGGTTAATTATTCTGATTTGTTGATGTCCTAAAGTTGACTGTAAACAATTGGTGATGCCTTGATCGAGACGTTGAGCAACGCATGATCAACAGCGGTCAAAGACCTATAGTTGACTGCTAGCGTCAGGACCATCGAACTAGAGCTGCCAAGACCCTTCTACACCTCCACCCGATGATCCTGGATAACAAGCTGCAACAGAGCAGCTTACTACGTAGAAGGGATCGTAGGGTGAAGACATCTCAGTGCTCAAAAATGCCTGCTGAAGTCGGATGTGCAAGACCGAAAGGTACAAATATCGCAGACAAGCTGCAAACTACGAAACAACGCATTTCATTCTCCGGAATGCTACTCGCAAAGCACTTTTAAGGCCTTGGTAGCGGGAGATTTAGAACGAACAAAGGGAGGAACGAAGAAGAAGATGATGCCCTGAAGTTTATACACAATTGGCTGTGAGAAAAATCGGAATATAACACGTTATGTTGGTGACGATTTACTTGCTCGCTCCAGATGGAGCATAGAACCATCACTACGACAGGCTACTTTCCTGAAAGCATCATTTGAGCATTTGCTGTGATGGTTGCAATTGGAGTGGTTGAAGATGATGAGGTTGCTAGCCCAATGTACAATAGAGAAATGATAACATAAACAAAATAGAGAAATGATAAGGTATGCACAGTAGAGTATTGATTAGGTATGCACAGTAGAGTATTGATTAGTTATGCCATATAGAGAAATGAATAGGTATGTGCAAGAGAAATGAATAGGTATGAGCAATAGAGAAATGATAAAATATGCACAATAGAGAAATGATTAGGTATGAGCAATAGAGAAATGATAAAATATGCCCAATAGAGAAATGATTAGGTATGCACAGCAGAGTATTGATTAGGTATGCACAGTAAAAGTAAAGTAAAGTAAAGTATCCCATGGCATTACTGCCGTAGGGGTGTAAGGTGTTAGCGATCTCACATTTCAAAGGCTCGGCTATATGAGGGCGGTAGCCATCTCCTCTCCCTCGCCGCTTTTACTTCCCGGACTGAACCGGTACCCATTTAACGCTGGGTCGACCCGGGAGCCACATTGCGGTCTGAAAAAAACATTACCGCCTCAACTGGGGAATGAACCCAGGACCACTCAGATGCGAAGCCACCACTGCAACCTGTCAATCTCCAGCGGTCTTAACTATATATTACAGCTGGACTCATAAGGATAAGTACGAGGGGAGAGAGAGAGAGAGAGAGAGAGCTAAGTACGAGAGCTGAGTACAAGGAGAGCGAGAGCTGAGTACGATGAGAAAGAGAGAGAGAGCGAGGTGAGTACGATAAGAGAGAGAGAGAGAGAGAGCTGAGTACGATGCGAGAGAGAGAGAGAGAGTCTTGAGTACGATAAGAGACAGAGAGAGAGAGCTTAGTACGATAAGAGAGAGATAGAGGGGGAGGGGGGGGGGGGGTGGGATGTTGGCGACCAGCACAACGCTTTCGCACTTAATTCACAGTACAGTGCAAGCCCAATTTACAAACACGTCAGATCTGCTGCCGTCAGCCACTTCGCGTGTGATGGGCATCTATTACTAGAACTCCCATTGCACGAGGTCAGTGCTATTTACGAGGTTGGTCACTATTGCTTGAATGTAAGTAAGGGGCCATTAACAGCTCGGTGGACTAGATCATGACGGAGAAGCAAACACCGTCCCGTTCAATTGAAAGCAACTGCTCTACCTAACCGCCATTTCGGTGCACATTTACAAAAATTTTGCTATAAAATGCACATTAAATAAGTGAACGAGATTATTTAACCATGTTGGACGTTCCAAAACTGCTCCAGTCATGTTTACAGAAAGCCTATATACGAGGATATGTGACGGTTCGAGTAACAATGGTTTAACATGATGAGGTTGCTAACCCTATGCACAACGCTCTTTAGTCGTCTTTAACGACATTCTAGAAAGGCTACAGCAGTCATGTTCTTTTTAAAATCGGGCACCAATCGTGTGGTAGATATGTGTAAAATCAGTAGTTTCTTAGAACAAGACACTGCTGTCACGGATGAAGTGTTCAAGATTTCATTGTCCTAATCTTTTTATGAGTCTGGTGTGGCCAGTTTCCTTCCGCACTGCTTTTTTTTCAATAATAATGGTAAACCAATTACCAATTTGCAGCTGAGTAGATACTTGATGATAAGAATCGCACCTAGTATCTCTGCCGCGATAAACAATCACTCTACCACTCTTGATATCCAGTACCCAAAAATTCACTAATCGAATCTACAGGAAAAGTGTTAAGTAAAGTCATTTGAGTCACCAACCTGCATTTCCACTTTCCACTTGTTAAATCCTGATTACACACCTCGTACTTTTCACACAGGAAGCAAGCTACTGGTTCTGTAATGAAGACAATTATATTACAAACATTCAAAAGGTTGTAAAGCAGTTTTATGAAAGACAATTAACATACGATGTTCAACAGAGTTCTTCAAGAACAGGAGAAGATGAAAACAGGAAAGAAAAACACCAGCTAATTAAGTGGAATGCAAATCAGACGCAGGCGAGCTCCATGTTATAAAAAGAGCAAAGGGTCCTTAATATCAGAGCAATGGAGCAAAGGGTTCTTAATATCAGAGCAATGGAGCAAAGGGTCCTTAATATCAGAGCAATGGAGCAAAGGGTCCTTAATATCAGAGCAATGGAGCAAAGGGTACTTAATATCAGAGCAATGGAGCAAAGGGTCCTTAATATCAGAGCAATGGAGCAAAGGGTACTTAATATCAGAGCAATGGAGCAAAGGGTCCTTAATATCAGAGCAATGGAGCAAAGGGTACTTAATATCAGAGCAATGGAGCAAAGGGTCTTTAATATCAGAGCAATGGAGCAAAGGGTCCTTAATATCAGAGCAATGGAGCAAAGGGTCCTTAATATCAGAACAATGCAGCAAAGGGTACTTAATATCAGAGCAAGGGAGCAAAGGGTCCTTAATATCAGAGCAATGGAGCAAAGGGTACTTAATATCAGAGCAATGGAGCAAAGGGTCCTTAATATCAGAGCAATGGAGCAAAGGGTCCTTAATATCAGAGCAATGGAGCAAAGGGTACTTAATATCAGAACAATGCAGCAAAGGGTCCTTAATATCAGAGCAATGGAGCAAAGGGTCCTTAATATCAGAGCAATGGAGCAAAGGGTCTTTAATATCAGAGCAATGGAGAAAAGGGTACTTAATATCAGAGCAATGGAGAAAAGGGTACTTAATATCTCCCCAAGAGACAGTATTCAAAATACGGACATCCGCGACTAATCAGAGTCTCGGGAGGTTATTGACTCTGTATCAATGCGAAAGTACAGATGGACTGGCCATGTAGTCCGCATGATTGACGATAGATGGGCCAGCCATGTAGTCCGAATGACTGATGATAGATGGGCCAGCCATGTAGTCCGCATGACGGACGATAGATGGGCCAGCCATGTGGTCCGCATGACTGACGATAGATGGGCCAGCCATGTAGTCCGCATGACTGACGATAGATGGGCCAGCCATGTAGTCCGCATGACGGACGATAGATGGACTGGCCTTGTGGTCGTCCGAATGACTGATGATAGACAGACAAGGAGGGTGTCTTTCTGGTGGAAGTACAACTACAAACGCCCGCGCGGCCGCACGCCAATGTGATAGAAAGATGATCTGCATTACGCTGTTGGATCTTCATGGTACTTCAAGGCGAAGGACAAACAGGCACCGATTCAAGCAACTTTAGATACCTGACATCAGGTAACTTTACCTGACTGAATACCAGGATTCAAGTATTGTAGTAAGTATACGTGTAACAATAGTAGGAAACTTGAAAAACAAAAACAAAGCAATTAAATGAACAAAGAAAATAGCTATTATTAGCTAGAACAACGTAACCGAAGATGTTGGTGCGAAGGTTAAGGTCAGGGTTAGATGAAGTATGCTGAACAAGCCCCCCACTTCAAATCCCGGCATGCACATAGAAACAGGCTCTGTTTTGTAAGCCTGGCCAATGAGGTAGAAAATCGACTCTGTGATCCATACAGTGGTAAACCTGCTAAGAAGGCTTGCATTGCATTTAGGTAATTAGGACACATTTTATCGTTGTCCTTGTTATTACTACTATGAAGAGTGAAGAGTAATCAGGGTAAGGTGAACCATCTTGATCAAGACTATCATCTCAAGTCCTTGTCTGTGCTCATTGAAACAGACTGTGTCAACGCAGTCTGGGCAACGAGGCGGGGATCGACACGACAATGCTAATTTATATTGAGCTTACTAAAGAACCTGACATTGCACTACTGCTAGGAAGACTCAGGTCTACCTTCTTCCATTTGGGATATACAGAGCAATATAACTGCTACCGACGAAACGTTGTTAAAGGGGAATCAAATTCAATACGATTAGATTTAAATAATAACACGAACAACAATAACACAAAGAACAACAACAACGACAACAGTACCAATATAAAGCGGTTGAATTCTAAATGCTGCAATAGGAGGGGGCGGATTAAAAATAAGCTGACAGTTCTAAATGCCCGCACGGCATGAGCAACGCATATCCTCTGACAGCACACAGTTAGTTCTTATGCTTCTTAAAGCTTGACAGTTCTGATTGAATAGAAAACAATGTTGGTAAATACAGTCCTAAGCCACATGGAGCAACTAATTAGGAGGAAGAAAACTATGAATTCAAACTTATACCTGCAGCCGTACATATATTCTGCTGAAAGATGGAGATTTGACACGATGGGTTTCCCCAAAAGCGAATCTCCGGGTGAAAGGAACAGTTATTGCTGTTCATCTTTTAATGCGACACAAACACAACATATATTATGAACACATCAATAAAAAACTACGTCAACAACAACAAAAACAGCGAGCGAAAAGATATATTGAACTATTATCTACTTAATAATATACCGTTCATCACTTAAATCAAAAGATAGAAATCAGTCTGTACATTAACTTACGAAATTTGGAATCAGGTGGGAATTGTAGCTTTGGGTCAACAACTAGGACGGCGGTGTTGTCTATTGTCAGTTTGGATAATGCAATGAATGCTCGAATGATGGTGTTCTGTGTAACAAGCTTTTCGTCATAGATCAAATCGGTTTCGTATTTGCTTGATCTAGTGGAGACAAATAGCCGTCAATTAGAATGATACGTAACGAATCAACTGATGTGTTAATGATTATTGTAACTGATAGATCTCAGATTCGGCCACAGTTTTAGGTCATGTTCCAAAGCCCAAATGTAACATTGAGACGGACATGTTCTATGGCTATAGAATTGCAAGATGATAGTCCAAGTCCAACATGAAGACAAACTCAATGAGTTTGTGCCATTGGAGAACATGCTCAATCACCCAAGTGAAAGATGAAAACAATTCAATCACCCAGGTTACAAATGAGAACAAGCTCAATCACCCATGTGCCCCATCAGAACAAAACCAATCACCCACGTGCCCCATCAGAACAAGCTCAGTCACCCATGTTCCCCACTAGAACAAGCTCAATCACCCAAGTGCCCCATCAGAACAAGCTCAATCACTCGTGCCCCACCAGAACAAGCTCAATCACCCACGTGCCCCATCAGAACAAGCTCAGTCACCCATGTTCCCCACTAGAACAAGCTCAATCACCCAAGTGCCCCATCAGAACAAGCTCAATCACTCGTGCCCCACCAGAACAAGCTCAATCACCCATGTGTCCCATCAGAACAAGCTCAATCACCCAAGTGCCCCATCAGAACAAGCTCAATCACCCATGTGACCCACCAGAACAAGCTCAATCACCCATGTGTCCCACCAGAACAAGCTCAATCACCCATGTGCCCCATCAGAACAAGCTCAATCACCCACGTGCCCCATCAGAACAAGCTCAATCACCCAAATGCCCCCACCAGAACAAGCTCAATCACCCAAGTGCCCCATTAGAACAAGCTCAAGCACCCACATGGCCCATCAGAATAAGCTCAATCACATTAAGGACAAGTGAGAACATGTTCAATCACCAAAGTGCCACATGAGAACAAGTTCAATCACCAAAGTGCCACATGAGAACAAGTTCAATCACCAAAGTGCCACATGAGAACAAGTTCAATCACCCAAGTGCCACATGAGAACAAGTTCAATCACCCAAGTGCCACATGAGAACAAGTTCAATCACCCAAGTGCCACATGAGAACAAGTTCAATCACCCAAGTGCCACATGAGAACAAACTCATTCACCCAAGTACCATTTACGACGAAGAACAATCACTAAAGTTCTTTACAAGAACAAACTCATTCACTCAAGTTCCTCACAAGCACAAACTCGATCACTCAAGTTCCTCACAAGCACAAACTCGATCACTGAAGTTCCTCACAAGAACAAACTCGATCAATTCAAGAACACATGCTTCGATAAACTAAGTTTCACTTGAACAATTACCTCAAAGATATAATTACCACACCAGTACAAATAAAGTATTGTATCTAAACCAACCACCATTTTTGCGATTATTGTTCTCAATATTGCTATATATTGCTTGTACATTACATCTTTTATTTAGAACATTCAAAAGTATCTGAAAATGTTTACGTCTTTGAAGACATTATCTGTTACCGTATATTCTGACATAATAATGTTGGTTTATATTTTCCTATGACTAATATCACTGTTTTAGAAAAATGTTGATCGGATCCTTTGACTTATTTGATCATACATTCCTCAGCAGCGGTTGTACTGCTGCGAATCTCAAATTGTCTTCTGCGATCTCTCGCCTAGGTTATGGAGGTATATTTGCTATCCTTTTGGCTTATCGTGGAAATTGCAGTTGAGTTCAACTGACTCTAACCAACGCTTAGTATGTCTACCCTTGCGGTCTGTTTCTGCCTTAGGGGTACCATTTTGCTTTCAATGTGCTTGAACGTTCATCTTTTCATCTGAGCATGTGGACTGCAAAACAATGTTTTGCCTTGTTTGCATCAATAACTGCATAACTCGCCAATGATATTTGCCGCAGGTCGGAATTATGAACACTCTGTATGTGCTGGTTGTAGTGAATGAGACCCACCATAATTCTCTTAAGAGAAGCATGTGTCTCTCGCAGTATGTTCTCCATTGCTTTTGCCAGTGTCCATGTTTCAACGGCGTAGAACATTGCAGTAAGTTCAGTGGAATCTAAGAGCGAGGCACGTAAAGTCCGATCTAGTCAGCTATATAGGACTGTGGATGAACGAGAAGACTGGCAGCCACAATACTATATTATCTTGCTTAACGATTAGTGAATCTTATCCTATTTTGATCAACGTGTAACAAACTGTGGAGGAAAGAACAAAACCACTGTCCCATACTGTGCGGGCTGCAAAAGGCGATTAAGAAGGGCTATGCACGAGGCTTGTCACCTTATTAAAGAAAATAAAGTTCCATAGAAAACACCTTATGAGAGCGGTGGATGCCCCGAGGCAAGCGAATGGATGCCCCAAGGCAAGCGAATGGATGCCCCGAGGCAAGCGAATGGATGCTCCAAGGGAAGCTTTTTGTAAGAACGTCATTTGTAGTAGTGTGACCACATGTCATTATTGTTGTCAATCTATCTTCAGTCCACTTGTTTCATATTCTTTGGTAGGCGAAAATCTGCCGGTGGCTTACCAGGTCAATCCGAGTATATGTAGGCCCTGGAAAATATTATCGCATATTTTTGGAACTTTAGGCGACATCTGTACTGCTCTGCTAACCATATAATCAAGACCTAATGTTATATCCACACAGTTCCATTTTTGGTGACATTTTCTCGAAAACAGCGGCCGGTATGCCTACTCTTTTCGATTTCCAACTGCCAAGGGACTTTCAACGTGCGCGCTACTGAACACGAGTGTCTGACCTCACTATTCAGAGATCAGGGGACATTTTTATCGAACGATCCACGTTAACAAATCCCGGACTCCACCGTGATTTGAACCTGCGGCATCCAGCACCCGAGGCGAATACATCACCTCAAGACCATTGGGCCCCCATTACTGTTGTTACCAGGATATTTTATACTGAAATGTTACAGAATCATTTATTGTATTTTATTAATCGGCAGCATTGAGCACACACCTGTTGGTTATTTGTGCGCATCAATCACAAGCTCGACCTATTGCATGCGGGTCAACAGTGAACATTTACTTACGTGGGTCCTGTGACATCGATCTCGAATGGAACACCGTTGAAATATACTTGAAGATATGTTTTTAACTGAAAAATGAACAATTAACAATACAATTATATTCGTGTACAAACTTGTTAGTTCACTTATTCACTGATGCAATAATATGAATTGTGGAGGTGCAATTTTATTTCATCTAAATGGCCGTTGTATTCTTAGGGATATCTTATATTTCATCTGTTGACCTCGGCCACTTAAGTGGTGGACCTTCATTGTGTGGTACAAAATAATGTCGTATCACATCGTTATTTCGTTGAAAAAAAAAATACACGCGTCGCAGTGTTAGCGACACCGCCAAGCTAGGGCAGGGGTCTCCAAACTACGACTCGAGGTCTATATACAGCCAGTCACAACTTGTATTCGACCGCAGAAGCTTGGAATACTCGTAAGTAAAAAGACAAAGCGAAGGTTAAAGGCGAGGGCTCGGTATTGTTGCCACGGGTCTCCCCATACAGCTCCATCTCTCTCCACAGAACAGTATTCCGTCTGCGAGAGCATTGCACAAATCACGTATCTCCAGCCAGGGATCTCCAGAAAAATTGCCATCACGAACGGCGGCAAGCAGATTCCCCATCCGCAGAGCTATAAAGAAGCAAAGACACTCATCAAATGATCCATGAGGACAGAATGGAGAGAACAGCAAAAAGACACTCATCAAACGATCCATGAGGACAGAACGGAGAGAACAGCACAAGGAATACAAGCCAGAAAATGACAGCATAGACAAACTTGGCAGAGTTGGGCAGATAAAGATCTTCAGAATCAGAACAGGACATTGTAGACTCAAGGCCCACCTCTACCGAATGAGTCTCAGAGACACTGTCACGTGCGATTGTGGAGCTCCGAAGTAAACACCAAAACATATTCTGCAAGATTGCCCTACCTATGCAGGCCAAAGGGCATGGGAGAGCGACCATGCTCAAAAAGCTGTGGGGGACCGGCGAAGATCAGAAACACAGTTCCCTTCGTGAATCTCACCGGACTAAAAGCATAGCATCCGTTGATCGTGAACCTCACCGGACTAAAAGCATAGCATCAGTTGATCGATGATGAAGAAGAAGAACCATCATGAACCGACCGTCGCAACTCGAATTCGAACCCCGACCGTATGAACACGAGACAAACGGCTTGACCACTTCGTAACAGAGATTCCCCAACTACTACTGCTACTACTACTACTACTACTAATACTAATAATAATAACAACAATAAGTATAATTCTCACTTCAAGCAACGATTATTAACATTTCAGTAAATCGAAATAATAAAATAATGAAATGTCTGTTGTTCTCATTTACTGCTAAGTCAATTATTCTGTCATCAGAAGATTTGATGAGGTTTAACATTTGTATTCATTATATATTATTTCCCAGTGTAACTACAGAACCATTTGTAAGTCGTTGTCGCTTTCTTTTTCTTTTGAAAATACATTTTGGAGATCCCTGTTCTTAAGTAATGTAATTTTTACCAAAGTGGTGGTCCGCGGGCTAATGTCAGCCCACGAGTCCTTATTCGCCGGTCCGCAAACGTCGTCAGGAAAAATAACAACTATTTACATTTAAAAAAAGTTAAAATACTAATTGTTAATAATTAAATCATAGAATTGACTAAGCACGCATCTAAACACATTTTAATACAAATTTTAGACAATGGAAACAGACCAATAATTCATAAATCGGGTATCATTGGTCCTTGCTGTGCCAACCTGAGTGGTTATAGAGGATGATTTTGTGTGACATGCATGAGAAAATGACCCATCCCACACAGAGAGCATATCGTACCAGGCTAACAGTGTGGGGATAACCCTACTAGTAAAGAAATCACTTCAGCCTGGATTTTTTAACCCCTTCTATTTCTCTCCATTCGTACAGGTGAAAAACTTACTGAGTATAGATATCATATCGTGGATTGAAAAAAAAGCTCAAGAAATAAAGACAATTATTAACAATGATTTCTTCTTTGTTCGTTCTTAATCTCTCGCTACCAAGCCACAAAAAGGGCGTTGTATGTATCAAGATGTTGTCCGGAGAACGGAATGCGTTGAGTGATAGTTTGCAGTTTGATTGCGATTATTACTAATATTACACCTTTCGGTCCGACACATCCGACTTCAGCATGGCCTTTTTGGGAACCGGGTTAGCCTTCCCTCTTCGATCCCTTCTCCTTAGCCAGTCTGCGCTGTAACAGCCTGTTATCCAGGATTCTCACATGGAGGTTGTGAAGGGTCATGGCAACCCTCGGTCGCTGGTCCTGACATTAGCAATCAGCTTTGGGTAGCTGACCGCTACAGCTCATGCACTGCCTAAAAATGATTTAAGAATAACTCATTTTGCGTGTTATCTGATGAAGAAGAAGTCTCGATCTTGTATTCACTGATAACCACAATTGCTGGGTTACAGAAATACATGCATATCGTAAGATAGAGGTCACAAACATAGGGATACAACTCTATTGTCGTATGGACAGTCTATGTAAACATAATAAATCGAAACTGCGTATGTACTGAACGTTAATAATCGATAAAAGCAGATGCAGGTAATGGCTACCAACTAAAATCATATTGCATCTCTGTCATCTATCGTATCCTGGTTGTTATTGTTTAGTTGTCCTCGTTTGCTCTTTGCCCCCGGTGATGTCGTGTAGCCGTATCGTTGGTTTTGTTTTGATTTTGTCCTGATGCGCTCACTGGGCTATTATCTGTATATGTTTTATATTTTATCGACCCTGGACAGTTCTTGACTAAGGAAGACAACCCGAAAGTCTAATGAATCTATTCTAATGGATCACTTACACAGAGACACCCAGCAGCGTCATTTCGCTTAATCAAAACAAACACTTTATGTGCAGGTCGTCTCATCGGAAACGATGTGTCACATTAAAGTAAGGCAAGACATACTGACCATGATCCCCACCTGTCTTTCTCGTCGCGTTTCTGAAAACAGGCTGTGCCACAGCAAGGCGGTCAACGAAGTGGGGATCGACACTATGATCCACATAGTGGTCAGTTTATTAAAAAGTCTCGCACTGCACTACAGCCAGAGGGACCCAGGTCCAGCTTCTCAAGTTAGCATAGAGATGTAAGAAGAGCCACTGTAACTCGCTAACAAATAAACGCCGTTAAGCGTAAGAACACAGTACAAGCAGTTTTAAATAGCAAACATATTTTGAAAACGCACAAGGGACAACTGCTGTCACGAATGAAGTGTTAGAGACTTCATTGTATTAGTCTTCATTTTTAAAAATGAAATGGAGTGACCAGTTCTCATCCTGCATTTCATTATATAACATGAATTCAGGTATCCATTTACAACTGGGCGGGGGGTACCTGTCCCTTAATTCACCCCAAACAAATATTAATATATATTTCTGACACCGGATTTTGGGGTATTGACGTCACAGAAGTCTACTTTTCAACTGTTGGAGTGTCAAACAGCGCGCCTATAACGGGATTGCCAATAAACCTAGATGAAATCATCAACCTGCTAATGACAAGCTCACAAATGCTACAAGCATATGCCTGATTCGTACATATGCGAGTTCATGTGGCGTCGATGCATCAAAGTAAGTAGTTTGGACGTTTTCATCGCCATTCCTGCCGACATTGTTATAGCCAGGCCGTATCAATAATTAAAATGGGGGTGTTTGGTTGTCCAATTATTTCAATCCCCCTGCCACGAAATTTCTTTCTGATTCTTTTTAGGGTCCTACATTCTTCCAGAAGATTGATCGCAAAACTGAAAATAACCATCTTTTCTATTCTTTATCCAAGTTTTTACCTATTTATTTAAAATAAAATAATCTCGACATGTCCTCTCCGAAATCGAAATGGAATGTCCCGCCACAGTCATCAGTTTTCAAATAAGTATGATGGGAATCCAGGAAACTCTGTTTGGGGTGAATTTAGGGACAAGTACCATTGGATCGATTGACTGGAGTATGTCAATAGAATGATCAATCCCCGTAGCTTTGCCACGAGAAACAATCGCTCTACCACTCTGACACCCAGACACTGGCACGATAAACACATTCTAAAATGACTTACAGCGTTCTCTACTTTATTAGAAGGATAATTCCCTCCACCCAAACCAAACTGTGATCTCGCTGAAAAAGAAATAGAAAACAAAAATAAAAGTTAAGTGTGCAAAACCAATGTTGGCATCATCATTTTTCTACTGCTTATTTCTATGTGACTGTAAGTTACTGATTAAATTATTTCCTTAAAAACGGACTTTACTTTGACCTTTAATATGCAATATGGGATCAAGATGCTGACTGCTAGCGTCAGGGCCAGCGAACCGAAGGTGCCAAGACCCTTCTACACCTCCACGTGGTGATCCTGGATAACAGGCTGCATCAGGGCAGACTGGCTAAGGAGAAGGGATCGAAGAGGGAATGCTAACTCGGTACTCAAAAATGTTTGCTGAAGTCGGATGTGTTGGACCGAAAGGTGCAAATATCGCAGTCAAGCTGTAAACTACGACACAACGCATTCCGTTATCTGGACTACATTCTGCTACTTGAGCCCTTTCAGGGTTTCGTAGCAGGAGAAAAGAACGAAGTCAAGCTAAGTCGTATGCAATATTAGTCTTTCTTGTTGTGCAAATGTTTTGGATGGTAAAACTGATAAAAACTACAGTGGTAATGAGAATCATTAAAAAGACACCACACACACAGTGAGTGTGTGTGTGTGTGTGTGTGTGAGAGAGAGAGAGAGAGAGAGAGAGAGAGAGAGAAAGAGTGAGAGATAGAGATAGAGAGAACATTCATTATGATGATTACTTCCACTACTGGAACCAACAGGAACAAAGAACAAAGCACATGGCAACGATACATGCATCATGTCATAGGTAAGTACTTATCCAAATAGGTTCGTCTAGATAGGTTGTGTTATTCTGTCCCTGATAGAGATCTTTTAGTTGTACGTTACAGTGTTTTGTTCGAATGCAATATTTTGCCGTTCTTATTTGTTTTTATACTTTTCCTATTAGTTGTATTTTATTCTCATGTGAAATAGGATCGAGTGCTTTACTCGATCAAGTGTCTTTTTCTCATGTGAAATAGGATCAAGTGCTTTACTCAATCGTCTTTTTCTCATGTGAAATAGGATCAAGTGCTTCACTCGATTATGACAGTGTTAGTTGCCTCTCGCTTGGTCAACTTTTCTTATCTTCTTCTTCGTCGTACGCTGTCAGACGTCAACTTGAATTTGTTTGAAGAAAGCAGCTGTCATCCCGAGGGTGTCGACACTGCTAAAGAGCTTGTCTAGTGTTGGCACTGGTGATGGCCACATGTGCTTTCTCTGGTCCTCGTATGTTGGGCAATTTTGCAGCAGATGTTCAGCGGTCATTTTCCTTGTACCCCAGGTGCATTCGTCAGTGCCACCTATCTTCAGTTTATTGAATAGATGGTAACTCAGTCTGTTGTGGCCTGCGCGGAGTCTGAAGACCACGACCTGCTCTCTACTGTTCAGCTAGTAGTAGGCATCATTTTTTGTGTAGCCAGTATGTTCTGTTTCCCATTTGGCCATGTATCTGGCCCTAATGAACCTTTTGAACTCTTCGTATGTCATACTAGAATCTGGTTGTGGTAGTCTTGCACTTTCTTTTGCCAGTCTGTCTGCCTCCTCGTTGCCTTGGATGTTACAGTGGGATGGAACTCACTGTACCACTACTCTTTTTTGTGCGGACTGCTGGCATAGTTGACAGAGTACTGCTCTTAAATCATTAAGTTCAGTATTTTTCTGGCTTTTTAGTGCTGTAACTATGGCCAGGGCATCTGTGAACAGGACTATCTGGCTTTCATTGCTCTCGCATGTCAGCATTGCTTTTACTGCAGCCTTCCAACTTTTCTTATGACTTGCATAAGTGCTTTTTTTCTGGAAGGCGATAGCCACTTATACAGGTTTAAATTGGCTATTCTTTTCTTGAAAGGTAAGAACCACTTAAACAGACTAAAATTGGCTATTCTTTTCTTGGAAGGTGATAACCACTTATGTAGACTGAAATTGGCTAATCTTTTCCTGGAAGATGAAAACCACTTATAAATACTGAAATTTGCTTTTTTTTTCCAGGAAGGTGATAACCACTTATACAAACTGAAATTGGTCCTTCTTTTCTTGAAATATAAGCGCCACTTACAGACTCAAATTGGTCATTTCACCCCCAGCACGTGCGAACAGGCAGCATAGACAACCAAAAATATCCTACTTACAAAACTGTTATATGCTTCAGCAGCTACGTACTGATCATTAACCTCCACAGAAAGTTATTTGGGATCTTGAAGAATTCTTAAGTCACAGAAAGTTTTGTCCAGAGAACCGGACACAACTTTTATGAAGAATTGGAGAAGAATAAGAATAAGAAGTAGAAAAGACGAAAAATAATACGAAAAAGAAGATGTCGAAAACGAAGAAGAAGAACAAGAAGACAAAGAAACAGAAGAAGATATTTTCGATATTCACTGCTACCTCTTCTTATAATTGTCTTACTATTTGGTTTTATCGTCTTTTTATTTGGAGTTATCGTCTCAGTATTTGGTGTTATCGTTGTATTATTTGGTGTTATCGTCTTATTATATATATATATATATATATATATATATATATATATATATATATATGTATATATATATATATATATATATATATGTATATATAAGTAAATTTAATTATTTATCTGTGCCCATCGCTGTAACAGATTGTCCGTTTTTTTTAAATGACCGACGCGCAATGGTGACATGGTTTGGCCGAACTTAGAGTGACATGTGACTGAAGAACCGTAACACGTGTTAGACATATGGCCCTCATATGAAGATTACATTACTTCTCTTTCCATACGATACATAACATAGTTCTTGCTATTCTGCTTAGAACTTATATTTTTCTGTGGCTATATACAGGTGAGAATCATTGACCATATCGTCACCCAAATCATGGACCATATCGAAATCGGCACGATAGTAAAATTGGAGCCTTGGAGACAAAGTATTAGAGACAAATCCTTACAATATCGTGGATAAAGAAGCGAGAAAAAAATATAGAAATCTTGGCAGATTAACTAGGTCATGCTTAGGAATGTGAAATATTTTGGCCACATTAAGCGCCCTGATTGTTTGGAAAGTACAATATTGTAGATCATAGTTTCCGCCAGGAGTGGTATAGACCATCCAAGGTGAAGTTAGACGCAGGACATCAATGGTTCCCTGACAATGACTTTGGGGAAGGCAGGTTAACTTGGACACGATCAAAAATATATGAGATGGGCTTTGATGAAAACGAGGTTCTGTAGACTTGCTAGATTATGAGTTCTTACTACTAAAAAGTTAATTGTTTTTGTTGTTATTGTTGGTGTTATTGTTGTTATTATTGTTGCTGTTGTTGTTATTTTTGTTGAATGCCCTGAATGAGTAGGACTACTCTTTTTGTGCGCCCCGAAAAGGACGTTCAGTGACAGGTTGTTGTAGCTTTTCTCACATCCCGAGCGTGCTGATGAAGGTGGACCGGGGTTCTTCAGGCCGTTATTCTATTCTAATCTGCGTGCCGCTCACTACTACGGGGGTCCATAAATAAGTATTCGTAAGGCAGTGGCTAGCGGATGCCATATGTCGTCGTGTGTCTTTTCTACCCCATAACTGCAAGAGGTCGTATGGACATTACTCGGCGTGTGAGTGATGTGTTGAGAGTCTCTCCTGGGCGACGTGTTCTAGTTATTTATTGTCACATGTCTAAATTTCATAGTCACACCAAAACCGAAGCTGTCTGGAGCTAGAGCGAAGGGCGCTAATCTCGTGAAGTTCAGCGTGTGCACTAGACCATGAAAATACGACACAAGGCTAACCGTAGTAATAATGCATATAGCCGATGTCCATGTCCAAATAATATTAGGGAAGAATACACACAAAATTAACAAATTAACTAATTCAAATGGAAAACAACGACACGTTTCCGTGAACACAAGTGAAAGTGGTCGACTCGTGTGAATTCAAGGCAAATCCGTGGCCTGGCAGTGTCCATAATGAACTAAAACACCAGAGCAATGTAAGGTCCGCGGCGGTACGACACCATCTTTGCTGCTCAATAGAAACGAAATAGACTAGTGGTAGTAGCATTCACACACACAAAATAAGATGTCATTGACAAGTATCTAAAGAAAACAGTTGCCTATCTAAAGGTATTTGTGTCTGTATAGAGTTTGTTCAGAAGTGGTGATGACTACAATCATACATGATTTCTCTATTCCTCTTCTCAGTAGAACCAGCAATACAATGTGTACAATAGAACATATTGATGTTTGTTTTTTTAGCAACAACAACAACAATTGAACTTACAAGATGGGTTTCCACTTCCAATAACTACATCTCTCCTGGATCTGGAAAGTGCCCCCTCAAAACCGTCATTGTTGAAAGGGAAGATTATTTCATCTTCCCTTTCCTCGCCATTGAACGTAGTTGAATGATCTTCCCATTGAGACAACTGCGTCCACCCTTGCTCTGATCTTCTAGGATTCGTGAGAGGAATATCCTTATCACTGTCATTTCTTATATCCTCGTACCCCAAGGGATGTGGTGAAAAAAGTCTTTGTTTCGGTGTACTTTGTTCGTTTGATAAAGAATGCTGTAATTCGTCATAAGTAGACCAGTTTGGTGACATGTTTTGGTACGCCTGATTTGGTGTTTGCATGTTTCTGTTTATCCGTGGCTTGTGACCATGTCGCTCAACGACATGAATTAGGTTTTCCGTTTCTAGTTCTGTCTCTATGTTGTTGTCGTCGTCGAAATCTTCGTGGTCTGGAAACAAATAAAGATAGAGGTTGAAGATACAACAAAGATTTAACAATAAGTAAGGAAAACAATGTAAGTCAGTACTAATATGCACTGCTGTTAAACGCAAAGGGACATCAAAAACAGCAGCAATGAGATGGACTATTCACCTTTAAGATACATACTTGGGATCACGATAATGAGCAGTGCATGCGCTGTAGCGGCTAGCAAATCAAAGCTGACTGCTAGCGTCTTGGCCAGCGACCCAGAGTGGACTGCTAGTGTCTTGGCCAGCGACCCAGAGTTGACTGCTAGTGTCTTGGCCAGCGAACCAGAGCTGACTGCTAGCGTCAGGGCCAGCAAATCAAAGCTGACTGCTAGCGTCTTGGCCAGCGACCCAGAGTGGACTGCTAGTGTCTTGGCCAGCGAACCAGAGCTGACTGCTATCGTCTTAGCCAGCGAACCAGAGCTGACTGTTAGCGTCTTGGCCAGCGAACCAGAGCTGACTGCTAGCGTCTGGGCCAGCGAACCAGAGCTGACTGCTAGCGTCAGGGCCAGCAAACCAGAGCTGACTGCTAGCGTCTGGGCCAGCGAACCAGAGCTGACTGCTAGCGTCCTGGTCAGCGAACTAGAGCTGACTGCTAGCGTCTTGGCCAGCGAACCAGAGCTGACTGCTAGCGTCTTGGCCAGCGAACCAGAGCTGACTGCTAGCGTCTTGGCCAGCAAACCAGAGCTGACTGCTAGCGTCTGGGCCAGCGAACCAGAGCTGACTGCTAGCGTCCTGGTCAGCGAACTAGAGCTGACTGCTAGCGTCTTGGCCAGCGAACCAGAGCTGACTGCTGGCGTCAGGGCCAGCGAACCAGAGCTGCCTGCTAGCGTCTTGGTCAGCAAACCAGAGTTGACTGCTAGCGTCTTGGCCAGCAAACCAGAGCTATCAAGACCCTTCTACATCTCATCGTGGTGATCCGGGATAACAAGCTGCAACAGAGCAGACTGGCTAAGAAAAAGTGACTGAAGAGGAAAGGCTAACCCGGTATCCACGAAATGCCTCCTGGAATCGGATGTGACATACCGAAATGTGCACATATCATAGTCAAGCTGCAAACTACGACACAACGCATTCCGATCTTCGGACAACGTCCTGCTGCTTACAAAGCCATATTCAGGACTTGGTAGCGGAAGTTTGAGAGCGAACGAAGAAGAAGAGATTTGCTTGAAATTATTTCCAGACAGTAACGGGTTGTCTGAGGTTATTCGTTTCTTCCAAGAGTTTGTTCGGGACTTGGACCTCTCCTTTTTCGTCGTTCGCTCTTAGATAATCGCATCTATTTCCCTCATGAACCTAGCGGTCCTTACCGGGCTTCTCTTGTCGTCATACATGTTATCTCGCAATCAGATTGGAAAGGACTATGCAGCCATTCTGCTCTTCTCGTGGAGCCGGCAGACTTTCAGAATATGTTCCACTGTTTTTTTTACTCTTTCCACATAGTTAAACTGAAGATGCCTATTCCCGTTTTCCTGATTCCTCAAATACAGAACAGTTCTATTGATGATGCCTATACCCATTTTCCTGATTCCTCAAATGTAGAACAGTTCTACTGATGATGGCTGGGACGATGAGGCTGATGTGTGGACAGGCAAAACACGCTGATCAGAAAATGTTAGCCAGATTCAGGAGAAATATACTGGCCAAGACCTTCACCTGGACAACAGTCTGGCTAACAAGGTGAGGTTCGACGTGAACTCCATAGTAGAGAGCGACACGCAAATGAAGCCAAGCATAGGACAACCGCCTGGAGGACCCCGATTCATCTTCATCAGCACGCTCGAGATGTGAGGAAAGCTACTGCAACCCGTCACTTAACGCGTTTTTCCGGGCGCACCAAAGGGAACCTACTCATTGTGGGCATTCGAAACAAATGATGATATCTATACTAGCTTCCCTTGTTCCTCAAATGTAGAACAATTCTACTGATGATGGCTATACTAGCTTCCCTTGTTGCTCAAATGTAGAGCAATTCTACTGATGATGGTTATACTAGCTTCCCTTGTTCCTCAAATGTAGAACAATTCTGCACCCACATTGTACTTCTATGAAACACCTACATTCTACTTCTATTAAACACCTACATTCTACTTCTATCAAACACCTACATTCTACTTCTATCAAACACCCACATTCTACTTCTATCAAACACCTACATTCTACTTCTATCAAACACCCACATTCTACTTCTATCAAACACCTACATTCTACTTCTATCAAACACCTACATTCTACTTCTATCAAACACCCACATTCTACTTCTATCAAACACCTACATTCTACTTCTATGAAACACCTACATTCTACTTCTATTAAACACCTACATTCTACTTCTATCAAACACCCACATTCTACTTCTATCAAACACCTACATTCTACTTCTATCAAACACCTACATTCTACTTCTATCAAACACCCACATTCTACTTCTATCAAACACCTACATTCTACTTCTATTAAACACCTACATTCTACTTCTATCAAACACCCACATTCTACTTCTATCAAACACCTACATTCTACTTCTATCAAACACCCACATTCTACTTCTATCAAACACCTACATTCTACTTCTATCAAACACCCACATTCTACTTCTATCAAACACCTACATTCTACTTCTATCAAACACCCACATTCTACTTCTATCAAACACCTACATTCTACTTATATCAAACACCTACATTCTACTTCTATCAAACACCCACATTCTACTTCTATCAAACACCTACATTCTACTTCTATTAAACACCTACATTCTACTTCTATCAAACACCCACATTCTACTTCTATCAAACACCTACATTCTACTTCTATCAAACACCTACATTCTACTTCTATTAAACACCTAAATTTTACTTCTATCAAACACCCACATTCTACTTCTATCAAACACCTACATTCTACTTCTATCAAACACCTACATTCTACTTCTATCAAACACCCACATTCTACTTCTATCAAACACCTACATTCTACTTCTATTAAACACCTACATTCTACTTCTATCAAACACCCACATTCTACTTCTATCAAACACCTACATTCTACTTCTATCAAACAGCTACATTCTACTTCTATCAAACACCCACATTCTACTTCTATCAAACACCTACATTCTACTTCTATTAAACACCTACATTCTACTTCTATTAAACACCTACATTCTACTTCTATCAAACACCCACATTCTACTTCTATCAAACACCTACATTCTACTTCTATCAAACACCTACATTCTACTTCTATTAAACACCTAAATTTTACTTCTATCAAACACCCACATTCTAATTCTATCAGACACCCACATTACTGTCTCCAGCAGTCATGTCTGTGGGGTATTTATGATGATGGTTGTCTTGCAATATTTTCTGCGCCCAAAAGCTAGTGAATCCTTTGTCAGCATGAATTTAACAAAAAATATTTGATATAGCCTTTGGATGTCCCTAGCTTTCCTGCAAGGCAGCAGTCGTTTGTTTTGTCAGAGTTGTTCTTCTAATACAAATGTTTTTGTATGACTATATACACGTGTGTACTCTCTCTCTCTCTCTCTCTCTCTCTCTCTCTCTCTCTCTCTCTCTCTCTCTCTCTCTTGTCGTACGCCTTGTTTCCTAAGCCGGATTTTTTTTTTGCGTTCGCCTTTTTTTCTCTATTCCCTAGGCGGTGTGAGTGGCACTACGCTTTTTATTTTGCGCCTATCGGCCCAGTGCATCTCGGGGTAACGGCCGGTGCTGTGATGGGGATCGAATCCAGCACCTTCGGGTTGTAAGCCGTGTCACTTTACCACTAGCCCACGCCGTCCACACAACCTAACCCGGAGTAAATAGTACTGTTTATTGCGCAGTAGGTTCCAATTTGAATGCATTCGACTTCAGCACGCATTTTTAAAGTGAGTCCATTTAACCATAGGGCACTAACGAACCCGCTGAGTCCGAACATATGAATGTTTTGGTTGTGAGACGTGAAACTAACATGTTCGATACGCACTGTGTAAGCAGGTCCAG
Source organism: Ariolimax columbianus (assembly GCA_036924085.1). Lineage (NCBI taxonomy): Eukaryota > Metazoa > Mollusca > Gastropoda > Stylommatophora > Arionidae > Ariolimax > Ariolimax columbianus. Next base: position 125,493,651 of record JAVGWX010000002.1, read on the forward strand.
TCTGTGGCTCGGCAGATATTTCGAATATATTCCAAGGCTATGCATATGTGCTCTCTATATTAGTATGGATTAGTTCTGACATTTTGTTAACCAGCTTGGGGAATCGTGTTTTTTTTCAATGGTGGAAACAATTTGTTTGCCGTTGGAGAGCCTCTGTCTTTATCTATGCGATGTCTGGCATGGAGATGGCTAGTTAAATTGGCTTTTTGAACATTTCAGCTTCTCTAAAGTCTGCCTCGATGGTAGTCTACCATTTTTTTTATCATTGGATGATTTGAGAAGTTTTTAAATGTTTCTACCAGTTATCGTACTTTGCAATCTATTTTGTAAGTCACTATTGGTAGCTTTGTTATTTTTTATAATTTCTTTGATTTGTCTGAAAGAACGGGTACCTTTCAATTTGCTCTCAGTGCAGCTGATGCCTGTCATGTAAAACATTGCAAAACATAACAAAACTCACTGGAAAAGGTGACGTCATTGCCAGCAATGACGCTGACTAGTATAAAAAATATGGATTGGAGTATGATCTGACTTCCCTTCATTTTTAATGAACTGTTCCGCACGTGTTTCTGAAAGGCAAAACAAACTAGTAAATACAAGTTAGAAAACTAACTCCTATCACAATTCCCTGACATAACTTCGTTAAATCAAGCTACAGAGGGTATAAGAAAGTAGTTATTTTTAGCCCAACTGATGTTAGTGAAAGCTGTGTAGAAGAATCTGAATGATTTTTTTTAAACCAATATGTTTTTCTCCAGAGCAGTATATCAGGATTGATTTAACCTAAAACAGATATGGCTATAGGGAATTATTGCATTGACTATTTTGTATACATACACTCACGCACATGCCCGCGCACACACACTCTCTCTCTCTTACATCTTAATGTAATTTCTTCATTCCTCCCGGATTATAGTGACACCGCTACAGTTTGGCTAGTTCAGAAATCCAGAACTAAAGCCCTTTGCGTGCACTTGTTGTGGTAATTTATGTGGTAATTTATGTGGTAATTTGTATTACCCGATGAGGCTGTTAGTCGCCTTTCATGACATGCATGAAGGTGAATTGTACTTGTTCTTCTCTCCGCAGTGAGTGATGGCGACGACTTATATATATATATATATATATATATATATAAAATCTATATAATAACATATTATGAAAATTTGCCTGTCCTGGTATAACTCTTTAATCTACATATATTATTAGCTCGCTTGGTGTCCGGGAGGCAATCACAAAGTAGTTTTTAGAACCTTACATGACGTCACCAGAAGGTGTACAGAGGATTATGTAGATGTTATTAACTTCCTTCCGTTGAAACTGTCAAGATTGTTGTACGGATAAGGTTATGTTAGTGGTTCAGTGCACTCCGATTAGGTTATGTTAGGGGTTCAGTGTACTTCGATAAGGTTATGTTAGTGGTTCAGTGTACTTCGATAAGGTTATGTTAGTAGTTCAGTGCACTCCGATTAGGTTATGTTAGTGGTTCAGTGTACTTCGATAAGGTTATGTTAGTGGTTCAGTGTATTCCGATTAGGTTCTTCTTCTTCTTCTGCGTTCAGGCCTTTTGGCCATGCTAGATCTATAGTTCCGCCCGTCAGGACGAAGTTCACAGTCTTTTCCATTTTGGGGTGGCAGCCACACAGCTTCTGTGTCACCTTGGGTCCAGGTTTGGTTCCATCATATGTCTCTCTATACTAGTAAGTCCTATAGGATATACTCAGGGGTCTGGACCGTCAGGGGCTGGACTCCGTCAGGGGCTGGACTCCGTCAGGGGTCTGGACTCCGGTTCCACATGGGCAGTCATGTAGGATGTACTCAGGGGTCTGGACTCCGTCAGCGGTCTGGACTCTGTCAGGGGTGTGGACTCCATCAGGGGTCTGGACTCCGGTTCCACATTGGCAGTCCTGTAGGGTGTACTCAGGGGTCTGGACTCCGTCAGGGGTCTGGACTCCGTCAGGGGTGTGGACTCCGTCAGGGGTCTGGACTCCGGTTCCACAGGGGCAGTCACGTGTGAATGATACCTTGAGCCGATGTAGGTGACCCAATAGTCTGCAGTGGCCTGTTCTCAGGTGAAAGATGATAGTTTGTTGGTGTATGTGGAGCTGGTAGATTTGGCCAGGTCTATTGTTCACTTCCATGCCTTTTTTCCATTTTGAGTTGTACTGATTTTAGATTATAGTTTTTGCCTCTGGGTAGGACACTGCATTGATAATTTGTTCTATCGTGCCACCTGCTTTGGACAGGGTATCATCCTTTCTTTTGCCTGTGATTCCACAATAGGAGGGTAGCCACCGAAGAGCAACTGTTGAGGTTCTTTGGATTTTGTTAAGCTCTGATCTGATTTCCTGCAACATTTGTTCACTTCTGGTGTTTTGTATTGCTTCTATTAGTGATCTGCAATCTGTAAGGAATACAATCTAAGTTGCCAGGTGTTCGTCTGATCTGGTGAACATTCGTAGTGCCTGTAGGAACGCCATAGACTCTGCCCTAAGACTGGAATAAATTTTTCAAGTAGGGATAGCCCTATGGGTTATTTTCCCGTTGTTATATCTATGATTAGCATGAAGCCTGCATTTTGGACTTTTGTTAAGCGTTCTGTGTTTGTTTTGGACGCAGTTGTCCAGACTAACATGCCATATTCCAATACCGGCTTGACAGTCTGTGTAAACATTATTTAGGCTGCTACTGTTAACTCCCTAGCTTCTATCAGTCAGTTTCTTCACGACGAAGAGTTTCCTAGTGGCTTTCTGCTCAATGGAATTTGAGAGTTACTTCATTGTAAGTCGCTTGTCTAGCTTCGCCCCCCAAGGATATGCGGTAATTATCAAATGCAAATTCACTTTCTTGCAATTGTTGCTTAACCATTTTCTTTTGGTTTGAAAGCGAGAAGCAGGTTGCTACTGTCTTTGAGAGGTTGATTTGAACACCACAATCAGATTCCCATTTGCCAATTGGATTTAGTTCTGTCTGGATTCTGTGTTTTCCAGTAGACAGATGGTCTGCTGCACTCCATACTGCAAAGTCATCGGCATGGACAGCTCTGGAAATGTACTTGGGAAGTTTCTCTGCAATATCGTTGATGGATATTATGAAGAGAGTGGGCAGGTTTGAGACAATTAGATTGTCTAGTCTAAATTATATTGACGCTATAAAAACAGTATCGTCCGCGTAAATGATTTGTGGAATATGATATCTCCCTATGCTCAAAACGACCCACTTTGCGTGTTATAGATTTTCTCTACATCATTTTACTATCTGTATAATACAGAAGTAATGCCCCCACATATCCTTCAACAGTTACTGTGCACAAACAATAACACATTTCGAAACAACGAGGCTATAAAACGTGATACAGGTGTGTTCTAGGGGACATAAGGGGTACACAACTAAAACATGCACTCAATTACTCTGAACACGTTTCCTACTTAACACCGCCATCAAGCAATCAGGACGGTACACATGCACGTCACATTAACCTGTTGTCGTTAGAGTATGGTTGGCCATGTCCTAAGTGGAGACCTTGATTTCATTACCAGAACGGTCATGTTATGGACCCCAGAGAGAAGACGAAAGACATGTTAACTTGGTAAAGAACAATATAAGCCGAAATGAAAATCCCAAAACCAGAGCTGGGGCACTGTTATAAAGGATGTCCGTAGACCGAGTAAAGTGGAGGAAGTTTGTTGCTGCCCTTAATGATGCATCGACTGGCGGTAATCGTCACCGACTGTTGTGTCGGCCATTGACCACGAATGTAAGAACCAGTTTACTTAATAACCTTTCATTACATCATTCATTCGAAATACTGGAGCCCGCTGGCATTTTGATAAGGCTGATAAATAAAGGCCGCTTGAATCTGCAATCGCCACACAACTTGCTAGCCAATTAAAAAAAAATTCACAACCGATCGAAAAAGAAAATCCTTTACTGGGGTTTTGATCCCATTCCCCCTTGGTCAGAAGGCTGGTATTCAAATGGTTCGGCCACCCCACTCCAACAACAGTGTATGGCACATTTAGTTTTCTACACACTCTAGGAAACTGCTTACAATGCCACCAGGAAGGCCTAGGGGTAGAACCAACAGGAAGGCCTAGAGGTATGTAGACCCAACAGGAAGGCCTAGTGGTAGAAACACAAGGAAGTCCTATGGGTAGAAACACCAGAAAGGCCTAGTGGTAGAAACACCAGGAAGGCCTATGGGTGGAACCGCCAGGAAGGCCTAGGAGTAGATAGAACCACCAGGAAGGCCTAGAGGTATGTAGACCCACCAGGAAGGTCTAAAGGTAGACCCACCAGGAAGGCCTTGAGCTAGACCCACCAGGAAGGTCTAAAGGTAGACACACCATGAAGGCCTAAATGTAGACCCACCAGGAAGGCCTTGAGGTAGACCCACCAGGAAGGTCCAGAGGTAGACCCATCAGGAAGGCCTATGGGTAGGTAGACCCACCAGGAAGGCCTAACAGTAGACTCACCAGGAAAGCCTGGAGGTAGACCCAGGAGGAAGGCCTAAAGGTAGGCCCACCAGGAAGGCCTAGAGGTAGACCCACCAGAAAGGCCTAGAGGTAGATGGAAAGGCCACATAACATATATCACACAACACCAAGGTATACCAATAATGGAACGACATTTTAAAGAAGTAAGCCACTTTAAATCACATTCAAGTCTGTTCGGTTATTTCAGAGCGTTGATACTATCATGTATCATGCCAAGATTTATTTATGAAGAAGCAGGCTTATCTGTTTTAAGTACTTGGAAATAGGGGAGTCAGCAGAGGAAAGAGAATTGATCTTTGTTCTTCTCGATAACCATAACCTATATTGACCTGCAGAAACAGTTATTTAAAGAGATAAGAAATAGATTGAGAACCCCTATTGAACAGTGGGTTGGTAATTTATATTTAACTAATTTAAGAAAGTAGAAGATTCCTATAATTGAAAAAGTTCAAACCAGGTAATATGTTATACAGTACATCTTACTTTTGTTCGGTGGATACAGCTTTTCTTTTTCTTTAAGTTCAAATGTTTGGAAGTCAATAAGGCTTAAGTTGTGTTACTTCCCTTTGTATGAATCTCAGATAGTTTGAATTGATGTCCTTGGTCAAGCTATCTGTGTGGTAGTAGAGGCCGGTGTCTCGCTTGGCTTGTTTCTGGAATAGATTTGAATTGGAATATTTGTGTAATCGTACCGGACATTTTAATAACATCTACAGTTAGAAGACTCTCGACCTGATGTCTTTAAACATACAGCGATTCGCTCAGGCGAAAACATTTGATGAGGTTGAAATAGTCTTGTGAAGTTTTAAAGAAGATTCTAGAGATACAGACATTATATATGATACAGCAATAACAGAGTGAGTTTTTCCATTGATAGGAAGAAGAAGTGAAGTAGGTGAGGAATTTGAAGAGGGAAACGACGAATGTAAAAATAAATAGAAGAAGAAGTGGAGGAAGAAGAAGTGGAAGAAGAAGAACAAGAAGAAGAACAAGAAGAAGAACAAGAAGAAGAACAAGAAGAAGAACAAGAAGAAGAACAAGAAGAAGAACAAGAAGAAGAACAAGAAGAAGAACAAGTTTGCAAAAATGAAGAAAAAGACACAGAGGAGAAAAAGATAAGAAGAACATAAACAGAAATGAGAATAATTGTAAAGAATAATGAAAAGTTAAAGAAGAAGACGAAGAAAAAGAAACACTAAGAGAAAGAAGAAGAAGGCAATGACATTTTAACAAGAACATGTCGTTGATTGTGGTTTAGAAAAAGAGAAGAAAAAAAGGCTTGAAAATAATGTAAATGTTCTGTAGGGAATTGAGAAAGTGAGTTCTGAATATTATTTAAAGGCAATCCTATTATGAGATAGGGATTTGTGTATAATCGAGAAGCACTATCAAATCAATCAAAACCTTTTCAGTTCCATGTAGAGTACAGATCTTAAACAAATGCACACCAAGTCCTCGGGTCCTGAACCATTCCTTCCAGCTCTGTCCCCGTCCTTCATGTTCGTCTTGGGTCGTCTTCTCCGTGTGTGTGGTTGGTAGCTTCTAAAAGTTAGTTGCCCATCCCAAGCGATGTTGGCAATCATCAGACGTTTTTATTTGTCTTGATGGTGTAACTTACGGTGTATTTGGATTACAGTTAGAAAGAAACTGCGCTGGTCATCAACTTCACTCTCTAGCCCCGATCTACACTGGACCAGTGGCAAGACTATCATTGGGTGCGACTGGAGATAACGCAGGATGCAGGCATTCGTGCGATCCCAGCTCAATTTCCATTGATTTCGGGATTTCAGAACATAATCTGTCTTATAATACCATCACTGTTATTCTTAATGAGTCTCCTATCCAACACATGCGCATTTCCCCACATGCTGTTCCACTGTTATCTATCTCTTCTTCCCAACAGTCCCACATTGGTGATATTATTATACCATTTCAATTCTTCGCAGGCACAAATTTATGAAAGTATGTACCCTCATCTTTGGTATTTTTGTTGTTCTCGATGTTTTCGAGACAAACAACAGTTGAGTCTTTACAAGATCACTATGGGTCATGTTAAATGTCGTAGGCGCGCTGAATCATCCCTACAGGAAGCCCGTACCAATAATGTGTCTGCTCTTGCATAGATGGTGTCTGTAGGAATTTGTTTCTCCTGAAAAGGTTGCTAGTCCTAAGAACACCTGCACTTAGCAGCCTGTTTGGATATGTATAATGGGAGGCAATGGTTCTGTTGTATACTCCGCAAAAAGGGAACATCATATCCACTGGAGGAGTTGGGGAGTTGTATCTAAATCATCAATGAGAAGTTAAAGTTAGGTGCAGGTCAGAGAACATTTGGGTAACACAGATCGGTAGTTAGTCGTTCATGTTTCTCCAAAAATATACCGGATTCGATACCAATTATCACTAAGCTCCAGTCGACCCAGCTGTAAATTTGTAGCTGGCTTACTGTTTAGGAATAGAACACATCAAAGAAGGGACTTTATATTATATCTCATAACAAGCGGTGTCCTGGTCCAGTTCATTATTTTATTTCAGGTGCCTTCTCCGCATCAAAGATCAGCTGCGATGGATCTCTGATGTCGTTAGTCTCCTGCCTTGGTTCAATTTGCCAGACTTTCCCTTACCATCTTTTGATGTTGTCCCTCTCACTTATAGCGCTGTTAATCTCGACATATTTTCCCTATACCGTTACTTACTTACTTAGTCGCTTCTCTTCTACCTTGAGGTGTAGAGGTTTGCCAGTGAGATAGTCATACTGTTCTATCCACCGTCTTTTTCCTGGCCTCTTTGGAGTTCAGCCCCGGGTCACTTATGGACTCTCGTATGTTGTCTTCCCAACGTACTTTGGGACGTCCTTGGGGTTGTGTCCTTGGCTTTTTGCCTCACATGACCGCTCTGGTATCCGATCTTCTTCCATTCTACAGACATGACCAAACTACTTTCCATTAGATGTGCCTCATTCTTCTATAGATACATTTTAAAAATACACACATTTTCTTCTCCAATTGTTTATTTCTTGTCAACGTTTCTAACCATACAGTAACGAATAGTACACATTTGAAGGAAATGGTTCATGTAACCGACTTCATTGCACCAGGGCGCCCCCAAATGTGTTCTGTCTCTCGACATGCCCCCGACATACCGGTTCTGTCAAACCGAACGCTATGCTGTTTGAACCTGGTATGATGCGATCCTAAACCAAGCTTCTAACTCCTAGGCCACACAAGATACCACCGGATCACTCTCATTTTTAATTTGCGAGTTACTTATTTGGATGAAAACCCACGTTGACTATCCCTATTCTTTCTTAAAAATGTTCATTTCGTATCTCAAATCCGGTATTATATTTCCAAGATAAGATAAATTCCTGATCTTTTCTGTTTGAGCGTCTGTTTCTCAGCTGTAGCGTAGATGCTGGTCTATGTTGCTAATTATCAGAGTTTTCATTAGCCTAAATGTCCTTGTACAGTGAGCACTTCATTCACCAAATACAAGTGTTTTCTGCGTGACTACCTTTACTTGTGCTTACCTACCTGGCAGACAGGTGAGTGGCCGAGCGCTTATGACAAAGGTATCTCGACTAAAAGGACCCAATTGTGGCTTATATTTTCTAACTGAGCTACAAATAAAAAACCTTGAATGTACAGTGAGTGGCGACTTCATGGGTAAGGGGCCTTTATTACTTAGTTCTTTAAATCATCAAAGCTGGCACTATCAACAAGAGCAGTAATGGTAGTTTGTTAACCTTCCAGAATAAGACCGGCCTTAAGCCGATTGCCCTGATTTGACCAAATTAGCTCACGCCATTTCAGGGGTAAAAAAATTTAGCTGAAATTATTTAGAGATATTGAACTGCTAATGAACATGGAGATAGAAGCGAGAACTTAGAAAGCTAATGTAGAAGTAAACCAGCTATCACAACCATCAAGACATTAAAACATTCAAAAAGATGCACAATAACAATTAATCATCAGTATCCTCATACAAATCTCTGTTGTCAGTGTCATACATGCACAAAACAAACGCACACGAAAGAAAGTTGATCAGACGCTTCTAAAAAGTCGTCAGTCAATTGATGAAAATGTACAGGTAGAAACCCCAACAAAAAATGTAAAAAAGAAATCATTATTAACACAATTTAAATGCATTATAAAAAATATCTCCAAACGTACTTTGCAAAATGAATATGCAATATTGGCTCCTGGGAATAATTTTGTATAGTCCAAGAAAAGTTCTTCAAATCCGTTGAAACATTTGTTTTCACACTACTGATCGGAACAAAATTATCTGAGCCCTTTTCTATCGACACCGACTCTCTATCCACTAACAATCAGTGAGTTCGAGTCGTTTAAGTAGGCAGCTATTTTCGGTACACAATGCGCGACATTTCTTAAACACCCCCCCCCCCTCTTTTTACCCCCCACTCCCCCACATTTCATTTCCCTCTAAAATAGCGACGTAGCAAACAACAATCGCACCCCTCCTGCAACTAATGGACTCTTCAACTACTGGAATCCAAAACAACTTGTCGGAATATGAATGTCCTATTTGGGTACGGAGGGTTGGCAGAGGGGAGGGAAAGGAGGAGAGGTGGGGTGGAGAAGGGATGTGCGATTTGGAAGTAATACGAATAGGGCAACATTTTACTGACACGCTTGTAAACCAGGCCACCCCCATTTCACGATGCTGCCTGTTAAACTTCCAAATTTATCGTGTAGTCCCTACCGGGTCGGCCAAATTTCAAAGCAGTCCGCAGTCCGCCATTCGCGCCGCATATTGTCTATTATCAGCCGCTCTCAACCTTTTCTTTCCTGGGGGAACTTTTGAAATCATTTTCAGGTCGCATGGCACGCCTGCATAAAAGCTCCTATTTCTGCAGCTTCAGTTATCTCAGATGGTCATCAAGTTGTCAAATAGTTATATAATAATTGCATGTGTTCCTTTCAATCATTCAATCAATGAATCATTCAATAAATCAATCAGTCAAAACCGTCTCAGCCCCATGCGAAGTATGTTGTTATTGTTGTTCATACGTCATGTATGAGGGAGACCACGGTACTTCCATCTTAATTCACACCAAACAGAGTTCCATGGGTTCCTATCCTACGCCACGGGACATTCAATTTCGTGTTAAGAGGAGGACCGGTCGATATAATTTTATTTAAAATAAATAAGTAAAGACTTAGATAAAGGCGTGTGTAGAAAAAATGGTTATTTTCAGTCTTGTGAAAGTTAGGGTTAGAAAGGATTACGGTTATGGTTAGGGTTAGGTTAGGATTATGGTTAGAGTTGTAGTTAGGTTAAGTGTTAGAGTTATGGTTATGTAACATGGTTGTTATTACATCGTCTGACAGCATGGATAATGCTGCTATAGAATCTGGATGCAACTCTCCTTATCAAAGACAAACGTTGACAGATTCAAGAAATGCATTGATGACTGCAGGAATAAGCGGCAGAAAAAGCTGAAATTCTCACAGAATATTTGACACCCCAAACAGCTGAAAAATAGTCTACCTAAATTTGTGTTCTATAAATAAAATATTTCTTTTGTTTTATGTGAATTAAAACGCAAGTACCGAGACCAATATCTCTGTTCATCCATTTAAAATAGGTTTGGTTAGTTTATAGGTTCGTCGGTGGCTGACAAAGATTATGTGGGCTGATGAGGCGTGTGTGGATATAGAAAGACATGAAATATCCCCTTAATTTGGAGGTTTCCAGTGTGGAGCGTAGGTCTTTAATATATAGATGCCCAGTTGCCGAGACGTTGATCTGTCAGTACTTTTTTGCAATTTTAAAATTCTACAGGGTGGGGTGGGCGGTCCAATGCCAGGTCGTCCTTAGTCACCTCTAACGACATGTCTGGCAGGTTATAGTGTTACTATTCTTTGTTCCTTTCTTTGACTTGATTCAATTCTTGATATAAATGTAAAAGTGGCTCAATAGCAGAGATTGATGTGGGGAATGAAGTGTTGAAAACTTCATTGTTGTTAACCTCAGTTCTTTTATGAGTTAGGGTGATCAGTTTCCTTATTCGCTGCCTTTCCTTCCATAAGAGTAAGGTAGGTATCCATTTACATCTATGTCGACTGGATCGTGACGATAACAAGTGTCAAGATTGGTTCTTTTGACATAAGAATCTGACACTCAGTCACATTGCTGCTTTGTATCTATATATACATACATTTTGTAAATCTCTAAATAGAATTGAAGATTGTTGTAGTCAATGTGAACATGTTGTGACGGATCGATGGTCATGGAGCACAGAAACATCAGTCTGGTAGCCCCGAGGTAAAAGGAGACCGCGAGGAAGACCTTCAATGAGTTGGTCAGATTCCCCTGCTGTACGCTGCAACATTAGAGACGCCTCTTGAGGATCACTTACCACGCACTGGACTTCCGTGGCCCAAGACAGGGTCCGCTGGGGACGAAGTTAGAACCCACAGATACGCTGAGGAACGGTTCATCAAGATTAGCGTACGAAGAAGAAGGTTGATCAAGATCAAGATGTGAACAGTCAGATCAGGTCAGATACATTTCAGATCGAACTTGGACTGCAAATGACTCACTAACATCCTCACATGTCAGATCGAACTTGGACTGCAGTGACTCACTAACATCCTCAGTCTCTTGCCCCTGTAACTCACTAACGTCATCAATATCTTGCTCATGTGACTCACTAACGTCCCAAGTCTCTTACCCCTGTGACTCACTAACGTACCAAGTTTCTTACCCCTGTGACTCACTAACGCCCCCAGTCTCTTACCCCTGTGACTCACTAACGCCCCAAGTCTCTTATTTCTATGACTCACTAACGCCCCCATTCTGTTACCCCTATGACTCACTAACGCCCCCAGTCTGTTACCCCTATGACTCACTAACGCCCCCAGTCTCTTACCCCTATGACTCACTAACGTCCCCAGTCTCTTACCTCTATGACTCACTAACGGCCCCAGTCTCTTACCCCTATGACTCACTAACGCCCCCAGTCTGTTACCCCTATGACTCACTAACGCCCCCAGTCTCTTACCCCTATGACTCACTAACGCCCCAAGTCTCTTATCCCTATCACTCACTAACGCCCCAAGTCTCTTATCCCTATGACTCACTAACGCCCCCATTATGTTACCCCTATGACTCACTAACGCCCCCAGTCTCTTACCCCTATGACTCACTAACGCCCCCAGTCTCTTACCCCTATGACTCACTAACGCCTCAAGTCTCTTATCCCTATCACTCACTAACGTCCCAAGTCTCTTATCCCTGTGACTCACTAACGCCCCCAGTCTCTTACCCCTGTGACTCACTAATGCCCCAAGTCTCTTATCTCTATGACTCACTAACGACCCCATTCTGTTACCCCTATGACTCACTAACGCCCCCAGTCTGTTACCCCTATGACTCACTAACGCCCCCAGTCTGTTACCCCTATGACTCACTAACGTCCCAAGTCTCTTACCCCTATGACTCACTAATGTTCCCAGTCTATTGCCCCTTTGACTCACTACTGTTTCCAGTCTATTGCCCCTATGACTCACTAACGCCCCCAGTCTGTTACCCCTATGACTCACTAACGTCCCAAGTCTCTTACCCCTATGACTCACTAATGTTCCCAGTCTATTGCCCCTTTGACTCACTAATGTTTCCAGTCTATTGACCCAATGACTCACTAACGTCCCAAGTCCATTGCCCCTATGACTCACTAACGTCCCAAGTCCATTACCCCTATGACTCACTAACGTCCCAAGTATATTGCCCCTATGATGCTATTTGACATACATTTCACTTCTGATAGGCTCTTCTCAGTCATTCCCCGATCTTATCCTCCAACTTATAGAATTGGTCTTCCTCTGACACTTTTGGTGTCAACTTTTCCATCCTGTACTGGTATGGTTTATATGTAGGCACACACACGTAGCTAGACTGGCCAACACATGTGGACTATTTGTTTGTGATTATCGAAGATTAAACCAACTTACCTTATTATTATTGTTATTGTTGTTACATTAATTATTGAAAATGAATATGGCTCCAAATACCAGATTAGGTCTAGTTTAAAAAAAAATATATATAAAACAAGTTTTACACACTTGCATACACATTCAAGTGTACCAAATGATAATAATGCTCATTTCGGAAATGATTCACAGAGATGTGATTTTATCTGTCGCTTGAAATGCGTTTTTGGAGCATCTCTTAGTGCTGCATTCCATTTCCCTTGGTACCTTTTATCGAGATTTTTAAAGCCCTGATGAAATCGTTCGACGTGCTCTTTTCTGACAACACCACAATTCGCAGGAAAGAAATCCACATGAGGGTAAAAGGTGTAAATTTAAGGACATGTTGCAGCCTTGTCTTTTATAGCTCTTTTATAGTGTTTGTACACACTCAAGGTAACTAAATCTTATTGTTTCTTATAAAGTTTAAGACCACTTCCTGGAAAACATTGCAAACCCACATATCATCATCAAATCGCTGATCTCGAAAGGACTGACATATCTGTGGACCGACAAATACACCACCCTTGATTTTGGCCTCACTAATTCTTGGAAATTTATCCAGAAGGTATAGAAACCCTTGTCCTATTTCGATCCATGGCTTTGACAAAATTCTTCATTATGAAACGAGGGAAAATGATCTTGTGGGATTCTATTCGTTAAATACAGTTTTTTTTTACTTTGGTTAAAGTTATTATCAATCCTAGTTCTTCATGTTGAAAGTCCTGTCACGGCTGTCCTAGAAACAATGGAACAGCAAAACTTTCTTTAACCATGCTGTAGCCCCATCAAGGTGGCAATGAGCTTCAGGTCACCACAATTCTGTCACTTATACTTGTCAAAGTTGATGGTGTGGAACAGCTGTCTCATGTTATTGTACGTTTCTTTCACGTGGACTGTACACCCGATTGGAACAGATGGTAAACCGTTACAATTATGGAGCAGCACAGCTTTTAAGCTCAACTCGGATGAGTCAATAAACAGCTTCCAATCATCATCTATGTAGTTGATGTGTAGTGCAGCCATCAGCCCCACTATATCGCGCAAGCAAGGAGGTTATCTGCCATTTTAAAATGTGAAAACAGATCGTTTTGCCGAGCACATAACACAGAAACATGCACATTCTCTTCTAGAAGATTCCAGTCTGACCCCAACAGTTTTGCTTTATTATTTGGCAATTTTAGATATCTTACTAAATAATACAATTCACTCCGGGTAATTTTATGTGGCTGTGCAGATTCTTCAATTAGCACAAAATCAGGATCTCTTGATGTAGACGCTTTCACAGGTGACAGATGTTCACTGGCATTATTATCTTCTTCATTATCCAGTAAATACGATTCTGGTGGGTCCGGAACAGTGAGTCCTTCCCCACGAAACACTGGCAGCATTGCAGAAGAAAAATTATGACAGGGTTACATGTGCCTACATTTTTGTTGTTGATAAGTGCTTTCTGTCTGATTGCGTTAAATAATTTTCTATTTAGTCCTGAACCTTCAAGATCTCCTATTTCTTGTCTTTTCTTTCCATGAGATGCTCTTCTTCTATGTATTCACATTTCAAAGATATCACCTACCGTCTCCTACTATTTTATTTCCATTATACCTGTTATACACCATTTAATAATTGTCCATCGCAAGCGAATATGTGTGAATTCAGATGTGACCGTACGCCTGTAAATGACTGTAGAGTCCTATACTAGCACGACAGGCTCTACCCTACCACAAGTGGGGCATCAGAACATGTGGACAGCATTAGGAATTAGGCCGTCTTACATTCTGTGCTTTCACGTAGCTCGCTTTTTCTGCGCCACTGTGACGATTATCTCTTCACAGATGCGAGAGCTATGAGTGACAGTAGGGTGCCAGACGGACGGTTCAGAGCGCCATAGCGAGCTATGGCGTGTATGAGAAAACTGTTCAGATATATTTTAGAAGCGTCTATGTGTCGATTCTTCTGTCCTCATGTCGAGTGCATTCCAAACTTGAGCTCGCCATACATCAGCTGGTCAGGGGGGCTCTAATCAAGCATGCAAACAACATGCCCAGCCCATCTGATTTGTGCTCTCTGCAGCAACTTATGGAAGCTCGACAGCTTTGCCCTGCTTATGACTTTAGTGCTGGACACTTTATTCTGCTAGCTGATTCTGAGCAGAATGTCAAAACAGCTCACTTGGTAATGGTTGAGTTTTCTTACATTTCTGCTATAAACTGTTCAAGTTTCACTACCGTATATACGGGTGGTCAGCACCACAGCACGATGTACTCCAATTTTATTTAAAATACTGATTCGTTGTCGGTCACAGACATTTTCTAGTGATCTTCCAAAAGCAATACTTGCCTTGACAATCGTGTTGCGAACGTTGTACTCGATATTTGCTTCTTTGATGAGGGAGCACTGATGTACCATCTCAATGAAGCGGATTCTTCGTGTTTTGAAGCAAGAAGAGGTCACCAGGTGCCAAGTCTGGTGAATATGGTAAACGGGACAAGATTTCATACCTGCACGTCTTTTTGTCGTCCAAGACTTGACAGCTGAACTGGAGACGTGGTTCCGGTCCCAGACGAAGGAATTCTACAATCATAGCATCAGAAAGGCGAAGAGAACAGGTATGAAAGATATGACCACCGCCGGTGGAGAGTAGACGTTCGGGTGGAAGTAAGTATGATGGAGAGTCTGGCTTCCCATCTTTGATGTCAATTGGCTACTTTAAGACCTGATGGGCGGAGACATCCTCTGCATATCGCAGCACGTCTCGTGCTGTCGTCATCTTTTCTTTGCTTGCGGCTATTATTAAGTTTTAATAAATAAATACAAACATTTGATTCAATTGCAATATCATATGTAACCCTCATAGATCGTACGTCGAACGGTAGGGTTGCTCAGAACACAGGTTAAGACACCCTGATTTATAAAGTTGTCACTAATGTTTATATCTCAAGGATCAGGAAGTCCCATCCCAGCTCCCCACGAGCCTTTTATAATAGCTTCTCGAATATGAGACCACACCTCGCATTCTTTTTTGTTTAGGGCCAGTCCCTGGTTTCCCGTCTGCTTTTCTAATTCAGTTGTGAGCCCATAACAGTGGCATTTTCTTTGACATAACTCGCTGGTTTCAGTTTTCAGGCTTTGAGTTGGAAGATGAAATCAAATCAAGCAGACAAGCGGAGACGATGCTAGCGTGTGAAGATTGTCATACAGGTAAACACTGCCGTCGAGGACTAAGTGTTGGGGAGATGATTGTACTTAGTCTCAGATTTGTCAGAGATTGTTGTTATTGTTGAATGGAATAATATTGAGATAATTAAATTTTTGTCGACGTTCAATTGGTGGTGGGTTACAGTGGCTCTTCTCACATATCGAGGTTGTACTTGAGAAGGTGGACTGAATCCTCATGACTCTAGTATAATGGTGGGCTCTTCAGCAAGATCATTACTAGGGGGACTGCAGCACCGATGTTCACCTCGTTAGCCAGACTGCAATGACACCAGTATGTTTCCCTGGCGCTCAAAACCGGACGTGGGGCTCGGTCTTGATCAGTGGGGTGATGGCACTTTCAGCTTTCTTTCAGTTTCAATACTGGCCCCTTTGTCAGGAAGCACGAGTTCAGAGCTCGGTAATCCTAGAATTTGTCGAGGGTAACATCAAAATAAAAACTGGTCTGCACAAAGCGCGGCGAACGTTTTCACAAAAGTAGTGACAGACCTGTCTTGATTCTTCAGCACCACGCGTTCACTCGCTGGTCCACTGATATGGATTAAAGGCTGTCCAAAAAGGGACAATAGGTTGTCAAGAAAGGGACAAAAGGTTGTCCAGAAAGGGACAAAAGGTTGTCCTGAAAAGAATTGATGAAATGTGAGGGATTTTTGGCTAGAGGGCTTGATCTTGAGGCTTTGGACAATCGACAGAGCGGATACACTGCGGTTTTTTGATGTTTAGGACTACACGGTACACAATCTACATTTTTGTGAGTTTGGTTTGCCAGCTTATATTTCTCGCTGTATTGGTTTCATAATTCTAGCAGTGCTTATGTAAAATGAAGTTAGTTTTCTTTCCACTTGTGCCGTTGAGCGCCGTGGAGAGCTTAAGTCGTCTATCCTGCCCCAAGTGCGTTGCGTTGGTCAATGTGAGTCCTTGTTGTTGCTCAATCCCTCTAATGTCATCTATTCACCTGCGTCATGGCCGCCCCCTTGGATTATAGCCAGATCTTCCAGAGTTGTAAACCATCAGTGGAAATTGATGAGGGTGCATTCTCATGAGATGACCAAACCAACTTATTTTCTGCCTGGAAATGTATTCGACACAAGACGTAATACCGACCATACTTCGAATGTCGTCGTTCGGCATTCTGTCTCTCCTGGTAACACCGATGACCTTCCTCAAACACTTCATTTCACAAGTCGAAATTCTGCTCTCACACGCCCCGGACAGACGCCATGTTTGGCACTGGTAGCACTGTTTTGTTGTCAGACTAATACTCTGGTGTCTTAACAGTGAGAACAGCTGATAAGTCATCGCAGATGCTTTCTGACACCTATTCTCAATTTCCCTGTCGATCCTACCAACAAAAATACTGTCCAAATACTTGAAATCATGGATCTGTTGAAGAGCAATATCATTTACACTTATCTTGAGTGGTCTAGAATACGTGGGAAAACATGGACATTATTAGCAGGCAAAAGGAAAGAGGGGAGGGGGGGTGTTCAGGATTTTAATTAAAAATCTGTTCAGTTCCCTTTGGAGCAGAGCTCGTCAGCAGATACACGACAAGTTTTATCGTCCTGAACTATCTGCTACAACTCTGTCCAACGTCTGCAGTATTTCTTTCTTGTTTGTCTTGAGCTCCCTTCTCTATGTCTGTTTTGATCTACCTCTACTTCACCTGTCCTAGCGATGTCAGAATAGATGCTGGCATGCATTACTATAAACTAGCACCCTTAATGTTTGTCCTATCCAACATCTGCGTGCATTTATGAACTCATGTTACATATTTGTCTGTTTGTTTTGTTTGTTCCCGCGTTAGTAATCGTGTCATACTATTTCAACAATTCTATTATGTACAAGCACCAATTCATGAACGCATGTACCTCTTTGTTGTTGTTTTTGTTGTTTCGAATTTTTCAGGGATACAACAAGAATGTCTTTACAGTGGAGTTGAAGATTTTTATTTTTGTGTTGGACCTAATTTCTTCCATACGATTTCAAATACGACGGATGTACTGTCTTAATTTTGCAAGGTTTAACAGCGATGAAAGAGATGTCTCTCTTGCGTACATGCACTGGTGACTGTACTAGGGTTCATGGCAATGGAGAGATGTCATCCTTCAGTGGATGTACTATGGACTCTAGTAAGGTTTATGACGGTAGAGAGATGTCATTCTTCAGTGGATGCACTATTGACTGTACTAGGATTCATGACGGTGGAGAGATGTCATCCTTCAGTGGCAGTACTGTTGACTGTACTTGGGTTCATGGACCATTGGGTCCAGCTCACCCAAAAGGAAGACTGTGAATATGGATAGAAATTGCATAATAAAATTGATCAATAACCGTTTCTTACATGATGATACGACAATGGATGAACCGATCAATAACCACTTCTTGGATGTCGATACTGCAATGGATAAACCGATCAATAACCACTTCTTGGATGTCGATACTGCAATGGATGAACTGATCAATAACCACTTCTTGGATGTCGATACTGCAATGGATGAACCGATCAATAGCCACTTCTTGGATGTCTATACTGCAATGGATGAACCGATTAATAACCACTTCTTGGATGTCGATACTGCAATGGATAAACCTATCAATAGCCACTTCTTGGGTGTCGATAGTGCAATGGATGAACCGATCAAAAACCACTTCTTGGGTGTCGACACAAAAATTGATGAGCCGATAAATAACCACTTCTTGAATGATGACACTGCAATCGATGAATCGGCAATCCACAGACTGTAGAAGATATGAATCAAACGTTTAGTTTAACAAGGGTTGTAATTGATCTCACTATATTTAATCAATCAATCAATCAACCAATCAATCAAAGCCCGTCGCTCCTCCTTGTTTTTTTTCCTTTGACACTAACATATACGGTCCTAGGCTGATCTTTCTGCCTCTCTTCAGATGTAATAATTTATTCTTAGTTCCTTTTCACATTCTCTTTTCCGTGTATTTTTGGATCTACTTCTCCCTTTCTCTTCCCTTGATGATTCCACGTAAGAGACTGTCTAGCTATATTGAACAGTGCCTTCCGTAGTGTTTGTCCTGTCCAGCCTCATTTTCTTTGCTTAATTTGTTCTTCAAGTGGCTGTTGTTGTCTTCTTTGCCAAGGGTCCTAATTCCTCATCATGTCCTACCACTTTATGCCCATTATCCTTCGTATGCAGCTGTTAACAAAGGACTGGAGTCTGTGTTGTATGATATTGGCCCTTCTCCACTTCATACAGCATCACCAATTTTACACTGGCGTTGAATATTTTAGTTTTGGTGTGAATCTTGGCTTGTCTGGAATTCCATAGGTTGTTTTGTGTCACGAATGCCCCTCTTGTCTGATCCCTACATTCGCATATGTCCCTATTTATGTGTCAGTTGTGATACCCAAATATGTCAAGGTATCCACTTCTTCCAAATGATATCCTTCCAGCATAATTGGTTCTTTGCTGATAGCGTTGAGGTTAAGAGTTTGGTTTTATTCATTTTGATACTAAGTCTCAATTTGGTTAATTGCTCTTTCACTCTATCATAAGATTACAAATTTGAAACTGTTTGAAAACAACTAGACAGACTGATAGAATGGAGGAGTAGGTACAACCAGTGGGCTACCGATTGCAGGGAGAAGCCAGGAGATATATGGGTCTTCCAAGAGTTCAGTAATTTCGATTCTTAACAGAAGGGGAAAGAAAATAACCGGCTTGCAACAGCCTACGCAACATGTTTGACAAAGAAAATGAAATTTCACTTCCGATCGACTATTGGACATAAAATAAAAACGGAGAAAAGTGTTGAATTATAAATATTCTTATTTCTTCTTATCCCTTCTTCACTCCGGACAGAGCATAAGAGCACCACTATAGTTGGTATCCTTTAAGTAACCAGTGTCAAAGCATTGTGTGTACAATTGCATTAGTTTTTTTCGGTAAAAGAAGAAATACAACAAAATAAATGAAAAATCTGCTTGGGTCTTGCCTTCTGATAAAGTCTACAGTAAAAACATTTAAAACAATTAGTCTTAAGAGGCACTGACATCCGGCAAATGTTGTAAGGGGCTTTTAATTATTCTAGATGTGATGGTCTAGAAGATGTGAACATTTGAACACCTTCTGAGGTCGTTGTCCCGAAAAGGATGTATTGTTTCGTTATGTCCTATTTGACACTAAGGCTGTGGTATCTTGGAGTTTCGCCCAAAACATCCGGTTTCAGCACTGCGCATTTTTTGGACAGGGTTTGCATTCCCTATTCTATATCTAGCCCCTCTGTCAGGTTGTACTGATGACGGATGTAACCCATTTCCAGGAGCAGCACAAGGAAGAGGGTAATCTTGGACAGCTCTGGTTCATTGGGTCTTCAACGGTTGAATATATTTAAAAAAAAATGAAATTGCATAACAAGGAAATATTGAAACAAGAAAAGGTAGATAATAAGATACAGGTAGTCGCTACTGTCGGGGAGGAAGTGTTAAGATTCACTGAATGATGTCACATTTGGAATGCGAAGTTGTGGCCGTTTCACTTCTTCGCAGTATTTTCATTCCTAACACGTAAGCTAAGAAAACACAAGACATGCCCGATCTGTAAGACCCACGGCATGCCCGATCTGTGAGACCCAGCTACGACATGTCCGGTCTGTGAGACCCATCCAAGACATACCCGGTCTGTGAGACCACCCATATGCTCGGTTTGTGAGACCCTGTGAGACCCATACATATATGGTCTGTGAGACCCCCAGCCAGATCCATGAGACCCACCGACGACATGCCCGCTCTGTTGAGACCCACATGCCCGGTCTATGCGACTCACAAACGACATGCCCGGTCTGTGAGACCCGCCTACGCCATGCCCGGTCTCATCAACCTCACTCCCTCGTCTCTAGCTACTTTGGACCAGTGGCAAGACGATCAATCTAGACAACTGGAAGTAATTCTGTCTGCAGGCACTCTGGTCTTTCCTCCATTGACCCGAGGCATCTCTCGAAACTTGGAGATTCTTTCGTTCACTGTTTCCATTCATCGTTTTGTGAGTCCCTTACCGCTCGACTTCAACAGCGACCTTACAGAATTCGTCATTCGCTCCAACTGAAGAATAAGGTCACCACTAAAGCTGGTTCTAATGGTTTTACACGAGGCTGCTAACCCCATACACAACCCTACTTAGACGCCTTCTACAACATGCTTGGAAGGTACCAGTCGCCCTATTTCTCTCAACCTGAGAACTACTCAGGTGTGAGGAACTTAATTCTAGTAAAGGACTGTTTAACTGTTATTACCTTATGAGATGTTCAGTTCGGGTGCCATCTCCGCAGCGAAGGTCGCCTGCAGGGAAATGTCAAAGTCCTCTGCCTGTTGCCCTGACCGTACATTCTGTGAGGTTTTCTCTGTCCATCTTTTGACGCATCCTCCCAATTATAGAGTTTCTTATCTCTCTTTGTCTTTGCCTTTGCTTTGCCTTTATCTCTAGTACATTCGTCCTTCACCTTTCCTTCCAGTATTGTCTCCATTAAGATCATATGTCTTTTGATTCCTATGAACAAAATATCTTAACTATCGGGGGAGAAAATTAACGTCTATTCAGGTACACATACTGATCAGACACGTCAGTCAGGGTCAAGCACAATATATTCATCAGACACGTTAGTCAGGGTCAGGCACAACATATTCATCAGACACGTCAGTCAGGGTCAGGCACAACATATTCATCAGACACGTCAGTCAGGGTCAGGCACAACATATTCATCAGACACGTCAGTCAGGGTCAGGCACAACATATTCATCAGACACGTCAGTCAGGGTCAGGCACAACATATTCATCAGACACGTCAGTCAGGGTCTGGCACAACATATTCATCAGACACGTCAGTCAGGGTCAGGCACAACATATTCATCAGACACGTCAGTCAGGGTCAGGCACAACATATTCATCAGACACGTCAGTCAGGGTCAGGCACAACATATTCATCAGACACGTCAGTCAGGGTCAGGCACAACATATTCATCAGACACGTCAGTCAGGGTCAGGCACAACATATTCATCAGACACGTCAGTCAGGGTCAGGCACAACATATTCATCAGACACGTCAGTCAGGGTCAGGCACAACATATTCATCAGACACGTCAGTCAGGGTCAGGCAAATATATGCTGGCCAAGACCCACACCTCGATTTCCAATCAGTCCTTCCTGGAAACGGGATGTTTTCACTGCAGCATGGCTAACGAGAAAGCTCGGAATGTCAGGAACTACAACATATCGCCACTAAACGTCCTTTTTCAGGACGCACATAAAAGTTATCCTACTCATTGTGGGCATTCAACAACAACAACAACAACAACAACATCTAGGGGACGGTGTGGGCTAGTGGTTAAGTGGCACGGCTTACAACCCGAAGGGTGCTGGGTTCGATCCACATCACAGTACCGGCCGTTATCCGGGAAACAACATATAATGCATGCTGAAGTCGCATGCACTAGGCCGACAGCAGCAAAATAAAACCACAGTACAACGCACACCCAGGTGTTGTAAAGTAAAGTAAAGCAAAGTATCCCATAGCATTACTGCCGTAGTTGTGTGAGGTGTTAGCGATCTCACATTTCAAAGGCTCGGCTATATGAGGGCGGTAGCCATCTCCTCTCCCTCGCCGCTTTTACTTCCCGGACTGAACCGGTACCCATTTAAGGCTGGGTCGACCAGGGAGCCATGCCGGTCTGAAAAAAAACATTACCGCCTCAACTGGGGAATGAACCCAGGACCACTCAGATGCGAAGCCAGTGCGCTAACCACTGCGCTACGCGGCTCCACAGCATTGGGGGTTAGAGAAATAAGGCGAAAAAAAAAAAAAAAAAAAAAAAAAAATTTAAACTATCGAACTCTGATGTTGTTCATCAGTCGTCTTTGCGTTATTGATATCTTTAATACTTCTTTATTTGTTTTATTTCCTTTTTAGGAAATGCAAACCATTGTTCTATATCCACATTTTAAATAGCCTATTCTCCAGTTGTTTTGAAATGGGAAAACTGTAGTTTTTCGGAGGACCTGAAGGACACAGACATGTTTTAATGTCGTGTACATTGCATAAATCTTGAATAGCACCAACAGATGGTCCAGCATATGGTTAATCGCATATGGCGCAGTCGCCATCCTTGCTTGTGATGGGCTGCTATTATGGAAGAAAAGGCAGCGAGGAAGGGAACAGGCACTTAATTACCGACAGCAGTGTCTCCTCGACGATTAACATGAAAAACGCTGCATTCCACAACAAAGCTCTGAACTATTGAGAGATTCTAACAAAGCAATTAACTATCGAGAGATTCTAACAAAACAATTAACTATCGATAGATTCTAACAAAGCTCTGAACTATCGACAGATTCTAACAAAGCTCTGAACTATCGAGATATTCTAACAAAGGAATTAACTATCGACAGATTCTAACAGAGCTCTGAACTATCGACAGATTCTATCAAAGCTCTGAACTATCGAGAGATTCTAACAAAACAATTAACTGTCGAAATATTCTAACAAAGCTCTGAACTATCGATAGATTCTAACAAAGCAATTAACTATCGACAGATTCTAACAAAGCTCTGAACTATCGAGAGATTCTAACAAAGCAATTAACTATCGAGAGATTCTAACAAAGCAATTAACTATCGAGAGATTCTAACAAAGCAATTAACTATCGATAGATTCTAACAAAGGAATTAACTATCGACAGATTCTAAAGCAATGAACTATTGAGATATTCTAACAAAGGAATTAACTATTGACAGATTCTAACAAAGCTCTGAACTATCGAGATATTCTAACAAAAGAATTAACTATCGACATATTCTAACAAAGCTCTGAACTATCGACAGATTCTAACAAAGCTCTGAACTATCGATAGATTCTAACAAACCAATTAACTATCGACAGATTCTAACAAAGCTTTGAACTATCGAGAGATTCTAACAAAGCAATTAACTATCGAGAGATTCTAACAAAGCTCTGAACTATCGAGATATTCTAAGAAAGCAATTAACTATCGACAGTTTCTAAAGCAATGAACTGTCGAGATATTCTAACAAAGGAATTAACTATCGACAGATTCTAACAAATCAATTAACTATCGACAGATTCTAAAGCAATGAACTATCGATATATTCTAACAAAGCAATTAACTATCGAGAGATTCTAACAAAGCAATTAACTATCGACAGATTCTAACAAAGCTCTGAACTATCGAGATAGTCTAACAAAGCAATTAACTATCGAGAGATTCTAACAAAGCAATTAACTATCGACAGATTCTAAAACAAAGAACTATCGAGAGATTCTAACAAAACAATGAACCATCGAAAGATTCTAACAAAACAATGAACTATCGAACAATTCTAATAAAGCAGAGAACTATTGAGATATTTTCAACAAAGCAGAGAACCAAGCAGATTGTAACAAAGTGCTGAACTATCGAGAGATTCTAATAAAGCAGAGAACTGCAGGGGTCTTTACAATGAAAGACCAGAAATTAACTGTGCATATAACCAATCCCCAAGGCAGTTTGTGTAACTGCCCGCAGTTGTAGTTTATATAGCAACTTGTTTTTCTTGAAAACGTGCACAGCCTTGTTTTATTGTCGTTAGCGAAATGGTTGGAATTTGGTGTTCCTAGATCCCGCTTTTTGCTTCCCGGGGTCCGAACTGGTTTAGCAGAGTTCATTATGTCCTGACTATATTCAATTCCAGCCCTAACAACAATCTTTTCAAATTTGGAAACGAAACAAGATGCGTCTGAGCGTGAACAAGAGTCAGGCATGAGATGACAGATGTATGAGTCATCTTTCTATGGAGGTACCAGTTCATGTATATGGCCTTTAAGAATTAGTTTTGAGACATGTACTAAATAGGGTTGTTTATAACCGATTGTGAAATGATCGAGATTATAACGGTCTGCCAGCGTATATTGACGTCAGTTCAGATTATAGAGTAAACATAACTATATGGCATTCTACCGGGGTCCGAATGAGGAAAAAAATAGCAACACTATAACCTGCCAATCATTTCGTTAGAGGCGAATTAGCAGTGTGGAGCATGCTACAGGCTACCAGATCATGTAGAAGCTATTAGTCATACAATATAAATGAATAGCTCTATACTGCTTGGTGGAAGAAATGCGACTAAATTCAGAAAGCAATGGCAAATTCCAACAAACGTTCTTCCGTGGAGATGTTATCTCTATATTATGCACTACAGCCAGGCGGTTGACTGTCTTAAGTACGCATCGGGAGAAATGAAGAAGAAGGAAGAATGAAGAAGAAAGAATGAAGAAGAACAAAAGAAGAAGAAACAAAGTTAGGAGGGAAGAAACAAAGAAGAAAGGGAATGAAGAAAGAAGAAGAAAGCAGAAGGATGAAAGAAGAAAGAAGAAGAAATAAAATGGAAAGAACGAAGAAACAAGAAGGAAAAATGAAAAAGGAAGAAAGAAGAAGGAAGAAAGAAGAAGGAAGAACAAATAAGAAGAAAAAAGAAGAAAAAGGAAGGAGGAAGAAAGAAGAAGGAAGAAGAACGAAGAAGAAGGTAACAGAAGCAAAAATAAGGAAGAAACACGGAAAAGTGAGAAGGAAAGAAGAAGAAGGAGGAAAGAATGAAGAAGAAAGAAAAAGGAAGAAGAAATAAGAAAGATGAAAGAATAAGGAACAGGAATGGAGACGGAAGAAGGGAGAAGGATTTAGAAAAACGAAAGAAGGGACAAAGGAAGAAGAAAGAAAGAAATACAAAAAAAAGAGGAAAGAATGAAAGAAAAATAGAAATGAAGGAAAAATGAAAGGAAGGGAGACAGAAAGAAAGGAAGGGAGACAGTGGAAGGTCTATGGTTTTTTTGTCGGTGAGGGGGAACTCAGTGGTCTCGAGGTAAGGTGTTCGCCACGTGGGGGCTGGAGGTCGCGGGTTCTTCTTCTTCTGCGTACACAGTCAGACAGCAACCATTATTTTTTCGAAAAAAGTGGCGGTCGTCCTGAGACTCTCGCCACTACCATAGAGCTTGTCTTGCAGTTCCACTGGCAATGGCCACATCTGCTCTCTCTGATCCCCGTATGTCGGGCAGTTCTGCAGCAGATGTTCAGTTGTCATTTTACCAGTACCGCACGGGCATTCGTCGGTACACCCTATCTTCAATTTGTTGAATAGGTGGTACCTCAGTCTATTGTGGCCAGTGCGAAGTCTTCTTCTTCTTCTGCGTACACAGTCAGACAGTAACCTTTATTTTTTCGAAAAAAGCAGCGGTCATCCTGAGACTCTCGCCACTACCATACAGCTTGTCTTGCAGTTCCACTGGCAATGGCCACATCTGCTCTCTCTGATCCTCGTATGTCGGGCAGTTCTGCAGCAGATGTTCAGTGGTCATTTTACCAGTACCGCACGGGCATTCGTCGGTACACCCTATCTTCAGTTTGTTGAATAGGTGGTACCTCAGTCTGTTGTGGCCAGTGCGAAGTCTGAAGACAACGACCTGCTCTCTTCGGTTCAACTGGTAATAGGCATCGTTTTTGGTGTAACCAGTATGTTCGGTTTCCCATTTGGACATGTATCTGGCTTTGATAAGCCGTTTTGACTCTTCGTACGTCATACTGGTATCTGTTTGTGGTAGTCTTGCACCTTCTTTTGCCAGTCTATCGGCCTCCTCGTTTCCTTGGATGTTGCAGTGTGACGGAACCCACTGTATCACCACCCTTTTTGGTGCGGACTGCTGGCACAGTTTGCAGAGTGCTGCTCTTAAGTCATTAAGCTCAGTGTTCTTCTGGCTTTTTAGCGCTGTGACTACTTCGAGAGCATCTGTCAGCAAGACTATATGGCTCTCATTTTCACTGTGTGTTGCCATTTCTTCCACTGCCGCCCTCAGTGCCTCTGCCTCTGCTCTGAAATTGCTTGTGTACTTACCAGTAGCGAATGACAGTGTTATATTTGTGCCATTTGGTAGGTTCAGGAATGCTCCTGCCCCTCCGTTCTGTGTAGTGTTTGTTACAGAACCGTCGGTGTATGCATGGGTCCAGTCCATGCTTGGGTAGCTTTTCGTTATGAAGCTTAGGGTAGTGTCTCTCCTTTCTTTCTCACTCTGGCAGTTTTTGTTTGCAATACCTGGTATATTTTCTACCACCTCTGGAAATATATCCTGCCTCCAAGTAGGTTTTCGTACAGTAGTGATGGGTTTTGGTGTTGTTAGTGCGTTTGTGGGATCTTCGTGCATCTTTGCTTTGGCTATTTCTGCAAAGTTTCTCCGCTTCAGTTTCCCATTTCCCAGATTGTTTAGTCTCTGGTACATTGGATGGTCCGTCAGTCTTCGGAGTTTCTCTGACTGCAGCTGGGCTCTGCAGTCTCTTCTATCGGTCATGGATTGCAGTCTTGTAATCTTTTCAAGTTCTACAATTGGCGTTGACTTCATGCCACCTGTTATGATTCTCATGGCTTGGTTTTGAAGTTTGTTAACTTTATCGAAGTTCGCCTTCGCTGCTGTTGTCCATGCCGCAATGCCATACTCGAGAACTGGTCTCACTCTTCCAGTGTACAGTTTCTTTAGTATGCTTTCGTCTGCTCCCCAGCTTGTGCCAGCAAGTTTCCTCATGATCGCCATTCTTTCTCTGGCTTTCATTCGGTTTCTCTCAATCTGACTTTTCCATGTCATGCGCCGATCAAATGTGACTCCCAGATAGGTTGGGTTGTCGTTTGGCTGCAGGATTTTGCCGTTTAGGCTTAATTTGGTACTTTGGGGTTTTAATGAGAGCGAGAATATTGTGCACGTGGTTTTCTCCTCGTTTATTTTTACCAGCCATGAGTTCGCCCACTCTTCCAGCGATGTTAGGGCCGTTTGCATCCGGTTTCTTGCTATGGTGAGATTCTTTTCAGAGGTCCACATAGCCAGATCGTCTGCAAACATTGAGCTATGGACCATTCTTGGTATATTCTCTGTAATATCGTTTATATATACCAGAAAGAGTGTGGGTGACAGTACTCCCCCTTGGGGTACTCCCTGCTCGAGTGTCACCTTTTTGCTCATCTGCCCTTGTACTTGGACTCTGGCCGTTCTTTGTTTGAGGTAGTGGTTGATCCACTTGTACATCTTCCCACAGACATCACTTCTTCTCAGCTTGACTCTAAGTCCGTCCTTCCAGACTTTGTCAAATGCCTTTTCCAGATCCACCCAGACAGCTACTGTGTGCTTCTGTGCCTGGTAGGCATCTTCTATCTCCTGGGCTATGAGGATGACCTGGTCCTCAGTGGATCTGTGCTGTCTAAAGCCGGCTTGCTGTGGGATTAGAATTCGTTTTTCTTCCAGATGCCACATCAGTCTGGTGTTTATCATCCGTTCCATCAGCTTGCCGACACAGCTCAGTAGGCTTATGAGCCTGTATCCATTCGGATCTGTTTTATCTTTTCCTGTTTTTGGTACTGGTACCAGTATTGCATCCTTCCATGCCTGGGGTACAATACCCCTTTTCCAGCTTTGGTTCAGGACTGATAGTAGTTTTTTCTTCGCTGTTTGGCCCAGCCCCATCAGCATTTCGTTTGTTATCCCGTCTTTTCCGGGAGATTTCCTTTTCTTTAGTGTTCTCATAGCCTCTTCCATTTCACGCATGGTTAGTTTGGCCATCATGTGCTCTTCAGGAGCCGTATTTATGTTTTCGTGTCGCTTTAGCTCTTCGCTAATGTCTGTATGCTTATCTGCAGGGACCTCGATGTGGTTTGCTCTGGCATAGTGATCGACAAAGGCGTTTGCGGCTTTCTTACCTGTGATCAAGTTCTCGCCCTGCTTGATAGTAATTTGTTTATTTGACGGGGTTTCGTCGTTCATGGCTCTGACTAGCTTCCATAGCTTGTTCCCTTCTTTGTCCAGGTTTAAACTTTCCGTTTTGTTTTTCCAACTTTCTCTTGCTGTTTGCTTGAGAGTGTGTTTGTACTTCGCCGTGGCGGCTTTGAGGGCGATGTTCGCCTCCATGGATTTTTCACGTTCTGCCACGTTCCTAGCATTTGTTACTGCATCTTCCACTTTCTGTAACTCATCATTCCAGTAGGGCTTATAGTTTTTCCTAGCTCCTCTTGGGATGGTTTCAGTGGCGGCTTGCATTATTGCCTTGCTTAGGCTCTCTACCATGGGCTTCATTTTGGTGTTTCGTGTGTTGATGGTTTCACACAGCCCATCTGTCAGGATTGCAAATCTGTCCCAGTCGGCTCGTTTGTAATTCCAACGTGGGAGCGGTTTTGTTTCCTGTGGGCCTACTTCCATGTCAATGGTTAGCCTGATCGGCCTGTGGTCGCTACCTGCCAGTTGGTTTAGCACCTGGCGGTCTATTTTATAGTGTATGTCCTGTGTGGAGAAGGCCAAATCTGGAGTCGAGGTGGTATGCCATGTTCTTGAATAGAAGCTAGGGCTATCCTCCGGCCTATTGATTAGGGAGAGATTTGCATCTATCTCCCAATCTTCCACTTCGTCACCTCTGCTGTCTGTGTCAGAGTAGCCCCATCTCTCCGAGTGGCTGTTGAAATCTCCAACTACTATGCAGTTGGAGTCTCTGACCTCCATACTCGAGAGCGATAGGTCTCTGTTTGGTGGTCCGTACAGATTGAAAATGCGGAGCTTCGTCTCTTGAGCCATTATGTCAACTCCTACAATTTCTGCTTGTCCGGTGTGATTGACAGGTACCGCGCTACTCGGTATGCTGTTTCTGGTCAGTATCAGGACCCCTCCTTTGTGGCCTTCTCTATCTAGACGGAAGGTCTGGTATCCTCTGATTGAGAATTTATGGATACTGTTGAGGTGCGTTTCCTGGATACATGCCACGTCAATCTTACCTTCATGCAGGTGGTGTGTAAGGGAAAGTTTTTTGTTAATGACTCCCTCCGCATTCCACTGTAATATTCTGAGGGTCTTGAAGTTTTGGCCAATAGACGTTACCCCATAGCCATGTGCCTTGACTCCACGACACATGGGTGGGTGACCACCAGTAGTCAAGGGTGGGCCCCTTCGAGGCGTGAGGCCCGGCGCTATCGCTGCCTGGCGGGTCTCCTCAGGATGAGCGCCATACGTTTTTCGAATAGGTTGTACTGCCATCATACTGTGATTTACGTTGCACTGTTTTGTTAGGCTTGCGGCCCCGTGCATCCGATTTCAACAGGCGTTTCTGTAGGGATGCCCTCCTTAGCCTTTGGCTGTCCCCAGCCTATCTGCAAGGCAGCAGTTGTTTACGATCAGAGTTTTCTCTCCTATGGAAGTTGTCTTACCAGACTATCGAGTCTTCACTACTCGTGTCTATAGGGTGCAATGATGATATGATATATGAGATGGACTGGTTTACCCGGAAGAGAGGCAGTCCAGTGTGTCTGTATCCCAGGATCGTCACGTCCTGCCAGAAACGTAGCATTTGCATTTGAGTGGGGTATCTCTTTTTCCCTTTATTTTCTTGGCTTCTATGCAGGGATGGTACGCCTAGCATTCCCCGCCACCTGGGGTGTTGACACAGTGGGGCAGGTGTGCAATGTCCGCTGGTCTGCATCTCTTCTGCGTCCAGTATGATAGTTATATGGCTGATAACGTACAGAGGTAGATATCGTAGCCGGAGTGCATTCAGCCAGAGGACAAGCCTGGTAATATCACCGAGATGTTGTTCGCCTGGTGTGCGGACAACTCTCATGGTCGGTGGTTGAGTCTTGACAGTTCACAGTGAGGTGGCTGCTCTACTGTTTTCGACACCCCGACCAGGTACTAAGTCTTTGGTTGGTGTTTTTTCGCACCCCATCGCCGTATAGGGTGAGTATCAAGCAGTTTGACTTGCGGGCGGCAAGGACCTCTTACTGTGGCTCTACCTGATAGGGCTGGGGCGCAAGCCCCAGGTCCCGAGCATGTAGGAGCCCCCCATTGCAGTGGTGCTGAGATTTTGGGCGGGATTGCGGCTTACAAGGGTTCGGTCGCAATCCCCCACATGGTAGCCTCGCGCCCTTGGCTTATCAGCCTGGTACGTGAACCAAAGTGTCTGCGGCTCCTCTCGATTTGAGCTGGTTTTCCGTAGCAACGCCCAGTCATTTGTAGGGTAAAACTGACCTGTCTTCAGATGATCTATTTCCAGCACCCGTTCACTATTTGGTCAGACGAACTTATTGAGGGCTTTTGTTTGTCAATGACCAGGTATTTGAAATCTGCGGTTTCTGCAGAGTTAAAACACGATTTTCGTAGCGAGTGCGAAGTCTGAAGACAACGACCTGCTCTCTTCGGTTCAACTGGTAATAGGCATCGTTTTTGGTGTAACCAGTATGTTCGGTTTCCCATTTGGTAATGTACCTGGCTTTGATAAGCCGTTTTGACTCTTCGTACGTCATACTGGTATCTGTTTGTGGTAGCCTTGCACCTTCTTTTGCCAGTCTGTCTGCCTCCTCGTTGCCTTGGATGTTGCAGTGTGACGGAACCCACTGTACCACTACCCTTTTTGGTGCGGACAGCTGGCACAGTTTGCAGAGTGCTGCTCTTAAGTCATTAAGCTCAGTGTTTTTCTGGCTTTTTAGCGCTGTGACTACGGCGAGAGCATCTGTCAGCAAGACTATGTGGCTCTCATTTTCACTGTGTGTTGCCATTTCTTCCACTGCCGCCCTCAGTGCCTCTGCCTCCGCTCTGAAATTGCTTGTGTACTTACCAGTAGCGAATGACAGTGTTATTTTTCTGCCATTTGGTAGGTTCAGGAATGCTCCTGCCCCTCCGTTCTGTGTAGTGTTTGTTACAGAACCGTCGGTGTATGCATGGGTCCAGTCCATGCTTGGGTAGCTTTTCGTTATGAAGCTTAGGGTAGTGTCTCTCCTTTCTTTTTCGGTCTGGCAGTTTTTGTTTGCAATACCTGGTATATTTTCTACCACCTCTGGAAATAT
This sequence comes from Ariolimax columbianus, assembly GCA_036924085.1. Lineage (NCBI taxonomy): Eukaryota > Metazoa > Mollusca > Gastropoda > Stylommatophora > Arionidae > Ariolimax > Ariolimax columbianus. The sequence continues at coordinate 125,525,239 of JAVGWX010000002.1, forward strand.
ATCCTGCCTCCAAGTAGGTTTTCGTACAGTAGTGATGGGTTTTGGTGTTGTTAGTGTGTTTATGGGATCTTCGTGCATCTTTGCTTTGGCTATTTCTGCAAAGTTTCTCCGCTTTAGTTTCCCAGTTCCCAAATTGTTTAGCCTCTGGTACATTGGATGGTCCGTCAGTCTTCGGAGTTTCTCTGACTGCAGCTGGGCTCTGCAGTCTCTTCTGTCGGTCATGGATTGCAGTTTTGTAATCTTTTCAAGTTCTACAATTGGCGTTGACTTCATGCCACCTGTTATGATTCTCATAGCTTGGTTTTGAAGTTTGTTAACTTTATCGAAGTTCGCCTTCGCTGCTGTTGTCCATGCCGCGATGCCATACTCGAGAACTGGTCTCACTCTTCCAGTGTACAGTTTCTTTAGTATGCCTTCGTCTGCTCCCCAGCTTGTGCCAGCAAGTTTCCTCATGATCGCCATTCTTTCTCTGGCTTTCATTCGGTTTCTCTCAATCTGACTTTTCCATGTCATGCGCCGATCAAATGTGACTCCCAGATAGGTTGGGTTGTCGTTTGGCTGCAGGATTTTGCCATTTAGGCTTAATTTGGTACTTTGGGGTTTTAATGAGAGCGAGAATATTGTGCACGTGGTTTTCTCCTCGTTTATTTTGACCAGCCATGAGTTCGCCCACTCTTCCAGCGATGTTAGGGCCGTTTGCATCCGATTTCTTCCTATGGTGAGATTCTTTTCAGAAGTCCACATAGCCAGATCGTCTGCAAACATTGAGCTATGGACTCTTCTTGGTATATTCTCTGTAATATCGGTCGCGGGTTCAAATCACGGTGAAGACCAGGATTTTTTCACGTGGATGATCTGGAAAATATTGATCCTGATCTCCAAGTAATTAGATCAGATACCCGTGTGCAGTGGCACGCAGGTTAAAAATACTTTAGCAGTTTTAAATCGAAAAGAGCAGGCCTAACGGCCACTGCTCGGGCAAAATTCAAGTAAAAAATATACTCAAATTATTCTAGGGATATTCGACCAACAGAGACTATGTCGCAAAAAAAAAAAAGATACTGTGGGGCTATACCATTAGGTCTTGCTTATGTGGTTAGCGGAATGGTTTAGATGGCGCCTGACAAGCTGCGGGTCTACGTTGCTCTAATGTACGCCTCCACCTCCACCAGTCTCAAAAATAGGCGATCGTATATTTTCCATGGGCTAACAAATGCTGCGATTGACCAAAATATGAAACAAAGGAGGCCACACCTCCCCAAGACGCCTAATGACATGAGGGGACTGAAAATAGATAGATAGATAAAATAAAAAAGTATGATGCATATACTTCAAGCGATATTTTTTCATTAGCTCAAAAAATGCACAGGAAGTCTACAATAGTAAAAAATACAATTGAAGGCCATTCATCTTTCAAGATTAAGGGATCACAATAGAAACTACTCTTGCCAATACAAGTTGCAGCTACCGTTGAGTTTAGAATCTGGATCTCCAAAGACCTCTTTCCTTAATTGGTGCGATCTGACAGCCTTTCATTGCTTATCTCTTGCTGTTATTTTCCAACTTGAAGCGTTGTTTTCCTTTAGTCGATTTGTGCTGTACCTTTCATTGCCGCACGGTTTTCAGCATGGTCTTTGATAGGACAAAAATATATTAACTGTCTGACACTGATTTCATTCAGTAGTTTACTTTTGATTTCAAATTTCTCCAAGATCTCCTGATTTGTTTTCCATTCTTTTAATGAAATTCGCACACTTTTTCTACATATTCACATTTGAATGACCTCAATCCAACCGTTTTTTCACTGTCAGCGTTTCTAAACCATACAGTAATGATGAGCAGAAATAACATTTTAAGAATCTCATTTGTACTTTGAGAGTTATTTGTTGTGAATTTAAATACTTGTCTTATGCAAGAGAGCAACATACATGCAACAGAAACAGGTGAATGGTTTGATTGTTATAGGAATGGGTGACTGAATGGTTTGATTGTTACAGGAATCGGTGACTGAATGGTTTGTTTGTTACAGGAATTGGTGAATGAATGGTTTGATTGTTACAGAAATTGGTAACTGAATGGTTTGATTGTTACAGGAATGGGTGACTAAATGGTTTGATTGTTACAGGAATGGGTGAATGAATGGTTTGGTTGTTGCAGGAACGGGTGAATGAATGGCTGGGTTCTTGCAGGAATGGGTGAATGGTTTGATTGTTGCAGAAATGGGTGACTGAATGGTTTGATTGTTACAGGAATTGGTGACTAAATGGTTTGATTGTTACAGAAATTGGTAAATGAATGGTTTGGTTGTTACAGGAATGGGTGAATGCTTTGGTTGTTACAGGAATATGTGAATGGTTTGGTTGTTGCGGAAATGGGCGACTGAATGGTTTGATTGCTGCCGGACAAGGTGACTGACTGATTTGAATTTTACAAGAATGGATGACGACATGGTTTGGGTACCAGTCTTGTGACCAAGGGTGCATTGGTTCAAAACCTTATTAATACGTAGTTTTTATTATTATTACGGGGATAGAACATAAATCTAGCATGATCACAACTGAGCCCTATTAATCTTCACGGCAAACTCCAAATATGAGAACACCATAACGATAGTTACATTTTCTTGTTAACCTTAACGCAACTCTTGACCCTGGAGTGCACGTGAGCTCTCGTGGTCTGGAGTCACCTCATCGATAAGTTCGGATTAATAGCACTCACCTGGAGCATAACATTTTCAACGATATAATTCACCGGATCACCATGGGACTCATGAAGCCACAATGCAATGACAAGAATATATAGAAGATATCAATCAATTGATTAGAACGGCAGTGAAACACTCTTTATTGTCTTCGACTGTTTGTTTATGATCATTGCTCGTCACATAGAGCTTAGCATCGCGCATGCGCAACTGATTCTTCGATCCACCGGCAATACAGACGACATTTTGGGACGTTTGTTTTTAACACTGAGAAGTTGTTAATGCGCATTCACAATGTTTAGGGCAACGGAAGAGCCGATTGTGAAATATAGTCTGTAATTGGTTTATCAAATGGGAAGAAACGAAATTCGATCAATTGAAATTCATCGTTCGATCTGTGAACTTTTTGGTGACGAAGCAATGATTAATACCATTGTCAGAATTTGGTAAGAATGGATTGGGTGAGGTCTTATGGGATTGATGACTGATGAGTACGGTTACGGGAAAAGTTCGCAAGGACAGTCGTTCCACAATTTCCCCTATCTTCATGCAGTTTCTAGACATTTCAAGGACTATTTGACTTTCAACTATTCTTGTATTTGAAACGGTTACTTATCGGCCATCGGTCTGACAATGAGGATGGTCGGAAAGATCCTGTGCAGAATAGTATTGGCTTACATCGCAGACGGCATCTCTCTACGAGGATAATAAACACAAATCCGTACCTCACTACGATAGGTGCCTCAGTAATGGTGGAAAGTATCTTGAAAAGTGGAATAAAGAGGGAACATGTCATACAAATAATACCGTTTACAGTCTAAATTAATAAAAAAATAAATTCCAAGTCACTTTCTGAACATCGCCCCTCGATCGTATGAGTCAGATGAAATGACCGTGTTCCGTTAATGCACGGGTCACGCCCAGTTTTGGTGCCATATTTATAAAACAAAAATGGGATTGGTACACGGATCCATAAACTTGTAGCATGGATTCCAAGTAAACCAAAGATTCACCAGTGAAAGGACATACACACTGTCGCATCCTGTTTACCTACACTAATAGATGTATACACTGTTGGGAACTTCGGGAAGACATCAGTTCAGTTCAGTTGTCGATCTACATGTGCCGGTGAGGGTCTATCCTTTAAAAAAAATAAATTATATGAAGGTCTGGCGGCAAACAAGGAAAACGTTTTCACAAACTGTTTATCTTGTTAAATATATTAGACCAAATAGGATGTCTATATAAAATGTAATACATTCTATTATAACTGTATCAAAGTGTGGCTTTGTTGTTTTGGAAATACGGGTTTCTTTCAATGATGACATATCTGAGTTCGCATTATGCAACTCCATCTTGAACAGCATGATCACTAGAGTGTGCAATCTTCTATTACGGTGCAGTGATGCAGGCAAGAACGTTTCAGTTCATAAGTGCGATTTATCATCATCATCAAGCGTTCTCCCAAAAGACGTTCATGACAAATTTCTTCCAGAATCATATATCTTTTGAGTTAACGAGCCGTGCTGACGCGCTTCATTTGCCATTTATTTATTCTGCAAACCATGATCTTTTTTCGTCTCTGTCTTCCTCTGAATCTTTTGTCCTTAATGTTTCCCGTTGTTCGAGCCAAACTTTTTGAGTTTGTGTCATTATACACTTTCCTTGTTATTTTTTGTGTTTGTTAAATGCAGTCATATTTAAATAGTTGTTGAATGTCGCTTAACTGTCCAAACTATACATGTAGTCTTCTTCGGAACAAACACACACAAACAAACATACATACAAGCACACACACACACACAAGCACGGGCCCTAGTCCACACACACACGCGCGCAAACACACACCCACACGCACGCGTGCACATACACACACACACACTCAACCGCACACACACACACACACACACGCACACACACATATATATATATATATATACATATATATATATATATATATATATATATATATATATATATATATATATATAAATATGCGTGTGTGTGCGTCTATGTCATATCCAGATAAAGCAATGGATGAGCTGACATTAGCCGGTGACTCATAGCTGGCTGCTTCCACTGGGGTCAGAGACCAATAACTAAGCAAGACCCATACCATCTCTAAGTATCGGCACTGGAACATGCAGCCTGGCAAAGGGATCATGAATTGAAAACGGATGGCAAACCTGGTCACAAAAATAATGTGCAAAAAATGGATGTGTCGGGACGAAAGGCGCAGATATAGCAACCTCGCAGCAATTTACGACAGGGCGTCAGAAACATCCTTTCGAGGACAAACGCCGCGGGAAAAAAAAAATTATATATGATGAGTCGCATAGCCATTGTATTAATATTTGTGCAATTGGCCCGACATCTTGCAGCAGTTCAAAACCAACAGTAATTAAGATATTCAAGCTCTGGAGTACGACATTGAAAGTTTCGACCCATTTACGATTGGCGGGTAAGGGATTCCAGAGTTACGATACGCAGATGACACAGTGATACTGTCAAAAGGAGCAGAAGGCATAGAGCAGTTACTTTCAGCCGTAAATGGACATAGTAAAGATCAAAACCTATTTATAAACATAAATAAAACAAAGATAATGACCACCGACAAAACACATTGTCAGTATAAATTTACAGTGGGTGGTGAGGAAATAGATCAGGTCACACATTTTGAATATCTGGACTCCAGAATTGACAAAAATTGCGACTGCTTGAAAGATATCAGAAGAAGACTAGCCATGCAATGTAGAGACTGAACAGCCTGAAGAAATTATGGCAGAGTACCAACAAAATAATAAAAGTAAAAGTCTTGAGAGCCTGTGTTTTTCCTGTGGCAGCTTATGGCTACGAATCATGGACGATTACCAAGACTTCCAGACAAAGAATCGAATCCTTCTAGTTAAAATGTTACAGAAGGATGCTCGGAATACACTGGGCAGAGAAAAAGACAAATGTAGACATTCGGCAAGAGTTAAGCATAGAGGAGAACTGGTTTATCAATTCCATTTTGGCTAAAAAATGTTTTGTTTACATGCAAGCTTAGGAAATTGTATGGTTATCCAGGAAACGCACCTCAACAATAACCATAAATTCTCAATCAGAGGATACCAGACCTTCCGTCTAGATAGAGAAGGCCACAAAGGAGGGGTCCTGATACTAACCAGAAACAGCATACCGAGTAGCGCGGTACCTGTCAATCACACCGGACAAGCAGAAATTGTAGGAGTTGACATAATGGCTCAAGAGACGAAGCTCCGCATTTTCAATCTGTACGGACCACCAAACAGAGACCTATCGCTCTCGAGTATGGAGGTCAGAGACTCCAACTGCATAGTAGTTGGAGATTTCAACAGCCACTCGGTGAGATGGGGCTACTCTGACACAGACAGCAGAGGTGACGAAGTGGAAGATTGGGAGATAGATGCAAATCTCTCCCTAATCAATAGGCCGGAGGATAGCCCTAGCTTCTATTCAAGAACATGGCATACCACCTCGACTCCAGATTTGGCCTTCTCCACACAGGACATACACTATAAAATAGACCGCCAGGTGCTAAACCAACTGGCAGGTAGCGACCACAGGCCGATCAGGCTAACCATTGACATGGAAGTAGGCCCACAGGAAACAAAACCGCTCCCACGTTGGAATTACAAACGAGCCGACTGGGACAGATTTGCAATCCTGACAGATGGGCTGTGTGAAACCATCAACACACGAAATACCAAAATGAAGCCCATGGTAGAGAGCCTAAGCAAGGCAATAATGCAAGCCGCCACTGAAACCATCCCAAGAGGAGCTAGGAAAAACTATAAGCCCTACTGGAATGATGAGTTACAGAAAGTGGAAGATGCAGTAACAAATGCTAGGAACGTGGCAGAACGTGAAAAATCCATGGAGGCAAACATCGCCCTCAAAGCCGCCACGGCGAAGTACAAACACACTCTCAAGCAAACAGCAAGAGAAAGTTGGAAAAACAAAACGGAAAGTTTAAACCTGGACAAAGACGGGAACAAGCTATGGAAGCTAGTCAGAGCCATAAACGACGAAACCCCGTCAAATAAACAAATTACTATCAAGCAGGGCGAGAACTTGATCACAGGTAAGAAAGCCGCAAACGCCTTTGTCGATCACTATGCCAGAGCAAACCACATCGAGGTCCCTGCAGATAAGCATACAGACATTAGCGAAGAGCTAAAGCGACACGAAAACATAAATATGGCTCCTGAAGAGCACATGATGGCCAAACTAACCATGCGCGAAATGGAAGAGGCTATGAGAACACTAAAGAAAAGGAAATCTCCCGGAAAAGACGGGATAACAAACGAAATGCTGATGGGGCTGGGCCAAACAGCGAAGAAAAAACTACTATCAGTCCTGAACCAAAGCTGGAAAAGGGGTATTGTACCCCAGGCATGGAAGGATGCAATACTGGTACCAGTACCAAAAACAGGAAAGGATAAAACAGATCCGAATGGATACAGGCCCATAAGCCTACTGAGCTGTGTCGGCAAGCTGATGGAACGGATGATAAACACCAGACTGATGTGGCATCTGGAAGAAAAACGAATTCTAATTCCACAGCAAGCCGGCTTTAGACAGCACAGATCCACTGATGACCAGGTCATCCTCATAGCCCAGGAGATAGAAGATGCCTACCAGGCACAGAAGCACACAGTAGCTGTTTGGGTGGATCTGGAAAAGGCATTTGACAAAGTCTGGAAGGACGGACTTAGAGTCAAGCTGAGAAGAAGTGATGTCTGTGGGAAGATGTACAAGTGGATCAACCACTACCTCAAACAAAGAACGGCCAGAGTCCAAGTACAAGGGCAGATGAGCAAAAAGGTGACACTCGAGCAGGGAGTACCCCAAGGGGGAGTACTGTCACCCACACTCTTTCTGGTATATATAAACGATATTACAGAGAATATACCAAGAAGAGTCCATAGCTCAATGTTTGCAGACGATCTGGCTATGTGGACCTCTGAAAAGAATCTCACCATAGCAAGAAATCGGATGCAAACGGCCCTAACATCGCTGGAAGAGTGGGCGAACTCATGGCTGGTCAAAATAAACGAGGAGAAAACCACGTGCACAATATTCTCGCTCTCATTAAAACCCCAAAGTACCAAATTAAGCCTAAACGGCAAAATCCTGCAGCCAAACGACAACCCAACCTATCTGGGAGTCACATTTGATCGGCGCATGACATAGAAAAGTCAGATTGAGAGAAACCGAATGAAAGCCAGAGATAGAATGGCGATCATGAGGAAACTTGCTGGCACAAGCTGGGGAGCAGACGAAAGCATACTAAAGAAACTGTACACTGGAAGAGTGAGACCAGTTCTCGAGTATGGCATTGCGGCATGGACAACAGCAGCGAAGGCGAACTTCGATAAAGTTAACAAACTTCAAAACCAAGCCATGAGAGTTATAACAGGTGGCATGAAGTCAACGCCAATTGTAGAACTTGAAAAGATTACAAGACTGCAATCCATGACCGATAGAAGAGACTGCAGAGCCCAGCTGCAGTCAGAGAAACTCCGAAGACTGACGGACCATCCAATGTACCAGAGACTAAACAATCTGGGAATTGGGAAACTGAAGCGGAGAAACTTTGCAGAAATAGCCAAAGCAAAGATGCACGAAGATCCCATAAACGCACTAACAACACCAAAACCCATCACTACTGTACGAAAACCTACTTGGAGGCAGGATATATTTCCAGAGGTGGTAGAAAATATACCAGGTATTGCAAACAAAAACTGCCAGAGTGAGAAAGAAAGGAGAGACACTACCCTAAGCTTCATAACGAAAAGCTACCCAAGCATGGACTGGACCCATGCATACACCGACGGTTCTGTAACAAACACTACACAGAACGGAGGGGCAGGAGCATTCCTGAACCTACCAAATGGCAGAAAAAAAACACTGTCATTCGCTACTGGTAAGTACACAAGCAATTTCAGAGCAGAGGCAGAGGCACTGAGGGCGGCAGTGGAAGAAATGGTAACACACAGTGAAAATGAGAGCCATATAGTCTTGCTGACAGATGCTCTCGAAGTAGTCACAGCGCTAAAAAGCCAGAAGAACACTGAGCTTAATGACTTAAGAGCAGCACTCTGCAAACTGTGCCAGCAGTCCGCACCAAAAAGGGTGGTGGTACAGTGGGTTCCGTCACACTGCAACATCCTAGGCAACGAGGAGGCAGACAGACTGGCAAAAGAAGGTGCAAGGCTACCACAAACAGATACCAGTATGACGTACGAAGAGTCAAAACGGCTTATCAAAGCCAGATACATGTCCAAATGGGAAACCGAACATACTGGTTACACCAAAAACGATGCCTATTACCAGTTGAACCGAAGAGAGCAGGTCGTTGTCTTCAGACTTCGCACTGGCCACAACAGACTGAGGTACCACCTATTCAACAAACTGAAGATAGGGTGTACCGACGAATGCCCGTGCGGTACTGGTAAAATGACCACTGAACATCTGCTGCAGAACTGCCCGACATACGAGGATCAGAGAGAGCAGATGTGGCCATTGCCAGTGGAACTGCAAGACAAGCTGTATGGTAGTGGCGAGAGTCTCAGGATGACCGCCGCTTTTTTCGAGAAAATAATGGTTACTGTCTGACTGTGTACGCAGAAGAAGAAGAAGAAGAAGTATGGTTATCCTTTACTTATAGCAGTTATAACCGAATGCAACATATAATATTTTCGGTATTTGAAGTTTACTAATTTTTATATCAAACGAGGGGACGATGAGGCAAACGTCTGGTCAGCCAAAACACACTGATCAGACAATGTTAGCCAGGGTCAGGAGAAATATACTGGCCAAAACCCTCACCTGACCTCCTCGTTGGTCGTCCTGGGAACGGGCTGTTGTCGTAGTAGTGAGCGTCACGCAGATGAAGCCAAGCATAGCACAACCACCTGGAGGACCCCGGTACACCTTCATCAGCACGTTTGTGATGCGAGGAAAGCTAGGACAATCCGCCACTTATTCCTACTCATTGTGGACATTCGCAAAGAACAAGCAACATATCAAACGAGATCCATTGTTTTGACAACAAACTAACAAAAATTACTGACTGGGTTACCAGAGATAATTATGAAATTGGTTAATTGTTTAAACCCTTACAACCCGCCTAATTTCCTACAATCCGCCCATCATTTTCTACCACACCTTAACTTCCATCCTTCAACCCTCTTTCCACACCCTAACTTCCATCCTTCAACCCTCTTTCCACACCCTAACTTCCATCCTTCAACCCTCTTTCCACACCCTAACTTCCATCCTTCAACCCTCTTTCCACACCCAAACTGCCTAAGTCTCCAATAAGTCTGCAATACTTTAAATTAAAATTGTGTCTTGAAGAAATAATTAAAACATTTTAAGGTTGAAAAACGATTCGTTTACTAATTCGGAATTGACTCCTGAAGCATCTGAGTACATAATTTAACTCTTGACTACAGCAACCTTTAATCGGAGAACTGGACTTTACGTTAGGTGGAATTAAAAAAAAATCGTGGCGAACGAGAAGAAGAAGCAGTGAATATCTGACATAATCACCCTGTTGGTACTGTGACGTATACACATTTAAAAGGTCCCACGTTATCAGGCATGCGCATTTAAACAAACGAATTGGGTCATGTTCATCGTGTGAGTATTTGACGGTAAACTATATTCTTCGTGCATAAATAATATGACCCTAAATCACGAAGAGACGTCGCGCTTTGAAATAGTTGTTTGATCTAGAAATAGGCCATATAATGTTCAGTGAAAATTTCAGCTCGATATGCTATTTCGTTCGCAAGTTATGACAACTTTAAGAAGGCGGACAGATTTTGATCAAGACAATTGTGATTTTTTAAAAGATCGTTTGAAGCTGAAACCAAAGCAGGAACCCGTATGCTTTCTGAAATGATGTTTTTGGAGTCCTTTGCGGACCAGCGACTGAAGTCTTGTGGATCAACCCCGGCCCGGGAACTTCCGCTTTGGGAAGTATTGGTCTATACTCCTGCTCTGCCCTCTTATGTGCCTCTCCCTCCTCTCTGCACTTTAAGTTTGAGAAACTACTGTGGTTTGTTGATCACTATATCATAGATTGATGTTTGCGACTTTTTAAAGATGCAAGAAACACAACAATTTATCTGCTAATATCCTGGTGTTTCTGTTGCTCTACATTACACGTATTTGTTGTATATTTTTATATCAGCATAAACTGGATATGAACTCTGTCCATATACTATAGAAAACAAACGCTCTATCAATCAAATCACACACAAGCAAGAAAATGCAATAATGCAGAATGGTACATATGTAAATAAAATATTTACAAATCATACAAATCATTACTACCTTTATTTCCTTATTCGTATTAGCCGTTAATTTTTATATTGGTGATGATATAAACCCCTTTCGTCGACAGTCGTCACGCAGTGTGCAGACAATGTTTTAATGCCATGTCCTATAAAGTTATGCGCCCCACCGAAGTTTGAAATTCGTGTGCTGTTTATTGCTCACGAAACCAGTACTGGAAATATCAAAATGGCGAATCAGCTATATTATAATCTGTAGTTATTAAAGGGACGATAAGGCTAATGTTTAGTCAGGCAAAACACACTGATCAGATAATGTTAGCCAGGGTCAGGAGAAATATACTGGTCAAGATCCTCAGCTGACCTCCTTGTTGGAAACGGGGACAACAGTCTGGCTAACAAGGTGAGGCTCAACGTGATCTCCATAGTAGTGAGCGACACGCAGATGAAGCCAAGCATAGTACAACCGCCTGGTATACACCGGTCCACCTTCATCAGCACGCTCGAGGTGTGAGGGAAGCTACTGCAACCCGACACTTAACGCCCTTTTCAGGGCGGACATAAGAGTAACCTTCTCTTTGTGGGCATTCGAAACAACAACATAGTTATTAAATGGCTTACATTTTCCGATATTAAATACAAATTAATAAACACTTGTATGTGGGTGAAAAGAGCGAATCTTTGACAAAAGAATAACTCGTACAAGTACTGCTGCGCTATACGTATAATTTGTCTAAGAGATACGCCTGCCAAGTGCGGAACATGAAAGGACATATTATGCAGAATTCACGTAATAATAGCAACATATTTAGATGATAATAGTTAAATCCTAACTGTGTCAAAGATATCTAGGTCACGGCAGTACGGGCCACTTGCACTAGTGGGTAGGCTCTGAAAGTGTCAATCGATTCACTAAACTTGTTTGCCAGATATTTTCAAGAAAAGTAGGCGAGGCCATGAAAACTTCTGTAACAGAGACGAATTCAAATTAGCCCTGTATGGTGGTGAAGTTTTTTCGTTTTATATATATACATATATATATATATATTACGAGAGACAGTCATTAAGTAGTAGACATTTTATCAATAACATTTGTACAATAGTGCGAGCCAGACATTTTTTGTCATTGTTTACGACATTGTCCCCATGCTTGGCAACACTTTGCCCATTAGCTTGTAGATGCCCTCTAGAAAAATGTCTATTGGTGTGACTTTTAACTAATTTTGCTCCGGCTTCATTATCTCGTTTTCTGCTAAACATATTCCCATTACCGAGGTCATAATGGACAATTTAATATGACTAATGCTGAAATCTACTGTTATTTTATCAATAGTGACTCATCTGCTGCGATGGGCTAGCTGGTCGATATGCTGTTTCACTGTGTCAGTTGCCATGTTTGCTGGACAATAGCGTTTTGTTTTCCGTGTTGAAATCTTTTTCCCCATTCATACACTCTTCACTGACTCAAACAACGGTTTCCATACTTCTTCATTCTTCTGTAGATTTAAGAAAAGTTCACACACTCTGACCATAAAAAGCAAAAAACGCCTCGTTGTTCTTTCACGGAGCAAGTCAATAGTGGGGCTACCATGTTGAACGCCATGTTACGCATACTGCACTATCGTCACAATCCCTACATGGAGCATTGCTAGAGCCATTTTGTGTTCTAAAATAAGATTTTCCCTTGCACGTACTCTTTCATGCACTTAATAATACAATTGCTGTTACTTAATGACTGTTCCTCGTGTGTGTGTATGTATATCAATTTTGTATGGAATCGGAGGGGTCTTAGGCCTGATACGAAACTCAGTCTACCAAGCTGAAGTGTTCCGCACCCTTCTGTATGACAGTAAGACGGGGACTGTGTACATCAGGCATGATAGAAAAATAAACCACTTCCATACAAGGCGTATCTGTAAATTATTCAAAATAAAGTGGCAGGGCAGGGTACAAGACACCGAGATCCTCATAAAAGCAAAAATACCGAGCATCCACACACTGTTGGAGAAGACCCAGATAAGGTGGACCGGCAACGTCGTGCGCATGCCAGACAACTGCATCTCAAAACAACTAATGTATGGTGAGCTGAAAGAGGGCCTGCGTCAAGCCGGTGGCCAAATGAAGCGTTTCAAAGACTACCTCATATATCTCTGACACGCTTCAGCATCGATGTAAACGCATGGGCATGTCTCGCACAGGACGGCAAGGCATGGCGTAGAACCACCACCAGAGGCACCTCCATTGATGAGGAGCGCCGAACCTCCAAAGCACGAAAAAACGCACTTTGCGTAAAAACAAAACAACTGACATTCACATGTCCAATTCTGACATTAAATGCTACGTATGTGAAAATATTTTCCGTGCCAGAATGGGACTATACAGCCACCTCCGAACTCACTGGGGAGTTGCAGCACAACATGTCTGACTGCTGTTGTCATCATCGCTTGCGATGGGCAGCTATTATTATGTATATCTGCATATACATAAACATATGTACATAAACACAAATATGCACATACATACATATGTACAAACACATGAACACACACACAAGGGAGTAAATAATTAAGTAGGACACACATTGACGTGGGATAGCTAAAAACGGTGTTGGGAGTTTCTAAAGGTGTAATTAGGTGGCAGAAACATCCAGCTCTGGGATATAGATAGCAGACGATAGATGTGGCATGCACGTGCATCATTCACATAGAAAATGGCGTCCTATCCGCGAAGAGAATATTTGGGGTTTGAAAAGAACTTTCTGCAAAGGATATTCATAAGGACATGCTTCCTGTTTTTCCGGCAGATAGTGTAGGTTGCGTAAGAAAATGCTTCCTGTTAAGGTAGGCAGTGTAGGTTGCGTAAGGAACTGCTTCCTGTTTACGGTGGGCAGTGTAGGTTGCGTAAGGAACTGCTTCCTGTTTACGGTAGGCAGTGTAGGTTGAGTAACGTACTACATGATTAGGTCGATAACTTTTGTTCATGATGCTAAAAAATTGCTAAGGAAGTCCGACCTTGTCGCCCTGTTCAGATTGCAACAGACGAATTTATGCTACGGGTGGGGGAGATTATTTGAAGTGACAGGCCAATAACGACAGACAGTGTAGCAACCGTAATAAGGTGCTCCTGTGGTTTATCCTGCAACATACTGCATAATCGATTGAATATCCGGAAAGTGTGCTTACCGTGGGTAACTATACAACCTGACAAACACGATGAAACGAATGGGCTTGTCCTTGCAGCTTCTCGGTTGGTATACAGATGAAGGAGAAGACATGCTGAACAGGATTGTTACTGGGGGCGCATCATGGGAGCTTCATTCCCAACCCGAATCAAAGTTTTCTTCAATGTCATGGAAATATTCTTCTCCACCTCCTGTCAAGAAATGCAAGGTTACGTCATCGGCAAGGGAGATTATGTTTAGTGTTTTGGGATTCTCACGGAGTTCTGTTGACCTATTTCAAGAAGAAAGGTGGCGATGTGAATGCTGTAGAGCACTGCTCAATTCTGTTGATAATTCGAAATGCAATTCAAGGCAAACATGCTGATTGAAGGGAGTAATGCTACATAAATGACAATGCCAGATTACATTACGATTAACCCAGGATAAAATTGACCAACTGTGGTGCAAAACGTCTCGAACCTCTTACATACAGCCCCGACTTATCCCCTAGCTATTTTCACCTGTTTGGTGCACTAAGACGCTTCATTGGCGGCATATAGTGTGGCTGAGACAGCAGACAGCAGACTTCTATGCTGCAGATGTTGATGCTCTAAAGCGATGGGAAAAGTGAGTCAAGGTTGGGGACAATTATATTGAGGAATTAGGGACAGTACAGGAGAAATAACAAATCTTGTTAGTATCTGATTATTTGTTTCTTTCTCAAAGCCATTTGTGACCTATTTCCTGTTGAATAGGGTGCGTTCGTTAGTGCCTGTGTGTTTGTGTGTGTGTGTATGTATGTGTGTGAGCTTCATAAACAAGACAGGCGGTGGTGATGAGGGTGTCAGTGCCAGGATACAAAAGGCAAGAATGTCCTTTGTCCTTTTGGAAACCATTTATAATTCTAAATTACCAGAATACATACCAAGTGAAGTATTTAAAACTCGAATGTGTAGTCGGTCCTTTTATATGCAGCAGAGCCATGGATGATGACCAGAATCAATATTAAGAGATTTCAGAGCTTTATAAATACATTTATGATAAATTTTATTGCTGTGCTGTGGTTCGACAGGGTTACATTACTTTTCGGTGAGAATCTAACAAAAACAGGTTGACGAGAAAATCATTAGAAGAGGAAATCTTTAGAAGAGGATATCTTTAGAGGAAGATGAAGTTAGAAAGGTCACACATCTCGAAATCGCTCCCACAATACGCAAAGCTGAGCCAAACAACTTACAGAGAAGAGATTGATGTAAGAAGACCAGAGAAAAGCTGGAAAAAAAAACATGAGAAAAATCAATGGCCTTTCTGTTTTTAGAAGATTGGTTGATGTTCTATGCACTGCAAGGCGGTAAGCAAAAGTAAAGTAGTTAGTATGACCATAACATATGGTGACTCATACAACTGCCAACCTGTTTGGCTGTTAAAAGTTTCTTGGCAGGTGTGGAGCACGAAAGGTTGCCATTACTTTCCTTACGTGCTGGAGCGATCGTACCAAGAAATATCCCATTTCTGCCACTCTTGGATTCGTATTCGGTGCGCTGAAATGGGGAAGCGTTTCACCTATAGGCTACACTGTCAAGTGCGAATATATATATATATATATATATATATATATATATATATATATATATATATATATATATATAATGTTATATTATATACACACACAAACGCGTAAAAGTTTACTTTAGATCAAATGGAACGTAGTTTATAAATAGTCACAGTCTTTGGAGACAAAATGTTAAAGACTAAGTTGTGCTAAGTCTCAGCGCTGTCCTCACCGCCTTGCCTTTACGATGTGGTAATCATGTACACATCTACAGCTAGGTACACTACGTGATACACTACAGATATCAAACTCCTGCCGTCTGTGGTTCGTCATTTTAATCGATTATTCGCTTATTGCGCATTGAAACCTTGGATCAGTGATTTAAAAACGTTTGAGCACCGCTGGACTACATGGTTCTCACTTATCTCCTGTATTGAAATTGTAGTATCTCATTTATTTATACGTCTGTGGCCAAACTTGTATGTAAGCACGGAACGCTTTAGACAATGACAAGGAGTAGTTTATGTTCGCAGAGTTGCCAGAAAAGGATTTCAAATTCTTGACTGAATGCAAGCACACCCCGCTTTGTGAGGCCTCGCCTTCCGACGCTTCGCTTACACAATCATTTTTCAGTTAGAATAATTCTCCAATATTGTATGCCGTTCGTGTGTCACTGAACAGCATCCTCTGTATATCAATTTTCGTGTCTCTGTTCTGGTGGTGGCACATTTTCAACTTAAACAGCAGTGTAGCTATGCACAGTTTGTGGTTGCTGCTAACATCTGTCTCGCGATAGTCTCTGGCATCACGGACTGAAGAGTAAAACTTGGTGCAGATGCAAAAATGATGAATCTGATTCTTCGTCTTGCTATCTGAGCAATTCTATGTTATCTTGTGTATGTATTTGTGGGAGAAGATGCCGTCTGCTATAACCAGCTCTGCTATCTCACATAATTCAATAATGTTTCACCGTTTCGGTTCCGAAAAGTTACATTCAGCAATTGTTAACTATTAACATTCTCACATCTATCTGCAATTAGTTTCTTCTGGTTTCAAACACTTATAAGTTACAGATTTGTTTTCTCTGATTTCAAACACTTATAAATTCCAGATTTGTCTTCACTGGTTTCAAGCACTAATGAATTCCAGATCTGTTTCCCCTGGTTTCTTCTTCTTCTTCTTCTTCTGCGTACACAGTCAGACAGTAACCATTATTTTCTCGAAAAAAGCGGCGGTCATCCTGAGACTCTCGCCACTACCATACAGCTTGTCTTGCAGTTCCACTGGCAATGGCCACATCTGCTCTCTCTGATCCTCGTATGTCGGGCAGTTCTGCAGCAGATGTTCAGTGGTAATTTTACCAGTACCGCACGGGCATTCGTCGGTACACCCTATCTTCAGTTTGTTGAATAGGTGGTACCTCAGTCTGTTGTGGCCAGTGCGAAGTCTGAAGACAACGACCTGCTCTCTTCGGTTCAACTGGTAATAGGCATCGTTTTTGGTGTAACCAGTATGTTCGGTTTCCCATTTGGACATGTATCTGGCTTTGATAAGCCGTTTTGACTCTTCGTACGTCATACTGGTATCTGTTTGTGGTAGCCTTGCACCTTCTTTTGCCAGTCTGTCTGCCTCCTCGTTGCCTAGGATGTTGCAGTGTGACGGAACCCACTGTACCACCACTCTTTTTGGTGCGGACTGCTGGCACAGTTTGCAGAGTGCTGCTCTTAAGTCATTAAGCTCAGTGTTCTTCTGGCTTTTTAGCGCTGTGACTACTTCGAGAGCATCTGTCAGCAAGACTATATGGCTCTCATTTTCACTGTGTGTTACCATTTCTTCCACTGCCGCCCTCAGTGCCTCTGCCTCTGCTCTGAAATTGCTTGTGTACTTACCAGTAGCGAATGACAGTGTTATATTTCTGCCATTTGGTAGGTTCAGGAATGCTCCTGCCCCTCCGTTCTGTGTAGTGTTTGTTACAGAACCGTCGGTATATGCATGGGTCCAGTCCATGCTTGGGTAGCTTTTCGTTATGAAGCTTAGGGTAGTGTCTCTCCTTTCTTTTTCACTCTGGCAGTTTTTGTTTGCAATACCTGGTATATTTTCTACCACCTCTGGAAATATATCCTGCCTCCAAGTAGGTTTTCGTACAGTAGTGATGGGTTTTGGTGTTGTTAGTGCGTTTATGGGATCTTCGTGCATCTTTGCTTTGGCTATTTCTGCAAAGTTTCTCCGCTTTAGTTTCCCATTTCCCAAATTGTTTAGTCTCTGGTACATTGGATGGTCCGTCAGTCTTCGGAGTTTCTCTGACTGCAGCTGGGCTCTGCAGTCTCTTCTATCGGTCATGGATTGCAGTTTTGTAATCTTTTCAAGTTCTACAATTGGCGTTGACTTCATGCCACCTGTTATAATTCTCATGGCTTGGTTTTGAAGTTTGTTAACTTTATCGAAGTTCGCCTTCGCTGCTGTTGTCCATGCCGCAATGCCATACTCGAGAACTGGTCTCACTCTTCCAGTATACAGTTTCTTTAGTATGCCTTCGTCTGCTCCCCAGCTTGTGCCAGCAAGTTTCCTCATGATCGCCATTCTTTCTCTGGCTTTCATCCGGTTTCTCTCAATCTGACTTTTCCATGTCATGCGCCGATCAAATGTGACCCTGGTTTCAAACACTTATAAATTCCAGATTAGTTTTCTCTGGTTTCAAACACTTATAAATTCCAGATTAGTTTTCTTTAGTTTCAAACACTTATTAATTCCAGATTTGTTTTCTATGGTTTAGACACACTTATTAATTCCAGATGTGTTTCCTTTGGTTTCAAACACTTATAAATTCCAGATTTGTTTCCTCTGGTTTCAAATACTTATAAATTCCAGATATGTTTCCTTGGGTTCAAACACTTATAAATTCCAGATTTATTTCCTCTGGTTTCAAACACTTATAAATTCCAGATTTATTTCCTCTGGTTTCAAACACTTATAAATTCCAGATTTATTTCCTCTGGTTTCAAACACTTATAAATTCCAGATTTATTTCCTCTGGTTTCAAACACTAATACATTCCAGAATTGTCACCATGCAAAAATAAATTGGAATAATAATTTAACTCACGTTTTATAACTTTTCTAATAATGTATAACTCAACAATAAATAAATAAATGAAAACCATTCAGCTCCCTGCGGTGAATAGGTCTTCAACAAATACACACCAAGTCCTTCTGTTAAGTGCCATCCATTCTAACTGTATAGGTCTTCAACAAATACACACCAAGTCCTTCTGTTCTATGCCATCCTTCATAACTTTATAAGTAGTTAGTTAGTTAGTTGTCCATCGCAAGCGACGATGGTGGCAGTGTCAGACATGTTCATTCAGATGTGACTGCATATGACTGTACAGTCCGATTTGAGCGATACAAACTCTACAGCACGTAGAGCACACATGAACAACATTTTTAGTTGGGCAGTCTTGCATTTTTTTCCTCAAACTTCATAGGTCTTTAACAAATACACACCAAGTCCTTTTGTTGAGTGCCATCCTCTCTAACTTCACAATCTACTTCGTTGAAAAATAACAAATTGAACAAATGTTAAAAGTAAGCTTTACAACTCTAACCAGAAAAATGAATTTAGACCATTCCAAAACAAATGTTAAAAGTAGGCTTTCCAGCTCTAACCAGAAAAATGAATTTAGACCATTCCAAAACAAATGTTAAAAGTAGGCTTTCCAGCTCTAACCAGAGAAATTAGCATTCCAAAACTAATCGTAACACATTTCTAAACATAGGCATTTTAATGTGTTACACGTAGGCGTTTCAATTATAACTAAAATCTTGAATAAACACCACTTCAAAATGTATCTCAAAAGGCAAGTAACTCCTGCTTCAAATTATTCCAAAACTTACCATTGGCTCCTTTCTTAAACGATTCACATTCCTCTACGAGCCAGACAGTACAAGCACTTAACATCTTTTGTGACGGTATCCACAGTATTCGTTTTTCTTTTCATTAACGTAAATATGGAAATTGTCTTGAAGGTTCACACTTTACTTTTGACGACGATCCGGATTTTACAACCACAGACACAGTCTTGTTGGTTATATCAGGACAATGAAGCCATTTTATAGAAGCGCACGCGCGTATTTTTGTGATAATGTTCATTTCTTCTGACAATTGTCAAACATTCCAGTTAAGACACATTGAGACATGAGGTAGGTTAACGACACACAAATTAAACAATATTTAAAAAAACTAATAAAAAACCCCCCACTAAAATACAGATGTTGATCTTTTATAGACATTTAGAAAAGAATGGTTTTAATGTAGGGAAAGGGCAGGGATCAAGAATTAAGTACCACAGACAGGAGACAAAACAAATTATTGACATTGATGGAGTAAGACTAAACTACAGAACTAGTGTCCCTTATATATATATATATATATATATATATATATATATATATATATATATATATATATATATATATATATATATACAAATAAATGCATGAATGGGTTAGTAATCATTGTGGCAGAGTCTATGTTTCGCTGAGCAGTTACTTATCTAGTGTTACAACATGTATTAACACCACGGTACGACTACAAACAGGAAAACGCAGTAAACACTCTGCTTTCAGAACATAACCTAATTTATTAACAAAAACAAACAGAAACACTATTTGCAAAAGGGACAAAATACATCTGAACTAAATAATCATAATACAGTAAAACTACTACAACGGAGATTTTACGCACTAGCCTTTGAATGTTTCCTCCAACTAACAAATCAGATTCTCGCTGCTACACTCCCCTTATTTGCACACTCAACATACATCCAACAGACTCGTTCTCAGTTCAAATTGCGTACTCTGTCGTTCTGTGCATTCACACACAATCAGATCACATTCAATCAGGTGATCTATACATCCACATTCAATCAGGTGATCTATACATCCACATTCAATCTGTTCACGTGTGCTCAGGTGATCTGTGCTTTCATATGCAATTAGATCACATCCCTTATAGTAGGATCACGTACTCACTTGTGGTTACACACTCAGTCGATCTGTGCATAAACATACCTCAGAACACACATTGTTCCCAAAGTGTCCTGCACAATACCACAGACATTCAGATCTCTTACTTAGGCGTTCTGTACATTCATATACCTCAGATCTCTTTACGTATTCTTACATTCATATGTTAGTAGATCAAGCATCGTTTACTAGGTGCCCTGCATGTACGACACACATTTAGATTCCTTCCTGTTCACAGGGTATTCTTCTTCTTCTTCTTCTTCTGCGTACGCAGTCAGACAGTAACCATAATTGTTTCGAAAAAAGCGGCGGTCATCCTGAGGCTGTCGCCACTGCCATAGAGCTTGTCTTACAGTTCCACTGGTGATGGCCACATCTGCTCTCTCTGATCCTCGTATGTCGGGCAGTTCTGCAGCAGATGTTCAGCGGTCATTTTACCAGTACCGCACGGGCATTCGTCGGTACACCCTATCTTCAATTTGTTGAATAGGTGGTACCTCAGTCTATTGTGGCCAGTGCGAAGTATGAAGACAACGACCTGCTCTCTTCGGTTCAACTGGTAAAAGGCATCGTTTTTGGTGTAACCAGTATGTTCGGTTTCCCATTTGGTCATGTATCTGGCTTTGATAAGCCGTTTTGACTCTTCGTACGTCATACTGGTATCTGTTTGTGGTAGTCTTGCACCTTCTTTTGCCAGTCTGTCTGCCTCCTCGTTGCCTTGGATGTTGCAGTGAGATGGGACCCACTGTACCACTACCCTTTTTGGTGCGGACTGCTGGCACAGTTTGCAGAGTGCTGCTCTTAAGTCATTAAGCTCAGTGTTTTTCTGGCTTTTTAGCGCTGTGACTACGGCGAGAGCATCTGTAAGCAGGACTATATGGCTTTCATTTTCACTGTGTGTTACCATTTCTTCCACTGCCGCCCTCAGTGCTTCTGCCTCCGCTCTGAAATTGCTTGTGTACTTACCAGTAGCGAATGACAGTGTTATTTTTCTGCCATTTGGTAGGTTCAGGAATGCTCCTGCCCCTCCGTTCTGTGTTGTGTTTGTTACAGAACCGTCGGTGTATGCATGGGTCCAGTCCATGCTTCGTTATGAAGCTTAGGATAGTATCTCTCCTTTCTTTTTCAGTCTGGCAGTTTTTGTTTGCAATACCTGGTATATTTTCTACCACCTCTGGAAATATATCCTGCCTCCAGGTAGGTTTTCGTACAGTAGTGATGGGTTTTGGTGTTGTTAGTGCGTTTATGGGATCTTCGTGCATCTTTGCTTTGGCTATTTCTGCAAAGTTTCTCCGCTTTAGTTTCCCATTTCCCAAATTGTTTAGTCTCTGGTTGCATTGGATGGTCGGTCAGTCTTCGGAGCTTCTCTGACTGCAGCTGGGCTCTGCAGTCTCTTCTATCGGTCATGGATTGCAGTTTTGTAATCTTTTCAAGTTCTACAATTGGCGTTGACTTCATGCCACCTGTTATAATTCTCATGGCTTGGTTTTGAAGTTTGCTAACTTTATCGAAGTTCGCCTTCGCTGCTGTTGTCCATGCCGCAATGCCATACTCGAGAACTGGTCTCACTCTTCCAGTGTACAGTTTCTTTAGTATGCCTTCGTCTGCTCCCCAGCTTATGCCAGCAAGTGTCCTCATGATTGCCATTCTTTCTCTGGCTTTCATTCGGTTTCTCTCAATCTGACTTTTCCATGTCATGCGCCGATCAAATGTGACTCCCAGATAGGTTGGGTTGTCGTTTGGCTGCAGGATTTTGCCATTTAGACTTAATTTGGTACTTTGGAGTTTTAATTAAAGCGAGAATATTGTGCATGTGGTTTTCTCCTCGTTTATTTTGACCAGCCGTGAGTTCGCCCACTCTTCCAGCGATGTTAGGGCCGTCTGCATCCGATTTCTTGCTATGGTGAGATTCTTTTCAGAGGTCCACATAGCCAGATCGTCTGCAAACATTGAGCTATGGACTCTTCTTGGTATATTCTCTGTAATATCGTTTATATATACCAGGAAGAGTGTGGGTGACAGTACTCCCCCTTGGGGTACTCCCTGCTCGAGTGTCACCTTTTTGCTCATCTGCCCTTGTACTTGGACTCTGGCCGTTCTTTGTTTGAGGTAGTGGTTGATCCACTTGTACATTTTCCCACAAACATCACTTCTTCTTAGCTTGACTCTAAGTCCATCTTTCCAGACTTGTGTCAAATGCCTTTTCCAGATCCACCCAAACAGCTACTGTGTGTTTCTGTGCCTGGTAGGCATCTTCTATCTCCTGAGCTATGAGGATGACCTGGTCCTCAGTGGATCTGTGCTGTCTAAAGCCGGCTTGCTGTGGAATTAGTATTCGTTTTTCTTCCAGATACAGGGTATTCAACACACACACTCTTATAGAGCGACTGGAAAAAACTCGAAGGTGTATGCTGGTTCAGTCACCCTGCAAACTCACTCTAAACAGCCTATCATCTATCTCCTCGCCAGTCTGCAGTATTTTATAGTCTCTATCAACATTATGGCTGTCCAATGGTCTCCTGTTGATTGTCTAACTTAGCCATCACTCTAGTTTGGAAATACTCCAACTAGTTGTAATTGGATAAATAACCCCGAATTCCTGTCCCTCTAAATGTCGTAGCCGGTCGTGGTGGCCTCTGACTGTCACCAACCCCCCCTACGGTAAATTCTAACTGCATTCTTCCACTTTGCCGTCAATGGTCACACTTGCTTCACAACTTGGGAGCTATTCTAAGACATGATTTGAGGTAAACTACAAAGGTACGATACCCGAGTAGTTCCTAAGGTAAAAATAATAGGCCCACTATTTTCTTCCATACATGTTATAGTAGTAGCTCTTTTCAGTCATGACTGAATGGGATTATGCAACCTTGAAGTGTAGTTACTTTCAGTCACACTGATTATAGGATGATGCAACCTTAGTATGTAGCCCATTTCAGTCATGACTGACTATAGGATGATGCGAGATTTGAGTGTAGTCCATTTCAGTCATGAATGACTATAGGATGATGAGCTTGGAGGATGAATGACTATAGGATGATGCGAGCTTGGAGTGTAGTCCGTTTCAGTCATGGCTGACTATAGGATGATGTGAGCTTGGAGTGTAGTCTGTTTCAGTCATGGCTGACTATAGATGTGAGCTTGGAGTGTAGTCCGTTTCAGTCATGGCTGACTAAAGGATGATGTGAGCTTGGAGTGTAGTCCATTTCAGTCATGGCTGACTATAGGATGATACGAACTTGAAGTGGTAATTTTCTACTAAGGTTTTGATTTTTTTTCCACCGGCGTTCTCGTTTCACTCCTCTGTGTTACTGGAGCTTCTTTTCAGCCAGTCTGAGCTGGTTGTTCGGGGTACATCTACACCTGATTCGGTCTGTAGATTCACCTTCACATGATGTAAGACCCATGTCAAATGTATTTATGTCTTTCTTACACACATCGTTGAATCTCAGCCGTGTTTTGCCAGATTTCATTCGTAATTCTCGAAGTATCCAAAGAGAATATTTTAGTGGATGCGGTGAGCTTGACCAAGTCTTTATAGCCTTTGCTAACTAATGAGCGTGTACATGTTTGTGAGACCGATGTGAGAGTGCACCTCTGCATTCGTCACTTTGTCTCTAAATGAAATTGCAAGAATGGATCACAGTCGCCGTAAATGGAAGCTGTTAAGCCTTTACTCTTATTTTGCATAGGTTTTCTAAGTTTAATTTCCATATCGTAGCGTACTGACGACACACGCAATGTTAACCATGACTTTGACATTAATTGTATGTTTCTTGTTATCTAAAATTGGCAATATGATCCGAGAAAATGTGGCAGAAGCTTTTGCCAATGCGAATGTCAATTTCTGGGTCTAGAGTTTGTCGCTCTACTCAAATACACGAATCCGTACACATCTGTCAATTCCTATTTATGGATGGTAAAGGTTGGAGTGGCGTCTACTTCATGTCCTAGCATACTTGTTTTTTTTACACTTATTGCGAGACCACAATGTGTGAATTGGAAGATCTATCAAGCTATGAAGTTCCTGCTGACTGTGAGTGACAACTGAATCATCATCAGCGAATAGTCCTTGATGGTGACTTCCCCAATCATCGTGTTGATATTGAGCCCCACATAATTAAATAGCCGGCTATCTGAACTAGTGTTTCTGACCTATCCGTTTTCGTGTGTTTATGGGAAATAACTGAATACAACAGAGTGTAACTACGCACGTTTTCACAGTCCTAATCCAGGCCCTTCAGCGGGTTTCTATGCGCATCAATGGTTCTAAATGATGGCGTAGCCGGTTGAGGAATTAAGAATAAGTTTTGTATTCCTGTCAAATGCTGTCAAGATGTGTAACTCTTGTTGCCCTGACATCAAAATCCAACTTTAGGTCTTCTCGTGGCTTATATGGGAAAGATAAGGAGGGAGGGGTGTTTCTAGCCCCAAAATGTAAGATGTTTAGGTGACAGACTCTGCGGGCTAGAAAATGGCATAGGAGACGGGTAACTGATTTGAAATCACCTGCTGCTTTACAGATGAGATACGTGTATATTAAGAGCTAGCGAACAAAGCCACGGAAATCCCGGATAGATTAGACTTACTACCTTGAAAGACAGTCCATTTGAGAGAAGAAATACTCCAAACCCTCTGGATTTAGCAACTCTTGTGCATAGCTAGAAAGTACTAGGCCGATTAGATAAGAATATCATTTCTACTTCTCCTGAGTGGTCTGCCGGGGTCGTTGTGAATGACAAGGACAATAATAGCACCACTGCCTCACAGAGAGCATGTCATAAGAGGCGGCTAACTGTGTGACATGGCGTAACCCCGGCCATAGTTAGGTGGTTTGTTTAGAGCAGCATAGATGGCGCTTAACAGGCTGCGGGTCTACTTTTCTCTAGTGTTTGAGTCTATTAAGATGAACTCGCACACCGGTTAACCACCCTCCGTAATCGCTTGCCTCAAAGCATCTGAGTGTTAAGCTGCTCGAGCCTAGCTTGCAAAGCAGGAAATCCTTCACCAAGCTACATCCAGCTCATACCAGAGCGTATGCACCAGTAGAAGTACAGGTCGACTAAGAAGAACTTCTGCAAGAGGGCGTCTAATTTCACGGCAAAGATACGGGGTTCAACTCTCGCTACCGGTAGAGGCAAATTGGTACCTAGTTAATGTTGGGGAAGGAAAGCCAGCGTGGAAGGGAGCTGGCCACTTCTCTTGACATTATAAACAAGCTGTGGCTTCATGAAATGAAGTCTCTAATACTTCATTCCTTTCAGCAGTGTCTGCTGTGAGACTACCTTTACTCTTTGTTTGATAGCACAAAGATTAGGTGTGGTAAGCAGCGTCAGAAATTTGAAAAAGAGATGATAAAATAAATAAATACAGTTCATAGTGGACATATTGCAAACAATGAAACAACATGAAATGGAAGAAAGTCACGAAATGGAATAGACATAGAATATGAAGTTCTGGTAAGACGTTATGACCTATAGCTCGGATTAGCACACAGTGAAGCTGATTTTGAATGAAATTAAGCTCTCTATTTGCTTTTCACTTCTTAAAGAGCGTTTCTAACAACTGCAGTTGAAGTCTTCTTTGTCTGTTTCGCTAAAGGTTTATAGAGCTATTGCAACAATAATTTATGGTTTATTTTAAAATGTTTTATACTTGGGCGGGGCTGGGGTAACGGGGTAGGGGTTATCACAGATCCGTGTCTTATAGATTGTATTGAGAGCTGAACTCTGTCATCTGTTCATCTGTCCATTTTAAGCCTAAATGTTTGTCAGGAGCATATTTTTTCCCTTTGAATTTGCAGCATCATGTTACATATTAATTTTCCACGCGTTAATTTTTTCTGGATTATTACAAATGTGACATCTTTCATTTATTAGGTGATTTTTGTCTTCTCTGTAAACGTCATTTAGCATACACAATCGTTGTGTGAGAGAAGCATCATTCGCTGTTTTTACCATTTCACCAGTGATTTCGTCATCACCAGCTTAAACTCGTAAGATTGATAGTTCGTTTGATCTCATCAAGTGAAAACTCATCCTATGACATGGCTCGTTTGATCTCATCAAGTGACAACTCATCCTATGACATGGCTCGTTTGATCTCATCAAGTTAAAAACTTATCACATCACACTGCCATGGCTCGTTTGATCTCATCAAGTGAAAACTCATCACATGACACTATCATGGCTTGTTTAATGTCATCAAGTGAGAACTCATTACATGACATGGTTCGTTTGATCTCATCAAGGGACAATTCATCACATAACACTGACATGATTCGTTTGATCTCATCAAGTGACAATTCATCACATAACACTGACATGATTCGTCTGATCTCATCAAGTGACAACTCATCACATGACACTGACATGGTTTGTTTGATCTAATCAAGTGACAACTCATCACATGACACTGACATGGTTCGTTTGATTTCATCAAGTGACAGCTCATCACATGACATGGCTCGTTTGATTTCATCAAGTGACAGCTCATCACATGACATGGCTCGTTTGATTTCATCAAGTGACAGCTCATCACATGACACTGACATGGCTTGTTTGATCTCATCAAGTGACAACTCATCAAATGACACTGGCATGCAGCACCTCGACGCCCACGTAGTCATCCATAGAAACGGACTGTTCTTCTAGTCAGTCTGGCTAACAAAGTGAGGGAACGAGGTGGAGAACAACGTGATCCCCGTAGTATTGAGTGACACACAAATGGAGCCAAGCACAGCACAGCCGTCTGGAGGACCCCGATCTTCCTTTATCAGCACTCTCGGGATGTGAGAAAAGCTACTGCAACTCGCCACTAAACATTATTTTCAGGGCGCACAAAACAGTAAACCTACTTTTTGTAGGCATTCATAATAAAAACAATACTACCATAACATATATCTACTTTCAATGTTAATGGTCGTTGATGGTTGTGGTCTATTCAATACCTTTGTAAATTTCACTGCCCAACGTCTTATTTGCTCTTTACCTGAAATAAGAAGATTGCCATGTTTGTCTCTAATTGGAATATTCCCAGCATGTGGTTTATTGCTTAGTTGCCTAGTGATTTGATGTAAGCATACATTATTAACTACTTCCGTCGCATGTTTAGCTGCCGTGGACAGGTCATGAATATATTAAATCTTTCTCTCTACGAGCATTTATATTTCATCGTTTAAAAAAAAAAGTTAATGTCTTCGTGCAGGACTCATATTGAGTTGGCGTTGTTGCTGCAAGATGATTTGACTTTGCCGTTATTCAATGTTGTACTAGGTGCTATCTTTGAGGCTGAGTGATGGCATGGAGGAGGTCCTGTGCCCAACATGGTACATGATAAGCAAAAGAACGAAATTAGTTTACTCAACATTTGGCTACCTGGCATCAGACACACGTGCCTGATTGAATACCATGATTTATGGATTAAGAATTATCACTAACCCACTTTTTTTTCCTGGTGTTCGGAATATCCTGCAGTCGCTACTACTCCCTTTATCACAGCTGCGCGTAATTGTTCCCATTGATCAGAACTCGTGTTAATTGTGTCATCGGCTATTTCTAAAATGACGTCAAAATTATTGTGGATCTTGACATGTATTCTGCTTGTATGTCGCTTGATAACTATCTTTGTGAATATATTTTATTTTTCGTATTTCTAAGGTAAAACCTTTTTAGTATAATGAAACACTGCAGGTCTTAAATTCAATCACAGAGCGTGTCACGACGTCTAAGTTGATGTCATAGAGCCTTCATTGAACTAATTCTCAGATGTTAAGTGAGGTACGCTGACCAAGTCCATGCTCTGTTTTTCACCCAATCTCTTTGCTGTCTCTTTTCTTTTCATTTGCGTTCGTTCTCAATCTCCCACTACGAAGGCATGAGCAGAGCTTTGCAAGTAGCAGGATGTAGACCGGAGAACGGAATGAGTTGTGTTGTTAGTTTGCAGCTTGACTACGATATTTGCATTTTTCGGTCCGATATATCCGTCTTCGGCAGCTTTTCTCTGTAAATGCGTACAGGGTAGTCCCATAGCAAATGCTGCTGTAGTGGATGAAGTGGTAGAGACTTTTTTGAGCATGGTCTTATGTTTGTTATGAGATATGGTGAACCTTCCCTTCCCCGCTGCATTTCCGTCTTTAACAGCACGCCAGATACCCTTTTTGCATCTAGATTTACTGGGGATAGAAAGGGGACGGCGTGGGCTAGTGGTTAAGTGACACGGCTCACAAGCTGAAGGTGCTGGGTTCGATCCCGTCACAGCACAGACCGTTACCCCGGGGAAGCAAACCCTTAGAAAATGCAGGAGGAGGCAGACCCTTACATAAAATGCATACCAAAGTAGGATGCACTGGGCCGACAGCAGCAAAATAAAAACCGCAGTGCAACGCACACCGCCTTGGGGAATAGAGAAATAAGGCGAACGCAAAAAACTGGTGCTAGAACAATGTACCTTCCCAATGAGAAACAAACACTTTAACACTCTGTCACGCACGTGCATATGACAAGCTCTCTAACCCATTTTTACATCTTAGAATAGTTAGTTAATTTATACATTTCTTGTGCATAGCAAAGATCTTTTCTGTCGTAACCCAGGCAGATACTCTCTGCTACCAGTGTCAGACATGGACTCTGACCAGGGCACAAGGACAAAATCATGGTATGCGAAATGAGGTATTCGAGATAGGCCGTAGTGGTCACAAGGCTGGACAGAGTACGAAACGAAGTAGTCAGACGGTAGATGCAACACTGTGCATGAATTACATAGTAGAAAGGCAGAGAATATAATGGTCCGGACACCTGACAAGAATGCAACCAAAGTTACCAGCTGCACGTATCTACAATACCAGACATCAGGGTCGCAGAGCAATAGGCAGACCACGAAACAAATGGATAGATGGTGTCAGTGAGACACAGAAGAAAAACAGAATGACAACAACTTAGGTGACAAAGATGGCACACAACAGAAAGCTACACCTCCCCACGACGTCTAACGACACAAGTGGATAGATATGACAACTTAGGCAGATGTCTCTGGGTAGACAGAGGAGTGTCACTATCGGGGATGGAAAAACACGCACTGAAATAACTGACAAAACGAAGTGATCGAATTGATACAATCCATGTGGGCTCTGTCGATCGATATTGACGGTAGACGTCGACTAGATTGCGTTTCTATACGCCCATTGATCGCCCACTAATCCTTTAACTGTTTTGGAATACGTGATTAAACCGGCTCCATTTACCAGCAGCGGAGCACGTAAATCACCGAGATTACCGGATAGGATAACAATGGAGACGATATAATAAGCAATTAACATGTCTTACACTCGTTCACTCCAGCCCGAATTGTCGTCTCCGGGAAGCATTGCTGCAAATGTCATGTAAACTGTTTCTATGGTAATTTTATATTTGTTTCAACAGGATAAAGGAACTATTACTATCCATGTATTAGTAATCTGTAGTAATTTGTTTTACGCTTTGAAGTTACTGGTTCCTTGTCCAACTCTTTTGAGTCATTTTGCTACATGTATGTAGATGGTGAAGTGGGTCTATTCTTTCCTCTCCAGTAAGTGGTCTCTGCATCCACTCGGAGAAATGTGTATGCACTTGTTTCGTAATTTAGACGTTTTACTTTTGAAGTCTTACTTACCTACCAATTTCAACAATGACTTTGTATTCGGTTTTATTAGGGCGTGTTAGTCTTCAATATGTATCAAACGGAACAAGCAAGTACACTTGATTTGAGTTCACTTCAATTTGAATTTAGATTACACAGAGAAAAAGCAAAGATCATGAGAATATATATAAACTATTATGTTGGGAGACCCACTAATACAAGATGTGGAATCATTCATATATAGACACAGTACAGTAGGATATATATATATATATATATATATATATATATATATATATATATATATATATATATATATATATATATATATATATATATACACGAATAAAAAAGGAAAGCAAAACTTTATTTGCATTTAGGAATTTATGTTTAATCCAAATAATTTAAATTCAACACAAAAATAAACAACAATTGTAATGTAAAGGCTGCTCTTTTGTATGGTTCTGACACAACAACACAAAATGTATATTGTTTCATAAATGGGTGCCTAGACAGAATAGGGAAAGGGAAACGTTATGGCAAGATGACTAATGTGGAACTGTTGAAAAGAACCAGACATATATCAGTGGAACATGACATGAGGAGAAGACGTTGGCTTAGGACACATACTAAGGAAACGAGTTGTTAGATTTACAAGACAGCCTTTGTTCTGGAATTCCCTTGGTATGATAAATAGGGTAGCACTAAAATACTCATGAGAAAAGATCTCGAGACAAACACGAAAGAAGCATGGAAGACGTCTTGGGCTGGAACCGATGACCCATACATGATATTTTGCATGTCTTTGTTTGAAACCTGTGTTGCACAGGGAGCTGAACGGTTTTTATTGATTTATTGATTCGGCGTGAGAGTGTCTGAATAGCAGAGCGGTTGATCACTAGCTTCTGATGGCACCAGATCCAATCCTCGCTATCAACATGCTCAGGTATACCCAGCTTACATTCAGGGAAGGAATGACAGTGATGAAAGGACGTGACCAACCTGTCTCAGAAACAAATGGTGAGGCATAGAACAAAGAAGTCCTTATCACTTTATCCCCGGCAGCAATGCATGATGCTACATAACTTTTCAACTTGTATCGACACAAAAACTGCGCTGAAGTGTGTGTTACTAGTTACGAGTCATTGTTGTTTTAAAACGGTCAGCAATGTTTCAACACCAGCGTGAAGTCGGTGCTGTTGTACGGAGCGGAAATATGCAAAACGAACAGGACGATGCAATAGCCTTCAGTCCTTTCTTTAACATATGCCTACAAAGCATAATTTGCACAAAGTGGCAGAACATGGTCATAAATAAAGACCTGTGGGAAAGGAGCCAAAAACAGCCACACGAGATTAAAACGGGGCTGGACAGGACATGTGATGAATTAAGCCCCACCGATCATAGCTATGCAGACTCTCACGTGGAATCTGCAGGGAAAGATAAAGATAAAAAATACACAGAGAAGAGAATGTGAGAGGGACTACGATCGAATAGTTAAACCTGGAGAGAGGCAGAAAGAGGCAACCAGTACAGTGTGCTGGAGAAGTGCGGTCAATGGCCTTTGCCTCGAGATGAAAGACGTTCTTTGATTAATTGATTGACTAATTTTTCTGGTGAGACAAGACATCTTTAACCTTTGACTCACTTTGTTAATATCCATCACATATTAGTTATTGAGACCAGATCGAAATGACGCACCTCCTAGAGGTGATGGTAGGAAAGGTACTGTAGCAGGACCTAACCCAATGATATATTAGCGATTGCAAGCACCTCTGAAGGCAGAGGGCAGGTCCTATGGAGGAAAAAATGGACCCAGCTTATAGAACCAATATAATTGCACATGAGGGACTATACACGTACTTAAACTATTTTATTGCTGAAAGTACCGACGACAGAGGGCTAACTCAGATACTTCTGTGACGGCTCCGAATGATTCTTTGATATGATCCTATTTACAGCTGGGTCAAATGAGAGAAGCGGGCATATTGAATCTGGTACGTTGGGATCGTAAATCGGGCTCACAACACATAGATCACATGCTCCTCGAACATCAGGTTCTGTACTGCTGTCTAGGGCCAATGTCAGCAGTCACACGCCTGGGGTTGCACCTTCTACAGGCTTACTAAGTCACAAGAAGGTCACAGCCAACAAACCTGTAACTAATAATCAAATGTGAGTATGAAAGAAAATACAGAAATGACATAGGCGTAAACCATCGCTAGAGCCGACCTGAAGTATATGCAAAACAAAATGGTTGCTTTTGGTTAGGTCGCATCATGTACTGATCTGACTGTTTGAATTCCCGGATTCCAGACCTGACCATTTGGCTAGGTCACATAATGTACTGATCTGACTGTTAGAATTCCAGGATTTCAGATCTTACCTTTCGAGCAGTGCTAAAAGCACATAACTTTTTCAAGTCCCCATAGGAGCACAGGGTCATTACTGCAGATGTCATGCGTCCACATTGTCTTTGTCAAATCATGGATGTGGTACTGTAACGATATTTTATGCAGCACGTTATTTTACATGTGTGCGTGTATATGTGTGTTTAGCGTTTACTTTGTGATCTAAGGTGGCTTACATTGTATTGTGTTATTTTACATAATTGCTACGTACATGAGATTTCACCACATATAGACAAAAAAAACAATAGTTTTGCTTCTCATTTGGGTATGCAGTTGCTGTTCAAAAATCTTATACCAGAAAGTTTCATGACGTCGCCCCTAGTTTTATATGATTCGGTTGCCAGCACAGTCGTCCTTAAATATCTTTGCAACATGTATTTAAAACTGTAGTGGTCCTATTATTTCTTCTCTCTTACACACCTCATACCCACATTGGAGTTTTCGGTGTTCAGATTTTATGATGACAATAGCAACGAAGAATAAGTAGGATCAAGTGAGATATATTGATCAGGACACCCCCCCCCCCCCCAGGAGCAAATTTGTGCTCTTGGAAACGATGTGTTACAGCTGTTTGGTCAACGAGGCAGAGATTGATAGCGCAATCCCCATAGTGATGAGCTTACTGGTCAGCCTGACATTGCTTTACAGCCATGACGACCAATATCCACTTTCTCAGGATGTAAGAAGAGCCAATGTAACCCACTACCTAAGGAACGTAGTTAAGAGTTAACTCATCTTAGCACTTTGTTAGAATCATTGACGAGAATGTCAGATGGCGAAGGACACAACTGGCCTTAGAAAGACAGTCACAGTAATGACTTTGTTAGAACCATTGACGTGCATGTCAGATGGCGAATACATAACCGCATAATGTCGCTGACATGACTTTGGTGAAGATATTGCCATGTATATCGATGCCAAATGATGATACCAGATGTGGATGTCAATTGTAAATGTCAGTATTGGATGCCAGATGGAAAAAGAAGAATAAGAAGACAGAAACACATTGACAAACAGAGAATTAGAAGGCTAGAAAAATACCAAAAATAACTACAAAAATAACCACCCCATGAACAGCAAGAGTTCAGAACTAAGTCTCTCTCGAAACCACGACAATTATGGATCGACGGCGTTTCACAAACACTACAGACCCACCAATTAGACATAATATGGTCACATAGATGGTACAGGCAAGAAGATAGCAACTTCCCGCAAGGCCTCCTGACATAAGTGGACACACGAGATAACAGTCAAGAGGAAATATCTATATTATTCATAAAGACGGTAACACCATTTTTTTGTAACATAATTAATCATCACTTTCGCAGTTACTGTCAACAACAACTTAGTTTGCAACTTCAGTTTTTATCTAATTATCACAGGGCATTTATGCAGGACAGTATAACCTTGGGTTTGCCTCATCACGTAGCAGTACGGCTCGCAATCTTACTAATAACAGTTGGTAACAGATTAAATTATAAGAACTAAAGTTGGTCGTCTTACCATGCTTCAAGTGTCACAGTAATTATTGGTCGTAAAGTAGCTAATAGTGGTTGACGGTGGCATGATGTGTGGGTATAACATTTTGTTATTATCTGTTCAGCTCAGTTCTTAGAAGTGGGCGATCGACGCACGAGTATGCAAAATAATCTTGTTTATGATTGAAGTTAGGGTAAACTGTTTTACCATAGTTGATAGTATCGTCGAGAATGAAGTGTTTAAAACTACATTGTAAGAAGACTGAAGATTGTATGATCCGTGCTCTGTCTTGCTAACTCAAGTATTCATTTACCGCTGGATAGTTTGGAGCGTGTTAAGATCAAGATTTCAGCATCTCACTTGTGTCCTAGCATCTGATTAGCATGATAGTAGTACGTTCACATTTGTCCCAGCATCTGATTAGCATGACAATTGTGCTCACATTTGTCCTTGCATCTGATTAGCATGATAGTAGTGCTCACCTTTGTCCCAGCATCTGATTATCATGATAGTAGTGCGTTCACATTTGTCCTAGCATCTGATTATCATGATAGTAGTGCGTTCACCTTTGTCCTAACATCTGATTATCATGATAGCAGTGCTCTCGCTTGTGTCCTAACATCTGATTATCATGATAGTAGTGCTCTCGCTTGTGTCCTAACATCTGATTATCATGATAGTAGTGCTCTCGCTTGTGTCCTAACATCTGATTATCATGATGGCAGTGATCTAACATTTGTCCTAGTATCTGATTAGCCCGATGACAGTGCGTTCACTTTCCACAGCATGAGAAACAGGTTCGATTCCAGATATCGTTACGCACTTGTTAACCCAGCAATACATTGGTACTTGATTTACTGTCAGTAAAGCAAAAACAGAGAGCAATGGAACTAGCTTACCCACCTCATAAAACATATTTGATATCTTAAGATCAAGATTGTGAAGATTGTGAATGATCACTTAGAATAATAACAAAATACAACTAAACATGTTAATCAACGACCCTTTAAGTCTTTTAATAATTTATTCAATAAATAATATAATCAATGACACTATAAATATACAATAAATGATTCTATAAATCTTACAATCAACGATCCTATAAATCTTAAATCAATGATCACATAAATGGTATAACCAACGATCCTATGGATTCTGCAATCAATGATCCTATACATCAATTACTCAATGATCATATCAATCTTTGAATAAATAATCATATAAATCCTTTAATATTTTATCCTTTAATTAATATAATCAATGATCCTATAGATGGACGACTCATTATCCACTGGTCCACCGTGGCCCAAGACAGAGACCGTTGGAAGAGAAGTTAGGACCGCAATAGTGTAACCGCCGCTGAAGAACGGATCGGCCTGTAATCCAGTAATAATCCTATAAATCTTACAATAAATGATCATTTCAATGTTATAACCAATGATTCTATGGATCCTATAATCAATGATCACATCAGTCCTATAAACAATGATTATATAAACATGTAGTCAATGATCATATAAATCTTACAAATCAATGATCATCTTATAATATTTTATAATAAAAGATCTTATGAATCCTATAATCAATGATCCTCAGTATGGTATAAACAACGATGCTATGAATCATGTAATCAATCAATCTATAATCATATAACCAATGATCCAATTAATCCTAAAATTAATGATACTTTCAATCCTATCGCGAATCGTGTAAAAAAATGATGATTTAAAACCTCTAATCAGCGATCCTATGAACCAAGTAATTGATATTCACACAAATTTTACAATCAATGATTATATAAATTCTATAATCAATGATACAATAAATTAAAACAGCAATCATATAAATTCGAAAATGAATCATCCAAGACGTTGTACATCAAAGATACTTTAAATCCTGTAATCAAGTATGATATAAATAATATGATCAATGATCCTACACATCCTTTAATCAATTATCATTTAAATGTTCTAATTAATTATCATATATTCGTTCTTATTCGCACTGTTTTTCTACATGGGCATATGCTGTGCAGGTCCCAGCTCTGGTATGAGCTGGATATAGCCAGGAGAGGAATTTCCTGCTTAGTGAGATAGGCTTGAGCAGCTTAATACTCCGCTGCGTTGGGACTAGTGCGGTGGAGGGTGGTTAACCGATGTGCGAGTTCATTGTAATAAACTCAAACACTAGAGCAAAGTAGACCCGCAGCCTGTTAGGCGTCATCTCTACTGCTATAAACAAACCACCTAACCATGGCCGGTGTTATGCCATGTCACACAGTCAGTTGCCTCTTACGACTTGCTCTCTCTGAGGCAGTGGTGCTATTTTTGTTCTTGTCATACACAAAGACCCCGGCAGACCATTATCATATACATTTTATAATCATGATCATATAAACCATATAGTCAGTGATCCTATAAATAATATAATCAATAATAATATAATCAGTGATCATATAAATCATATTATGAATGACACAATACATGCTCTAAATAATGATCGAGTAAGTTAAATAATCAAATGTCCTATAAATCCTGTAATCGATGATCATATAGATCCTGTAATAAATGATTCTCTAAATCTTACAATCAATGATTCTATAAATGATCTCTGTACACCTTATCCATCAATAGGAACAAACCTCGTAACGAAAGATTGGTAGAGATTGGAATCAACTTTACCAGGTGAGACAACTTGCTCTAAACAAAACGTGTAAATACTATTAATATTTTAAATAGATCAAATAGCACAACAATAAACATCTGTGATGGTCTAAACCCAAACTAAACAAACACATTTTAGTTTACTTTTCTTCCAACCTTCGTTGAAACGATTAATAAACTTTTATTCTTGAACTGTATTTAGGGTATTGTTCATTGATATTTCTTTTTAAACAAGAGTATAAACATCATGTATAGGTATTATTTAGACCCCACAATGATACGAAAACAAAAACAACACTTTTTAAACACAGAAGACTGCTTCCACTCAGTAGGTTTCGCCTTGTGTGATTGAGGTGGTGTGCGCCGACAATACGTAATGACACTATTAGCCACTTCTTACGATATCTCTCAGTGTGACGTTGGTCATCGTTGAGTCTGTCACACACGAAGAGTCGTCTTCACTAGCACGGTTAGACTGACCTGACAGTCGACTCTGACGACGTGTTCTCGTGTGGCAGTGGTACATTTATATTCTGTCCCACAGGATGAGTCATCGAATCTAGTAGGGTTAGACTGCACTGACAGATAACTCTTGTGACATGTTCTCAGGATGGCAGTAGCCCTATTCTCGTCGATGTTGCACACGAAGCTTTACTGCAAATCACATAACTTGTTTGCGAATGCCCACAATGAGTAGGTTACTCTTTTGTGCGCCCTGAAAAGGACGTTAAGTGGCGGGTTGCTGCAGCTTTCCTCACATCCCGAGCGTGCTGATGAAGGTGGACCGGGGCCTTCCAGGCGGTTGTGCTATAATTGGCTTCATCTGTGTGTCGCTCACAACTACGGGGATAACATAAATCCCTAACCTCGTTAGCCAGGCTGCCATGAAAACAGGACGTTTCCAGGGAGGTCTACTAGGAAGCCGAGGTGAGGGTCTTGGCCATTATAATTTACCTGACCCTGGCTAACATGTCTGGTCAGTATATTTTGCCTGACTCTGACTAGCATGTCTGGTCAGTATAATTTACCTGACCATGACTAACATGTCAGATCAGTAAATTTTGCCTGATCAGACGTTAGTGTTCCTCCCCACCACATGGCTTAAGTGTGGTTGGGCAATGATTTCTCTTCATCATTCACCTAATGGGAAGCATTGACCACCACTGCAGCTGGCCCTGTTTAAAAGAAGCACGTTTCAAATTATTTGTAATCCATCTTTTCCTTTGATCCAACGTGAGCCGCAGATTTGAACTGCATATATTTATTTTATAGGAAGTATCAAAGCTTTTGCAGTGGGTGGATTTAATGGCAATATTTGTCTTACATGATGAGAGTGCCAATACCAAATACAACCCTCTTTTTTCGCATTTTCAGGGCATGCTTATAAAGTGACAGAAGAACAATTCTTATCTTTCCTGATATCAGTCGTAACCTTTGCTCATTTACATAAAATTAAGTACTCATTTACATTTGGATAAACTAAAGCTCTGCATGACAGGGGAGCAAGCCCTGCCTATTTCATATGTGGTACTAACGTTCTAATCACTCAGCCTTTTCATAAGTGATCATTAAATCTGGTATTTTAACTTCAGTAACAGCAATCGTGTATGAAAGACGTCCCAACACTTTGCATACGGCCTGATATCACCAAACAGACTGCGGCTCAAATGGGAGTACCATCGCCTACTGAAAATATTCTAATTGCACATTTCTCAATACTTGACAAACACGGCCATACACTGCTCAACACAAAAACTTGCGAGTCAGCAATCTATGCTTCTAATGTAGAGAAATCTCCAAGTCATGACTGTACACCACAGGCCTTATTCACACAAAGTCCAAAAGCCTAACGAGTGTACAATTCCTGCACTAAAAGCATAGAAACAACAACAGAACAAAGGGATACTGGAATCAAAGTCATAGAAACAACAACAGAACAAAGGGATACTGGAGTCAAAACCATAGAAACAACAACAGAACAAAGGGATTCTAGAGTCAAAACCATAGAAACAACAAAAAAATAAAGGGATACTGGAATCAAAGCCATAGAAACAACAACAAAATAAAGGGAGGGGGGGGGCGGGAGAGACTGGAACGTTCGCAGATATACGTTCAGGCATGTCTATAGCACGAACTTACGTCCAGGCTTTGAATGTCACCCACCGGTCGTCCTAAAGTTGAGATCTGAAACTCAATCGAATCAGATTGAAAAACGAATATGTGGAGAGGAAACTAACGTCCGGTCAGGCAATACATTCTGATCATTAGTCAGTATTAAGTGAAACATACTGATCATTAGTCAGGATCAGGGGAAACATACTGATCATTAGTCAGGATTAGGTGAAACATACTGATCATTAGTCAGTATTAGGTGAAACATACTGATCATTAGTCAGAATTAGGTGAAACATTCTGATCATTAGTCAGGATTAGGTGAAACATACTGATCATTAGTCAGTATTAGGTGAAACATACTGATCATTAGTCAGGATCAGGTGAAACATACTGATCATTAGTCAGGATCAGGTGAAACATACTGATCATTGGTCAGTATTATGTGAACCATACTGATCATTAGTCAGTAATAGGGGAAACATACTGATCATTAGTCAGGATCAGGGGAAACTTACTGATCATTAGTCAGGATTAGGTGAAACATACTGATCATTAGTCAGGATTAGGTGAAACATACTGATCATTAGTCAGGATTAGGTGAAACATACTGATCATTAGTCAGTATTAGATGAAACATACTGATCCTTAGTCAGGATCAGGGGAAACATACTGATCATTAGTCAGTATTAGGTAAAACATACTGATCAAGACCTTACCTCACTTCTAAGCATTTCTCACGGAAGCAGGCTGTTTCACGGTACTCTGGCTAACGAGGTGGAGATCGGCAATATGATCCCCATAGTGGTGAGTTTTCTGAGAATCCTAACACTGTACTATAGCCAAGAGGACACTGATCCACTTAGAAAGTAGACACAGGAATTTGAGGAGAGCCACTGTAACCCGCCACCAAAGAAAGTAATCAAGAGTAGCTCACTGAAGTACGAATGATGTTGGCAACAGCAACATCACGAGAGTACAAGATTAATACCCGATGGCCGCACCTCAGTAAAGCTCTTTTTAGTTCCTTTCTTTTTCTCCTTCTTCTTCCCCTAACCTAGGAGGTAATTTGGAGTGCCACATCTCTATGTATTATGTTCGAAAAGAAATGTCTCTGCTTGATAAATGATTGCTGCCGTGTCAAATCAAATCAAATGGGACGAGGGAGATTAAAAAGAGTCCACTTCATATAACAAATAAAATATCGTCTTTATACTGGTTTAGAAAACTTTGCAGAGTCTGTAAACAACCAGTTTCTTTTATATGCACTTGATCTAAAAATACCTATGTGCATACAATCTGTTCCTTATTGCTTTAATTGACCCTGTCTCCACTATTTCCTATGACATTGCATTCTAAACAATCACCACTATCTAAAATTATTTCCTGGTATCTAATCTTGTCCCTTCTTTAAATAATTTTTGGCTATGCCCTCCTGTTCTATAAGACGGCTGTATTTTTAAATAAAAAAAAGTAACTTGTCTAATGTATCCTTTCGTTGATTATCTTATAAATCTGTATTAAATCACATTGAATTCTTGCAAGAGCAGACCCAATCACAGGCCAGGCAATAGCTAGGGATGATCTAAAACAAACATCCCCCCCCCCCCCCCCCCTAAAAATGAAAAAAAAAAGGAAACTTACCTGAGATGATATAAATCATAGAAGGAATTGAAAAGAAGGTAGCTCAGACATATTTAGAAAGGAACATTATCACGGAAGAATATATTAGGATATTATACCGACCATAATCATGGATTCATGTATATACATATGGATCAACCAACAGAGCCACATCCAATGGAGTTGGAAGGATTTATTACAGACTAAGGAAAGGATAAGAAAAACCACTCTAGTGCTAATAACGAAAACGTACTCCAATAACTTGTGTGGATGCAGATGCACTGAAGGCCGCAACCAAGCTTGTCATTCAAGATGAAGTTATTCGCCAGAAAATCATAATATTCCTGATAATACTAGCAGCGATACAACAACATAAAGATGGAGATCTCGAGCGATGTGTGCACCCACTGACACAACTCTCAGGTTGGCCATTCAGTGGATCCACTCCCACTGCAATATTGCAAGTAGTGAAGCTGCTTACAAAGTAACATAGTGTGGAGGAACTTCTTCCCCGAACAGACCAGTGCACCACGTATAATGAGGCCAAGACGATAATTGAAGCCATCTTTAGAGAACATCGACTGATAAACATCACCATATCCAATAAGAAGACAACTACTATGCTCTAACGAGAAGAGCAAATCATCTTCAGACTGAGAAATAGGCATAATAGACTTAAGGGGCATCTTTACAACAAAATGAGAATTGGGACAGATAACATGGTTTCCATGTGGGGAGCATGTCTTAACAAAGCTGCATGCTCACTCGGGAAGAGGGAGAAAACAATACTGACCTCGCGAAACAGACACGAGACAAAAGCTGCACGGACATAATATTGCATTCCAAACAACTGTGTCCTTATCTCAAATAAACCGGGACATTGATCTGATGATTAACGAAGACGCAGAGGACAAATAAGAAAGACAATAAAATCTACGTTACGGTCACAGTGCCTTCTTTAGGGAGAAATAACAACGCCTAACGATTCACAGCTTCAGATAACAACGACCTTTAGCACGCCATGGTCGAGTGCTAGCCGACACACTTGGCCTACAAAAACGGTGTAGGGAAATTTTTTTAATTTTTTTATACGGAGTCACTCCCAACAGCCATTTTTTTTACTGCTGAATACATGCTCCATATATACACGATATTTTGCCGGTTAAAGTATCGTATGTTCGATTACAAATGGCTTTTGAACAGTTTTAATTTTGTATACGCCGTTTGGAGCAAGCCGACTTTTTGCGAAAGGGGAAGTAGGTTTTTGGGAAAGGTCTTTATTGAGTAGATTTTTTTATTTTGTTAGTTTAAATGAAAGAACTACGTTTGAATTGGAAACTAACAGTTGTGTCGATATTGTAAACACAGTATCGATACGTTGTTATGGTTTCCATGGTTTTCTATCGAAGCGACTAGGCCTAGTGGTCGAGCCCAAATTTTTTCTGAGATTTTCATAAATTTTCAACTTTATCTTTTTGTATCTCAAAAACTAACAAACACACAACAACAACAATAACACCCACATGTTTGTTATCCTATTGTGTGTCTACACGCCAGAAAATCATATTTATTGACAAACAAACATAACAATTAAAAATTTTGAAAAACGACTACCATAGTGACTAATTAAGAAAATTAATTAGGTCAAATTTTTAAAAAAAAAGAATGTGGCGTGCTAAAGGCGAATCACAACATCAAATAACAACGCTTACCGAATCTCAAAATAAGATAACAACGCTTACCGAATCTCAGAATCAGATAACAACGTCTAACGAATCACAACATCAGATAACAACACTTAACGAATCTCAGAATCAGATAACAACGTCCAACGAATCACAACATCAGATAACAACGCTTAACGAATCTCAACATCAGATAAGAACGCTTACCGAATCTCAGAATCAGATAACAACGCCTAACAATTCACAACATCAGATAACAACGCCTAACGATTCACAACATCAGATAACAACGCCTAACAATTCACAACATCAGATAACAACGCCTAACGAATCACAACATCAGATAACAACGCTTAACGAATCTCAGAATCAGATAACAACGCATAACGATTCACAACTTCAGATAAGAACGCCTAACGATTTACAACATCAAAAAACATAGACACCAAACAAAAAACCCAAAGCAATCTGTCGACGGTTATTTGCTAAATATAGTTTCTTTTTCTTCGTCGTTCGTTCTCACACTCAAGCTACCTAGCCCTGAAAAGGACTTTGCAAGCAGCAGGAGATAGTCGGGAGAACGGAATGTGTTGTATCGAAGTTTACAGTTTGACTCTTATATTTGCACTTTTTGGTCCGACACATCTGACTTCAGCAGGCATTTCTGGATACCGGGTTAGCCTTCCCACTTCGATCCCTTCTCCTTAGCCAGTCTGCTTTGTTGCAACCTGTTATCCAGGATCACGTGTGGAGGTGTAGAAGGGTCTTGGCAGCTCTGGATGGCTGGTCATGACGCTATCAGTCACCTTTGATCTGCTGATCGCTGCAGCTAATGCACTGCTCAGCATCTTGATCACGCTAAACATAGTATTTCGTGCCAAGGTTCTATATTTGTATTGTGAGTTCTTAGCTCCTTTTATTTGTGTTCACCTTTGTCTATTTACAAGGAATGTGACCGTAATGTAGATTTCATTTGTTTCTTATTGAGTACGGTAGCTGAGACGTACTTGATTCCGTTATCAGCTAACTAGTTTATCGACAAATAATCTGTCCATTGTCATTGATGAGGATCGCCAACTACATCCTCTTATGACACTACAACCTTGAAATTGTTGATGAGGATCGCCAACTACATCCTCTTATGACACTACAACCTTGAAATTGTTGATGAGGATCGCCAACTACATCCTCTTATGACACTACAACCTTGACATTGTTGATGAGGATCGCCAACTACATCCTCTTATGACACTACAACCTTGAAATTGTTGATGAGGATCGCCAACTACATCCTCTTATGACACTACAACCTTGAAATTGTTGATGAGGATCGCCAACTATATCCTCTTATGACACTACAACCTTGAAATTGTTGATGAGGATCGCCAACTACATCCTCTTATGACACTACAACCTTGAAATTGTTGATGAGGATCGCCAACTACATCCTCTTATGACACTACAACCTTGAAATTGTTGATGAGGATCGCCAGCTACATCCTCTTATGACACTACAACCTTGAAATTGTTGATGAGGATCGCCAACTACATCCTCTTATGACACTACAACCTTGAAATTGTTGATGAGGATCGCCAACTACATCCTCTTATGACACTACAACCTTGAAATTGTTGATGAGGATCGCCAACTACATCCTCTTATGACACTACAACCTTGAAATTGTTGATGTGCTTGTGATTGATCATGCCGATGTGAACAGTTATATTCCATGACTTTTAAACATGTTTTGCAACTGCTACTATCTCTGATATAGACTGCCTGCACACTTAGGCCCTTGGTGACTGCAATGCCAATTTTTGACACAGCCGTCCCAAGCTGGACGTTTTTGGGCCAGATGGTAGTGTTTATTTGATAGCCTTTAAACAAATTTTAAAGTCTGTTTTTGATCAGCTTCACAGAAGTCTCTATAGGAGATTTTCGCTTTGCCCCTAGCTAGGTGGCCCGCACATCTCAGTTGGGATTTCTGCTAAAGTGCAGGAAGTATAGGCATGTTGGCTATGGATATGATTTGATTATCCGTGATATGATTTTACCAGCAGATATTTAGCACGTGTCATTGACGAGTCATGCAGAAGTGATTCAACCTCCTGGTATCTTGAGCATAGACAACCCAGCTCTCATTTGTGCAGAGCACGTGAATAATTGTTGCAAGTTAGGCCTTAAGCTTAGTCGTTATGCTGATTCCTCGACCATCCGGCACTCGAGCGCATTCGACCAAAAGCTATCCTGGCCTTTGCTTCTCTATTTGCATCTCTTTAGCAGCAATCATATATCTCTACTGCTTGCTTACAAAGTAGGAAGAATAATGTGTCCATCGTTTCTTAAA
Organism: Ariolimax columbianus; assembly: GCA_036924085.1. NCBI lineage: Eukaryota > Metazoa > Mollusca > Gastropoda > Stylommatophora > Arionidae > Ariolimax > Ariolimax columbianus. Next base: position 125,569,942 of record JAVGWX010000002.1, read on the forward strand.
GTTTTAGAACCTTCCCGAAATCGCGCATCTCTTTAAGTTCTCCGCGCTCAACTATGTTTGCAAATCGTTCTCCAGAAGCCCCCTCCCCACCCCCCCCCCTCCCCAAAAGAAAACTGCATGGCATTTAACAGCAGCTAGCAAACAAGTGCAGGATTCATTACATGACAATGGACCGAAGTGCGAGAGCCCATTTGCTCTTAAATCCTTAGCGATAACAACCACCTGGGATTGGTTAAATATGACCTCAGTTTTCTATAAATTTTTAGTCAAGACAAATGTGTCACAAGCAGCAGAGACCAAATCCATGTAGGTGTATCTGTAAACCACTTTTAGCCATATGTTGTTGAATTGATTGTTTTCTTCAGCTGGTTTTCTAATAGTTTTTCTCTCTTCTCTCTCTCCCCCAACCGTAAAAACGTTTCTTGAGCTATATTGTTTTTGGTATTTGAATAATGAATCAATGAAAAAAAAAATATATATGTATTTGTTTAAAATAAATTCTGACAAGTGCAGATCAGTTATTCCTCCACATGTGCGGATACACGCCGTATGGAGCATAAGTTATCGTTCAAGGACCAGGTGTGCTGCATTGATCGTTGCAAGCCCATGTCACTAGAGGATTACTCTTGTGTCCTCTATCTATCTGTCACAACGCTCCCTTGTGCCCTGTAGCAGAAACCTCTTGTAGAATTGCGTGCGGTAAGAGTCATTTCTGATAGATTGCATTCTCATGAGATGACCGAATCAACGTATTTTCTGTCTTGAAATGTGTTCAGCATAAACGTTCAATTCCATCAGATGTCCAATGCCCTCAATTCTTATTCTGACTCTCCTGGTGACACCTATGACCTCTCTTAAACATTTCTTTTCACACGTTGTTTTTGGTCTCCCTTGAGCCTTGGATAAGTGCCAAGTTTGACACTAGTAGTGCAGAGTGGGTATACATACAATGTTTATCAGTTGTTGCTTTGTTGTCAAGGAGATGTTCGGCTCTGGTGACAATTGTGGTCAATTGATAAATCGCAGCGGAGACTTTCTCATTTCGTGTTTCTATTTCTCTGTCACGTCTTTCATAATTTGAGAAAATACTCTCCGGCCATATCAAGTCCGGTGTCCGCTGAAGCTCGATATTCTCTACTGGATCTAGTTTCCTCTGATCCTTATAGATATTGTCTTTGATGAGCAGTAGTTTGCGAATGCCCACAATAAGTAGGTTACTTTTTTGTGCGCCTTGAAAAGGACGTTAACTGGCGCGCTGCATTATTTTTCCTCACATTCCGAGCGTACGGATGAAGGTGGACCGGGGTCCTCCCCTCGGTTGTTCGATGCTTGGGTTTATCTACGTGTCGTTCACTACTGCGGGGGATCACTTCGATCCCTCACCTCGTTAGTCAGGCTGCCTTGAAAACAGCCCGTTTCCAGGAAGGGCTACTAGGAAGCCGAGGTGAGGGTCTTGAACAGTAGATTATGCCTGACGAACATGTCGGATTAGTATATTTTCATGACCAGACGTTAGTCTTTCTCTCCCTTTGATGAGCTAATCGTCATGATATCTTTCACTCATTGCAACAAGGGCGTATATGAGTTTGAAATCTGTCTTAATCTACGTATATAAGACTTTTGTAGAAGACTTATTTCTGATGATGTAATTTGGCCGGTTTCTCTTCTTTTAACCTTGTAAATAGAGAACAGTAACGGTGAGATCACACACACGTCTGTAGTTATTACCAAAACACATGTCGTTCGTCTGTAGTTATTACCAAAACACATGTCGTTCGTCTGTAGTTATTACCAAAACACATGTCGTTCGTCAGTAGTTATTACCAAAACACATGTCGTTCGTCTGTAGTTATTACCAAAAACAGCTTTCGTTCGTCTGTTGTTATTACCAAAACACATGTCGTTCGTCTGTAGTTATTACCAAAAACAGCTTTCGTTCGTCTGTAGTTATTACCAAAAACAGCTTTCGTTCGTCTGTAGTTATTACCAAAACAGCTTTCGTTCGTCTGTAGTTACTACCAAAAACAGCTTTCGTTCGTCTGTAGTTACTACCAAAACACATGTCGTTCGTCTGTAGTTATTACCAAAACACATGTCGTTCGTCTGTAGTTATTACCAAAAACAGCTTTCGTTCGTCTGTAGTTATTACCAAATCACATGTCGTTCGTCTGTAGTTATTTCCAAAACACATGTCGTTCGTCTGTAGTTATTACCAAAAACAGCTTTCGTTCGTCTGTAGTTATTACCAAAACACATGTCGTTCGTCTGTAGTTATTACCAAAAACAGCTTTCGTTCGTCTGTAGTTATTACCAAAACACATGTCGTTCGTCTGTAGTTATTACCAAAACACATGTCGTTCGTCTGTAGTTACCAAAAACAGCTTTCGTTCGTCTGTAGTTATTACCAAAACACATGTCGTTCGTCTGTAATTATTACCAAAAACAGCTTTCGTTCGTCTGTAGTTATTACCAAAACACATGTCGTTCGTCTGTAGTTATTACCAAAAACAGCTTTCGTTCGTCTGTAGTTATTACCAAAACACATGTCGTTCGTCTGTAGTTATTACCAAAAACAGCTTTCGTTCGTCTGTAGTTATTACCAAAAACAGCTTTCGTTCGTCTGTAGTTATTACCAAAAACAGCTTTCGTTCGTCTGTAGTTATTACCAAAAACAGCTTTCGTTCGTCTGTAGTTATTACCAAAACAGCTTTCGTTCGTCTGTAGTTACTACCAAAAACAGCTTTCGTTCGTCTGTAGTTACTACCAAAACACATGTCGTTCGTCTGTAGTTATTACCAAAACACATGTCGTTCGTCTGTAGTTATTACCAAAAACAGCTTTCGTTCGTCTGTAGTTATTACCAAATCACATGTCGTTCGTCTGTAGTTATTACCAAAACACATGTCGTTCGTCTGTAGTTATTACCAAAAACAGCTTTCGTTCGTCTGTAGTTATTACCAAAACACATGTCGTTCGTCTGTAGTTATTACCAAAAACAGCTTTCGTTCGTCTGTAGTTATTACCAAAACAGCTGTCGTTCGTCTGTAGTTATTACCAAAACACATGTCGCTCGTCTGTAGTTACTACCAAAACACATGTCGTTCGTCTGTAGTTATTACCAAAACACCTGTCGTTCGTCTGTAGTTATTACCAAAAACAGCTGTCGTTCGTCTGAAGTTATTACCAAAACACCTGTCGCTCGTCTTGAGTTATTACTAAAACAGCTGTCGTTCGTCTGAAGTTATTACCAAAACACCTGTCGTTCGTCTGAAGTTATTACCAAAACAGCTGTCGTTCGTCTGTGGTTATTACCAAAACACCTGTCGTTCGTTTAGTCGTTCTTCTCACATGTCTATCCATACGGTACCAAGCTTTCACACTATCCACACGTCGACTTGTATTCCGTAACAGTCTAAAATCGCCCATAATTTTATCCCTATTTGCTCGATCAAAAACTTTCTCTTAATCAACAAATGTTATGTTTAATTGTTTGTTATATCTGATTGGTAGAAACAAGATATGTCTGATAGTAATAAACGTAAGACCGACTGCCAGACTATAAAGACGCCTTAATATTACCAAAGTGACTGCGCCTGTCATTGAATAAAGCGTGATTAATCAAAACGAGAAATATGTACCGAACTGACATCATACAACAGAAATGTTTCGTTTTTCTAGAAAATTGAGAGATGGAGAAGATGGCTCTGAAAACTATGACTAACATTGCACCTAGCATTCATATCCTGATAAAAACCAAATGGACTGGTGGAAATGAGTCAGTCTTACAAGAAAGTAAGCCTTACTATACAACAAGCCAGAAATGACATTTATTGTCTAAAATAGTCTATAATTTCTGTTGTAAATGTTTGAGAGAGATTAAGGGGAAGTGAGAGAGATAGAGAGAGAAGCGAGACAGATGAATATAGAAAAAAGAAGAGATAGAGGGGTATAGAAAAGAAATGAGAGAAAGAGAGAGTGAGAGGACGAACTACATGAAAGGAAGAGAATGATAAATGTAAGGATAAGAGAGAGAGTGAGAGTGACAGGAAGGAAGGAGGGAGAGAGGGAGATAAATAATTAGAAATAAGGAGTGACGGAAGAGAGGAAGGCGAGTTAGAGATCGTTAAAAATGGACATCGAATGAGAGCGGGGAGATGTACATGTATACGAAAGAGAGAGAAAGAGAGAGAGAGAGAGAGAGATAGAGACAAAGAGAGAGAGAGAGATCCAGACGGAGAAAAAGAAAAGGATGAGTGACGACAGATCGATATAGGGAAGAGACAGCGAGATAGACGGAGATGAAAAATCGAGAGGAAAGGGAAGGCGAGATATAGGCGAAAGATTGATAGAAAAGAGACAGTCAGATAGATGGAGAGACGAAAGATCGAGAAAAAAGAGAAGGCGAGATAGAGACGATAGATAGAGAAAGGAAAGAGACAATGAGATAGTTGGAGAGACAAAAGAACGAGATAGGGAAGAGACAGGCAGATGAATGGAGAGACAGAATATTGAGACAAGGAAGAGAAAGCCCTAATGTGTAGGAATATGTGTTACAGCGCTTACCAATGTCTTGCTTGGCCTACTGTGTCCTAAGTGGCATGTTTCGCAAATTCTCGGTCAGTGTTTTGTTGACGATATAATTGTCTAAGTTTTATTTAGTGATTTCTTAGAAGTTTTCGTTTGTTCTGTCCCCGACAAAGGTCTTGTGTTCGTCACGTGTTTTCTTTTGTTTGTGCCCTGGTGTGTTAACTGAACCATATCTAAAATGTTTTTATTTGCTCATCGAGGGCGTCGGAACAAGAACCTGAACGGAACTTATGTTGCGACCAACAGACCTTAACAAACCATATTAACAAATTATAGACCGGAGTCGTCTGCTATGGTCTTTGTGTATGACAAGAACAAGAATAGCACCACTGCCACAAAAAGACTATGTCGTAAAAAAAACGACTGACTAATTGTGTGATTTGGCATAATTGAAAGAACACGTAAGATAAGTTACAGAAGTCAGAAATTCAAAAGCACACGAATGATTTATAGCGAAATTCATGCAGAGACCAATTGTATCTGTGGCATTATGCTCATAAAGAAGGAATAAGGAAGGAAGAAAGGATGATGATGGAGCAGTCTTCACAATTTTCATGTTCCAGGAAAAGGAGTTCATCTACTCTCTTATTGCTGTGCTGACCGATGTCAAACTAGGTTTCTTATCCAAGGCTCAAGAGAGGAACATTTTTACATTTGAAATGAAATGCGTAGGAAAAGAGTCAGGAAGTCCAAGCAGGTTTTAGAAAAGACAGAGGGATCAGAGATCACATTTTCAATATGAGGAATATCTACGAAAAATGTAGAGAGTTTAATGTAGACCTGTACACGTGTTTCCTTGATTACACCAAGGCCTTCGATACGATAAAGCATCAGAATCTGTGGAACATCATGAAAGAAATGGGTTTTCCTGTGCATATTATTGAAACATTATATAAAGATCAACGTGCAGATGTCTGACAATCTGGGCAAACATTAGATTGGTTCGCAGTAAACAAAGGAATAAAACATGGACGTATTTTCTCACCTTATGTATATACCATCTATGCAGAATGCGTAATGAAAAATATTAGAGAAGACGAGAACATTGAAAGTTTTGATACTATCAAGAAGTGCAGAAGGACTAGAACAGCTACTTTGAGCTGTAAATGGACACAGCAAAGATCAAAAATCTGTTTATAAACAAAGATAATGACCACCGGCAAACCACGATGTTAACATAGATTTGCAGTAAATGGTGAGGAAATAGATCAGATCATGCATTTTGAATATCTGGGATCCAGAATTGACAAAAATTGCGACTGCTCGAAATAAATCAGAAGAAGACTAGCCATGGCAACGCAGAGGCTGAACAGCCTGAAGAAATTGTGACAGGGCATTGGCAAAACGACAAAAGTGAACGTCTTGAGAGCCTGTATTTTGCTATAGCAGCATATGACGAGAATCATTGACGATTACCTAAAATTCTAGACAAAGAATCGAATCCTTCGAATCAAAATGTTACAGAAAGATCCACAGAATATACTGGACATAGAAAAACATAGAAAAAGACACATATAGACATTCGGCAAGAGTTTAAAATAGAGGACAACTGGTTTATCAATTCCATTTTGGTCAGAAAATTTAAATACTTTGGTCACATCAAGAGACAAAACGGCCGTAAGAGAACAGTGATGGAAGATATGGTGCCAGGCAAAAGAAGCAGGGGTAGACTAAGAAGACGATGACACCAGGATTTCCAGGAATGGCTTTGTACGACTGTGGCAGAAGCTGAAGTTTTGGCAAGGGAAAGAGTGTCTTTCAGACAGACTGTGATGGGAGCAAAGTTCTATAAAGGACATGCTACATGATCATGAGAACATGTCATTGGTGTCACTAGGTGTGAAACAAATAGGAAATGAAGACTTTTGAAATATTGTGATTTACCTCTTGTGATACATATTTGTCTAACATCTTGATACTTTATCTATCGAAGCTGTAGAATTATTAAAGGTCAAAATTCAGTATAATCAAAAACATGTATGGGTCAGTCAGTAACTGTGTCGGGAGAGAAATAAATCTAAGTTCGTAATAATAAGTGTTGGATTCTTTCAAGGTTTTACGAGCGTTGTTTTGTAGAAACGATAAAAGTGGTCCCATACCAAACGTTGTCAACAGGAGAAGGGTGGAGGGTTGGGGTGGGGTGGAAATGGGGCGGAATGTTTGTGAACTTAATTATGCTTGACCTAAACTTTTGTTTAAAAGTAGGATGAGCTTGTTCCTTATGGCTAACTTAAATCAAGTACGCGTTAAGAGCTGAATACAATAGAGCATACTCGAGTATAACCTGGAGTGGAAAGAATAGGTATTGTTACATGTCTTTAATATTGTAGAATGAGTTTAAAGATGATAGTGCGTGTGGCTTGAAAACTCATCGTATAAAACCAATGCTTTTGGATGGTTCCCTGTTTATTATTAGATAAAGGCTTCCTGCTAGGGACCAGGTATAAGACCTACTCCATGATCCTACTCTACGCTAAATGTATGGAATAAGATAAAGAAGAAGTAAACTGGCGAGTGTTAAGACCATGATTTGAATCAGGGAGCTTCTGGCATGGCGATGCCGTTTATTTTGTGTACACCTAGGTTTCAACACGATAAAAAGGAGCCAAGGTCAGGTGAAACATACTGATCGAGACCTCCACATAACGTCACGTGAAACATACTGACCAACAAAACCCACCTCACGTCAGGTGAAACATACTGACCAAGAAACCCACCTCCCGTCAGTTGAAACATACTGACCGCCAGATACATGACCAAATGGGAAACCGAACATACTGGTTACACCAAAAACGATGCCTATTACCAGTTGAACCGAAGAGAGCAAGTGGTTGTCTTCAGACTTCGCACTGGCCACAATAGACTGAGGTACCACCTATTCAACAAACTGAAGATAGGTGGTACCGACGAATGCCCGTGCGGTACTGGTAAAATGACCGCTGAACATCTGCTGCAGAACTGCCCGACATACGAGGATCAGAGAGAGCAGATGTGGTCATCACCAGTGGAACTGCAAGACAAGCTCTATGGCAGTGGCGACAGCCTCAGGATGACCGCCGCTTTTTTCGAAAAAATAATGGTTACTGTCTGACTGCGTACGAAGAAGAAGAAGAAGAAACATACTGACCAACAAAACCCACCTCACGTCAGGTGAAACATACTGACCAAGAAACCCACATTTCGTCAGGTGAAATATACTGACCAAGAAACACACCTCACGTCAGGTGAAACATACTGACAAAGACGCACACCTTATGTCCGTCAAGGTCAGGTGAAGCAAGCTGACGTGTACACCACCACCACCACCACCACCACTACCACACCCCCCCCCGCACTCCTACGTCAGTGGCATGTGAAATATACTGATGAACTAGTCTATAATCTGCTGGATCTGGTTTTTTCCTTTATAAATAAGGGGATCACTCCTGTATCTTTCCAATCTCTTGAAACAATCCCCTTTTCAAGTTATTGAGAACATAAAATAACCAATGATATTGCTAGTTGGCCTCTAATTTCAAACAGCAATTTTGGATGAATACCATCTTGACTTGGACATTTATCCACTTTTAATCTCTCCATTTAAAAAAAAAACCGTTTCCTCCGTAATAAAGATTGATTTTATAGCCACTATATCAATTTCACATTTGAAAATATCTATAGGCTTTGGGATCTTAGAGCAGTCTCCTTGTGTGAAGACCATGCCAGTATTGAATTAATAGATTAGCTACCTCCCTATTTTCTCTTATTATTTTAGCTGTGCTATCTATAAGAGGGCCCACATTGTCTTTTGTTCTGTGTTTATTTCCAACATAAGAAAAGAAGCTTTTACTATCAGTTTTGATCCTATTAGCATGTTTTATTTTGAAGTCTATTTTTGCTGCATTATTCACTTATGAGCTATGTTTTGCTTGTCCAAATATTGTAAATATGTTTTTTTTCGATATACATGCCTGTTTATATTTTTTTCCATGCTTTTTTTAGCTCTTCCACATTTAACTACAAATCTAGTTATCCACTTTTTACGCTTGGTGTTTACTTCCATACACGGAATACATTCCCCTTTTAGATTTTCTAAAACTGATTTGAAACTCTCCCACTCTTGTTCAACATCTGTACTTTCGACAATATCTTTCCAGATTATGTGGCTATCTGTCTCTTTCATCTTCGGAATATCTGTTTTTGAGTAGTCGTATGCTCGCGAGTTTATGTTTACTTCTCTCCTTGCTATAAGTTCCCAACGAATGATCTGATGGTCGCTTGAACCAAACAGTTCAATGATGTACACCTGACGTAATTTGTATACACAATCTTCTTTTATCTGCCTTATATGTCCTCTCCCTGACCCCATACCGTTTCTTATCAAGTATAGGCTCATAACTGTTTTGACCCCCTTTTTAAAGTAAGCATGATTCCAATAATTTTCAATCATTCATATTTTTAATCTAATGTGAAACATTGCCACCTTTGCAGGCGAGGCCTTTTTAAAAATAAGCATGTTTTCAATCATTTTCAATCATTTACATGTTCTCGCTAATATGAAACGTAGTCTTCCACTGTAGTGGTTTATTTCACCGTAACCTGTATCGGAGCGTTCATATTGGCTTAGCACATTACATATTTTTATATGATGAGGTTACTATTTACAAGCACAACCCACTTTTCTTGCTTTTAACAATAGGATTGGAAGCCAACAGTGACCATAGCCCGGATGCCACTGAAGTGATACTACACATAGTTTCCCCTAGCACACGAACACTGGGTGTGAACCGCGCGGATCGTCATTGACACACCAGAAAGTCAGGCGACTTTGAGAGGGAAATCAGGCAGACTCGTTTTTATTGCGTTCCTCATCTGGTCTTTGAGAGCGCGTTTTTCGTTCCAGGTCTTGTATTGTATGTTTTGTGTGCGCTAGGGCTTTCTGGGAATTAACATAGCAGCCTTACTTTATTTGAAAGTGAAGGTTATTGGTCAGAAACATAGAAGTACTGGAGGTTAAAAATGTATCCTAACCTAAACCTACCCTTTACAAAAGCAAGATAAATTTGACTTAAAAGTTGTTCATACAACCACCTTCAAGAACAAGGGCATAGCTACAAATTTACTAAGGAAAGGTCTAGATTAGTTATTAGAAAATATTTTTGTGGTCAAAGAGTGATGATTGCTTGGAATGTATTGCCTCAGAAGTAGTGGAGGCAGGGACAGTTAGTGCATTTAAGAAAGAATAGATTGGATGCGCGTATCCTTTAGAGCAAGGAAATATAAATTAGACAGACTGTGTGTATACAGTCTCTGCAGAGTATTCTAAACCAGTAAAAAGACGTTAAGTTAAGAAACATCAGGGACTAGATTAAACAATTTGCAGTGTTAAAGAAACAATATTGTGGTAAAAGGTAAAGGCAGTCCCATAGCAGACACGGTGTGGCAGCGTATGGCTTTTAAGTTGAGTAGTTTACTTATTGTAACAGTTCCCACCGGAGCAAGGGGAGTTTAGGATGCATAAACATGTTAAAGCCTAAAGCTACCTGAATGCATGTCAAGGTCACTCACCGTCTCAGCAAAGGAGAACAGAGTTGAGTTAAGGAATGTGGACAGGTAGAAACTGACCACTGGCATTCCGATTTTGGTAGGGGGAGATTGATTGACAGACGAAATTGGCAGCGGGGCTTGCTGCGAGAGAATGAATGACAGGTGGGCAAAGTGTTTCGGTCCAATTGGGATTGAAGATGACCATACCTGAGATCGATTGGTCAAGCTCTGGCCTTGCTTGAGGATATATAACTCGAGACAAAGTTTAGCTCGAGAGGCTGGAGAGAGAGACAGGCTGGAGAGAGAGGCTGGAGAGAGAGAGAGACTGAATGTAGATAGTGTGTTTAACTCACCGACTTTAGATAGAGGAGCGATTGATAGACTGTTGGACGAATGTTTAGTGATAGAACAGGATCGCTCAAATAGGTGTGTGAGTTTTGCATTAATAGATAATGTGAAAGTGTGTTTGTAAGCAAGGACACATTGTGAACGAGTTATGCCGAGATCGCCCGCCTGAGGGGATTTCAGTGAGGAAGAGTATTTGATAAGGTGTGTTGAAGACGCAGTTAAGGTGATGTGTGTGTGATGTAATTGCAAGGCAATAGAACTGGGTTTTTAGATAGTTGGGAATTCCATCAATAGCTAATGCTTACAATTCCCGTTTTAGTTGAATGTTTAGTTAAGATATGTATTATATTGTGTTTGTAATTTCTCTACTCATTGTATGATATGAGTATGATATAATAAATATGCCACCTGCTGTTTGATATGTCATTTACTGAGTATGGTCATGATGATGTGGATGAGTGTGAGAATGTTCTAAGATAGATCACGGCCAATGCAAACAGTGGGATCTGCTACATTATCTTAAGAGTTGCACCATATATCTACACCACGACACGACTTCAGCCCAGTAAAACACAGTAAACATTATCCTGACCATAAAACAAAACAATATAATTTATTACAAGAGTAATCGTTTCACAGTATATTTTTTAATAGTTACCTTGTCTTATTTTCCTTGTACGTTTTGGGGATTTTACATCTGATCTTCACTTGTTCTGGTGCATTGATTTGTCCGCAAGGGATCAGGGCATCTGTATTCCTCTTGAATTTCTGCAAAAACAATAACCTAATTGTACTAAATGATGGGCTAATGGCAAGAATAAACAATACGAAATAGTGATTTTTCTGACCCAACATATAAAGTGGCCCATTAACAGACTATAGCTTAGGTATAGAGGCCCTAAAACAGGTATAGGTGTAGGGCTTAAATACATTTGAAGTATAGGTGGGGCACTAATCTGACTGCGCATGCATGCGAACATTTTTGTTATGGTAAACGTCGTGTAATAGGTAGAGGACAGGTCAGGAAATAGTTCACAAATGGCTATTACAAAAATAACAATGAAATATGAATTTGAAAGTAATTTATTGTCGCACTTACATTGTCCATTATTTCTCAACATACGAGGCGTGTTCAAATGAAACCGGACCTAACTGAACCAAGTGAACATATGTACGAATCGCACGATAACGCCACTTCTGATGTAAACAGCACATACCAACCGTCAAGTTTGCAAAATTTCATTATCATCCGACTCATAGTTTCCTCAGCAGACCGTTGCAAACATGGTCCAGAGTTGATCAGCGAGCGGGGATTCGGTTTCTGCTGAAGGGTGTCAAGCAGTTGACATTCATCACAGAGTGCAGGCCGTGTGTGGTGACCCGAATTGCTGCATCAGTTTGGCGATGACATCTTCTGACGCAACAATTTGCGCCTGACCTGGTCTCGGAAGATCTTTCGTTAACTCGCGTCTTTCTTTAAACATCGTTGTCCAGTTCTTCACTGTTGTCTTCGACACACTTTTGTCACCATACGCTGCCTGCATTATGTGATGAATATCAACTGCTCGACATCCTTCAGTTGTTAGAAACCGAATCACCGCTCGCTGATCAACTCTGGACGGATTCCGTATCACACACGTCATGTTTGCAACGGTCTACTGAGGAAACTATGAGTCGGAGGATAATGTAATTTTTCAAACGTGACGGTTGGTATGTGCTGTTTACATTAGAAGTGACGTCATCATGCGCATTATTCGTATTTTCACTTGGTGCAGTTAGGTCCGGTTTGATTTGAACACGCCTTGCAATTTTAACCAACAGTAGCACCATTATCTATTGGTTTATCAGTCTACCAAACCTTGCAGCATAAAAATAAGCACTTGCTCTTCTGCCTACGCCACATTTGTACTTCACATGCAACATCGTTGTCACTCGCGAAACGGCTTCCGTCAAAGTTGCATCATGTTTTATGTTGCAGGCTAAACAATGTGAACATCCTTTTGCAGTTACTACACCGTCTATCAGCTTCAACTGTCCCACCAATGCGCCACTCAAATGATTCTGTTGCTGTCTGAACAGGACGACCAAGTCATGCTTCATCGACAAATTTTGAGCACACCCAAGAAAGTTCATAGAACACGTTATGCACAGTTTCACGAGACAAACACTTCTGCCTGTAAGCAAATATCATTTCGGGATGAATAATCTTTGTAGAAAGTCCTTTTGTCGTCCAACCAACAAAACTCACGTAAACAAACACTCAAACAATAACATGAAAGGTTGTCGTGAAATGCCCTGGGACAATATTGGTGATGTATGGATTTCACAGGCTTGGAATAAATGGCACGGAGCCAAGATTCAGCAGTGAATGAGCTGACAGCAGCCAGCGTCTCATATCTGGCTGCTAGCATGAATGTCAGCGAACCATATCTGGCTGCTAGCATCGATGTCAGCGAACCATATCTGGCTGCTAGCATCAATGTCAGCGAACCATATCTGGCTGCTAGCATCAATGTCAGCGAACCATATCTGACCGAGACAGTAACCTGTCTCCTCTTGATGGTCCTGGAAACAGACTGCACTAGTCATTAGTGTAGTCTGGCCAAGGGATAGAGTTCACAGTGTGAAGGCAAACATGTACTAAACAGATCGGTTGTGAAGGAACGAAAAGCACAGATGTCGCAGCCTCGCTGTAAACTACGACACTGCGTTATAACTTCCTTTTCAGGACGAATGCCGAAGAGGAATAAATGGCAGAGCGGACAACAGCAACGGAAACATTACAGCACAAACAGATGCCAACGCATCCATACAATGGCTGAAACGCCCTGATAAAACATAAAAGACTAGACCTGAGGTTGAAAAGCCGTACCTTCTTCACAAAGAACAACCTTTATCGAACGGAACAACAAATGATCCGTTCTCATATGTCTCACTCTGACACGTTGCTATCACTCGTCAGTTCTCTTTCAATTTTCTTTTATCTCTACGCCCTGTTCTGGGCGCACAGAAGAGTAAACTTACTCATTGTGGGCATTCCATAACAAGAACATCTTTACATGTATTTGTCTATCTCTTGCACAACCCTCCCCCTTTCTTTCTCTCTCTCTCTCTCTCTCTCATTAATTGGTTATCTTTATTTTGTTTAATTTTTCTTTATGTCTTTCTCTTTTCTTCTCTCTTCATTTACATACTGTTCATTTTCTTACTCTCTATCCCTCGTTCTCTATCCTTTTTCTGTGATCTACACTCTTTTCCCTCACTTTTTTAGATCTTTCCTTTTTTCCTCCCTCAATAGCTCTGTCCTTCTCAATGTGTGTTTTTCCCTCTCTCCCTTTCTCTCAATATTTTTCTCTACCAATTTTGTAAATTATCTCCTGCTTTCTTTCTTTCTCTTTATGTTTCTCCTATTTTCTTCACCCCCTTCATTATTCACAAATTTCTCTTTCTTAATTTATCTACCCTTCTGTCTTTCTTTCTCGCCTTTGCTTTCTTTTCTTTCTCTTTCTCTTTTAGCCCTGTTTATCTTTCTGATTCTTTCTTTCAATTTCTTTATCTTTTTACTGATAATGTCTGTCTTTCTCACACGGGCTTTCCTTTTAATTACCTTTCTTGTCCCCACTAGTTTTCTTTCGGTAATACATTTTAAAAAGGTATGCGATATTCGAAATACAATTCCGTACGATATGTTTTATTATTAATACTTTAAATTATGAGCTACAAGTACAGATTACTGACCTAAGCTCTGGCCCGTGTCAACTCTCTGACATGCCTTCGGCCCTTGTCCCCTATCTGGCATGACCTCTTGGTGAGGTGCAGCCTTGGTAATCTTGTGACGTAAATCTAAAGAAGCATATTAGTGACTTCGGGTTGCCGTAAATTTCTCATAGGAAAGCCAGGTATACATTTGCAGATGGGTAGATTGAAACGTGTCGGAGAAGAAAATTTAACCCCGCCGATAAGTCGAGATAGTCCCCCATTGGTGATCATATCCAGCCGTTTCACACGGTATCTGGCCAACAAGTCCCTTGTGTTTTCAATGTTTCCAAAATTGACTGCCAGGAAAATATTTGTTGAACTGCGAGAATTTTGCATGGTTCTTCTTCTTCTTACGCAGTCAGACAGTAACCATTATTTTTTCGAAAAATGCAGCCGTCATCCTGAGGATGTCGACACTGCCATAGAGCTTGTCTAGTGTTGCCACTGGTAAAGGCCACATCTGCTCTCTCTGATCCTCGTATATCGGGCAGTTTTGCAGCAAATGCTCAGCGGTCATTTTCCCAGTACCACACGGGCATTCGTCGGTACCACCTATCTTCAATTTGTTGAATAGGTGGTACCTGAGTCTATTGTGGCCAGTGCGAAGTCTGAAGACCACGACCTGCTCTTTTCTGTTCAACTGGTAATAGGCATCGTATTTGGTGTAACGAGTATGTTCGGTTTCCCATTTGGTCATGCATCTAGCTCTAATAAGCCGGTTTGACTCTTCGTATGTCACACTAGTATCTGGTTGTGGAAGTTTTGCACCTTCTTTTGCCAGTCTGTCTGCCTCCTCGTTGCCTTGGATGTTGCAGTGAGATGGAACCCACTGCACCACTACTCTTTTTGGTGCGGCCTGCTGGCATAGTTGACAGAGTACTGCTCTTAAATCGTTAAGTTCAGTATTTTTCTGGCTTTTCAGTGCTGTGACTACGGCCAAGGCATCTGTAAGCAGGACTATATGGCTTTCATTCCTCTTAATTGTCACCATTTCTTCCACTGCCGCCCTCAGTGCCTCTGCCTCCGCTATGAAATTGCTTGTGTATTTTCCAGTAGCGAATGACAGTGTTATTTTTCTGCCATTTGGTAGGCTCAGGAATGGTCCTGCCCCTCCGTTCTGTGTTGTATTTGTTACGGAACCGTTGGTGTATGCATTGGTCTATTCCATGCTTGCGTAGTTTTCCGTAATGAAACTCAGGGTAGTATCTCTTCTTTCTTTTTCAGACTGGCAGTTTTTGTTTCTAATTACTGGTATAATTTCTACCGCCTCTGGAAATAAATGCTGCCTCCAGGTAGGTTTTCGCACAGTAGTGATGGGCTTTGGTGTGGTTAGTGCGTTCATAGGGTCTTCGTGCATCTTTGCTTTGGCCATTTCTGCAAAGTTTCTTCGCTTTAGCTTCCCATTTCCGAAATTGTTTAGTCTCTGGTGCATTGGATGGTCAGTCAGTCTCTGAGTTTCTCTGATGCAGCTGGGCTCTGCGGTCTCTTCTGTCGGCCATGGATTGCAGTTTTGTAATCTTTTCAAGTTCTACAATTGGCGTTGACTTCATGCCTCCTGTTATAACTCTCATGGCTTGGTTTTGGAGTTTGCTAACTTTATCGAAGTTCGCCTTTGCTGCTGTTGTCCATTTGCATGGTTCAACGAATGCAACTTCGTCAACATTTGAGAATCGTTCCTCTAACTGAACTATAACGGAGTCAAGAACTCACGCTGATCAAAATAAAATAATTCAAATCGCAATCATAAAACTAAACAAAACTACACTGAAATAACATTTTAAACACACTTGCAGAGCTTGGAAGTTTAGACGCTCGGTCAGGGCCTAATTTGCGGCTAGTTGGCTGGGACAAAAATTAGCGTCCTAATGACCGTCTCCTAACTACCAATTGCCTTGATTCCCACGCTGTGTTAGGCTGGACACAATCAGCCTACCTTTCCAATAGTATCACGATAGATTCACTTTACCGCTTCGTGTGTTTGCTAACATGTCACTACGCATAAACAAAAATGACCATTGCAATTGCAATTTCTAATTTATTTCACATCTGTTTTATGCAAAATGATATTTTCTCTAATTCTTCAGAATAGTTTTAGATAGCTCAGCCTATCTTGTCTATTCTAACGCATCGCTACTCTAATAAGTGACTTCTTTTAGCTTTTACGCTTCGTTTGAAGCAAAGGGCCATCGATATAGATGTTACAAATATTTGCTAATCACAAATGAAGACAGTGACTGTATCGAAATTGAGTTGTAATATTCTGGCGCGACAGCCTCTACTGCACGTGGAACACACGTATCTGAATTCCTCATTTGCACTGTCCTTTATTCTATGCTACTGGACAATGTGTTTTCTGTGAGCATAAGTGATCATGTTCCACTAAGTGATATGTGCACCTTGCGTGATGGTGGTGTGCCAGGCGGAGCGGTCCTGTGTAAGCAATTCACATGTGGTGATATCTGTGTTGATACCCTACAGGGGCACTTTCAGTGAGTCTATTATAGAGTTTCTTCTGCAACAGTCCCTCGCCCACTTCTGACCGTTTGCTTGTTTTGAGCTCACTGTACATCAACTTCATTAGAAGACGTTCATTGGGCATGCAAACATCAAGCATCCTCCATTTAATTATGCTTGTCTGCAGCAGCGTATATATGCTCGAGAGTCTTGTTCTGTTGAAGAGTTTGGTACTTTCTCCTTCCAGCTGATCATGAGCAGACTGCAGAAACAACTAATGTGGAAATAGTTGTAAACTCTTGGTGGTCTAGATCATCATACTGGCGGCCTCTGACTTTCTTTTTCATCCCGAGCATAAACCAAATGTTTTCCGCTATTTCCAGAAAACAGGGGAAGAGTCTACACCCAGCCTTGTGCAATGATGAAAGTGCAAAGCATGTTAATCTGAGGAACGCTGTGGGAATACCACCTCAGTCGCCAATATTCACGGGGAGATATCAACAAAAGTCAGTTGGTGTAAAATAGGTCGGACTTGAATGGCTACAAGAATATCAGGAGACAGTAATACCGATGGACTTAACTGGTCATGTTGGGATCATTCATGTGTTAACAGGGCCCAAAGACAGAGCAAAGAATATCTACACTGTAACCTGCCAGTCATTTTGAAGAGGTGACTAAAATCTTTTTCTTCTTCCTGTTCTACTTGTTCATCTTCTGGTTCATTCTCTTGTTCTATTTCTTCTTTTTTTTCGTCGTTCGTTATGGTGTATCGTAATTATTTTGTGAGGATGCGATACATGTTCCTTTTGGTTCTCACATCCGATTTCAGCACGTGATTTTGGGGACGTGGTTATGCCTTCCTTATTTTATCCCTATTATCATAGCCAGGTTGCATAGGTGCAGTCTGTTTACAGTGCCGCCATTTGGAGGAGGAATAAGGTCTCAGTTAGATATAATTAGCTGACCCTGATGCAAGGAGCCAGATGTGAGTCTCTGGCCCTAATGCAGACACCGTAATTTGAGTCATCGACACTGATGCAAGAAGCCAGGTAGGAGTCACTGACTCATGTCAGCTCATTCACTTCTGCGTTTTCGGTCCCATGTATCCAATGCATTTTCACACTATAACCCACCAAGCATGTGGTAGGAGACGATTAAAGATGATTGTGAATAGGACAAGCAGCCTCATTATGTAAAATCGTTGTTTTAGAAATCACCACCTAAAATTCTGGTATACAGGTTTCATGTAAAGGAGTCTACTGTATTGTGACAATCTGTAATCACTTAAAAAAGGTAAATCAATCAGTCATGGAGTGTTGAAAAGGGTGGGGTGGTGGTGGTCATCTTCACCACACTGTAAATGAAACAGCAGAAGATATTTCTTTGTAATAGTAAACGAAAAGTAGCTAGTTCAATCCCAAGAAAATATAGGATGGGTACTGTGTGGCAAGATCAACGTGTTCTTACCATACAGATAAGGCACACGTCAGTCCCATGTATACGCTTGCCATGACATTATCATCAACGACGCATCTATGTGACATCTAAGGGCGTAGACCCAGAGACCGAATCAAATATAAAGCAGTAAAAGGTGCAAACAAAGAAAAGAATAGCTACATCCAGTGATGACACCCGAGTGCTCCCTGTGGGGGGGGGGGGCGGGCGGGGGGGGGGGGCGGGGGGGGGCAGCGTATAATAGCCATGTAACCATCCTAGCATGCTCTAAAGTGTGACTAATGTAGCTTGTGCAGGAGGCTAGCAACATCATTTTGCCATGCATATGCGCATTTTACATTACTAAACGCTACAGTGAACAGAAGATACAGACTGCGGTTCAACAAGAAGTTTCGCTTTATGTAAAACACATCTCCACAACTACCACTCGCCCCTTTCCGGGAAACTCGTCTCTCAATCTATATGTCTTTCATTATGTCTGTCTGACTTTCAATCTATTATTCCCCAGCTTATCATTCTAACAATTCATCTAGGCAGTTTTAAGAGCAACGGTTATGCAACATGAGATTCCTATCGCTGTGACGAAGCCTCTGTCATTGTTTACTGAGACATGCTGTGTGCACACAAGTATATTAAATGGTCTTTACGTGAATCCTTATATTTCGGAACCCATTGAGGAAATCATGTATAGAGTGCGCCAGTTAGGGTCTATGATGTTCATGTCTGCGCAGCATTTCTTCGTGAAATTGTTTTTGGGCTGCCTCTTTCTCACGTTTCTTCTAGGGCCCATAATCTGACAGTTCTGATGCGGCAGGAAGACTTCTTCTGTGGATATGGTCGGTCAAATTGTAACGTCGACCAAGGAAAGATAATTTCGTTCTATTAATCTTTCAACCTGCTAACGAAATCTGGCCATCTTTCAATCTATCTATCTCTCAATCCATCTTTCAATCTATCTACCGTACAATATACATGACATTTCAAAATGATTTGAACGATTTTTATCCTGCTATATTTTATTCATACATTGTCAAATTAAGATATCATTTCACATATGTATGTATGTATGTATGTATGTATGTATGTATGTATGTATGTATGTATGTATGTATGTATGTATGTATGTATTGTATATATATATATATATATATATATATATATATATATATATATATATATATATATATATATATATATATATATATATAATATAGCCGTCCAAGTTCAATTCCCAATAGTTATTCCTAAGTAACCTCACAAATGCAGCAGTAATGCTGTAATGCAAACCAGTGAGGAAAACATGTTGAAACGCGCCTGGAAGGAGCAAGATTACCACATGGACATTTATAGAGTAATAAAAGGCGGTGGTTACACTGAACACTTATAAGGTAACTTCGGGATAACCATTGGCAATTGAACTTGGACAACTATATTATATCTGTGTGAAATTATATCTTCATTTGACAATCTATGAACAAAATATAGCAAGATGAAATCGTTCAAATCATTTTGAAATGCCACAATTTGTCTTCTTCTTCTTCTTATTCGTCTTCGTTCCCTTTGAAACGATAACTCGAATAGAAGATATGAAGACAGCAGTAGTGAACTTGAGGTTATTAGTATCTCCACTGAGCTCATGCAAAAAGGATTTTGGTGATTGTCACGTGTGCTTTCTTTGTTCCGCGTATGTTGGATAGTTGTGTAGTAGAAGCTCAGCAGTCATTTTGTTAGTGCCGCAGACACATTCATCTGCAGGTCATATTCTTAAGTTTGTTGTGACCTGTGCGGGGTCTGAAGATTACTACCTTTTCACCTCTGTTGAGTTGGTAACATGCGTGACTTGGTTGATGAGATGTGCTCTATGCTTCCCATTTGTTCATGTATTTACCTACACCTGGTAAACCTATTGGCTTATTCATAAGTTACACCTATATCCGATTGAGGTAGCTTTCTACCCTCTCTTGACGGGAAGATAACTAATTCCGTCCGGCTAACGACACAGGGACCAACGTGATCCATGTAGTAGTAAACGAAATGCAGATGAAGCTAAGCATATCACAATAATCTGGAGGACCCCTGTCCACATTCATTTACACCGTCGACATATGAGGAAACCTTCTGTAACCCACCAGATAATACCCATTTCAGGGCGCACAAATAAATAAACTTTCTCGTCTTTGCAATCAGCAACCACAACACCAATAACAACCTTCTCTTGACAGCAGAGTCTGCCAGCTACTTCATTGTCCAAGATGTTGCAATGAGGTGAAATCTACCGTATCACAACTCTTTTGAACCGGTGATATAGTTTATATAGAGTAACGCTCTTTTGTTCCTTTTGAGCTCTATGTTTCTGGCTCTCTAATGTCGTAACCAATGGCAGTGAACTGTGAAGAGTAACACTTGTCTCTTTATATTTTAATTTGTCATTTCCATTTATGCTGCAGTTTTCAAAGGATGTGTTTCTGCTCTGAAGTTCCTTGAAAGTTTCAGTCAACACTGATTGGTGTCTTTGTGTAACGGTTTTTAGGCTCAGCAAGATTCCTCCACCTCCATTCTCTGTGGCATTTGGTACGAATCTGTCGTGGGTTCAGTAGTTGTTTGGGCAGTGATTATTTATGTGTCTTACAGCTAGAGCTCTTCTTTCTGTTTCTGTTTGGCTGCTTAAAAATGCTGGAAATGTTTTCTATCCGCTGTTTTCTCACAATGGGAAGCAAGTATGAAGTGTGCATATGTTTTATTTGCGATGTACAATTTATAGGATCTGTCTGTTCACTTTTGTTTTACTGTAGTCACAAGGCTGTTCCGCTTGAGTCTTCCCCTTCCAAGCCCATCTTTCCTTTGGAACATTGGGCGGTCTGTCAACCTTATAGATTTCTCACCTTGTTGGGTACTGCTGTCATTTGTTTCCTCCATTGGGTGCAGGTTTGAACATTTTCCCAGTTCTCCAATTGGCGTGGTCTTTATCCCTCTTCCCCCTTTCCGGTTAGGTTATGCATTACTCGGTTTTGAACTCAATTTTGTCAAATGTTTGTTTGGCTACAATTTCCCATGCTGGTATGCAATATTATAGGATTGGTCTCACACATCCAATGTACAGCATCTTTAGTACACTTTCATCGGCCCCGTCCCCAATTTGTTCCTGCATATTTACTCAAAACTGATATTCTTTGTCGTTTACGCATTCCTGTTTTCTGTTTTCTAGGTCAGCCGCTGATCAAAGGTAATACCTAAATAGGGTTTCATCAAGGTACAGAAATTTCCAATTTAGCCTTAGTTTAGAGATATGGTTTGTTTGAGAGAGAAACGATTGTATATGCTGGTTTTTTTCTTAATTTATCTTCATAAGCCGTGCCTTGGCGCTCACTCCTCCAGTGATGCCAGAGCGTTCTGCATCCTAATACTTACTCCTGCGATGTTTTCTTCTGAGATCCACGAAGGCCAAATCTATAAAAAGTGCTGGGGATACTTTTGGGAACGTTCTTATCGTATAATTGATATATGAGGAAAGTACTATGTAGGGGACAGGAGGCCATCTTGAGAGATCTACTGTTCTAATTTCCTCTATCCTTGAACTTCAGCTGTTTTGTTCTCAACATGACTGATCCATGTGCATATTTTCCCACAGACTTGACTTTTTCACAGCCCGACCTTCAGTTCCTATTTTCACAAATTATCGACAGCTTTTTATAAATCCACCAAGACTATTAGTGCATGTTTTTTTTTCTTGGAAGACATTTCCATTTTCTGGAAACATTTTGCTTGATCTGATCTTCAGTTGATCGCTGCTGTCTGAATTAAGATTGATGGGGAATTTAATTATGCTGTTCTTCCAAATCTCACATGAGTATGGTAGTTATCATGCGTTCCATCAGTTTTTCTACACAACATGCAGCCATTTGGACTTGTTAAGCCTTTATCTTCATTTGGAATTGATTTCATTATGGCCTTCTTAAATACTTGCGGTAAAATTCCCTTTTTCCCAACTGAAGTTTAGGATTGACATGAGCCTTTTCTTAGCCTCTGTGTTGACTTATTAACATTTCACTTGCTATCTCATCTTTTCCTGGTTATTTACCTTTCTTCAGTGACTTGACTGCCACCAACATTTCATCCACTGTTAAATGTGCCATCATGAGCTCTTATGCCACACTATTTGTGTTGTTATGGGCCTTTTGTTAATCAATTATAGTTTTGTTGTGGTTTATTGACATCTCAACGTGATTTATGCTAGCATAGGGATTAACAAGTGCATTTGCAGATTTTTCATTTTTAACCAAACGTCAATATGCTTGATTATAGTTTGTTTAATGCAGTATACTTCGTTACTCAGTGCTTTAGCTAGTTTTAAAAGTTTATCTCATTCACTATCGAGGTTTAGCGATTCTGTTTTTTTTTCTTTCCAGATATCTACTGTTGTCTGATTTATAGTTGTTTTATATTTTATCACGATTTTTTTGTGAGCGTTCTTTGCTTCGGTTAACTGCTGCTTGTCTGCCAATTTTCGATCTATAATCTCCCAATCAGCTACACAGATGCAGTCTGTTTACAGGGCTGCCGATGAGAGTAGTAATAGGGTCTTGGTCATCCCTGGTTCGCTGACATTGAAACAATGTCAGTCGTTGACTACATTCATAATGCTCACTGCACCGTTGATCTGACTTAGAATATACACCATTACATATCCATTGACTTACTTAGTCGCTCCTCTTCTACCGTAAGGTGTAGAGGTTTATCCATTTACTTACTTAGTCGCTCCTCTTCTACCGTAAGGTGTAGAGGTATATCCATTGACTTACTTAGTCGCTCCTCTTCTACCGTAAGGTGTAGAGGTTTATCCATTTACTACCCCACACAATATATTACACTGACCTATGTCGAACATCAGGTATTTCTCCTGCATATTTGCTTGTAACCATGTTCTTTTACAATACTTTATAGCGTTTATTATGTGATTTGGTTCTACAGCGCAGTGGTTGGTTTATAGCCAACATTTATAGTTGATCAGTCATGCGGAACAGCGATTTGAAGATGGGCGTGGTAGGAAACAAGTCGTTTATATTATGTAACTAAGATCTTCGGCTGCTAAAGAAAATGTGAATAGTTTCTTACAAGACAGGAAAACATACATTCATTTTTTCAATGTATTGCAGTGGGTGGCTTTAAGAGCGCTTGATTTTACAATGCAAATTTGATACAGTGACGTCGACAATAACATTTTGATAAATGGGGTGAATTCTGGTTGGACGACGGTTGAAGAGTGAAACTGAAAATGGTAACAGAAGGTATGACGTATGGATTCTAGGAAGTTAAGAATAGGTAAATCTTTCATGTGTGTTTATTAGAGGTAATTAAAGATGGTTGTTCAAGTAAAATAAAGTTGCGACTGTAGTCGAAATTATATGTATATTACATTTACAATAGACAGCAGAAAACATTCACACCAAGCACATAAAACCAAACAACAGAACAAATACATCAGACAACAGAAAAAAAGTAAAGAAATGGGCAATGCGGATTCGAACCACGGACTTCCAGGTGCCTTGCAGCAAATAAAGACATGAATTACGACGGGAGTCTGCACCCACATGCAAACTAGAACTCGCTATTGTAAGATCACACAAAATGATATAGAGCAGTACAGAGCCATCTGCAGTTGTCGTTCCATGCTTTGTAAGGAGCGCATTGAAGGTGAACAGACAGGCAGACAGATAGAGAGACATAAATTAGACGGACAGACAGACATATGTCCAGACAGACAGACATAGATAGATAGAGTAGATAGAGTAGATAGAGTAGATATATAGATAAATAGATATATAGATAGATAGATAGATAGATAGATAGATAGATAGATAGATAGATAGATAGATAGACAGATAGATAGACAGATAGATATTTAGATAGATAGATAGATAGATAGATTGATATATAGATACCAAGGCTTTGATACCCTGCCCTTATTGTAAACAGCAAGGCATCGAAACCACTAGGCCACGGGCTCCTATTTTCGTTACCTTGATCCACATATTGACAACCAAGAAAGTCATTTATAAATTAAAAATGAAGGTGATCAGATGTTTATGTACCTTACTGAATGCCATAAAAACATGGACAATAAACAAACGGTTAGAGAAGAGAATGTATTCCTTTGAAAATGTAGATATATAAGAGAATTGGGCGCGTATCTTGTAAAGAAAAATAAAAACAAATAATGAAACATTGTAGAAATTAGAAGTGCAGAGAATTTATGACCGCAATCAAAGGCCGACAGTTAAGATATGCCGGTCTAATAAAAATACGTAACACCATGCTGAAAACATTACTGGAAGGAAAAGTGACGGTGTCACGGCAAACAGCGGTATTAATGTGATGATTCAACCATATGATGGATCGGACACAGTCTGGAAGATTGTACTATTAAGGTCAGAAACAGAGGACGTTGGAGATTCATTGCCGACCTTCGATGAGGAGATAGCAACTGAACTGAACTGAAGATTCAAAGTAGATATATTGAGAAAAAAATGTATCTATCCGTCTGTCTGTATGTTTGTCTATATTTCTATAGATTGAAAAAAAGTAATACTGAAAGATAGGAAGATTGAAAAATAAATTGTTCAAAACAGATGATGTTCAATGTCCTCAATGAGTAAAATTACTCTTTAGTACGCCCTGAAAAATATGATAAGTGACAAGCTGCAGTAACTTTCCTCACATCTCGAGCGTGCTTATTAAGGTGGACGTGATCCTCCAGGTGGTTGTGCTAAACTTGGCTTCATCTACGTGTCGCTCCACTACTACGGGGATTACGTCGATATACCCCACCTTGTTAGCCAGGCTGTAACGAAAATATACCGTTCCGAGAGAGGCCTACGTGGAAATGAAGTGGGTGTCTTGGCCAGGCCAGTATATTTTACCTGACTCCGACTAGCATGTCCGATTAGTGTGTTTTGTTTGACCATTAGTCTCCTTCCCCCACGATAGATAGATAAATAGATTGAAAGATAAGCTGAAAGATAAATATACTGAAAGATAAATATACTGAAAGATAGATAGCTATACTGAAAGATAGATATACTGAAAGATAGATAGACATAAATCGTAATAAAGAAAATGAAGAGGCCTCGATGCCATCATCAGAACTGCGGGGCTATGGGCCCTATAAAGATAGCGAGTAAGAGGACAACTAAAAAAACTTGGCCAAACATAACATCATGAACCATAACCAGCTCAACACATGCAAGTTTGTTTTAACACATTTATAAATATAATAACAATAATAATGTTCGCTTAGGTGTCAAAGGCCATTTGCGTCGAGCGACCACTACCATGTCCAACTGCTTAGGCTATGTTCATGCGTAGCGTGTCGACAGAAATCACTACAGACTTCCCTGGTGGAGCCGAGTACTCCACTGTAACGGGATGAGGGCAGTGGGGAGTATGTGTTAGACCAATGTTTGTGTCAGGCTTTCTGTGTCAGTCCGTGGCACTATTTGTTCGTGTTCCGAAACATATGAATAAACATATTCATTGAATGTTACGTGGATGAACACCTAAAAAGAGTGGACAGAATGGAACACTGTAACCACCCAGTTATATCGCAACAAGCGACTAAAAACGGTTCTTCATGAAGCTAGAAATCTAATACAATTATTACTATTGAGACTGCTACTAAAAGTGCTTGAATGCAAGCTTCCTCAAAGGGGCCAGCTATAGTATAGTAGTGGACATGTGCTTCACAAGTATCGAAACATATAGTTCAAGTGATGTATGTTGCTTCCGTTCATAGTAGCGTTTATTCATGTAGTAAGCACATATTTATAACATGATGATGTTGCTAACCCAACGCATCACCCTCATTAGTCACCCTATTCAACATGCCAGAAACGTTACATTGCTCCTATTCGTTCCACCCCAGGTAGCACTCGAGTTCATTCACCACTCCAACATTGGATGTAGCTACGCTTGCTCTGATGGAGCCATTTACTGCATTATATATGATCCGGTCTGAGGTCATACGTTATTACGTGCTACAGATTCACAGTTGACAGTATTGGCTTGGCTGGTGTGTACATGCACCATTTGTACAGCTATCTACTTGGTTAGAAAACGTTCATCTTGCCATCCAGTTCACATTCTATATATCCAGAGAGTTGATGTAGTTGTTAAACTTCTACTTCAGGTTGGAGATTTCTTCTGCAGCTTTACTTACAAGTTGAGGTACATAAAAACATTCTCAACCCTCCTTGACTGATTGGTTCACCTCCTTTCTCCAAGTGATGCAAATTGGCACCACTTTTATAGCCCCTTTCCAGGAAGCTAGCATCTTAGCCTTTGCATCGGTTGTTTTAACAGCAATGGCTTTACATGATGGTGTTGCTAACCTCGAGCACAATACTTTTCTTCTGCTTGTTACCGCATGCGTTGTAGGTTACAGCAGTCATGTTATTTTGAAGCCGGGTTTTCTCCCACTGTTCCGGTACCACACGAGTGATCACAACATAATAATTTATTTCCATCAGTATTGATGTATCCATTTATCTTTGAGTCCATTTAATCTCGGCTTACTGATGTATCCATTAATCTTTGAATCCATTTCACCTCGGCCTACTACTGCTTACATTTATCTTTGAATCCATTTCACCTCGGCCTACTACTGCTTACATTTATCTTTTAATCCATTTAATCTCGGCTTACTGGTGCTTACATTTATCTCACGTACGCTTTCAGCTTCAAGTTTACACATGACTATTTTAACTACGACACATTCGTGGCTTATGCCAGCAAAAGGATAACTTTCTCCATAACACACAGACAATAACTGATTTCCTCTGTCCATACTTCTGTACACAGAGGACACACATCTGCTTTTAATCTGTTCTTATCTCCTTTATTTTAACTCTTTTTCGTCCTGGCATACGTATTCTTTCTTTTCACTGGCATACTTTCCAAAAGACACTATTTCTTAATGTTCCTACTCCTCTCTCCTATCCCACTAAATGTAGAATATTCGAGGACCCGCACGTTAGTTACTTACAAACATGATACAAACTATCAACACATATTAGTGAAAAGCAGCCCTACCACACAGCTCGCAAACGCCATATAACCCAACTCGTATGTGTTACAACCATAACAGGAAAGGTAGAGCTATCTTTCACTGTCACGTTTGGTGTCTTTCCCAAAACTGGTTGTTGGAATGTACTAAAACTAGATTAAATTGAAATGTACTAAAACTAGATTAAATTGAAATGTGCTAAAACTAGATTAAATTGAAATGTACTAAAACTAGATTAAATTTAAATGTACTTAAACTAGATTAAATTTAAATGTACTTAAACTAGATTACATTTAAATGTACTTAAACTAGATTAAATTGAAATGTGCTAAAACTAGATTAAATTGAAATGTCCCTCGAACATGTGTAGCAGACCTGCCAGTAAAAAGGAAGCACACATTCAATTGATTTAAAATAGCAT